>OX326997.1:37408085-38628506 GCA_946800695.1 Geum urbanum | reverse complement strand
ATCCAAAAGAAGACTACGGTTGAAGTTAAGGCAAATGCTTTTCCAAGGACCAACATCCTTGAGATCTCAGATGCAGTCCTTTCTGAGGATGATGAGGATGCCCTAGAGGTCAATATTCGGTGGCCCATTGTTAGAAGAATTTATACCCCTACAGTTGTGAACTATTATCTAGCCCATAAGTGTAAAGAATTCCTCTACCTGTAAGTGTACCGGAGCAAATTATAGTATTTATAAGAAGTCGAGTGTCAAAACCACAAGGATTAGCCACTATAACTCCTTATTTTGACTCGATTAAGCACTCAAATTACAAATTAACTAGACATTAAGCATGACACCAAAACTAAAATAAAATGTGGGGATGTACCTTGCAAGACTAAGTCTTTTGGACACTTAGCATTGTAAAGGGTGGTTAAACTACGATGAGTGATTAAACAAAGGTTGATTGATTGATGTATTAGTCTAATGCAAAGAGATAAAAATAGCAACAAATTCACAATAAAGAAGAATTGTTGACTTATCTCCTCGACAATGGCCTGTTCTGTTGTAGTGCCTGTTATTAATAGTATCGTTGATCTTATAATTAGTCATGCTAAGCATATAAAGTTTGAGCAAAATAAACATAATACTACTTTACAACATATTTTGAAGCATTTCAGAAAAATTCCTCGCAATTTATTTGACAAAACTTGAGTTTTATTTCATCTCAATTAGAAGATAATAATCAAAATATATAACATTTTCCTAATCAAAAATAGATTAAAGAGCTTCTTGATTTCATTGATAACAAGCCGAAGAAAGTAGAATTACAATCTTTTGAAATTGTTAAGAATCAAAAAGTTGAAGTATCTTGGAAAAGCTTCATTTTCCTAGTCAACATAGGATATTCTTTTTTCTCTTCAATTTCTTCATTTTCTTCACGTTTTCCCTTGGTATTTTCCAGTCAAAATTCTTTCCCTCAATGTTTCTCTATTTTGCCACACATTGCATGCTTGTAACCTTCTTTACTCCGTCTCTTTTGATAAAAACCTAAAAACAACAAAATACATTAAAAATAATAATACTAAGTAATTAACAAAGTAAAAAAATGTAGAGAAAATACACTAATTAATACGCCTAAAATGCGTAAATCATTGTCCAAATTTCAAAGGGGGTTATGTCAAAATTTTCTTCGAAATTCTCAGAGTTTAATTAGTTGTTAGGATTTAATTTTAGTTTACTAGTTGAACTATCTAGTTTACTTGCTAAACTAGGGTTTAGTCCTTTTAATCCAGCTCATAGTCCACATTGTCCTGACCCCTACTCTATAATTGTTATGTTGAGGGAACTGAAGCTTGAGATGTTGTGGCTCTAGCTCCTTATGCTGGAACTTTCTTCAGCTCATTCATCCCCAGGATTGCACATAACCATGTGACCATGAATAATAATTAGTCTATCCGCGGTCAGGTATTTCACCACCTGACGGTAAGTGGAGGCCACTACCTTCATTTTGTGCAACCACAACCTTCCTAGGATGGTGCATCCACCATGATAAACCATGTTGTCGGGTTGGTTAATAGTGTGGTGACCTAGAGGGGTATGAACCCTAGTGTCCTCACCCTCGATCCTTCGAACCCTATAAAGGTGGTACAGTGATCCTGGATACTCCCCATTAGGTCCATCCGTTCGACCTCATCCTTAAATATGATGTTCACTATAGCTCCATTGTCTAACAACACCCGAACCATGGTGATATGGGTGTTAGTTCAATTTTTGGAGAAGCCGAGAACATTTCTTAAGTCACGAGAGCATTTGGAGAAACTTTGGGAAAATGACAAAAAGTGGTCGTTGGAAGTTATTGGAAGCTACCGAAAAATCACTGGATTTGTCCATGGCCGGCCGAATCGCTATGTAAGGTCCAAACACTCTTAGCTAGGCCTAAGGAAAACCCAAATTTGATAGATACAAACCCTAACTTATTTGATTAGGGTGTCACACATTTGAATTTTGAAAGTATTAAGCAATGTTTTGACTTTAGCTAGACGCCAAGAAAATGGGATCACAATTTGTAGCCTTTAGATCAAATGTTTGGCCACTCTAACACATCTATGGGCTCACAACATACCTCATTTTATCATCCTTACTCCCTCTAGTTTGAGCTCCCCATACCCTCATCACAACACACTTCATTTTACTCATGTTTCCTAGTTTTGAGCTATTTTCTCTCTAGTTTTCTCTCTAGCTTCTCTCTAGGGTTCTTTGTGAGTTATATATAGAGAAGTTCAATTTGACTTTAAATATTCCTCTCTTCCAAGCCTCTACAAATCCAAGAGATCTAGCTTTGCAAGCCTTGACCAAACTTCTTCCACTCTCCCTCATCACCATCTATCACTTCCTCCTCTTATCTTTGTCTCCAAGGTTTGGGTGATTCTCAAGATCTTGAAGAAGTGGGAAGTAATCCCTCTTCCCCATGACTTCTTTGCGTCCTAGATATTTCCCTTCACTCCTCTACAAGCTTGAAGACACTTTGGAGAAAAGAAGGTGAAGTTAGGAGCACAATGGTGGACTTGAAGAAGCTTAGCTCGCTTTGGGGAGATTACTTGGTTATTTCTTCACTTTATTTACTCTATTGATGTATTCAGACTTGATTCTAATTATGAGTAGTGAGTAGTCCATTTGGGAGGCTAGGGCCTTGAGGGTTTGAACCTAGCCATGTACTAGGGTTTCAACCTTAAGAAGGCCTTAGTCCTTGCTTGGTTTTATTTATACATGTGTTGATCTTAGCTATGTTGATGTATGAAAAAAGGATCTAAAAATGGGACCTTGGTTGAATTTGCTACACACCTAAGGCTAGATGAGCATGTAAACATGATTAGGGTCTATTCCAAGAGGGTTTACCTTAAAGTTTGGTTTCCTTAGCACTCTTCAGTCAAGCACACATTAAATCCAAAAGGTTATTAAGTCTACTAGTTGGTTCGCTTGATTTATAACCCAATAGGTGCGGATTGGGAGATTCACTTAGAATTTCTCCCGGCTCCTCCAATAGAGGTTCGGGAAGGGAAACCTTACACATTTATCACATTGTATGCTAGTTGACTTCACTCATGTGACATACGGTCAAAATGTAAGCCCGGAATAACTTCATTTTTTTTTATCTTGGTTCACTAAATACTTCAAGATGTGGCTCAAGTCATCTAGAGTCTGAAATGACCTAGGAACTTGGGTTCAAAACCAAACGTGATCCACAAGGTCATGATTTGGACATAAATTGTGTGAAACGGACTTTAATAATCCACCTTCATAAATTGGGACATTGTTTGTGCATCAAATTGTTTGTGGGGAATTTTGTGGAGGACAAGATATAAGAAGTAAAAGATTCTCAAGTTGAGTAAAAGAAGAAAATAATAGAGAATAAGGAAAGAAGAATCTGCCTGTACAAGTCAGCAAACATCGAAAGACAACTAGGAACAACTCAAGAGAAGTTAGATGACAATCGACCAATGGTTGAAAAGCTCTTTGAGTCTTCTTTCCAACGGTAAAAAAATTATAATTTGTGACCAATGGTTGAAAAGCTCTTTGAAAAGCTCTTTGAGGCCAACTACATCATCCTAACGCCCATGATCACTTCCATAGGTGTGTAGAAGGTGTCTAGCACCATCCACAAAGGACTCGTAGTCTACAAAAGGTAACCATGACCTCTTTACTCCACAGTTCTCTTTTGTTGTGTGAAAACTTGTTTTTTATTTTGAATGATAAATTTTGGTTATATTACATATAAGAATTTAAATAACTTTTTATGTGTTCCAATATTCTAAATTTTGATGAGGATGTCCTAGTTTGGTTCTTAATGCTTTGATTTTGATGTAGGGGGTACATAGTCTAGATCAATGGTGTATAAGGGATACTTAGCACAAATCACGAAATTTTGCATGTCAATCGGAATTAGGGTTATGGGATTACGTAAGTGTTGATATTTTCAAGTGTTAATAAATGAGCTAGGTAAAGGAATAAGTTGATCACTTGTAAATAATAATTAGGTTTTCTTTTTGTCTAAACATGATAAGTATTTTTGGGTCTTTTATGCGTTTGGTTGTCTTTGAGTCGATGCATGTTAGGGTCCTAGAATTATTTTCTATGTTTATGACGTTTTCTAGGTAAATAATTAGGTAATTAAAATCAAATCTTTTTACCCCCCTTCTTCCACAATAATTGTACGCATCCTTCAATCTATCTCCTGTTTAGAATGATCCCTACTTGCTTAAAATATACTACATCTATAGGGTTTTAAATTTCTTATGATTGAATTATGTGTGAAGTGTTTATTTGATGCATGTTTCACTTGTATCAATTTTTGGCGCCGTTGCCGGTGATTGAGTATTGTTTGTAATTTGTGTGTGTATATATGTGTATTTACTTGTCCATATCATATACTTGTGAATATTAACCAATCCCTTTTGCAGGATTTTCGTGAAAATATATACATGTGAAATTTTACTTAATAAAATTTTCGATGCGTTTGTATATATGTGCCAATAATTTTCGTGCATTTTGTGAATAAGTGTTAGTGTGTTTAATTTTTGTAAATATTAATCGATGTTTGTATATATATATCTAATAATTTTTAGCATGTTAAAGGATAGTCTTAGATTTACATTGATTACATGCTTGATTGATTAAGTCTCACTCCTTGGAAAATATGGTGCCTCATTTTCTTGTTTATCTCCTTCACCTCTCATGTTTTACACAAGTGGTTGATGGTAGAGTTTACAAAGGACTTGAGGTAGTGAAATTCTCAAAAGTTTGGCTGAATGTCAGACATTGTGTCTAGACTGGGTTATGGCTGGTGACAGGTTTTAGATCTAAGAAAGAGAAATATCAATAGAGTATATACCATTGGTCTGGTTAGCCTCGAGGGGTTTCTCGAAATTAGTCATACCTCTCACGCTATCTCTATCCCTAACTGGCCATATTTTTTGATTGAACCAAGGATGAACAATTGAGGGTTCATATTTTATCGCACGGGTCGCACGTCCTTGGAAATACCTAAAAACCAATGTCGTGTACTCTTTTTAAATCTTTGGCAAACTCAATTTGGGACATGCTTGCTACAAATGTCGAAAATGTTTGAAGTTGTAAAGGACAACTCCAACATTGCATTAACTCCCCTGCATGAACTCATCACCGGGTACCCTAACCTAAATGAAGTAAGGGACATGAGACCAAAGGACGAGTCATTCTATTCATGATTGTTCATGTAACTTGGGTGTTTTATGGAGGTTCTAACCAATTTTCTTTTATGCATTCACACCATTTTATCATTTAGGTTGATCTTGTTTGATGCATTTAGTTAATTTTGATTAAGAAAATGTGTGATCCATGATAAATCAAAGTGTGACATTGCGTGAAAAGTGCCTAAACTTGTCCTAGTTTGATAATCTCCAACGTGTGAAGCAAACTAATAAATATACTTGCACATTTTCGTTGGTTGCTAGTTTTAGGAATCATTGGCATTCACGTTTAAGTGTGTTTCCAAATTTTGTGTGTTTAATTAGTACACTTTTCGTGTCCATTGTACATTTTTGCATTTCTCTTGTCTTCTGATGAGACTAACACTTGATCTATTGATACCTCAGACATCTAATGAATGTCCACTCCACTCTTGCGTCAATTTGAACTTAGAGGTCGAACAATTATTATTCAGAATTCATATAAGGTCAACGCAGAAGGGGTTAAACAGGATCTGCCTATTTTTTAGAATAGTCTGCCTACATCACTTGCTTCATCAGTAGAAATTTCAAACGCAGAATCCATGGCAGGTTATAAGAATAACAATGACACAGAACAGTCCATCGAACAGTAGACTTGTTTGAATTTGGGTAACTTTGGCCAACTTCGACTGGGTATCCACAACCAGTAGTAGGTCAGACTGCCCCTGAGTTGAAGAGTGGTGTCATACACCATCTTCCGCGCTTTCATGGCAACTCAGCTGAAGATGCGAACACACACTTGACTACATTTCTGTTTTTGTGTGATTCCACGTGCCCATCTGGAACATCCAAGAAGGACTTCAGGCTAAGAGAATTTCCATTTTCTTTGGAGGAGAAGGCCAAACGTTGGCTATTCAGCTTGCTTGCTGGATCTATCACAACATGGAAAAAATGTGTGAAGGAGTTTCTCACCAAGTACTTTACGGCGTCCAATAGCACAAATCTGAGGAAAAAGATCACTGGCGTCCTACGAGACAATGATGAGTCCTTTGCCGCCTACTATGAAAGATTCGAGTTGTGCGAGTCTTGTCCATCACATAGAATATCATAAAGCAACCTCTTGACTTTATTTCTATGAAAGACCCAAGCCTTTGGAAAGCGAACTCCTAGATGCAACAGCTAGTGGATCTTTCCTGGAGAAGCCTGCAATAGTAGGTCGTACTTTGTTAAACCAGTGTGCTCTCAACACTTAGCAATATGAGGGAATGGCGTTACATCAGAGCAGAAAAATACGTGAAGTGTCTTCCTCAACCAATACTGCCGAATTGGCCAAGCTTACCTCATTGATCATTAAACTTTGGAGGCTAAGTCACCTTAACCCATGCCACTTGCAACGCCTGTTTATGGAATTTACCTGCTTGATGGACATCAAAATGGTTAGTGTCATCAGAATGTACCAGCTCCAGTAGCAGAAGAAGTCAATGCCATCAGTTTTTTAGAATAACCAAGGCGCCCCTCGGTTCAAAAAATTTGGGAACTACAAACAGGGGTTAAGACATAATCATCCTGGTTCTCAGTGGAGGAACAATGACGGTTGCCTTAACCTTCCTGTGCCTCAGCCATTTCAGCAATAACAATCAACTCAACAAAGGGTTCCCAACATCACTAAAGCCCCATCTCAAACTGTTCTCACCAATTTGGATTATGATAAGATGTTGTCACAGCTTTCATCGTCTACACAGGTTTTGCTGGACACCCAAGCTTAACAAGGGAATGATATTGCTAAGTGGAAGAAGCAGATGGGCCAGGTTGTTGAATTCATGGGCCAGATTAAGGAGGCTCTGGAAACTTGCCAACTCAGGCCATTCCAAATCTAGGAGGTGATTTCAGACCACCAAACGTAGTATCTACTTAGAGTGGAAAGCAACACAATGAGTATCATTACAAGAAGCCAACGTCACATACTACTACCCTTGATGGCGTTGAGTATGGTCCGGCCACTCTTGACACCGAGAAAAGCATGGTGACGCCACGTGTCACCAAGGCACCTTCATCTTTACAAGTTGACCCACAACCATAAGGCAAGAGCTCAATTCCTTCAAGTTTGACTCCTGCTAATTCCCCATTTGTCACAACACCATTTCCAAGCCGTTTAGTGAACAAAAAGAAGCAAGAAACATATGAAGAGATCTTGGAAATCTTCAAAAAGGTACAAGTAAATCTACCCCTCATCGAGTGCCATAATTAAGTGTCAAAGTATGCAAAGTTTCTGAAAGAGTAATGTACCATGAGGAGACAAACGATAGAAAAGAAGATTCTGTAAGTGAATGAGACTGTTTCATTCAACTACGGGTACCCCCTAAATTGAAGGATTTAAGGAGTTTCTTTGTTCCCTGCATTATAGATTCAAGAACTTTCAACAATGTAATGCTGGACCTTGGAGCTTCCATCAACGTCATGCCCTATACATTGTATCAAGCTCTTGGTCTCCCTGCATTGAAGAAGGATGATGTGATTATTCAGTTAGCTGATTGTTCTGAGACTTATCCACGTGGTTATGTGGAAGACGTTCTTGTCCAAGTCAACTAGCTTATCTTCCTAGCTGATTTCTATGTTTTGGATATTGAAGATAGTGATATCAACACCACACCTATGATGTTAGGACCTCTCCTTCATGGAATTAAATGGAGAGGTCATTGAGTTCAATATTTTCGATGCCATGAGACACCCTTCAACTAGTGTCATGTAACGATCTGAACCAAAAGTAACGCTAAACTTTACAATTTAGGTTTTCTACGAATTATACACCTCATAAAATTTTGTTAACGACTTTTCTTTCGGGCGAGAATTTGATCCGACTTTTCGGGGGAATTTTTCGGGTTATCGAGCTATTTCTTTCAATTTTTGGAAGTTCGTTTGTGAAATTATGTATTTTAAAATATTTTCCTTAGCGGTTTACTTTGGGCCGTTGGATCTTGATCTGATCAAATTGTGGCCGTTGATCTGATCTGAAATTTTTGGGTATAAATGTAACGACTCGAACCAAAATTGTTATCTTAATTGGCTTGATTCGCGAGTTTCACGATTAATTGCAGTTAGTCGTAATTGGTCGATATGGCGGGTTTGTTCATGACTTAATTATCGGACACGAATTTGGTTTGAATTCCTTCGCGGAAATTGTAGAGGAGTTGATTTCGAGTTTGTAGGAGGTTTCAGAGGATTTTTTGAATAATCTGAGAATATAACATGAATATTTAAAATTCTCGTCGAGTTAGTCGTACTTATCCGTTTGGGTTTGAGTTACCCGAATCGTGAATTTTGTCAGTTCGTGACGTATAAATATCGAAATAGTCGTAGAATTGTCGAAAAGTTGCATTTGGGCCGAGTTGACTGTGTTTGACCGAGTTGGACCAAGTCACTGAGTTGACCCGCCGAGTTGACAACCCGTCGTCGAGTTGCTTGCCGGAATACGACACGGTTGCTAGAAAGGAAGGTAGGAAAATGATCTCCTTGGTCTAAGCTTTCTACTCATGTATATATTGCGTTAATTTGAGGTGGTTTGGGTGGTGAATTTTGGAGGAGAAGTTGGACGGAATCGGTGGGTTTGGGGGGAGGTTTTCCGGCGGTTTTCCAATGGGGTTTTGGGGTGGAATAGGTTGGACTTGAGCTTGGCATGGAAACCCTTGAGTTTGGGAGGATGAGGTGGCTCCACAATGGATAATTTTACTGGTAAAGTTTTCCGGCTGATTTGAACTCCATGGCTTTCGAGCTCGATTCCGGCCACAGTAGTGGTCCTTTGAGGAAAGATGTTGGGTTTGGGGAGAGGAAGGTTTTAAGGTATGGGTCGCCGGAAAATGTCACCGTTGACGCCGCGGTGGCGGCGGTCAACGGCGGAGTTCCGACGAGGTTTACTTTTTGTAATTTTAGAGATTTTTATACCGTTTTGCTCGTAATCGTATCCCGGTAGTAGTCATGAGGTTTTTGAGTTGATTTGAGTATTATATTTTGGGACGAAAGTTGTTTGGGTGTATTTTGAGAATTTTGGGATCCTCGTCGATATTTCGAGCGATACGTGTTTCGAGAACGCAGGGTTCATGACGTATTAGCTCTGTATGTTGTGTTTCAATATGTATTGATCGTATCCCTGTTATTCAGGTGATAAAGATCGAGTGTTTGGTGAGGGATATTTCGCCAAATCTTCGAGTTAGCTTCGTACTGTGAGTGGACACTTTATTTTCACGGTTGAATTGCGAGTCTTGATTTATACATTTTATGAGTATACATTTATGATTATGCATGTACGTTATACATTTATGATTATGCACTTTAAAATTATGCATGTGCATGGAAATGATTTATGATTTGGTTTTCATAGAGTACAGTCTCGAATATAGAGGTATGCATCGATGCTTTAACTTCACGGCGGATCCCTGAGATGCTCCGAGGGGGGGACAGATATACTGACCCGAAGTCTTTCAGACTTATATTAATCATGTGTGGGTCTGGGATACCATGATTAGACTGTACTATACAGAGGAGTCCATGAGTGACCCCACAGGATTTTACGTGCATATTTATGGATCAGGAAAAATGTACCTGGTCAGGATTTTCATATGCATTGACTCGTATTATGCTTTTATGAGCATATATTTAGGAAAGGCATATTATTATTTTCGTCCACTCACTCTAACGATTTTATTTGTCTTCCCCTGGGCTTTCCGGTTTCCTTTGCCCAGTTTGCAGTTTGAATTCCGGGGTTGCACATCGACCGTGGAGGCGTAGAGTTCAGATCATACTTCAGTTTAAGTAGGTTCCTTGTTCAACCTACTAGTTGTATATGATGTATATAGGCGTCACTCTGAATACTTATGTTGTGTTTTCAGTTGAGTTTACTCCTGAATATTTCTGAATTTCGTGTAAACCTTTTGGATTATTATATATGATGTTGAGACCCGTGGCGGAGTTCCGGTGAGTAGAAAATCCTATTTTTCCCGTGGGGTGTCCGGGATGGTTTCTGAGTTGTTTTTCGCGAGTTTTATCGAATTCTAAAATTAAATGAATTGTTATATATTTAGGAAGCCGCGAGAAAAATTTTGGCGAGGGAACTTTCGTCGATCCTCAGGGCTAGCTGTCTACTGTGAGTGAACATTTTGATTTTCACAGTTGATTTGCGAGTCTATGATTATGCTTTTATGATTAAGAATTTATGAGCATGCATTTATGATTACGTATTTTATGAGCATATATTGTTTCAGAGGCACGTATGATTTTGTTTTTACACAGAGTATGGTTATTATGGATGCATTGATGCTATGGCCTCTCGACTGATCCCCGAGATGCTCCGGGAGTGTTATGACAAACGCCTGACCCGTGATGACACAACACCCAGGAGGGTAAGGACAAACACCTGACCTGTGCATGATTGTAACTTGAGGGAAATGTACTCAAGTTATTGTCTCGACACATTACACGGTACCCAGGAGGGTTAGGACAAACACCTGACCTGGGCTTGATTCTTTTGACTCGCATGATTTCAATGTGCATTTATTGTAAAAAGCATGTTGGATATATATCTCCGATTTATGTGATATATTATTATTTTCGTCCACTCACTCTAATGGTTTTATTATTTATATACTTTTCGCTGGGCTTTTCGGTTTTTTTCTTGCCCAGTTTGCAGTTTCTATCCTGTGGTTGCGCGTCATCGTCGGAGGCCTAGAGTTCAAGTCACCGTTCTTTTCTAGTATGTTCTTGGTTAAACCTACTATCTTTGTATATTTGAAAATTAGAAGTCGCTCTAAGTACTATGTTAGTTACTTTCTTCTGTTATGTTTTTCACGTACTTAATGGATTTTGAATAATATGTATAAAGAAATACTTTTATTGTTATTCAGTAGTTTATGAATTTGAGAAATCCGGATGGGAATTGGCTTCCCACGGTTTGGCTTTTATGGATTAGTTGGAAGTGTGTTTTCATTGCAGGTTTTTGGTTTACTCATTTTATAAAGTAAACTCTGGCGAAATTTTTTAAAAGGTTGTAGTATTGTTAGAATCTAATTCCGGTTTAGGCAACTGAATCGGGGTTGGGTTCTATCATGTCAATTCGTGCTTTTCTGTGGATATTGTTGACACTTTGGCACAAGCACACTTGGACACTAGAAGGGATGATACATTGGACTTAGTGTTACAAGAAGGAGCAAGGCGGACTCGACTCGGGGATGATGCCCATTTTTAAGACCTCTGGCTCGAAATGGAACCTATAGCTCGTGAGGTCCTGGCATTGTTGGACGCAGCTCAGATGGATCTCAGACAATCTCCTCCTATGCCAATCACTTTTGAGGAAAACAAGATACTGCCTTCAACTATTCAAGCACCAGAATTGGAGATGAAAGTCTTACCTGAACACTTGAAGTATGATTAGTTAGGAGAAAAGAAAACGTTGCCAGTCATCATCTTTGCAACGTTGGAAGATGATCAGGAACGCAAGCTTGTTGAGGTGTTGAAGAAACATAAGATAGTTATAGGTTCGCTCGTAGATATCAAAGGACTCAATCTGGCAACCTGTGTTCACCGAATTTTGCTTGATGATGGCGCCAAACCTAGTAGGGAAGCTCAACGTAGACTACATCCACCTATGATGGAAGTTGTGAAATAGGAGGTAATCAAGCTATATGATTGTGGCGTGATTTACCCTATCTTTGACAGTCGTTGGGTGTCAGCAGTATAAGTCATTCCGAAGAAGTCTGTTACTCATGTCAGAAAAAACCAAAACACATGTACATGTTATTTTTCCCGCCCCTTTCAATTAAAGTCTGCAAGTCCAATCACTTCTAGTTTGTCATCATCTGCTTGGATGAACTGTAAAGATGTGTTGGATGACAGTACGTAAAGATTGGAGATAAATAATACAAGTGATGAAATGTCTAAAAGAAGTTGTTGAAGTTGAGTAACACAAAAGAAAGTGGGGGGTAATGGTGTCAATTAATTGCTCCAACCACTGTGTCCTCTCCATAGTTTGATTGCTTTTGAGAAACGTAGGGATGTACAGTGAAGTAGTACATGAAGCAAGCAACTGAATAAGCACTTGGCGTCTGGTTCTTCTCTCAAGTCAGTAGTTACTGTCCTTGAACTTCTTTGTCACCATTATCAAGAACAAGGACAACGAATTGGTGCCTCAGAGGACTGTTCCAGGACATCGAATATACATTGATTACAGGAAGCTTAACGCCACAACCAGAAAGGATCATTTCCTTTGTTATTCATTGTTCAAATGCTTGAACGATTGACTGGCCATGCTTATTACTGCTTCCTTGATGGCTATTCCGGGTATAATCAGATTAGCATAGCCGAGGAGGACTAGGAGAAGACCATATTTACTTGTCCATTTGGTACTTTTGCTTACGGGAGAATGCCCTTCTGTTATGCAATGCACCAGGAAGCTTTCAAAGATGTATGTTGGCCATCTTTTCAGTTTACATCGAGAAGATCATTGAAGTATGTATGGATGACTTCAGCGTCTTTGGAAACAGTTTTGACGCATGCCTTGGTAACATGGAGCTGATTTTGCAACGATGTGTGAAAACTAAGTTAGTGCTGAATTGGGAGAAGTGTCATTTCATGGTGACGCAAGGAATTATGGTTAGCCCAACTAGAGGCATTGAAGTTGACAAAGCTAAAGTGGATCTTGTTCGACATCTTCCATTCCCAACAAGTGTGATGGAGGTTCGTTCATTTCTAGGACATGCAGGATTCTACAGATGCTTCATCAAGGATTTTTCTCACATTGCTAGACCTCTATGCTGCCTACTCCAGAAAGAGACGCCATTCTCTTTTGATGAGGAATGCCAACATGCCTTTGGCAAATTGAAGAAGCTTCTGACTTCAGCTCCCATTCTTTGTGCCCCATATTAGTCCTTTCCCTATAAACTTATGTGTCATGCCTCATACTATGCAGTAGGAGTTGTATTAGGGAAACACAAGGACAAAAATCCATATGCCATGTACTATGCCTATCGGACTTTGGATGAGGTTCATATGAAGTATACAACAACCGAGAAGGAGCTACTTGCTGTGGTGTTTTCCTTAGACAAATTTTGATCCTATCTTCTTCAAACTGAGGTAATTGTTTACAGTGACCTTGCAGCATTGAAGTATTTGATGGCAAAGAAAGATGCCAAGACTTATTCGATGGGTTCTACTTCTCCAAGAGTTTGACATTGAGGTTCGAGACAAGAAAAGAGTTGAGAATGTTGTACCAGATCACTTATCACGTCTTGTATATGACAAGAAGGAGGCCATGGATATCAAGGAGCATTTTCCAGACGAGCAGCTTTTCTGAGTTCAGACTAGTTTACAGGAAGGATTAGAGTCAACGTTTAGATGATGCATTGTGGGCGTACAGAACTACTTAGAAAACACTTATCAGAATGTCACCTTATAGATTGGTTTATGGGAAAGCATGCCATCTTTCAGTAGAGCTAGAGCATAGAGCATATTGGGCAATAAAGAAGTTCAACGTTTGCTATGATAAAGCAGGTCTACATCGAAAGTTACAACTTGATGAACTTGAAGAAATCGATCAGGAATAACGCTTATGAGAGTTCTTGGATATACAAAGAAAAGAAAAAGGCATTACATGACAGCATGATCAAGAATAAGTCGTTTGAAGTCGGACATAAAGTATTACTCTTCAATTCTCGACCTAGGCTATTTCCTGGGAAGCTCAGATTACATTGGACAAGGCCTTTCATCGTCGCGAAGACTTTTCCACATGGAGCTATGGAGATCAAGAGTCCAATGTCAGGATTAGAATTGAAAGTGAATGGTCATCACTTAAAGCCATATCTTGAGGCTTTGGAGAACAAAGCGGTGGAGGAGATGCCCCTCACGACTCCGGCCATTCCCAGTACCTAAATGTGCATCATGTCTAGGCTATAAGACATTAAAAAATGAGTGCTTGTTGGGAGGCAACCCAATGGAGGATCAACGCTTAAATTTGCTTTCTTTTCCCTTTCTTATTAATTAGTTTGTTTGTGTGCTAATTAGATAGTTATTTTTGGTAAAACAATATCTCTATGCTTGTGTTTTTTACTTAATTACATTAAGGACAATATATGATTTAAGTGTTGGGGAGGGGTTTACACTTTATTTGAGTCATAAATTGTAAAATTGGACGGACAATGGAACTTTCCGGCGAATGATGCCCTAAAAAAACACAATTTTTTGATTTCGATGTAATAAATTAGTGTAGTAGATGAATACTTGTCTTTGAGTAAGAATATCCTATGTGATTTGGTGTCTAGAAGGGGACAGTTTCTGAGACAAGTTTTTGATGTGAGAAAAGCCAAGCTCGAAAATCACTCCTACCTCTCTTGGTCTCTCTTGCCAACTGGCTATTTTAGTAAGGTTGCCCAAAGAAGATAAGGACTAAATCTACAAGTTATTGAGTCTTTTAGGATGCCCTTAACTTGTCTATGAGGAATCTTTTTCTGTCAAAAATTTAGTTTATGGCTTTTATATCACTAATTGTTGGAATTATTTTGTTAATAAAAATGTTTTGATTGTATTAACATGTAGTAGATATAGATAGTAAAACTTGGTACAGAATTCGTATGCTTGAATAAGTTTAAATCATATGAACCTATATGAGTTTTGAGCTAAATCCATGTTTCATTTTGAGAGAAAATTTCGACATATATAGGATTTTTGGATTAAAATTATTTATATGCCTTATATGATGGCTTGTCATAGTTTTTAATAAAGTAGAGATTGGTAGAACTTACTCATGTAGATTTGCAAAGCTTTTAAGTTGATATATGCTCTTATTTTGGATATGATTAAAGGCACTTAAGTTTTACCACCTCTTTGCTAAATAGCCATGTGTCTCTTTTGTGCGCATGAGTTGTAGCACCCTTTAATAACTCCTTTAAGCTTATATTGAACCTTTTCTTTCATTGACAAATATATATATATATATCTAAACACTCGGCCTAGTATAAAGTTTTTCTACCCTTGTTGTAAAGACTTGGTGATGAATTTTGAAGCTAGAACATGAAGATTGGTGTGAAGATGATGAGAGAATCAAGGGAAGACTTGTCAAAAAGAATAGAAAAAAGTGTATGCCAAAAAAAAAATAGGAGAAAATTCGAGAGCATGAAAAATAATAATGATAAGCTCTCTGGTAAAATGTACTAAAGTGTGAAAGTTTGGATCAAGTAAAGTTTAGAATGAGTGAGAAAGGATTGATGAAGTGTTGACTAAGTCTTTGGAACGTTTTTATCACCATATATCTAAATTTCAAATACCTTAGCCTCAACCCCATTACAACATTTTTAAAGTCCTTTTTGATCCGTAAGATGAGTAGCCTTCGATTGGTTGAGTAAGTTACATGAGTAGGCATATGTTTTTGGTTCATTTGTGCAAGTAGTTAGTTCCATTCATGAGGTTTCATTGATTCTTATATATTTATCTTGAAAGAAAACCTTTTTCATGAGTGAAAAGATTATGAGTGCATTCAAGTAAGGTGATTTTGAACTTTTCTAGTGCATGCATAGCTTTTAAATCACCATTGTTTTCATCTAAGTCTTACTTGTTCATACATGAGCATATCTTTATTAACTCTTAAATTTTTTATGCTTAAACTTTGTGATTACCATGATATTCACAATATTTTAGTTAAAGGGCTTTGTAGTGTTTTGGTTTCCAACATATACTTGTGAAAAAAAAACATGAATTTTTTTGAAAGTGTTATATGTTGGAAAGTTTGAGTCTTAGTTTAATTTAGTGTTTGGTAAGGGACTAGCAAAGTATAGCTGTGGGAGAATTTGATCTATGCATTTTAAGCGCATTAATTAATATATTTTCTCTATATTTTTTTTACTTTGTTAATTATTTAGTATTATTAGTTTTAATGTATTTTGTTGTTTTTAGTTTTATCAAAAGAGACGAAGTAAAGAGGGCTACAAACATGCAAGGTGTGGGAAAATGGAGAACTTGAAGAGAAAAAAGAATCTCCTATGTTGACTAGGAAAATGAAGCTTCCGGAAGAACTTTGAAGAAGAACAAATGTCAAATTGGTCAAATTAAATTAGAAGACCATTTCAAAAGTCCAAACTGGAAGACCAAGTCAACCAATTTTGTGGAGTACAAGATATGACAAGTAAAAGATTCCCAAGTTGAGTAGAAAAAGAAAATCATAGAGAATAAGGAAAGAATAATCTACTTGTACATGTCAGCCAACTTTGAATAATGACTAGGAACAGCTCAAGAGGAGTTAGATCGAAATCGATCTATGGTTGAAAAGCTCTTTGTGTTTTCTTTCCAACGCGCCAAAAATCATAATTTGTGAAAGTCTAAAACTCCGGAAAAGTGTGATTCTTTGCAAGCTGCCAAATCTACCCGACAAAAGAAGGAAACCTATTTTAGGGAGGAAAATTATTCTTGATAGGCCTATATAAGAAAGGGCTCGTCCCTCATTATAATCATCACTTATTCTTCAGCTTAATCTCTTCCAAAAACTCCTCTCCATCTCACAAATCTAGCCGAAACACCTCAAGAGGCCGACTACATCATCTTAATGCCCATCATCACTTCCATAGGTGTGTAGAGGGTATCTAGCACCATCCACAAAGGAGTCGTAGTCTACGAAGTACAACCATGACCTCTTTACTCCGCAGTTCTCTTTTATTGTCTGCAAACATGTTTTCTATTTTGAATGTTAAATTTTGGTTTTATTACATATATGAACTTCAATAACTTTCCATGTGTTCCAATATTCTAAATATCGATGAGCATGTCTTAATTTGGTTTTTAATGCTTCGATTTTGGTGTAGGGGTACCTAGTCTAGATCAATGGTGTATAAGGGATACTTAGCTCAAATCATGAAATTTTGCATGTTAATTGAAATTAGGGTTATGAGACCCTAATCTGAACTGCAAACTGGGCACGGAAACCGAAAAGTCCAGGGGAAAGACATAAAAACCGTTAGAGTGAGTGGACGAAAATAAATATCTTTCGCCAGATGATATATGTTATAATAACATATGCGACTCCAGATAAATGAATATAATAAAGTACACGAGGTAAACTCATACTCCTCCAGCGTACTGAGCATGCAAGTAAAAATCCCACGGGGTCGCTCATGGACACATCCGTGCTAGTACAGTCCGAATCACGGGATCCCAGACCCACACGTGATTTTAGCCAGAAAGGCCTCAGGTCAGAGGTCTGCCCCCCCCCCCCCTCGGTTAAGGCCTCGAGTCAGGGGTCACAGTCTCCCCCGGTAAACATCCTCGGGGATCAGCCGGGATGCAAGTGTATCGATACAACAACATATACTGAGACTGTACCCTGTGTAAACCAAATCATAAATAGTTTGATGCAAATGTTTAATGTAATAAATAAATGCGTATACGTAATATATAATGGTATAGGCATAATCGTATAATACATGCTCATAGAAACCATAATCTCGTATGCATGCTCATGCTCGTAAAACGTGTATAAAGACTCGCGATTATCAGTGAAAAGAAATTGTCCACTCACAGGTGAGCAAAACGCACACTCGCGCTAATCACGTGGCCCGGCGGAAGATCCCTCGCCCGAAGCACGATCTCGATCCCCTGAACAGTCATAAAATATATCTCATCAAAATCATAATCTCCAACACTGTACCACACTGTAGAAACCAGCTGTTCCCGAAAATATTCAATACTGTAGAAAATAATTGACGAAATTCCCGAAATCTCCACTCAAAACCCTCGACTGAAAATCCGATACCCAAATCAACTCGAAAACCACAAGGCGACAATCGAGGCGCCAATACGAGAAAAACAACATTAAAAACATCGAAATCCAAAAAGTCAACGGGTCGCCGGAGCTCCGACGTTGACCGCCGCCGGTGGCGGCGGCGCGCCGTCAACCGGAGAGTTTTCCCGGTGACCGAGCTGCCACAATGATCTCCTCAATAAGGCGAACAACTTTAACAAATGGACCACCACCATCCAACTACCACCGTGGCCGGAAATCAGCTCGAAAGCCACTGTGGTCCAAACCGGCCGGAAAACTTCCCGGACCGATTCTGGCGCCATCACGCCACCTCGTCCCCTCAAACAAAAGGGAAAACGATCTTGAGCTAAAACCCAACAAAACCCACCAAGTCTCATCGCCGGAGAGCAACCGGAGCACTGTCCCCGTTCAAGGCCGATTCTGGCGAGTTTTCCACAATTTTCAAATCGATATATCTCCCTCAAATCTCAACCAATTCAAGCAATTCCAAGTTCTAATCAACATAAAATTAAGAGAGGAATCGAAATAAACCAATAACTCGGCCGGAGGTGGCCAGAATTGTGAAATCTGACGGTGGCAGCACGGTGGAGGACCAGTCAACGAAAAAGTCAACGGTTAGCCTCGATCAACGACGGTCAAACTTCCCAAACAGTGTTTTCGAAAAAATTTCGACTATTTCCGATATTTATACTCACGCCTTGGGATGATCGACGGTCCAAAACAGATAACCATTATGATTTGAATAAACACGATACGAACGGATAAACTCGTCGATATTCTGAAACTTCGAATAATCATATTATATTCCTCGGTCATCGGAAAAATCATCCAGAACCGCCCACGAACTCGAAATCACGTGTACTACAACTCTCGAGAAGAGACTCAACTCAAATTCTCGGCCGATAATTGAGTCGTATACGAAACTGGCAAACCGCACAATAGTCGATAAATAGCGATTACGCACTAACTCGTGGATTACGCTGATTACTCTACTGATTCTGGTTCGGGTCGTCACAAATCTACCCCCCTTAAAAAAAATTTGACCTCGAAATTTACGTACCTGTCAGGTGAACATATGAGGATACTGCTCCCGCATACGCTGCTCAGTCTCCCAGGTGGCCTCCTCAACGGAGTGATTCTGCCACAAGACCTTCACCAGCGGTATAACACGGTGTCTCAACTCCTGCTCACGATGATCGAGAATCTGTACCGGCTCAAATCCTCCCGGATCGGTAACTGTTGTGGGGATAACACATGTGAAGGATCTAAGATGTACTTCCGCAACATCGAAACATGGAACACATCATGAACACGAGCCATCTCAGCTGGCAACTCAAGCCGGTAAGCAACAGCTCCAACCCTCTCGGTGATCTCATACGGACCAATGTATCGTGGTCGAAGCTTGCCGTGCTTCCCGAAACGCGCAACTCCCATCCACGGAGATAGTTTCAGGAAGACCCAATCACCCACATCAATCTCGAGGCACTTCCTCCTCACGTCCGCGTAACTCCTCTGATGATCCTGGGCGATCTTCAATCTGTCCCGAATAATCTGGACGTCCTCCATGGTGCTCTTCACCAGATCAGGGCCAATAAGCCATCGCTCGCCCACCTCACTCCAGCACAACGGAGTGCGGCACTGTGACGACCCGAACCAGAATCAGTTGAATATTCGGCACGATTCACGAGATTGAGTATAGTTGCAGTTTTACGATATATGTGTGGTTCGTTGACTCTATTCGCGACTATGTTTTTGGCCGAGAATTTGAGTTGAGTGTCTTCACGGAAATTGTAGAGTACGTGATTTCGAGCTCGAGGGCGGTTCCGGAATATTTTTCCGATAACCGAGGAATATAATACGATTATTTGAAGTTTCAGTTTCCGACGAGTTTATCCGATAGTTTCGTGTTTATCCGATTGTTTCGTGTTTATTCGAATCGTCGATAGACCCGAGGCGCGAGTATAAATATCGGAAATAGTCGTAAAATAGTCGCAAAAACACTGTTTGACGTTGACCGCCGTTGACTGTCCAAAAATAGAAACTGTTGATCGTTGACCCGAGGGGAAAGTTTCCGTTTTGGTCTTCACCGTCCGACAACCATTTTTCGGCCACCTTCGGTCAAGAGGAAGGTATGGTTAGCTTCTCCTTTCGATTTCGAGTGGTATGGTGTTTGGTTTGGTTGAAATTGGTTTCGTTTTGGTTGAACCCGAATCGGGTCGAACTGGGTTGTGTCGCCGGAGTTGGTTGGCCGTGTTCCGGCGAGCCACGGTGGCTGTAAGGTTAGGGGTTCAATTTCCCTTGGTCTAGGGATGCTATTCATGTAGGTTATTTGAGGATTGGTTGAGGTTTTATGGAGGTCTGATTAGGTCACCGGAGGAAGAATTTCCGTTCGGTTTTGGCCTGAATTGAAGGGGTTCCGGTCTGATTTGGCCGTTGGGGTAGTTGAAGAAGTGGTTTGGCTTGTTGAGATCTTGAAATCTGGAGAATCTCGCCGTGGAATTCCACTGTTGACGGCTCGCCGCCGCTGCCGGCGGCCAACAACAGAGCTCCGGCGAGGAGTTGACTTTTTGGATTTTAGTGTTTTTAATGTCGTTTTTCTCGTAATCGCGCCCTGATTATCGTCCAGAGGTTTTTGGATCGATTTGGGTATCCGATTTTCAGTCGAGGGTTCCGAGTGGAGATTTCGGGAATTCCGTTAATCATTTTGTACTGGATTGCATATTTCCAGGAACGGTTGGTTTCCGTGGTTCATTGATTAGTTATGTTTGTGAATGTTCAGGAGATCGAGATCGAGAGCGTGATCGTGCTTCAGGCGAGGGATCTTCCGCCGGACCACGAGATTAGCGCGAGTGCGCGTTACGCGAGTCTGTGAGTGGACATTTCTTTTCACGGATTGTTGCTAGTCTTTTATATATGATTTACGAACTTGAGCATGCAGTTGATTATGGTTTTACGAGCATGTGTTATACGATTATGCCTATACCAGTATATATATTACGTATATACACTTATATGTTGTTATGTGTCCACGTGTGGCCCCGTGAGATTTTTATGCATGCTTTGTACGCGTGAGGAGTTAGAGTCTCCCTCGTGTTTGTGTACGTGAGGAGTTAGAGTCTCCCTCGTGTTTGTATGCATGAGGAGTTAGAGTCTCCCTCGTGTACCATTTGATTATTTATACTTTCGACTCGCATATGTTTTTATAACGTATATTTTATTTGGTGAAAGACATTTATTTTCGTCCACTCACTCTAACGATTTTCATGTCTTTCCCCTGGGCTTTTCGATTTCCGTGCCCAGTTTGCAGTTCAGGTTTTGGTGTTTCACGTCGCGGTTGGGAGGCTAGTGATCTGAGCTACCTGTGTTTTCCAGTAGGTTCTTGTTTCGCCTACTGATGTGTATATTGTATATATTTACAGTAGAGGTCGCTCTGATACATTCTGATACGTGTTTATACGGATTTTGTCGGATATATATATATACTACAGTATGTTTACTGTTTATTGTTTATATTATGATGTTGAGAAATCCAGATGGGATTGGTGCCCACGGTTTGGCTTTTGTGGCATAGGATGAAGTGTTGTTTACAGGGTGCAGGTTTATGCAATTCCACGTTAGTAACGAAACTCTGCTGAAATTTTGAAAAGTTTTTGTTGGTTCGTATTTTCAGAAGGGGTTCGATTCCGGTTTAGGTAACTGAATCGGGGTTGGGTCCTTTCAGGCACTGCCTCCCGTACAGGGCCTCGTATGGTGCCATCTCAATATTGGCCTGATAGCTGTTGTTGTAGGCGAACTCTATCAAATGTAGTTGCTGGTCCCAATTCCCGCGAAACTGCAACACACATGACCGCAACATGTCCTCAAGTGTCTGTATAGTCCGCTCAGACTGCCCGTCAGTCTGAGGATGAAAAGTTGTACTGAAACGCAACCTCGTGCCCATGGCTCGCTGCAATGCCTGCCAGAACTCAGAAGTAAACTGACTGTCTCGGTCAGAAACAATAGATACAAGCACTCCATGCAGTCGAACAATCTCTGACAAATACAGCTTGGCCAATCTGCCGACTGATATCTTCCCCGGAAGTGCGAGGAAATGAGCGGATTTCGTCAGTCGATTCACAATAACCCAAATATCAGTGTTGCCAGCAAAAGTACGCGGTAACTGATAAACGAAATCCATGGTAATGTGCTCCTACTTCCAAACCGGAATCTCCAGTGGCTGTAACTTCCCTGCAGATTTCTGCCTCTCCGCTTTAACCTGCTGACAGATCAAACATCGGCTCACATACGCGGCAATCTCCCGCTTCATGTTGCACCACCAGTAATACGCTCGAAGTGTACGAAACATCTTCGTATCTCCGAGATGCATCGCATACGCCGAACAATGGGCCTCATCCAGAATCTCCTTCTTCAGGCTCTCGTCTCTGGGCACACACAACCTGCCTCTGAACAACAACGTACCATCGTCGCTCAATCGGAACTCCGTAGGCATACCATTCCGTATCATGGTCTTCTTGCCCAACAAGTAGGAATTTAAATCCTGAGCCTCCCGCACCTGATCAACCAATACGAGTCGAACCTAGAAACTGGCAAACAAAGCTCCATCGTCACCCCACTCGAACTCGGCACCCGTAGCCCGAAGCTCGGCTAACATAGATACTCTAGCTACACACACATGGAACAACGAAGCTCCAGATTTTCGGCTAAGTGCATCAGCCACAACATTGGCCTTCCCCGGATGGTACTCGAAAGTGCAGTCGTAGTCGTTGATCAACTCCATCCACCGGCGTTGCCTCATGTTCAAATCTAGCTGCGTCCGCAAGTAAGTGAGACTCTTGTGGTCGGTGTAAATCTTACACTGGGCTCCGTACAAGTAATGTCTCCAACTTTTCAACGCTAGCACAATAGCAGCCAACTCCAAATCATGGATCGGATAGTTGACTTCGTGTGGTTTCAACTGTCAAGAACCGTAGGCTACAACCCTACCATGCTGCATCAGCACACAACCAAGTCTCATCTTCGACGCATCACTATAAACCACAAACTCACCGTTGTCGTCTGGTAATGTCAGAACCGGTGCAGTAGTCAACTTCTCCTTCAGGAGCAAATAACTTTCCTCACATGCATCGGACCACTCAAACTTGACGCCCTTCTTCGTCAACCTGGTCAGTGGGGTAGCAATCCGAGAAAAGTCCTATACAAACCGCCGGTAGTAGCCTGCCAAACCCAAGAAACTCCGGATCTCCGGTACAGTGGTAGGTCTACTCTAATTCAACACGGCCTCAATCTTGTCAGGATCAACACTAACTCCCTCAGTCGATATCATGTGGCCCAGAAACTTCACACTGTCCAGCCAAAACTCGCACTTGCTAAACTTCGCAAACAACTGATGGTCTCGCAAAGTCCGCAACACCGCCCGCAAATGCTTTTTATGTTGGCCTACACTCCTGGAATAGATCAAAATATCATCGATGAATACAATCATGAACTTGTCCAGAAACCGTCTGAATACTCGATTCATCAAGTCCATGAAAGTTGCGGGGGTGTTGGTCAACCCAAACGGCATAACCAAAAACTCATAATGCCCATACCGCGATCTGAAAGCTGTCATGGCCACATCAGACTCTCGGATCCTCAACTGGTGATATCCGGATCGAAGATCAATCTTCAAAAAGACTGAAGCTCCCTTGAGCTGATCGAATAAATTGTCAATCCGCGGCAACGGATACTTGTTCTTTACTGTAACCTGATTCAGCTTCCGCTAGTCGATGCACAAACGCATAGATCCATCATTCTTCTGTACAAACAAAACCGGGGCACCCCATGGCGAAACACTGGGTCGAATAAAGCCCTTCTCCAGCAACTCCTGGAGCTGAACCTGTAACTCTTTCAACTCCGCTGGCGCCATACGATACGGTGCCTGAGAAATGGGTCCTGTACTCGGTAACAGCTCAATAGTGAAATCAATCTCCCGCGCAAGAGGTATGCCTGGTAACTCCTCTGGAAACACATCCAGAAACTCAGAAACAACATCAATACCACTAAGGTCTGGCACAGCAGCCGTAGTGTCTACCACATGAGCTAAATAAGCAACACAGCCCTTCTTCATCATTCAATCTGCCCTCATCGCGGAAATCAAACATGGTAGTAAAGTGTTCTTCTCGTCGCGAAACAATATCTCGGGAAAGCCTTGTCGTCGAAACGCGACCTCCTTCTTGTTACAGTCAAACATGGCGTCTCTAAGAAGTCCATTCCCAAGATCAGATCAAAATCAATGCGTCTCTAACAAATCTGCAGCTAAGCCGTGGCCTCCAATAAAAATCTCACAGTCCCGGTACACCCAGCCAATACTCACAATCTCACCAGACGGATATAACACTCTCAACAACCCTGGAAGTGGAGAAGCAGGTACTGTAGCTAATGATGATAGTCTATATGACATGAATGAATGTGTGGCACTTGGATCTAACAATGTAAGTACTGGAATACCAAATACATGTAGCGTACCGATAACGACCTCTAGTGAAGCTCTGCCCTCTCGCAAAGTCATGGCGTGAACCCTCACCTGTCCGGCTAGTCGTCCACGCTGAGGCTGTCCCTACTATCTGCCCTAGCCCGCAAACTGTACTGGTCGAGCTCCCGAAGTGGCACCTCGCTCAGCTCCGGAACTCTGGGCCGCCTGTCCATCAGCACCATCAAGCTGGAAACACTCCCTCGCATAATGACCCACCTGGCCACAGCGAAAACAGGTGACAGGGCCTCGCTGACATGGACCAAAGTGATGCCTGTTGCAGAAGCTACATAATGGGTACTCTCTCGGTACGGCAAACGTGCCACCGGTACGCCGAGGATAACTAGAACCACTGGAACCCCAACTAGCTTGTGGTCGTTGTGGTCGATCGCTCCTCCATCTCAGTCTCTGTCTCGGTGCACTAGCTGCTGGTCTATATGGTCCACTACCCGAAGATGAAGCCGAACCGGAAGTATCAGAACTTTGCCTCTTTGAAGGCCCCTGACTCGGTCCACCCTCCTCAAACCGTCTAGGCTGGTACCTCATCTGCCTCTCCTTCTCAATATCCTCACCTCGGAGTGCTGCACTAACAAACTCAT
This sequence comes from Geum urbanum, assembly GCA_946800695.1. Classification (NCBI taxonomy): domain Eukaryota; kingdom Viridiplantae; phylum Streptophyta; class Magnoliopsida; order Rosales; family Rosaceae; genus Geum; species Geum urbanum. Next base: position 38,603,429 of record OX326997.1, on the reverse strand, counting down.
CGAAGTTGTTCCGAGGCATCATAGTCAGAGTCCCCTTGATGTTCAAGTTCAAACTCAGCTCAAATCTACGGCACTTGTCCCGGTACTCAAGCACAGACATACTGCCCTGTCTAAAGTTCATGAACTGCTCATACTTACGCTGCTGGGTAGCCTGGTTGAAGTATCTCCGCATAAACAGATCTCGAAACAAAGTCCACGGAGTATCAATTGGTACTCGATCGGTGCTAACCCACCAGAAGTATGCATCTGACTCAAGTAATCCAACTGCTGCCACTGTCATCTGCTCAGGGGTAAAACGCAGACGCTCACAAATCCGTTCAACCTGAACCAACCATGCCTCACACATCTCTGGATCAGCTGAACCCGAAAAGACAGTCGCACCAGCAGTACGAGCTTTGACCACAGGCTCAAAACGCTCCTCCAAACGCAGCACTCGCATCAGCAAGTCATGCATCTGGCGATCCTCATCATAATCTACTTCCCGATCAACACGAGGACCACGTCGAGGAGGCATCCTACTTATACAAGACAAGCATTAGGTACAAGCAGAAGGAATGAAATCATGAGACCTCAGATATTTGAGAACACACAACACCTGAAGTATTGATGAGTACCGCTGGCCAGTCAGGTCATCACTCTAGTCATGCTGTACCAACTCAAATACCCTAAGCGTCACAACAACAAGAGTCTACAGAATCTGACAACCTAATGCTCTAATACCAAGCTGAAAGTGTGACGACCCGAACCAGAATCAACAGTACGACCAGCTATGTACGTGAGTTACAGCGTAGTCACTGGTATCCGATGGTTGTTTGGAATCGCCGAGTTTGTTAACGACTTAATTATTGGCCGAGAATTGGAGCTGGGTCTCTTCTTGAGAGTCGTTCTACATGTGATTATGAGTTCGTGGGCGGTTCTGGATCGTTATTTGGACGACCAAGGAATTAATTATGAATATTTGAAGTTCAGATTTAAATGGTGGGCGACTTAACGACTAAATTACCGTATGAGAATTTGGTTTTGGCTTCTTCACGGAAGTTGTTCAGAATTTAATTTCGAGTTCGTGGGAACTTCCAGAGCATGATTTGGAGTTACGAGGAATTAGTTGCGAATTTTTCCGTTTGTTGATTATTTAGTCGATTTAATGTGTGTTGCTTTGAAGGGTTGACTTTTTATTCGGTAGGCCGATATGTTTGACTTCAGGTGATTATTGAAGAGTACGCCAAGACGAGTTTGTGGTCGCGAGAATTATTGGGATCGGAATTACGACGAAGAAGTTACGCGCGTTTGAAGTTCGACGAAAAGGGTAAACATGGAGTTTCCGTTTTGGGAAAGCTATAAATAGTAACTTGCTCTTTTGGGAAAGTGTTGACTAAAATTAATGGGTTGACTTTGGGTCAACTCGGTTTGACCGAGTTGAGGGAGAGCTCACGGTGGTGGCGGTGGCTCCACGCCGGCGACCGGATTCCGGCGACCCCATGGCTTGGGGCTTACTCCGTTCTGCTCGCCCCGACCTCCCGAGCCTTCCCCCGGCCACCACGCACGGCGTGGCTCACGGAGGAGAGAGGAAAATCCGATCAAAAATGGAGGAATTTTGGGTTAATGGTGGTTTTCGATTCGGGTCGAGATGAACTTCAAGAGGTACTGGGTTTTGTAGCCCTCTTCATTATGATTCTAACCATATAAACATGGTGTTCTAATTCGATTTGTGGATTGAGAATTTTGAGATTGAAATTTGTGAACCAATTCGGTCTTACATGAAATTGACCTAGTTAGAGTGAGAATTGGACTTCGGTGCAGTTATGGAAGTTGCTCAGTGGGTGATTTGGAGTGGAATAGGGGTGGCTTCGCCTTGAAATTCTCCGGTCAACAGTGGCGCCGCCGTGGACGGCGGTCAACGGTCAGAGTTGACTTTTTGACTTTCGGCAAGTCGCATGTCATTTGACTCGAAATCGCGCCCCGATCGCGGTGGGGAGGTTCGTTTTTCGAGTTGAGCGTCCGAACGTAAAGCGAGGTATTGAGGTGGTATATATGGTTTTTCGACGATTCGTCGTATTCGAATTGTGTAGTTCCGAGAACGGTGGTTTCTCGTGGTTTGATTCGAATTGTCGGATTATGACTTTGAATATTGGACGTTGTGATTATTCAGAGGTTCGTGATCGTTCATTTGGCGAGGGACTTTCCGCCGGATCACGGGTTAACGCGATACGCGTTACGCCAGTCTGTGAGTGGACAGTTTATTTTCACGGAATTCTTGCGAGTCTTTTATTTATGATTTACGAACTTGAGCATGCAGATTGATTATGGTTTTACGAGCATATGTTTTTATGATTATACATATACGAATATGCGTATACGAGTATACATACATTGATATATTGTTTAATGCATTTGCACCGAACTGTTTATGATTTGGTTTTCACAGAGTACAGTCGTAGTTTATGAGGTTGTATCGATACACTGCATCCCGGCTGATCCCCGAGGATGTTACCAGCTAGGATCACGTGTGGGCTAGGGACCCCGTGGTTCTGACTGTGAGATTTTACTTGCATGCTCTATTTACGAGTTGGAGTCAGCGTCTCCTCGTATACTATTTGGTTTGATTTATTATATTTCGACTCGCATATGTTTTATAACATATATTATTTGGTGAAAGACATTTATTTTCGTCCACTCACTCTAACGTGTTTATTGTCTTTCACCTGGGCTTTTCGGTTTCCGTGCCCAGTTTGCAGTTCAGACTCTGGTGTCGCACGTCGTGGTCGGAGGCATAGTGCTCGAGCTACTTTGTTTCATCCAGTAGGTTTATTGTTCTACCTACTGTGGAATGCGTTTACGATTATGTATTAGATGTCGCTCTGAGCTTCCTATTGAATACGTTATACGATTTTACACAGGATTTCAGTAAAGTGCATATATATTTACTACTTTACTTTACTGTTGATATATTGAGAAATCCGGATGGGATTGGTGCCCACGGTTTGCTTTTTGTGGCATAGGATGAAGTGTATTTTCTGCGTGCAGGTAAAGGTAATTCCACGCTAGTAACGAAACTCTGCCCAAAATTTCTAAAAGTTTTTGTTGGTTCGTGTTTTCGAAGGGGTTTGATTCCGATTTAGGAAGCTAAATCGGGGTTGGGTCCTTTCAGCTTGGTATCAGAGCATTTGGTTATAGATTCTGTAGACTTCTGTAGTCGTGTTTACTAAGGATATTTGAGAATGTACAGCATGTCTGGAATGGTGACCCGACCGGCCGGCGGATAATCATCAAATTCTGGGTGTTGTATGCTTTCAAATATTTGAAGTTCCATGATTACGTTCCACTTGTTGTGAACGATATTGTATTCATTAGGATGCCTCCTGACGTACTTTCCGTGTCGTTTCGGTTGTGGATCCTATTGAGGATCATTCGACGCGTGAATTGCCAGAGAACAGTGGATTCGGATGAGTATTCAGAGTTCAGTGAATTGTGTGGCACGGTTTGCCTGGGGATGTGTATGTGAGCGTCTATATGTTGCCTCAGAGCCGAGAATTGTGGTAGTTGATGTTTGGCTGAATCAGATTGTTGTGTTTGGTGGGCTAATGTTATGTGAGTTCCGGTTGCGACTCTATGGCCTACATTTAGAATGTTGTTTATACGGTAATGGTTTTAACAGGCTACCCAACATTCGAATGTGGAGTGTTTACCCACCTGAGGCAGAGATGCATTGTCTACGTGTTTGTTCTTGTTTGCACGAGTTATGTGGCTTAAGAGGAAGCTATGCACGAGGTTCGAGATGAGTTTGAACCTGAGTATCAGAAAGAGTCTGATTGATGTGCCTCGAGATATCCGTGAGGAGCTTAGTGTGTTGCACTCAGCGGCAAGGTTATTATGAAGAAAAGATGTGCACAGTTTTCGATGTGACGGTTTGAGGATTCATTTGGCAGTGGCGGAGATCACAGTGTAGCTGACTTGCTCCTAAGGCATGAGTTCGAGTGATCGTTGGTGATCCTTTCACGAACAGGTGTTGCGGTGATTTGTGTTCGTGGAGCATTTTCAGTTGCTGTTTCGGTGGCCAGGAGGGTCACGTTACGAGGGAACGCCCTCAGCCCGTTGTTGTAGCGGTTCGGTAGCCCAGAGTTACGAGGAGATCCTCATGTTGTTCCTGCAGTCTGATTAATGTACCTTTTGACGAGTTAATCAGCTATGTCGCATTTGACGTGGACAACTAGTTGGGCATGTTGGAGTCTGTGCCATGACCTTGTTTGAGGACAGACTTTTCTCCGAGGTTACTGTTGTTTGATATTCATGGCAATTGTACCTGCATCTCCACTTCCGAGGTCTTGGAGGGTGTTGCATCCATCCGGAGGTTGTGAGATCCTTGTTGGAGGTTATGTGTTAGCCGTTGATCTGTGATAGCTGGACATTGTGGTTTTGGTGTGCTTGTGAGTATGGATTTACCGACGACGCATTTGGCGATGTTCGAGAGCCTCGAGTAGGAGGTTATGTTCGACGACCAGATTTCCCGAGATGTTGTTTCTTGGTGATGGTCGAGCGGTTTGTGAAGATGAGTTGTGTGGTTTGCTTAGCTCATGTTGTGGATGTTGTGGTTGCTGTGTCTGACATTGGTCACGTTGAGGTGGTTCTTGAGTTTCCAGGTGTGTATTGGAGGAGTTACCAAGTGTTCCTCTAGTTCGGGAGATCGACTACACTATTGAGCTTGTACCGGGCGCTGGACTTATTTTACCGGCATCTTGTCGTTCGGAGCCAGCAGAGCTGATGGAGCTACAGTTTCGACTCCAGGAGTTGCTGGAGGAGATTTCAGGAGATTTTATGCGACCCAGCGTACCTGCGTGGTGTGCTTTTGCATTGTGTGTACGGACTTTGGATGATTTGATGAGGTGGTGCATTGACTATCTGAAGCTCGATTTGCTTCAGAGGAGAGTGAGTATCCTCCGTTTCGGATTGACAAGTGGTATGGTCAGCTTGTGAGAGCTTCAGTCTTTTCGAGGATTGATTTCAGATCCGGATACCATCAGTGGAGGTCTGATGAGTCAGATGTGGCTATGTTGGCTTTCGGATCTCGGTGCGGATATCATGAGTTCTTGGTCACGCTGTTGGGTTGACCAATGCCCCGTAGATCGTGTGGACTTGATGGACCATGTGTTCAGACAGTTTCTGGACGAGTTGCGACCATGTTCGTCGGCAACTTCCTGATGTACTCCAGGAGTGTGGACCAGTACCTGATGCAATTGCGAGCGATTTTGCAGACTTCGCGAGGTGATCAGTTATTTGCGAAGTTCAGCCAGTGTGAGTTTTGGCTGATTAGCATGAAGATTTTGAGCTGTGTGATGCTATCCGGGTGAGTGATGTGGATCCTGACCAGTTCGAAGTCGTGTTGATTTGGAGTTTGCCCTACTACTGTGCCAGAGATCGGGGGTCTCTTGGGTTTGGCAGGCTTGTACCGACGACTTTGTGCAGGATATTCCCGAATTGCCACTTTACCTTCCGGATTGACGAAGAAGGCGTCAAGCTCGAGTGGTTCGATGCTCGCGAGGAGAGTTACTTACTCCTGCAGGATGGTTGACCATTACTTCGGTTTGACCTTACCTGACGATCGCGATGAGTTCGTGGGTTATGGCGATGCATCGAGGTATAGATTTGGGTTGTGTTTTGATGTTGTGTAGCAGAGCGGTGGCTCATGATTCCAGGCAGTGGAACTTTATGAAGCTATGTATCCGGAGTTTGGTTTGGGTGTAGCTGTTTTTATGTTAGCATTAAGGAGTTCGAGACACTACAGCTACGGTGTGCAGCAAGGTGTAGGACGTGCACTGATCACTTGAGTTCCATCCACTTGCATTTTCGGCCAGATTTGGGCTTGAGGCAGTGTAGATGTATGGGGTCGATTAACGACTATGGCTGCACCTTTGAGTTGTTCGAGAAAGGCTAGAGATTGTACTTTGATCATCTGTTTGGGATGATGTTGATGCTGATGTATTCAGTTGAGAATCAGGAGTTTCAGTATTGCATGTGTGTATGTGTGGCTCGAGTTTTCGTGTTAGCTGAGTTATGGGCTACGAGAGCTGAGTTTGAGTATGATGGTGTTGAGACTTGTAATTTTGTGTGCGTTTGGCGCTAGTGATGTGGAGTTGTGTCTGATACTTCGTGTTTATTACTCGTGACGCAACATGAAGAGCAATATAGCAGCTTGTGTGTACTGATGCCACATTCGTCGACTGGCGATGGCTAGGAGGCAGAGACGTGCCGAGATGTGTCAGCCACTTAAGATTTCCTGTTCGACGTGGCGGTTGCTGTTGTGTTTGTGTATGTTTGTACGCACTTTGGTTGTGATACCAATTGTTAGGTTTTTGTGGATCGTTTGACGAACTCAGTACAGTACTTTGTACCTTTTGGAGATGATTTCAGTGGCAGGCTGTTATGGCTGTGTTTGATGGAGGTTGTCCCTCTACGTGGTGTACCTGTGTCCCAGTTCGCCGATCGAGGTGATCAGCTACGACTAAGTGTTGGCAAGCTTTGCAGCGAGCATTGGGGACCAGATTACGAGTTAGTACCGGATCTTATTCTCGGATTGGCGAGCGATCTTTGAGGACTATTCTGACCTTGGAGGGTATATTGTGGACCTTGGTATTGCCGTTCCGGAGGATCCGGGACCAGCAGTCTCGGCGGTTTGAGTTTGCTTGCAGTACCAGTTTGTGGACCACTATAGTTTTGAGGTTGTTTGATGTTGAGTTGAGGTATGTTGTTGTACTCCATTGTGTTGGAGTGAGTTTGGTTTGGGTTTGAGTTGGCGTTTGATTCTGATTTTGTGGAGTGTGTTACCACAGACTGTCAGATTAGCGGAAATGAGTTGATTATTGACCGAGTTCGATGTTTGAGTCGTGTTGATACGAGTATGCTGAGTTGTGAGTTGACACATTGTTTGATTAGTTTGTGGCCATAGGCGAGTTTGTGTTATGCCGTATGGTTCAGAATCTCCTTTAGTGTTGGCTTGTATGTGTGCTGTGTTCCGTGTGGCGGAACTGTGTTTTAGGTTTGTTATGTGTTGTGTACCCTATCTGTTCCTTATGTAGGAACACTTGGCGATTATGTGAGCCAGTTCAGATTTGTGATTTGAGGGTACAAGGATTCCAGGACGGAGTTATCTCCTATTGTGGAGTTTGTGATCAGAGTTGTTCAGTTGAGATTGTCGTTGGTGAGTTGAGCAGTATGCAGAGGCAGTGCTCCTACCTTGTAGTCGGCAGACTTGGAAATTTCGAGGTCAAAATTTTTCTAAGGGGGGTGGATTTGTGACGACCCGAACCAGAATCAGCAGTACGACCAGCTATGTACGTGAGTTACCGCGTAGTCACTGGTATCCGATGGTTGTTTGGAATCGCCGAGTTTGTTAACGACTTAATTATGGACCGAGAATTGGAGCTGGGTCTCTTCTCGAGAGTCGTTCTACATGTGATTATGAGTTCGCAGGCGGTTCCGGATCGTTATTTGGACGACCGAGGAATTAATTATGAATATTTGAAGTTCAGATTTAAATGGTGGGATACTTAACGACTAAATTACCGGATGAGAATTTGGTTTCGCCTTCTTCACGAAAGTTGTTCAGAATTTAATTTCGAGTTCGTGGGAACTTTCGGAGCATGATTTGGAGTTACGAGGAATTAGTTGCGAATTTTGCCGTTTGTTGATTATTTAGTCGATTTAATGTGTGTTGCTTTGAAGGGTTGACTTTTTATTCGGTTGGCCGATATGTTTGACTTTGGGTGATTATTGAAGAGTACGTCGAGACGAGTTTGTGGTCGCGAGAATTATTGGGATCGGAATTACGACGAAGAAGTTACGCGCGTTTGAAGTTCGACGAAAAGGATAAACATGGAGTTTCCGTTTTGGGAAAGCTATAAATAGTAACTTGCTCTTTTGGGAAAGTGTTGACTGAAATTAATGGGTTGACTTTGGGTCAACTCGGTTTGACCGATTTGAGGGAGAGCTCACGGTGGTGGCGGTGGCTCCACGCCGGCGACCGGATTCCGGCGACCCCATGGCTTGGGGCTTACTCCGTTCTGCTCGCCCCGACCTCCCGAGCCTTCCCCCGGCCACCACGCACGGCGTGGTTCACGGAGGAGAGAGGAAAATCCGATCAAAAATGGAGGAATTTTGGGTTAATGGTGGTTTTCGATTCGGGCCGAGATGAACTTCAAGACGTACTGGGTTTTGTAGCCCTCTTCATTGTGATTCTAACCATATAAACATGGTGTTCTAATTCGATTTGTGGATTGAGAATTTTGAGATTGAAATTTGTGAACCAATTCGGTCTTACATGAAATTGACCTAGTTAGAGTGAGAATTGGACTTCGGTGCAGTTATGGAAGTTGCTCAGTGGGTGATTTGGAGTGGAATAGGTGTGGCTTCGCCTTGAAATTCTCCGGTCAACAGTGGCGCCGCCGTGGACGGCGGTCAACGGTCAGAGTTGACTTTTTGACTTTCGGCAAGTCGCATGTCATTTGACTCGAAATCGCGCCCCGATCGCGGTGGGGAGGTTCGTTTTTCGAGTTGAGCGTCCGAACGTAAAGCGAGGTATTGAGGTGGTATATATGGTTTTTCGACGATTCGTCGTATTCGAATTGTGTAGTTCCGAGAACGGTGGTTTCTCGTGGTTTGATTCGAATTGTCGGATTATGACTTTGAATATTGGACGTTGTGATTATTCAGAGGTTCGTGATCGTTCATTTGGCGAGGGACTTTCCGCCGGATCACGGGTTAACGCGATACGCGTTACGCCAGTCTGTGAGTGGACAGTTTATTTTCACGGAATTCTTGCGAGTCTTTTATTTATGATTTACGAACTTGAGCATGCAGATTGATTATGGTTTTACGAGCATATGTTTTTATGATTATACATATACGAATATGCGTATACGAGTATACATACATTGATATATTGTTTAATGCATTTGCACCGAACTGTTTATGATTTGGTTTTCACAGAGTACAGTCGTAGTTTATGAGGTTGTATCGATACATTGCATCCCGGCTGATCCCCGAGGATGTTACCAGCTAGGATCACGTGTGGGCTAGGGACCCCGTGGTTCTGACTGTGAGATTTTACTTGCATGCTCTATTTACGAGTTGGAGTCAGCGTCTCCTCGTATACTATTTGGTTTGGTTTATTATATTTCGACTCGCATATGTTTTATAACATATATTATTTGGTGAAAGACATTTATTTTCGTCCACTCACTCTAACGTGTTTATTGTCTTTCACCTGGGCTTTTCGGTTTCCGTGCCCAGTTTGCAGTTCAGACTCTGGTGTCGCACGTCGTGGTCGGAGGCATAGTGCTCGAGCTACTTTGTTTCATCCAGTAGGTTTATTGTTCTACCTACTGTGGAATGCGTTTACGATTATGTATTAGATGTCGCTCTGAGCTTCCTATTGAATACGTTATACGATTTTACACAGGATTTCAGTAAAGTGCATATATATTTACTACTTTACTTTACTGTTGATATATTGAGAAATCCGGATGGGATTAGTGCCCACGGTTTGGCTTTTGTGGCATAGGATGAAGTGTATTTTCTGCGTGCAGGTAAAGGTAATTCAACACTAGTAACGAAACTCTGCCCAAAATTTCTAAAAGTTTTTGTTGGTTCGTGTTTTCGAAGGGGTTTGATTCCGATTTAGGAAGCTAAATCGGGGTTGGGTCCTTTCAGAAAGGACCCAACCCCGATTTAGTTTCCTAAACCAGAATCAAACCCTTTCTGAAAACGTGAACCAACAAAAACCATTAAATCTTCGGCAGAGTAACGCTACTAACGCGGAATTGCCATTACCCGCACCCGAAAAATAACACTTTATCCTATGCCACAAAAGCCAAACCGTGGGCACCAATCCCATACGGATTTCTCAATATCATAACATAAACAGTAAACAGTAAACACAACTGTAATATATAGTATATCCGGGAAAAACCGTATAAAACATGTATCAGAGTGTATCAGAGCGACCTCTAGAGTATATATATACAAAATATACAACAGTAGGCGAAACAAGAAACCTACTGGAAAACACAGGTATCTCGAACCACTAGCCTCCAACCACGACGTGAGACTCCAGAATCTGAACTGCAAACTGGGCACGGAAACCAAAAAACCCAGGGGAAAGACATGAAAACCGTTAGAGTGAGTGGACGAAAATAAATATCTTTGCCAGATGATATATGTTATAATAACATATGCGAGTCCAGATAAATGAATATAATAAAGTACACGAGGTAAACTCATACTCCTCCAGCGTACTGAGCATGCAAGTAAAAATCTCACGGAGTCGCTCATGGACACATCTGTGCTAGTACAGTCCAAATCACAGGATCCCAGACCCACACGTGATTCTAGCCAGAAAGACCTCTAGTACAGTCCGAATCTCACTGATAAAGACTCGCGATTATCAGTGAAAAGAAATTGTCCACTCACAGGTGAGCAAAACGTGCACTCGCGCTAATCACGTGGCCCGGCGGAAGATCCCTCGCCCGAAGCACGATCTCGATCCCCTGAATAGTCATAAAATATATCTGATCAAAATCATAATCCCCAACATTGTTTCACACCGTGGAAACCAACTGTTCCCGAAAATATTCAATACTGTACAAAATAATCGACGAAATTCCCGAAATCTCCACTCAAAACCCTCGACTGAAAATCCGATACCCAAATCAACTCGAAAATCTCAAGGCCATGATCGGGGCACAAATACGAGAAAAACGACATTAAAAACATCGAAATCCAAAAAGTCAACGGGTCGCGGGAGCTCCGGCGTTGACTGCCGACGGCGGCGGCGGCGGCGCGCCGTCAACAGGAGAGTTTTCCCGGCGACCGAGCTGCCACAATGATCTCCTCAACAAGGCGAACAACTTTAACAAAGGGACCACCACCATCCAACCACCACCGTGGCCAGAAATCAGCTCGAAAGCCACGGTGGTCCAAACCGGCCGGAAAACTTCCCGGACCGATTCCGGCGCCGTCACGCCACCTCGTCCCCTCAAACCAAAGGGAAAATGATCCTGAGCTAAAACCCAACAAAACCCACCAAGTCTCATCGCCAGAGAGCAACCGGAGCACCGTCCCCGTTCAAGGCCGATTCCGGCGAGTTTTCCCCAATTTTCAAATGGATATATCTCCCTCAAATCTCAACCAATTCAAGCAATTCCAAGTTCTAATCAACTTAAAATCAAGAGAGGAATCAAAATATACCAATAACTCGGCCGCAGGTGGCCGGAATCGTGAAATCCGACGGCGGCAGCACGATGGAGAATAGGTCAAAAAAAAAGTCAACGGTCAGCCTCGGTCAATGACGGTCAAACTTCCCAAACAGTGTTTTCGACAATTTTTCGACTATTTCCGATATTTATACTCGCGCCTCGGGACGATCGACGGTCCAAAACGGATAACCATTACGATTCGGATAAACACGATACGAACGGATAAACTCGTCGATATTCTGAAACTTAAAATAATCATATTATATTCCTTGGTCATCGGAAAAATCATCCGGAACCGCCCACGAACTCGAAATCATGTGTACTACAACTCTCGAGAAGAGACTCAACTCAAATTCTCAGCCGATAATTAAGTCGTATACGAAACCGGAAAACCGCACAATAGTCGATAAACAGTGATTACGCACTAACTCGTGGATTACGCTGATTACTCTAATGATTCTGGTTCGGGTCGTCACAAGATATTCCCGAAATACTCGATTCATCAAATCCATAAAGGCAGCAGATGCATTCGTCAGGCCAAAAAATATAATTATGAACTCATAATGTCCATATCGAGATCAGAATGCGGTATTAGAGACATCTGACTCTCTAATCCGCAATTGATGATATCCCGATTGTAAATATATCTTAGAGAACATTGTATCTCTCTTTAATTGATCAAAGAAATCATTAATCCAAGGCACTGGATACTTGTTCGTCACTATAACCTGATTCAGCTTCCGATAGTCAATGCATAATATGATTGTTCCATGCTTCTTTTTCACAAATAAAACTGGAGCTCTCCAAAGTGATATGCTAGAAAGGATGAGACCCTTATCAATTAGTTCCTGATGTTGGATCTGCAACTCTCTCAACTCAGCTGAAGCCATCTTATACAGAGCTTAAGCTATGGGGCCTGTACCTGGAAGTAGGTCAATCGTTAAATCTATTTCCCTAACTGGAGGAAGACCTGGTAATTTCTCATAAAAAACATCAGGATATTCCCTAACCACCTTAATCTTTTCAAGGTTAGGGGTGGAAAAACAAGTATTCACTACATGTGCAAAATATGCGGTACACTCTTTATGCAACATCTTTTCAGCTTTCACAGCTGAAATAAGGCATGATGAAAGAACATTTCTTTTCCAGCAAAATAAAATATTTGCTAACCCGGACTTCTAAACACCACTTTTTTCCGATGAAAATCAACAAAAACCTGATGATTGCTAAGAAAGTCCATACCCGAAATTAAGTCAAAATCTGCGATGTCCAGAGGTATCAGATGGGTAGACAATCTAAAACCTCCAACATAAACGCTACAGTGTTGATACATTAACCCAACTAAAATCACCTCGCAAGAGGGATATAGCACTCTCCACATTTTCGATAAGGGAGTGGCAGGTACGTATATTATTAATGCTAATCTCACAAGTATGAAAGAGTGTGTCGCCCCTGGATCTTTTAATGGATAAACAACATAACTAAATACATGCATTGTACCAATGATCACGTTCGGAGATGCTCTGCTCTCTTATAGAGTCATCCAATGAATTTGGGCATGTCTAGTCTATCCAAACGGTCACCCTCCCTAGCTCCGGTCCTGATAAGCTGGCTGTCTGGATGGTGGTGTGGTTCTAACCCCTAGAGTGGCTCCCTGTTCATCACCAGGACTCTTCACCAAAAATCCATCTGAGGGGTTCCTCTATGGACATTCCCTCGCAAAGTGACCCATCTAGCCATAACGATAACAAGCGGAAGTCCTAAGATGACACTGTTCGAGATCCATTGGAATTGGCCCTAGACCTCTGCTTCTATGGTATACTCCGCCTCCATCTCGAAACACAACTTAGATTACATGTTCTAGAGGTCTGAGATCCCTCACCAGATGATGATGTGGAACCCGATATTAGAGCCCCCCCTTTTTGAAGGACCTTGGTTGGGCCCACCTTCCTCAAATCATTGAATCCGGCCTCACTCAGATCGAAGCCTATCTTCGCATCTCAAAGCAGCACTGACAAAATCATCAAAATCAATTTGTGTCACACTTGACATGTATGGGTCAATCTCAGGCCGCAAACCTTGCTCAAACCTCCAACATCTCTCTTTCACTAACCTGACGAAATTTGGTGCAAATCAGGATATGGGACTAAAACAATCTCGATACTCCTTATATTTCCTCTGCTCTGTTGCTTTACTAAAGAAGAGACTTATGAACAATTCTCTGAACTCTGCCTACACGGTTGTGGTTTTATTCCTTTTAGTGCTCTCTCACCAATGGTAAGCATGGTCCAGCAACAGACCCACAACTATCTCTGTTCTCTGCTCTGGGGTCAATTGGGGATGCAAGCGGTCGAATAACTAAATCTTACTAGCCTCAGGGTCATGAGATCGCGCAAAGGGAACTTCTCCTACCATTTTGGCTATAATAACTAAATTATCATTTTCCTCACGTGGCGCTGGCTTCTTACATGTAATTAATTCACTGATAAGTGTCCTTGCTGAAGACTTATAAACTCTTTATATTTCTGCTGCTCTATAGCTTCACTGAAGAAGGGGAATCATGAAAAACTCCCTGAACTTTGCCCACGGGGTGGTGGTTTTATTCCTCTCTGTGCTCTCCAACCAATGGTAGCATGATCTTACAATAGACCCACAATTATCTCTGTTCTCTGCTCTAGGGTCGACTAGGGATGCAGGTAGTCGCATACTCAACCAATTTCTATAAGCCAGATCTCATAAGCCCCAGGGTCATGAGATCCTGCAAAGGGAACTGCTCCCACCTTTTTGGCTCTAATAATTAAATCATCATGCTACTCACGTGACACTGGCATCATGCGTGTAATTAATTCCGGCATACATTAGGCCAGAAAATGTGCCTCATCCTATTGAGCTAGTTGGGCCAAACAGAAAATGGCTCAACTATGAGAGTCTAGACATTTAACAATACATAACACTTGGAGCTGTGATGGGAATCCGCCGGCCGGGCTGGCCATCCTCTCGGGTGTGTTGTACACTATTAAATGCCTATAATGATATGACAAAGAGTCTACAGAACCAGTGACCTAATGCTCTGATACTAAACTAAAAAGACCCAACCATAGTTTAGCTAATAAACTCGAATTAAGTCCTAACAACTAACCATATTCTGAAAAATTCTACAAAAATTTTGACATAATTCCCCTCGAAAACTGAACAACCCAAAAATCTACAAGAAGAAAACACTTTCAAAACCAAATTCCCAAAAACAAATCGTACACCACCGGTAGTCCATCAGGATTTCTCAACAAACGTTATAAACCAAAACAAGAAATTCGACTCAAGAATTTAAAAACATATTTACAATGTGATGGTTCTAAATACAAAGAAAAGTAAACTCGATTACTACTCGAGTAATTGAAAAAAAAACGTAATATGACTAATATTCAGAGCGACTTCTATAAACATATACTACATCTAAAATAGTTTAATAGTGGACTGAAACCTACTGAATGAAGAGCTGATAGGTAAACTCAATGCCTTCGACATTAACGCAAACTCAGAATTTACATTGCAGCCAGGGCAACAGTAAATCATTAGAGTGAGTGGACAAAAATAACATAAACTACATAAAACGATAAAACTGTAATATCATACCTTTCCGCTAATTTTCTTGAAATAATGAAAGCTAAAATATTATAAACTAAAATACAATGGAGGTGGTCATTCAGGGTGTTTGGTCTAACCTATAACGACTGTATGTATGAAAATTAAGGTGATGGGATTGTCTAGGGTGTTTGTCCTAATCCGAGGTAATTTGGTTCTCACATGCCTCCACAGGCGGCGACATATTGGTCTCACATGCCTCCGGTGAAACTTCTCTGATATGGATGTTTGAAACCATATTGGAAAGCTCTCAACGAGGCAAACAACTTTTTTAACTAAGCCGAGGACCAAATCGACGGCGTTTAGCCAAAATTTGAATAAACAGACCAGAAAACCTATTTCCCACGACCACCACAAATGGCAGCGATCAACCCCTCGAAACCTTCCTCTGCTCAAGCCCAAACTAAGCCCTAAACCTATGTGGCCCAAATTAAAGGGACTTGGCCAGAATCGGCGTCGAAACCTCATAGTCCGAAATTGGTCGAAAGCTTCGTGGCATTAAAGCTCTGCCGTGGAGCTTTGATGGACCAAATTACCTACCCAGTTCAACTCAGGAGGGGGAAAGCTTAAATACCCCCTCCCCCCACCCAAACTCGGCGGAGCACCGCCACCGCCGACGGCAACTCCCACGAGTTAAACCCAATTTGGGTGACCAGCAAACTCCTGAAAATCCCAAAAATTTGCACAACAATCAAACAAGGAAGCCAAGAGCTTCAATCCCTTACCTCGATTGATGTCGGAGGTGGCTGAAAAATGACAATTCGAACTGGTCGGGTCAAATGGCGGTGCGGGTCAGTTTTTTGGCAAAACTGGTCGAGCCTATGTATTTTTCTGATTTGGGCCTTTTTTGAAAAATCCTATTTATACCTCAAGCTCCTCTCCAAATCTAATGGTTCAAATTTAATCTGCTCAATATCTGACGGTCTAGATTAAACTGACATAAAAATAAATTCCTTTTTAATAATTCTTACTCTGACATCGGATAAACACAAGAAATAGCTCGCTTCTCCAAAAAATTTCCCGAAAATTCCTACGATCTCGAATTAAATACTCTAAAACTTTCGTGAAGAAAGTGAAATCAAATTCTTGCCGATTGAAAAAGACATTAATAACGTCAGAAGTGCAACTAATCTGCGATAAAGCTTAATATGATTCGATATGTGCGTACTTGTTTCGGAAACTCCATGGTATGCAGATATCGTTAATTACTTAGTTACCGGTGAGTTTCCATCTACCATGCATAAATTTCAGCGTGACAAACTTAAACATAATGCTAGAACTTTTATCTGGGATGAGCCTTATTTATGGAAACAATGCTCCGATTTAGTGATTAGGAGAAGTATCCCAGATAGTGAATTTAAGCCTATTCTAGACTGTTGTCACAATGAAGCATGTGGGGGACATTTTGGTTCGAGGAGGACTGCCCTTAAGATTTTAGATTGCGGTTTCTTTTGGCCTAGTTTATTTCGCGATGCTCATGCATTTTGTGCTACATGTGATAAGTGCCAGAGATTCGGTAATTTAGGACCTAGAGATCAGATGCCACAACACTACATATTTAATGTCGAGATTTTTGATGTGTGGGGTATTGATTTTATGGGACCATTTCCTCCCTCCAATGGTTATACATATATTTTACTCGCAGTAGATTATGTTTCAAAATGGGTGGAGGCAAAGGCCACCCATACTAATGATTCGCGAGTTGTTGCAGATTTCCTACGAACTAACATTTTTAGTAGATTTGGAATGCCACGAGTTCTAATTAGCGATGGAGGAAGTCATTTTTGCAACCGCACGGTGGAAGCATTGATGAGGAAGTATGGCGTAAAACACAAGGTTTCCACACCATACCACCCTCAAACAAATGGAATGGCTGAAGTTTCCAACCGTGAGATCAAGAAGATTTTGGAACGAACCGTCCGCCCAAACCGGAAAGATTGGAGTCAGTGTTTAGATGATGCATTGTGGGCTTACAGGACTGCCTACAAGACCCTCATTGGTATGTCACCTTTCCGATTAATTTATGGGAAATCGTGCCATCTTCCGGTTGAATTGGAGCACAAGGCATGGTGGGCCGTGAAGAAATTCAACATCGATCGAGATGCAGCAGGTTTGCATCGGAAGCTACAACTTTGTGAACTTGAAGAGATCAGAAATGATGCTTTCGACAATGCGTGGATTTACAAAGAGAAGACGAAAAAGATCCATGATAAGATGATTCGCGGGAAGAGTTTTGAAGTTGGGCAGAAAGTATTGCTTTTCAATTCAAGACTTAAGCTCTTTCCGGTAAAGCTTCGCTCTCGATGGATGGGGCCATTCATAGTTGCTCAAATTATGCCTCATGGAGCAGTTCTCATTCGATCAATAGACAAGGGCAGTGAGTTCAAAGTAAATGCCCATCGCTTGAAGCCCTATTTTGAGGCATTTGCGGAGCATAACGTGGAGGAGATGCAACTCCAAGAACCGGCCATCTCGAAAGCAAAATGATGCATCACGTCTAAGCTTTAGACGTAAAATGAGCGCTCATTGGGAGGCAACCCAATAGAGAAGACGACAACAGATTTGTTTTCTTCTCCTCCTTTTAATTAATTTAATGGCTTTTTCATTTTAAATAAGAATTTTCGTAGATCCTATACTCCATGTTTAAATTCTATACTTTTACTTCAGTACATTGAGGGCAATGTAGAGTTTAAGTGTGGGGGAAGGGTTTACAATTTAATTGTGTCTAAATTAGTGTTTTTCAGAGTCTTTAGGATGCCCTTAACTAGTCAATGATGAAATTGGACCAATACGAACACATATGGCATATGAATCACATGCATCGAATTCTTGTGCTAATTGAGATATTCTATATGTTTTTAGCATGTAGTAGATATGAATTGCAAAACATGGTACAGAAATCAAGCATATGAAAAACATATGAACCCTATGTGAGCTTTTGAGCTATCTGTTCTTTATTCGAGTGAATATACATCCATTTCGTAGCTACTAGCTTATATATGCCTCATTTGATTGCTTGCCATAGATTTTAATGAACTAGAGAATGCTAGAACTTACTCATGTCAATTTGCAAAGCTTTTAAGTTGATACATACTTTGATTTTGGAAATGATTAAAGGCATTTAGGATTTTCCACCACTTCGCCAAATATCCATGTATCCCATTTGTACGCATGAGTTGCGACACCCCTAGATAAACCAATTGAGCCCACGTTAAGCTTTTCTTTCATCACCATATGTACCTAAACACTTACCCTAGTGTAGAATATCCTTACCTTGGTTCTAGAAACTTGGTGAGAATTTTTCGAAACTAGCACATAATATGATGGTTTGGTAAGAAAGATTGAAAGAGTTAATGTGAGTAAGGGGAAAGACTTGTCCAAATAACTTAAAAAGTATGAGATTGCCAAAAAGAAAAAAAATATATATATATATTTGAGAGAATGAAAAGAAAAAAATTATATATCTCTCATGACAATGTGTTGTGTTCTAAGTATAAACCCTTTGGATTAATGTCCCCCTTATTTGCGGATTTGGAGATTACGACAAATTGAAGGCCCAAAAATAGAATAAATATGGCCTTTGTCTTGTCCGAAAAGCTGAAAGGGTAGTTTAGATTGAAGTATACGTGGTAACATTCGAGTGCAGATGGAGGACGAATTTGGTGCTAGACTAAGTCGTTGGAACGTTTTTATCACCACATATCTAAAATTCGAATGCCTTAGCCTTAACCCCATTACAACCTCACTAAAGTCCTTTATGATCCTTAAAATGAGTAGCTTTCAATTAGTAGAGTAAGTTACATGAGTAAGCTTATGGTTTTGGTTCATTTGTGCAAGCAATTAACTCCATTCATGAGGATATGATGGTTTGGTAAGAAAGATTGAAAGAGTTAATGTGAGTAAGGGGAAAGACTTGTCCAAATAACTTAAAAAGTATGAGATTGCCAAAAAGAAAAAAAATATATATATATATTTGAGAGAATGAAAAGAAAAAAATTATATATCTCTCATGGCAATGTGTTGTGTTCTAAGTATAAACCCTTTGGATTAATGTCCCCCTTATTTGCGGATTTGGAGATTACGACAAATTGAAGGCCCAAAAATAGAATAAATATGGCCTTTGTCTTGTCCGAAAAGCTCAAAGGGTAGTTTAGATTGAAGTATACGTGGTAACATTCGAGTGCAGATGAAGGACGAATTTGGTGCTAGACTAAGTCGTTGGAACGTTTTTATCACCACATATCTAAAATTCGAATGCCTTAGCCTTAACCCCATTACAACCTCACTAAAGTCCTTTATGATCCTTAAAATGAGTAGCTTTCAATTAGTAGAGTAAGTTACATGAGTAAGCTTATGGTTTTGGTTCATTTGTGCAAGCAATTAACTCCATTCATGAGGTTTTCGTTTAAATTCATATACACTTGAAGTGAACCCTTTTTATGAGTGAAAAATATGATGAGTGCATCCTTATGAGTTGATTAAACCTTTATTCAAAGCATGCACAGCTATAACATAACCATTGTTTTCTCTATGTCTTACTTGTTCATTACATAATTATATCGCAATTATCTCTTGAATTCTTTGAGCATACAAGTTGAAAATTTTGTGAGCCATCGCCATACACTTAAAATTCTGAGACAAATTTTAGCTATGGGCTTAGTTGTGTTTTTTCTTTTGTTTTAAATTCGTAGAGAGTCTTAGTTTAACTTAGTGTTTGCTAAGGGACTAGCAAAATCTAAGTGTGGGGGAATTTGATATACGTATTTTATGCTCGATTCTTAACGCATTTCCCTTTACGTTTAGCTATGTTATAATCTTAATTTTTATGTTTTTCTTATTTAGTTTGTTATTTTGAGGTTATTTACGGTGGAGATGAATAACGGCGCAATTCGGAGGAATTTCGGCGATTTTGCGATATTTGCGATTTTGGACCACCGGGAATGATCCGGCCCAAAAAGCATTTTGTGGGCCCATTTCTCAAAGTTTGTTTCGGCCCAAAAACCAGCCCAAGCATATTAATTTTGGCAAGGAAGCCACTTGGGGAAGAGGAAAAGTCAAAGTTGTCAAGCTTTGTGACTAGGCTTGGTGACTCTTGCTTTGTGATCATTACAAAGGGTGACAAGGCTTGGTGACTCTTGCTTTTGATCATCACAAATGGTGACAAGCCTTGGTGACTCTTACTTGTGATGATCACAAGTGGTGACTAGGGGAGTGACTTGCCCTTGTGATTATTGCTAGCATTTAATGAAAGAGGCAAGGTGGAAGAGAGAGTGAGCATTTCCCTTGCCTATATAAGACCAAGGAGGCCAGCCATAATACAGATCTCCCATTTTATAAGCCAAACCTCTACACAAATACCTCTCCTCCATAAACACTTCAAGGATCCTCTTCAAGCCGAAGCATTCCAGCCTCCGAAGCCATCGGATCATTCACAATACGCTAAGTCCCTTGTGAATGAGAACCACCTTCAAGAAGTCATCAAGCATTCAAGACAAAAAGTGTAACCATGATCTTCAATCTCTTATCTTTTGCTTTGTATTGGATCACTTTGATGTATTTAATGAAGAACAAGTTTGGATTTGAGTTATATGTTCTTAAGTCTTTTCGTAAATTGCATGTGTTTATAATTTCAAGCCTTTTATGCATGTTTGATACAATCTTAAAGCTTCGAAAGCATGTGTTAGATAATACGCTAAGTCCCTCTCTTCGCATGTTTCGATGATCGTACTTTGTTTAGGGTGTTTAGACGCTAAGTTGCATTCCTACTTAAATATCAAGCATGTATATCTAGTTGGAAGTTATAAATTTCGTAGCTTACTTAGAGTATTAAGGCATGAAAAAGAGTAAGGTTAATAAGATGAGATGATCACTTGTAATTAGTAGTGTAGCTTCTTATTTTTAGTAAGCATAATTAGACTTTAAGGTTTCTTGATTGTTAAACTTGTCTATGAGTAAAACATGTTAGAAGTCTAGGAGTTCTGGTTGTGTTTGCATGTTTTTGTACTTTAATTTCGTAGATTAATTAACCAATTTCCAATCCCCCCAAACCTTTAGATTTCTGCTCATTTACGAAACCATGCATACGCCCTTTAATTCCCCGGATAGAACGATCCCTACTCGCCAATATTATAAGGACAAAATAAGGGTTTTAAATTGCTTTACGTGTGAACTGTGTTTTTAGGGTCTACTTTGTGTTAACGTTAAATGCATGTTTTGCTCGTATCAATTTTTGTATTTAAAATGAAAAAGCCATTAAATTAATTAAAAGGAGGAGAAGAAAACAAATCTGTTGTCGTCTTCTCTATTGGGTTGCCTCCCAATGAGCGCTCATTTTACGTCTAAAGCTTAGACGTGATGCATCATTTTGCTTTCGAGATGGCCGGTTCTTGGAGTTGCATCTCCTCCACGTTATGCTCCGCAAATGCCTCAAAATAGGGCTTCAAGCGATGGCCATTTACTTTGAACTCACTGCCCTTGTCTATTGATCGAATGAGAACTGCTCCATGAGGCATAATTTGAGCAACTATGAATGGCCCCATCCATCGAGAGCGAAGCTTTCCCGGAAAGAGCTTAAGTCTTGAATTGAAAAGCAATACTTTCTGCCCAACTTCAAAACTCTTCCCGCGAATCATCTTATCATGGATCTTTTTCGTCTTCTCTTTGTAAATCCACGCATTGTCGAAAGCATCATTTCTGATCTCTTCAAGTTCACAAAGTTGTAGCTTCCAATGCAAACCTGCTGCATCTCGATCGATGTTGAATTTCTTCACGGCCCACCATGCCTTGTGCTCCAATTCAACCGGAAGATGGCACGATTTCCCATAAATTAATCGGAAAGGTGACATACCAATGGGGGTCTTGTAGGCAATCCTGTAAGCCCACAATGCATCATCTAAACACTGACTCCAATCTTTCCGGTTTGGGCGGACGGTTCGTTCCAAAATCTTCTTGATCTCACGGTTGGAAACTTCAGCCATTCCATTTGTTTGAGGGTGGTATGGTGTGGAAACCTTGTGTTTTACGCCATACTTCCTCATCAATGCTTCCACCGTGCGGTTGCAAAAATGAGTTCCTCCATCGCTAATTAGAACTCGTGGCATTCCAAATCTACTAAAAATGTTAGTTCGTAGGAAATCTGCAACAACTCGCGAATCATTAGTATGGGTGGCATTTGCCTCCACCCATTTTAAAACATAATCTACTGCGAGTAAAATATACGTATAACCATTGGAGGGAGGAAATGGTCCCATAAAATCAATACCCCACACATCAAAAATCTCGACATTAAATATGTAGTGTTGTGGCATCTGATCTCTAGGTCCTAAATTACCGAATCTCTGGCACTTATCACATGTAGCACAAAATGCATGAGCATCGCGAAATAAACTAGGCCAAAAGAAACCACAATCTAAAATCTTAAGGGCAGTCCTCCTCGAACCAAAATGTCCCCCACATGCTTCATTGTGACAAAAGTCTAGAATAGGCTTAAATTCACTATCTGGGATACATCTCCTAATCACTAAATCGGAGCATTGTTTCCATAAATAAGGCTCATCCCAGATAAAAGTTCTAGCATTATGTTTAAGTTTGTCACGCTGAAATTTATGCATGGTAGATGGAAACTCACCGGTAACTAAGTAATTAACGATATCTGCATACCATGGAGTTTCCGAAACAGTTACCTCAATTCCAAAGAGCTTTTCATCCGGAAAAGTTTCCTCAATTTCAACAGTCTCATTCTCACCTATCAAGCGTGATAGGTGGTCAGCGACAACATTTTCTACTCCCTTCTTATCCTTGATTTCGATGTTGAATTCTTGGAGTAGAAGTATCCATCTAATAAGCCTTGGTTTTGCGTCCTTTTTTAGCAATAGGTACTTCAAAGATGCATGATCAGTATACACAGTTACTTTAGTTTGAAGTAAATAAGACCGAAATTTATCTAAAGCAAAAACTACTGCAAGAAACTCCTTCTCGGTGGTGGTATAATTTCTTTGAGCTTCATCAAGCGTCTGAGAGGTGTAATAAATTACATAAGTCTTCTTGTCCTTCCGCTGACCCAAAACAGCTCCTACGGCATAATCCGAGGCGTCGCACATGAGTTCAAATGGTAGAGACCAATCAGGGCTGCTCAAAACAGGAGCGCTCGTGAGAAGTTCCTTCAACTTGTTGAAGGCAGCGTTGCATTCCTCGTCAAATACGAACAGAGTCTCCTTTTGCAGCAATTTACACAACGGGCGAGAGATGTGGGAAAAATCTTTGATAAACCTTCGATAAAATCCTGCGTGTCCAAGAAAAGAACGTATCTCTCTAACCGAAGTTGGAGAGGGTAAGTGACGCACAAGATCTACTTTGGATTTATCAACTTCTAATCCTTTTTCAGAAATAATATGACCTAACACGATCCCTTGTGTAACCATGAAATGGCACTTCTCCCAATTAAGCACCAAGTTGGTTTCAACGCATCTTTGTAAAATAGTTTCTAAATTGTTTAAACATGCATCGAAATCACTCCCAAATACACTAAAATCGTCCATGAATACTTCAATAATTTTTTCAATGTAATCGGAAAAAATTGAGAGCATGCAGCGTTGAAATGTACCTGGTGCATTACATAATCCAAATGGCATTCAGCGGTATGCAAACGTTCCGAAAGGGCATGTGAACGTTGTCTTTTCTTGATCTTCCTCCGCAATGCTAATTTGGTTGTAGCCGGAGTATCCGTCGAGAAAACAGTAAAATGCATGGCCGGCTAACCTTTCCAGCATTTGATCTATGAACGGTAATGGAAAATGATCCTTGCGAGTTGCGGCGTTGAGCCTCCTGTAATCAATGCACACACGGTGTCCAGTGATTGTCCTTTGTGGCACGAGTTCATTCTCCAAATTTTCGACGACGGTGATTCCAGATTTCTTAGGTACAACCTGCACAGGGGAAACCCAACGGCTATCAGAAATAGGGTAAATAACTCCACAGTCCATGAGTTTAATTACCTCCTTTTTTACCACCTCCATCATGGGAGGGTGGAGCCGACGTTGTGCTTCCCTTGTAGGCTTGGTGCCTTCTTCTAGGAAAATTCGAAGCACACAGGTTGCTGGATTAATTCCCTTTATATCCGCAAGCGTCCAACCTATTGCGGTTTTGTACCTCTTGAGTACACTCACGAGTTTCTCCTCCTGCTCCTCCTCTAACGCAGACGAAATAATTACCGGCAAGGTTTCATGCTCGCCCAAGTACACATACTTTAGATGATCCGGTAATAGCTTGAGTTCTAAAACTGGAGCTTCTACGATGGAGGGAACAATTTTATTAATACCAAAAGTAATTGGTAAAGGGGGAGAAAAACTTACTTTTCGTGGTGCGTTAGTTAGAACCATGGCCATTTCTTGAATTCGAGGCTTAAGCTCTATTAAGGCCTCGAAAAGGGCGTCATCCCCGAGTTTGATGGCCATGTCGAGTTCATCATCATTGATGGTGTCAAGGTGGCCTTGTGCTAAGGTATCTATGAGATCATATGTTGAGACGGAAGCCACACTTGACATCGGAAATTTCATCCCATCTAATATGTTGAACTCGATTCTTTCTCCATCAATCTCCATGGAGAAAGTTCCCTGATAAACATCTATCTTCGTTCTTGCAGTCCGCATAAAGGGTCGTCTAAGAAGCAATGGCGTGGTGTTCAAAGGACTCTCCTCCATGTCAACGATATAAAAATCCGCTGGAAAAATCAGGTTGTTGACTTGTACAAGAACGTCTTCTACGTATCCCCTTGGATACTTGTGTGTACGATCGGCTAGTTGGATGACAACACCGTCTTGCTTGAGATCCCCAAGCTCCATCGACTTGTAGAGGTAGTAAGGCATGACGTTGATGGAGGCTCCAAGATCAAGCATTACGTCTTCGAAGTGTTTGTCACCAATTACGCAGGGAACTCCAAAACTCCCTGGATCCTTCAGTTTTGGGGGTAGCCGTCGTTGCAAAACCGCCGAAACGGTTGCATTCACCTTCACAACCTCCTTCTCTCGTGTTTGCCTCCTCTGTGTGCATAATTCTTTTAGAAACTTCGCGTATATTGGCACTTGTTTTATGCACTCGATCAAGGGCAAATTCACTTGCACCTTTCGAAAGATGTCCAAGATATCTTCATATTGATCATCTTTCTTCTTTGATTTTAATAATCTGCTTGGGAAAGGTGCAACAGCAAACGGAGAATTAGTAATAACCGTATTTGAAGGAATAGGGCTTTTACCTTTGATTGGGGTGGGTTGTGGAGGGGATTGTGCCTTGGTGACAATAGGCGTCACCTTCTTCTTCTCGGCTTCTTGAGCTGCCGGATCGATCTCATCTTCCTCCTCTTGAGTGATGTCTTCGATAGTTACGTTATCGAGATGAGATCTCTTGGTCTTTGGTTCTTCTAGTATCTTCCCACTCCTTGTGACAATGGCATTCACATTTCGTTGATTAGGAGTGGTTTGAGGTGGAAGCCGACCAGTTTCTTTGATTTGTCCCATGAAATCAACAAGTTGGCCAAGTTGCTTCTTCACTTCGGTGATGTCTCGGCCATGAGAATCCAATGTCTCCTTGGTCTTCGATTGTCCATCAAGGAGAACTTGTGTGGAGGCTGAAAGTTGTGACAACATCTTGTCATAATCCGGATTTGTGAAGGGTTGAGATGAAGAACCATGCTGCATCGGTGGCCTAGGCTGAAATGGAGGGCGTTGGTAGCTTTGTTGAGGTACCGGAGGATTCAAAGTTCCCTCATTGTTGCTCCATCGAAAGCCTGGATGATCTCGGTTGCCGAAATTGTTGTAGTTGTTGTATCGTTGGCCTCCTTGATATCCACCGATGGCGTTAGCGTGCTCCATTTCGCTAGCTTGCTCTGGCGCTTGAGGGCATTGGTCATTATGGTGACCTTGTGCTTGACATATGCCACAAACAGGCCCATGAGTTGCCTTGGCTCTTGTCGTTTCGAGCTCTAAAACCTTATCTAGCATATGAGCTAGTTTGTCGTATTTTTCATCCGCGTCGGTTTTAGAACTCACTTCGCCGACTGCTCTTCTGTTGGACATTCCATACTGTGCATCGTTGTTCACCCGATTCTCGAGAAGAGTTCTAGCTTCGGTTTCGTTTAAGTCCATGAATGCACCGGTAGCTGCTGCATCGAGCAATTCCCTATCGATCGCCTTGAGACCATCATAAAAGTAATTCATGAGATTGGTCTCAGAAAATCCATGAGATGGGCAGGTGGCACACAAAACTTTGAATCGGTCATAATATTGGCCGAAAGTCTCGTCCGATTTCTGTGTAATGCCAGTGATTTGCTTCCTCAAGACGGTGATCTTTGAGGCCGGGAAGTACTTCGCCAGGAACATGTCCGCAAGTTGCTTCCATGTGGTAATGTGGTTTGGCGGTAGTTCCATGAGCCAAGACTCGGCCCTGTCGGTTAGGGTGAATGGGAATGCTTTAAGCTTGAAGAGCTCCGTATCAGCATCGGCTGGCTTCATGCTGTTACAAACAAATTGGAATTGTTTGAGATGCTTATTCGGATCTTCATTTGAAAGTCCGTGAAAAATGGGCAGTTTGTGGAGGAAACCACTCTTCAGCTCGATGTCCTTCATGTTTTCCCCCGGTGGTGGAAAAGCAATGCTTGAAGGCCCGCTGCTCCATTCGGTTGAGCAGGTGCGCTGACGAAGGGATTGTCCTGCATTGGCCATATTGACTTCTTGTGCTTCCGGCTCTGAATTATGATCAGTTGATGAATGTGAAGAATCGAAACCTTCCTCAATAATGGGATAATCCAGCGGTTCTGATTGAGCTCTAAGTCTAGCTATCCTCTCTGCGATTTCCTCAAACTTTGTTTTAGATGGTCCAGGATTCTGATCGGACATTCATTAGCCTGAGCATCCACCAAAGACCAAGTGTTAGTATCAAAAAAGAATATGTAATGAATATAGAGATACTAACCAAAAAAACGTAAAACATATAAAGAAAACAAAGCGAAACAAATAACAAATAAAATAGTAAAACTACCAAAACAACTATAAAAACTCACAAATACTTAAAAACTATTAAAACATACAAAATGTATGAAGTTTAAGACACTAAATGTAATTTACTAAGTATTGCAAATGATCTAATCAATTTAAGGGCTATGCAAATGAATGTAATGAACTAAGACACACGTTTTCTGCAAATTAACACTATATAATGTAAAAGCTTTGAATTTAGTTAGAACATATATAAACATGGTTCAAATGAAAGCAAACAATAATTCACATTGAATTTATGCACAACACATTCTCATTAAATAAAATGCATCAAACAACAATCCTATGTGAAAAATGGAGTGAATGCATAAGAGAAATTGTTAGAACCTGCAGAAAACACACGAGTTACGTGCTTAAAATATGAATGCAAAGAATGACCTCTTCTTCGGTCTTATGTCCCTAACTTCACTTAGGTTAGGGTACTCGGTAGTGAAATCCGAGCATCATAAAGCTTTAGAGAGGTTATGCAAGTTAAATGTCACGTTTTGTTAGTCCTTTACAGATTTTAATGCAAAAAGAAAAACACACAAATTGACTAAGTATTATTTATTTTCCTTTGGCCCCGATGGTACGTGGTGCAGAGGCTCTCCACTGTGCAATGGGTCTCGTTCATCAAAAGATGAAGTCTGATTCCAAGAGGTGTAAGCATGCATAATCCTATATACCATCTTTTAAAGGATTATGTCGTATTTATTAAGTTCATGTATTGTCTGTATTTATATGCACTTATGATTTACAGAGAGTACTCGAAATGATCATTCGGTAAATTTCTTGGACGTGTGGCCCGCGCGAAAATGTATACTGACTCTCGCTAATTCAGCTTAGTTACGTTTAGAAATGGCAAGTAGGGATAGAGATAACGCGAGAGGTAAGGACTAATATTTAGAACAACTTGAGGCTAACTCGTAAGAGTATATACTCCATTGTTGTTCTTAGAGACACCCCGAGGCTAACCAGTTATGGTATATACTCCAATGGTGTTCTATTGCTTAGATCCGAAACCCGGCACCAATCATAAACCCACTCACCATATCCAACAATCAGCCAAATTTTTGAGATAGTATATAATCTCAAGTCCTTAGTAAACTCCGCCCACAACCTCATGCCCATAACTTCACTTAGGTTATGGCGTGTGGTTATGAAATCCACACTTCATGAGGGGTTAAGGAGATAAACCAGAAAAAGAGGCACCTCCCTATTCCAAAGAACGAAACTTAATAACCAATACTCGTACTCAATGTAAATCAATTTAAGTGCGTCTACGAATTGAGTGCGCCTAAGATTTAAAAGGAATACACAATTTAGTTATTGAGTAAATCTCTTGTCCGTGCGGCCCGCGCGAAAATGTATACTAACTATCGTTAATTCTCGTAATTGTTGGAAATGACCAGTTGGGATAGATGTAACGCAAGAGGTGAGAACTAATTTCTGGGAACAACCTGAGGCTAACTCGTAAGAGTATATACTCCATTGTTGTTCTTAGAAACACCCCGAGGCTTACTCGTAAGAGTATGTACTCCAATGGTGTTCTGTTTTCTTAGTTCAAAACCAGTCACCATTCATAACCCTTCTAGACATCATAACCAATTATTACTCGAAATCACAAGATAGTATACAATCTCAAATGTTTGTAAACTCCGCCCACAACCTCATGCCCATAACTTCACTTAGGTTATGGCGTGTGGTGATAAAATCCACACTTCATGAAGGGTTAAGGAGATAGACAAACAAAAGAGGCACCTCCCTATTCCTTAGAGATTTATTTAATAACTAAGTGCTAGTACTCAAATTAAATCAAAGACTATCCTTTAACATGAAAATAAATTATGCAAGTGTAAATACGAAGTGTAATTAAATTCGTATAAGTAATAAGTAAGAATTGTAAACATGTATGTAAATTTCTACAAGTGTAAACAAGTATGTATTTCGAAAATTATAGACATGCTTTTAATTACATATGTACAACGAAATCATACAAAAACTTTATAATTCCCCGGCAGCGGCGCCAAAAATTGATACGAGCAAAACATGCATTTAACGTTAACACAAAGTAGACCCTAAAAACACAATTCACACGTAAAGCAATTTAAAACCCTTATTTTGTCCTTATAATATTGGCGAGTAGGGATCGTTCTATCCGGGGAATTAAAGGGCGTATGCATGGTTTCGTAAATGAGCAGAAATCTAAAGGTTTGGGGGGATTGGAAATTGGTTAATTAATCTACGAAATTAAAGTACAAAAACATGCAAACACAACCAGAACTCCTAGACTTCTAACATGTTTTACTCATAGACAAGTTTAACAATCAAGAAACCTTAAAGTCTAATTATGCTTACTAAAAATAAGAAGCTACACTACTAATTACAAGTGATCATCTCATCTTATTAACCTTACTCTTTTTCATGCCTTAATACTCTAAGTAAGCTACGAAATTTATAACTTCCAACTAGATAGATGATCTACGTATTTTATGCGTGATTATTAATGTCTTTTTCTCTATATTTAACTTTGTTTTATACTTAGTAAATATGTTTCTAACTTACTTTATGTTTTTAGGTAGAAATAAATGAGGAAATAATAAAGGAGGTGTTTCGGAGCTAAATGTTGGCTAAGGAGAAAAGTTCCTAATTCCAGAGAATAAATGGTCCGAGAAATGGTCTTCAAAATGGTTACTAAAATACTTTCCCACATGGTGTCAAGAATTGAAGACCAAAAGCATGTCCAAAGAAGCCCAAAGAAAGAAGATGGATTAAAATGAGTTATCAGAAATCAGCCTTTGTACATCGGCCCACTTCGAAAGACCACTGTGAACAGATCCGGATGAATCTAGACGCGATTAGCATATGGTTGGAAAGATCTAGAAGTCTAGTTTCTAACGCAACTGGAATCAAGCGATTTGGAGTCCTAGAACGAGAGAAATTTCTATTTTAGTGGAGAAGGGTCAGGTTACCCGGGTGGAATAGTTAGAGTTCTAAAAGGAGTCGAACTAGGCTTTGCTTGGCCTATATAAAAGAGAGCTCGACTAGGGTTTCATCATCACTTATCAAAGAGCCAAACCCCTGTCCAAGAACCCTCTTACTCTCCAAAACACTCAAAGTATCCAAGGAAGCCGCCCTCCTCCACAAACCGTCATCATCATCCTCCCCAAGGAAGGCATAGCTTGGCAATCCCAAGGTGTCGTCCCCTCCATTGAAGCCGAAGGCATAGCTTGGCAATCCCAAGGTGTCAACGTCTTCTCCATTGAAGAGCATCTACACGGCTAGTCTAGGGCAATTCCCTGATTTAAAAGTGTAATCATGTCCTCTTCTCTTTATTCTTCCTTGTATGTATTTTCAGTTATTATGGATTGGTTTCAAGAAGTCTTTTGGTTAAATAATTCTAATATGTTTTTCTTGTATTTTATTTAGTGTTCTTTGAATTTAGTTACACATGTTTGTTGGCACTTAATGCTTAATTTGAATGCAGGGCAATTCCCGGTTTAGATTATGATGTGTTGAATATTGGGCAATTCCCGAGTTTGGCACTTAATTATGAGATATGCATGTAAAACATAGCTAATGACTTAGAGACCAAATAGGTTGCATGAAATTGGTTAGGTTATTAAAGGATAGGTAACTTGATAAGTTGATCTTGTAAATATTAGATATAGATTGATTTTCGACAACTATGCGTGTTTAGGGTTTTTAGGGTTCTTGATTGTTTGCTTGTCTATGAGTGAAGCATGTTAGAATTCTAAGGTTCCTATTTGTGTATGGTTGCCACGTTTTGTTCTTATATTTTGTAGGAAATTAGTTAAACAAACCAACTTTGCACCCCCATTTAAACCTAGCATAGTTATGCATGCACCCTCAATCCCCGGTTAAGAACGATCCCTACTTATCAATGCTACATCAACAAAGAAGGGTTTTAATTGTTTTCGTGTTTGATTGAGTATTTAATTAAATGCTTGAAAAGATGTGAATCAATTTTGGCGCCGTTGCCGGGGATTGTAAAGAATTGTGTGATTATGCTTGTACAATATGTCTATATTTTTCCGTTTTCGGAACTGTGCACTGCCCTGTTTTGTGTAAATTATTTGACATAGCTACAGGTCTCATAAAACTCTGAAAATTTGTAGGATTGTTTGGTTACGTGTCTAGTTTGTGTCTATAAATTTTCATTACATTCGGCCGAGCCAATAATTCTGGAAAAAATCGACAAGCACATGTGTTAAAGTTTGCACGAATCTGGAATTGCATGTGTTCTTTGTAAATATGTGAAATTGTGTAAATATTCAGCATGTATATAAAACCCACGAAATTTTTGTTTATATTTGTGTACTAACACTTGTTCATATTGTATTTTTACAGCCATGTATACACCTTAAAGGTAGTCTTTGATTTAAATTTAGTACATGAGTTTGGTTGATTAAGTCACACTCTTTGGAATAGATGGCGCCTCTTTTCCTTGTTTATCTCCTTAATCCCTCATGATGTGTGGATTTCATCACCGCACACCATAACCTAAGTGAAGTTATGGACATGAGGTTGAGGGCGGAGTCTACAAAGGACTTGAGGGAGTGTAAATTTTCAAAAGATTGGCTGAATGTCGGACATGGTGTCTAGAATGGGTTATGACTGGTGACAGGTTCTGGATCTAAGAAAGACTTACACCAATAGAGTATATACCATTGGCCCGGTTAGCCTCGGGGTGTATTATCAAAATTAGTCCTGCCTCTCGCGTTATCTCTATCCCTAACTGGCCATGTTTTTCGATTGAATCAAGGCCATTTGATTGAAATTTCATACTTTATCGCGCGGGTCGCATGTCCATTAAACGACCTAAAGATTAAGCTAGTGTACTCTCTTTACATCATTGGCGCACTCAGTTTAGACAATACTTGTGCATACATGTCTAAATTGAACTTTGTAAAGAAGACTAACCATACTCTAATCATTTCATGTTTTGTACAATGTATATGTTAATTGTTAATTTTAAGTTTTAGAGAGTCAAATCGGAGCTGGGTAATAGGCTATTTTGTGTGGTTTATCTGACATAGTTTCATGTTACGGAAAATTCTGAAACTTTTATGACATGTTTGTATATGTGTCTAGTTTACATTTGTAAAATTTCAGTTAGTTCCAACATGTAATTAATTCTATAGAAATTATGCAAGGAGTCATGCTCAGGCTGCTAGATTTTTGTAATATTTAGGATGCATATACATCTTTGCATATCATGTCATTCATTACATAGTTGTATCATCATGCATCATATTTATCATTGCATTTCATGCATTTTTCCATTGGATTTGATGTTTGTTGAGTTTTGAAGGATACGATGGAGGAACGTGCTCCAAGTGTTTTCACAAATTCGCAGCTTCGGTCCAAAAAGAACAGTCAAATTCGAAAAGCCATAACTTTCAGCTCGGTTAGAGTTAGATGGAGTTCTTTATAGGGTTGGAAATCTATGGACGTCTAGTTTCCATCCATATAAAGATCACAAATTTCTGATTTCGAAATTGTTGGGAATTAAAGCTCAAAGGCACGAAGGTCAGAACATGGAAGCTGAAAAGTGGAAGGCAAAAATGGAGGAGTTGCACCTCCAAGATAGGCTGTTCATTGAGCATAAAAGAAAGCAACACGTCTAGGCTGTAAGACGTTAAACAACAAGCGCTTGTTGGGAGGCAACCCAATGGATGAGTCTACAACAGATTTGCATTCTCTTCCCTTATCTTTTTAATTTTCGTAACTTTTGTTTAATTAGTTAGATTTTCGTGAGTTCCTTCTTTTATGCTTGAATTATATGACTTTACTTTGGTACATTGAGGACAATGTAGAGTTTAAGTGTGGAGGAAGGGGTTTACAACTTTATTGAGTCATAAATTATAAAATGGGGCGGACAATGGAACTTTCCGGCGGATGATGCCCTAAAAAAAAAAACTTTTGAGTCATACTTAGTGTATTTTTGAAGTTTTTTTGTTTAACTTAGTATTCTAAAGAGTCTTAGGATGCCGTTAGTTAGTCGATGATGAAAATGGACCGAAAGAACATACATATGGCGTTGCATATCACTAAAGAAGGAATTCATGTGCTAATTGAGACATCTTTGAGTGTTATGACATGTAGTAGATATGGTTTGCAAAACTTGGTACAGAAATTCGCAAGTGAGAATATGTTTTGAATCATATGAGCCTTACAAGTGAGATTTTGAGCCTAAACACTACTTCTTTGAGAGTGAATTTCGTGCATTACATATGATAGGTCTCAAAATCATGCATACACTCACTTGCCATAGATCTTAATGAACTAGAGAATACTAGAACTTACTCATGTCGACTTGCAAAGCTTATAATTGTTACATACTCTGATTTTGGATATGATTAAAGGCACTTAGGTTTTCCACCACTTTGCCAAAATGCCATGTATCCCATATGTGCGCACGAGTTGCGACACCCCTAGACAACCCATTTGAGCCTACATTAAGCCTTTCTTTCATTGCCATATGCATCTAACCACTTAAACTTAGTGTAGATTGTCCTTGCCTTTGTTCTAAAGACTTGGTGGGATTTTCGAAGCTTAGTACGTGAGATTGGCGTGAGAAATACAAGGAGAATGTATGTATGGGGATAGACTTGTTCAAACAGCTTTTAAAGTAGTAAATACCGAAAATAAGAAAGAAAAAGAGAAAAATTTCGAGAGCAAGAAAGAAGAAAAGAAAAGAAAAATCAAAAGCTCTTCGGCAATAGGTTTTAAATGTACATTGTTTGAATTAATGTCCCCCATATTTGTGAGTTTGGAGTTTGTTTCGAAATGAAGGCCCAACAATGTAAGATTTGGCCTTTGTCCTGTTCACAAAGCTCAAGGGAAGTTTAGAATGAAGATAGGGCCCAACACGATGAAATCCGGCCTTTGTACTTTAAAGACATGCATGGTGACGTTTTGGTTAAAGATGGAGCAAGAATTAATCAAGTTTTGGTGCTTTGGCAAAGTCTTTAGAATGTTCTTAACCACCACATATCTAAATTTCGAATGCCTTAACCTTAGCCCCATTACAAACTCATGAAAGTCCTTTTTGATCCTTAAGATGAGTAGCCTTCAATCTGTGGAGTAAGTTGCATGAGTAAGCATATGGTTTTGGTTCATTTGAGCAAGTAATTCATTCCATTCATTGATTTAAACACTTTGAGTGAAACCTTTGCATGAGTGGAAATATGATGAGAGCATCCATGAGAGTTGATTTGAACTTCATTCGAAACATGCGCAACTTTAACATCACCATTGTTTTCTCTATGTCTTACTTGTTCATAGCATGATCATGTCTCTATTATCTATTGAATTCATTGAACATTCATGTGAAAACATTATGAATCCATCGCCATAGACTTGAAGAATTTTCTGAGAAAAATTTGAGTAAGGGCTTAGTTTTGTTCAACTTAGTATTCTATCGTTTTCAAACATGATTACATGAGAATTTGCGGCTTTGAAACGTTGAAATATCTAAGTATGTTTGTATATAAGTGTCACGTTTACCTTTGTGGTTTTCCCTTTATTATTTTTCTTTTATCGAGTCCATTGCTTTGTTGTGTATTTGCTAGGGACTAGCAAAGTCTAAGTGTGGGGGAATTTGATCTACGTATTTTATGCGTGATTATTAATGTCTTTTTCTCTATATTTAACTTTGTTTTATACTTAGTAAATATGTTTCTAACTTACTTTATGTTTTTAGGTAGAAATAAATGAGGAAATAATAAAGGAGGCGTTTCGGAGCTAAATGTTGGCTAAGGAGAAAAGTTCCTAATTCCAGAGAAGAAATGGTCCGAGAAATGGTCTTCAAAATGGTTTCTAAAATACTTTCCCACATGGTGTCAAGAATTGAAGACCAAAAGCATGTCCAAAGAAGCCCAAAGAAAGAAGATGGATTAAAATGAGTTATCAGAAATCAGCCTTTGTACATCGGCCCACTTCGAAAGACCACTGTGAACAGATCCGGATGAATCTAGACGCGATTAGCATATGGTTGGAAATATCTAGAAGTCTAGTTTCTAACGCAACTGGAATCAAGCGATTTGGAGTCCTAGAACGAGAGAAATTTCTATTTTAGTGGAGAAGGGTCAGGTTACCCGGGTGGAATAGTTAGAGTTCTAAAAGGAGTCGAACTAGGCTTTGCTTGGCCTATATAAAAGAGAGCTCGACTAGGGTTTCATCATCACTTATCAAAGAGCCAAACCCCTATCCAAGAACCCTCTTACTCTCCAAAACACTCAAAGTATCCAAGGAAGCCGCCCTCCTCCACAAACCGTCATCATCATCCTCCCCAAGGAAGGCATAGCTTGGCAATCCCAAGGTGTCGTCCCCTCCATTGAAGCCGAAGGCATAGCTTGGTAATCCCAAGGTGTCAACGTCTTCTCCATTGAAGAGCATCTACACGGCTAGTCTAGGGCAATTCCCTGATTTAAAAGTGTAATCATGTCCTCTTCTCTTTATTCTTCCTTGTATGTATTTTCAGTTATTATGGATTGGTTTCAAGAAGTCTTTTGGTTAAATAATTCTAATATGTTTTTCTTGTATTTTATTTAGTGTTCTTTGAATTTAGTTACACATGCTTGTTGGCACTTAATGCTTAATTTGAATGCAGGGCAATTCCCGGTTTAGATTATGATGTGTTAAATATCGGGCAATTCCCGAGTTTGGCACTTAATTATGAGATATGCATGTAAAACATAGCTAATGACTTAGAGACCAAATAGGTTGCATGAAATTGGTTAGGTTATTAAAGGATAGGTAACTTGATAAGTTGATCTTGTAAATATTAGATATAGATTGATTTTCGACAACTATGCGTGTTTAGGGTTTTTAGGGTTCTTGATTGTTTGCTTGTCTATGAGTGAAGCATGTTAGAATTCTAAGGTTCCTATTTGTGTATGGTTGCCACGTTTTGTTCTTATATTTTGTAGGAAATTAGTTAAACAAACCAACTTTGCACCCCCATTTAAACCTAGCATAGTTATGCATGCACCCTCAATCCCCGGTTAAGAACGATCCCTACTTATCAATGCTACATCAACAAAGAAGGGTTTTAATTGTTTTCGTGTTTGATTGAGTGTTTAATTAAATGCTTGAAAAGATGTGAATCAATATACATGCTTGATATTTGAGTAGGAATGCAACTTAGCGTCTAAACACCCTAAACAAAGTACGATCATCGAAACATGCGAAAGAGAGGGACTTAGCGTATTATCTAACACATGCTTTCGAAGCTTTAAGATTGTATCAAACATGCATAAAAGGCTTGAAATTATAAACACATGCAATTTACGAAAAGACTTAAGAACATATAACTCAAATCCAAACTTGTTCTTCATTAAATACATCAAAGTGATCCAATACAAAGCAAAAGACAAGAGATTGAAGATCATGGTTACACTTTTTGTCTTGAATGCTTGATGACTTCTTGAAGGTGGTTCTCATTCACAAGGGACTTAGCGTATTGTGAATGATCCGATGGCTTCGGAGGCTGGAATGCTTCGGCTTGGAGAGGATCCTTGAAGTGTTTATGGAGGAGAGGTATTTGTGTAGAGGTTTGGCTTGTAAAATGGGAGATCTGTATTATGGCTGGCCTCCTTGGTCTTATATAGGCAAGGGAAATGCTCACTCTCTCTTCCACCTTGCCTCTTTCATTAAATGCTAGCAATAATCACAAGGGTAAGTCACTCCCCTAGTCACCACTTGTGATCATCACAAGTAAGAGTCACCAAGGCTTGTCACCATTTGTGATGATCAAAAGCAAGAGTCACCAAGCCTTGTCACCCTTTGTAATGATCACAAAGCAAGAGTCACCAAGCCTAGTCACAAAACTTGACAACTTTGACTTTTCCTCTTCCCCAAGTGGCTTCCTTGCCAAAATTAATATGCTTGGGCTGGTTTTTGGGCCGAAACAAACTTTGAGAAATGGGCCCACAAAATGCTTTTTGGGCCGGCCCATTCCCGGTGGTCCAAAATCGCAAATATCGCAAAATCGCCGAAATTCCTCCGAATTGCGTCGTTATTCATCTCCACCGTAAATAACCTCAAAATAACAAACTAAATAAGAAAAACATAAAAATTAAGATTATAACATAGCTAAACGTAAAGGGAAATGCGTTAAGAATCGAGCATAAAATATGTATATCAGTACTTTCGGTTCGGGTCGTAACAATCTACTCCTCTTACAAAAATTTCATCCCCGAAATTTATATACCTGCTAAAAACATGAGGGTACTGCTCCCTCATGTGCTGCTTTGGTTCCCAAGTGGCTTCTTCTAATGCATGATTCCGTAACGGGAGCTATTGAGGCACAATGATATGAGAGGGCTCAAAGATGTATTTCCGCGACAAGGACACATGGAACACATCATGAACATGTGCTAGTTCTTATGGTAACTCCAAACGATAAGAAACATCCCATACACATTCAATAATCTCATATGGTCCAATGTATCATGGTTGAAGCCTGCCACACTTTCCAAATTGCAGTACACCCTTCCATGGTGACAATTTAAAAAATACCCAGTCACCAACTTCAAACTCTAGATCCTTCCTCCTATCTCACGCATAACTCTTTTGTCGATCCTGGAAAACCTTTAACCAGTTTTGAATGATTAGCATGTTCTCTGTTATTTCGTGCACAATATCTTGACCAATAAGGCTTCTGTCTCCTACCTCGCTCCAACACAGTGGGGTCCTCCACTGTTTCCCGAATAAGGCTTTATATGGTGACATTCCAATACTGGTGTGGAAACTTTTATTATAAGAAAATTCTATCAAATACAGGTACTTATTCCATTTTCCCGTAAATTACAAGACGCAAGATCTCAACATATCTTCCAGTATCTAAATTATTCTCTCAGATTGGCCATCCGTCTAGGGGTGAAAAATTGTACTGAATCGTAACTTGGTTACCATTACTTCCTGCAAAGCTTTCCAAAATTGTGAAGTGAAGAGTGAATCTCGATCTGAGATAATGGAAATGAGCACACCATGTAACTTCACAATCTTCTGCATATACAATTGAGCTAGTCTGCTCACAGTAAGTGTCTCTATGACTAGTATGAAATGTGCAGACTTCATGAAGTGATCCACAACTACCGAAATACTTGTATGACCTTTGGATGTACGAGGTAGCTTGTATACAAAATCCATAGTAACATGCTGCCATTTCCAAACTGGGATCTCTAGACGTTGCATTAAGCCTAAAGGTTCTGCCGCTCCGCCTTCACTTGTTGACAAATGGGACATAGGCTCACATATGCCGCTACTTACCTCTTCATATTAGGCCACCAATAATACTCCTTAAGAGTTCGATACATCTTCGTACTACCTGGATGCATTGCATATGCTGAACAATAAGGTTCATCGAGTATTTCTCGTTCCAACTCTTCATTTTCTAGAACACAAAATCTACCTTTGATCACTAGCAACCCGTGTCTCCATAATGTAAAGTCTGGTTTTCCGCGGCCACGTACCGCTTCTTTTAGTTTTAGCATTGAGGCATCAAAATCTTGTAATTCACGAACATAGTCAATAAGAACAGATCGAACCTAGAACTTGGAATATAAGACTCCTGGTTCATCCTCAACTGTATACAGAAATATGTCAGTGGCTCGCAACTCAAATAATAGTGGCATCCGAGTCATTTGTATATGTGATAGAGAAACTCCTGATTTTCTACTAAGAGCATCAGCTACCACGTTCGCTTTTTCCAGGATGGTACTTAAAAGTATACTCATAATCACTAAACAGATCCATCCACCTCCTCCGTCTCAAATTCAATTTTGGCTGTGTGAGGAAGTACGTTAGGTTTTTATGATCGGTAAAAATTTGACACCTGGCACCATATAAGTAGTGTCTCCAAATCTTCAATGCGAAAATAATCATTGCTAACTCCAAGTCATGAGTGGGGTAGTTCACTTCATGAGGTTTAAAATGTCGGGAGCCGTAAGTGACAACTTTGCCTTGTTGCATTAAAACACATCCCAAGCCAAACACGGAAGCATCACTAAAAACGATAAATTCCCCATTATTATCTGTTAAAGTCAACACTGGGGAAGTAGTTAGCCTTGTCTTTAAAGTCTAAAAGCTTTCCTCACAAACCTTTGACCATTCAAATCTGCCTCCCATCCATGGAAGTCAGGTAAGAGATGCAGTA
Organism: Geum urbanum; assembly: GCA_946800695.1. Classification (NCBI taxonomy): domain Eukaryota; kingdom Viridiplantae; phylum Streptophyta; class Magnoliopsida; order Rosales; family Rosaceae; genus Geum; species Geum urbanum. Next base: position 38,564,328 of record OX326997.1, on the reverse strand, counting down.
ATACGTGAAAAGTCTTGCACAAACCGACGGTAGTAATCGGCTAAGACCAGAAAACTCCTAATATAAGCTACACTTGCATGTCTGGTCCAATTCAACACCACCTCAACCTTGTCAGGAACAACACTAACTCCATTTGCCCAAATCACATGACCAAGAAACTTAACTCTGTCCAACTAAACCTCACATTTACTGAATTTAGCATATATCTAAGATTCTCTCAAGGCCCTCAGAACAATATGCAAATGTCTTGCATGTTCCCTTGCAAATTTAGAGCAAATCAAGATATCGTCAATAAATACAATGACGAATTTATCAAGATATGCCCGAAATACTTGATTCATCAATCCATCAAGGTAGTAGGTGCATTCGTCTGGCGAAATGACATAACTAGGAACTCTTAGTTGCCATACCGAGATCGGAATGCGGTCTTAGAGAATACCACAGCTCCCTTTAACTAATCAAATAAATCATCAATCTGAGGCAATGGATATTTGTTCTTCACCATAACGTGATTCACCTTCCGATAGTCAATACATAACCTAATTGATCCATCCTTCTTTTTCACAAATAAAACTGGAACTCTCCATGGTGATATGCTAGGACTGATGAAACCTTTATCAATTAGTTCCTTAAGCTTAATCTAGAACTCTATCAACTTAGATGGAGTAATCCTATGCGAATCTTGAACAATGGGGCATGTACCTGAAAGTAGCTCAATCATGAAATCTATTTCTCTTACTGGAGAAAGACCAGGTAATTCCTTAGGAAAGACATCATGATATTTCCTAACCACCTTAATCTGCTCAAGGTTAGGGGTAGAAACACCAGTATTCACTACATGTGCTAGATATGAGGTACATTATTTCTGCAACATCTTCTCAACCTTCACAGCTGAAATAAGGCATGATGAAAGAACATTTCTTTCCCCGTAAAATAAAATCTCTAGTAATCCTGGACTTCTACACACCACTTCTTTCCGATGATAATCAACCAAAGCCTTATGATTGCTCATAAGGTCCATACCCAAATTTAAGTTAAAATCTGCGATGTCAAGATGTACCAGATCAGCAGACAATCCAAAATATCTAACCATTACACTACAGTCTTGATACATTATCCCAACTAAAATCACCTCCCCAGAGGGATATATCACTCGATGTTAAGAGATGCTCTGTTCTCTTGTAGAGTCATACGATGAAGTCGGGCCTGTCTAGTCTTTCCAGACAGTCACCCTCTCTGGCTCCAGTCTTGATAAAATGGCTATCTGGGTGGTGGTGCAGTTCTAACCCCTGAAGTGCCTCCCATATCACCACAAAAACTCTGCACCAGAAATCCACTAGAGGTGTACCCATGCGAACATTCCATCGTAAAGTGACCCGTCTGGCCATAACGATAACAAGTTGGAGTCCCAAACTGACAATGTCTGAGATTGTGTTTATGAAATCTATTACATAGAGGAAAATCTCTTGGTGCTAATGGAGTAAATCGAGACCCACATGATCCACTGGAACTGGCCCTAAACCTCTGCCTCTATCTCGAAAAATAACTCTAGCGACTCACACTAGATGTTTGAGATCCCTCACCAAATGATGATGTGTTTACCAAATGCGCTGGAGCCTCCCCTTTTTGAAGGACCTTGGCTGGGGCCACCTTACATCTCATAGTAGCACTGACAAACTCATGAAAATTAGTGCGTGAAACACCTGAAATGTATGGAGCAATCTCAGGCCGCAAAACCTGCTCAAACCTCCAACATCTCTCCTTTACTAACCTGATAGAATTTTGTGCAAATCGGGATAAGCGAGTGAAACGGTTCTAATACTCCATCACAGCCTTGCTGAAGATTCATAAACTTGTTATATTTTCATTGCTCTGTAGTTTCACTGAAGAAGGGGAGTCATGAACAACTCCCTGAACTTTACCCACGGGGTGGTTGTTTTATTGCTCTCAGTGCTCTCCCACCAACGGTAAGCGTGATCCTATAACAAACCCACAATTATCTCTGTTCTCTGCTCTAGGGTCAACTAGGGACGCAGGGGGTCGCATAATCGACCAATCGCTATATGGTAATTCTCATAAGCCTCAGGGTCATGAGATCCTGCAAAGGGAATTGCTCCCACCTTTGTTGCTTTAATAATTAAATCATCATGTTCCTCACATGGCGCTTGCATCATGCGTGTAATTAATTCACGCATCTGTTGGGCCAAAAACTGCGCCTCATTCTGTTGAGCTGGTTGGGCCAATGCAAAGAGAAAATAGCTCAACTATGAGAGTCTAGAAATTTAACAATGCACAACACTTGGATTTGTAATGGGGATCTGCCGACAGGTCGGGGCATCCTCCCAGGAGTGTTGTACACTAACAAATGCTTGTACTGACATGACCAAAGAGTCTATAGAATCTATTACCTAATACTTTGATACCTAACTGAAAGGACCCAACTCTAGTTTAGCTAGTAAACTAGAATTAAGTCCTAACGACTAACCATAACCTATGGAATTCTATGAAAATTTTGACATAATTCCATTTGAAAACAAAACAACCCACAAACCTGCATGAGAACACTTCTGAAAAAAAATTCCCAAAAACAAATCGTGGACCACCAATTGTCCTTTCGGATTTCCAAACAAAGGAAAGTAAACTCGAGTAACTGAAAACCACATAATATATATAATTGGTATTCAGAGAGACTTCTATAAACATGTACTACATATGAAATAATCTGATAGTGGACTGGAACCTACTAAACGAAAAGCTGACAGATGGACTCAAAGCCTTCAACGATACCATGCAAACTTAGGATTTATACTATAGCCTGGGCAACGGAAACTGAAAGGCCCAGGGAAAGGCATTAAAATATAAAAAGATAGTGTGAGTTGACAAAATTAACATAATCGGCATACATCGATAAAACTGAAATATCATGCATTTTAGCTCATTTTCGTGAAATAATGTGAGTTCAAATATTATAAACTAAAATACAATGGAGGTGGTTGTTCAAGGTGTTTGTTCTAATCTCGAACGACTGTATGTATGAAAAGTAAGGTGACAGGATCGTCTAGGGTGTTTGTCCTAACCTGAGATAATCTGGGTCGAGCAGGGTGTTTTTCATTACCTGGTCCGATAGGCTATTCGGTGATCAGCCAAATAGTTAGGGCATCAATGCTAATAAATGAACCATCACAAAGTAAACCTCTCAATAAATGCTCTGAAAACATATCATAATGCATAATGCATAAAAATATGAACTCGCAAAACTGTGAAAATAAAGGTCTAACTCACAAATCGAAGACTACTGCTGGGATCAAGTAGAATTCCCTTCGTTGCTGGGGTCGCGATCACGATGTCCTCTCCATAAGCATCACATAATATCATAATATGTGTAAAACTGTAGAAATCAGCACTAAAAATAACCCTAAAAATCTCGTCAAAGAATTCACACAACCTGCCTCACCGGAACTCCGCCATGGGCGGCCGCGCGTGGCCCTTTCTCGCCTCCACAGACAGAGGCACGTGGTTCTTACTTGCCTCTAAAGGTGGCGGCGTGTGGGTCTCACGTGCCTCTGGTGAAACTTCTCTGATGGGGGCGTTTGACACCTCGTTGGAAAGCACTCAACGAGGCCAACAACTTTTGTATCTAGAACGATGTCCAAATCAACGCTGTTTGGCCGGAGCTTACATAAACAGGTGGAAAAACATATTTTTGGGGACTTCCACTAATGGCGGAGATCAACCCCTCGAAACCTTCCTCTCCAACCAAACCCTTAAATCTACGCCTCTGTACTTAATGCCAATTCACGGGAATCAGCATCGAAACCTCATGACCCGAAATTGGCGAGAAAGCTCTGTGGCCTCACAGACCAAACTACCTACCCAGTTTGACTTAGAAGGGGGAGAACTTCAATAGCCCCCCACCCTCGACCCCCTAAACTCGCCGGAGCACCGCCACCTTCAGCGGCAACTCCTACGGGATAAACCCGATTCAGGTGACCACCAAACTCCTATAAATCCCAAAAATATCAATAGAAATCAAACAAGAAAGCCAAGAGCTTCAATTCCCAACCTTGATCGACATCGGAGGTGGCCAAAAAACGGCAATCTGAATGGGTCGGGTCAAATAGCGACGCGAGTCAGTTTTTTGGCAAAATGGTTCGAGCTCGTGTATTTTTCTAATTTGGGCCTTTTCTGAAAAATCCTATTTATACCTCAGACTCCTCTCCAAAATTAACGGTCCAAATTTAATCTGATCAAGATCTGATGGTCCAGATTAAACCCACATAAAAATAAATTTATTTTTAATAATTTATCACGCCGACTTCCGATGAACACAAGAAATAGCTCGTTTATCCGAAAAATTCCCCAAAAATTCCTACAACTTTCGGGAAGAAAGTCAAATCCAAATTCTCACCCTATGCAAAAGTCATTATTAACCTCGGTAGTGCGACTAATTCTCGATAAAGCATTAGTGGACTTTGTCACGGAATTCACAGCCCCTAAGCTGGTGGTTGTGGAACAAATGTGGAAAGCTGAGGGTTGACCACTAGACTTTGTAAACCGACGGGTCCTCGAAAGATAAGAGAGAAGAGCTTGTTTTTATTTAACACCCTGGACGATACGCTAATGGAGTAAGCACTGAAGGAAGGCCACGAATAATGGAGCGGAATACGTAGCAATGTTGGTAGGCTTACAACTTACGCTCGAGCTTAGGGTAAAGAAGATTAAGGTTTTTTGTGATTCTCAGCTTATCACAAACCAAGTATTCGGTGAGCATGCGACGCACCAAGTATCGATGGATGCTTACCTCAGGATAACTAAGGGGATTGTTGAAAAGTTTAAGGAGATTACAATCCAGCAGCTACCACGCAAGAAGAATACAAACGTCGATGGATTGGCCAACCTTGCCTCGTCTATCGATTACCAAATGTAGTGGATGATACCGGTGGAGTATCTAGCATTCCCTAGCATCGTTGAGCAGGAGGAACCAGCCCCCGCAATGCCACTATAGCTAAGACCATCAGGGATCAATGACAACATGAACTACATAGAGCAAAGGATGTTGCTGGAAGGTAAGGTGGAAGCTAGAAAGCTCGATAGACATGCAAACTGGTATGACATAAGAGCTAGAAAGCTCTACCGAAGATCGTTCAGTGGGCCAGACCTCTTGGCCATTCAACCAACCCGAGTATCAACCGTTATGCAGAAGCTACACTAGGGAATATGTGGCATACACATCAGTGGGTGAATCCACGTGGTCCAATGTTTGACCGAGGGATACTATTGGTCAACCATGCAGAAAGGTTGAATGGAGTATGTGAAGAAGTTTGATCGTGTCAGAGGCATGCGGCTTAACCTCCTAAGCACCCTGAGGAGATGCATCGGGTTACGGTTCACTGTGCTTTCACACAATGAGGGTTGGACATCATGATTGAATTTTCAACTAGTGCTTGGGTGGGCAAAAATGATGGCTCTTGGTAGTGATTAATTACCATTCAAAGTGGAACGAGGCTGAAGAAATGTCAAAGATTAGAGGGGCAAAAGTTAAAAGTAAAACTTCATATGGAAAAACATCATATGTCAATTTGGGGTGCCTATGGTTATCGTCATTGATAACGGACTTCAATTTAAGTATGCAGAACTCAAGGAATGTTGCCAGGAACGAGGAATCAAGCTAAAGTTCTCGACCCTAAGGTATCCTCAAAGAAATTTGCAATGATTAGGCATTTCAGTCCCAGCGTATACACTGCATTGTACCCACCACACTTTCGCACATATTCTACTCTATATGTATGACATCTAGGTAGTGCCTGATCAAAAATTTGGACCAGTATAGGAGTTCCTAGAATATGCTTTTGTGTGTCCAGAATTTATACATGTTTAATCTGTCATGTATTAACGCTACTATTTCAGGATGATTGCTCAGCTGCCCAAAATCGTATTTATTCAGCACTTCCAAAATTTCATCCATCTTCCATCTTCTGGGTTGCACACCCGTTTCTACAGTCCCATCAAAAGCCTCGTGATCCTGCTGAAATGGGTGGTTATATGGAAGCCAACAACGGTGACGCATCTGGACAATCTTCCTGCAATGAATTCTATAGCACTCAACAATCATGCACTTTAGACCAGCCCTGTATCCCCTGGTAACATTGCCCAATAACATTCCGTGAGCAGGAAAATCACTGATGGTGCCAACAAACATGGCATGCATCTAGAACATCTCATTTTTGTACTTGTCATAAGTGGGATGGCCAACGTTACTCAGGCCTCAGCTCCTCAATTAAGGGTCTCAAATACACATCGAGCCACTTTCCTGGAAAATCCGACCCTTGAATTAACAGAGTGAGAATATTGTATTCCTTCTTCATGCACATCCATGGATGAAGGTTGTATAGTACCAAAATAACTGGCCATATACTGTATTAGAAACTCATGTTGCCAAAAGGGTTGAATCTGTCAGATGAGAGCCCGAGCCAAACATTTCAGACCTCTGATGCAAAATGAGAAAACTTCCTGACCATGTGCTTCCAAACCTCTCCACCATTAGGGTGTATAAGGGTATCATCCTAAGGCAAATTCCTTTCAGCCCACCATCTCATAACTTCAGCCGTGTGTACACACATGAACAACTGTTCCAGCTTATCAATCAGCAAAAAATACTGAAGTATCTTCACAGCTTTCTTGTTCCCTGCAGAAGTCAACTTATAACTATCAATACCACATACCGGAGAGGCATCAAGGCTCTCAAGATCATTCCCGTAAGAATCTTCACCCCAGAAGAGAATGCAATCATATCTGCATGCATGGATTTTAATGTAGCAAATGCAAAGATGTTTCAGGATATGTCACACCTTATGATGAGTGATAGGAAGGTGATGACCAGGGGGTAGCATCGAAGCAGTTCACTCCAGCTAATCATCAAAATCCTTGACACTCATTTTGTTCTCTATTTTGAGCTTTATTACTCCCATGACACTTTCAAGAACAGTCTTAGTACACTCGTTGTACAACAAGCTCTGTTGGAAAGAAATCAGGTTGTTGTACTTGTCCATATCGACAGTGTTGACAACTCTAGGTACGTAATTGCTAGACAGGCTCAATATGAGGCAAGCCCCCAACGGCGAGAGGGATATCTAAAGCTTGAGAAAATACACCTCTCTCATATAGAAACACATCATTGATCAACCTCATTATTGGATCATTGGATGTACTGACCCTCTCAGGAAATTGCCCATGATCATGCTGACCCGCTGATGATGTTTCACCGTGATAAATCCAACATGTGTACTTATCCCAAAACTCATTTTTCTTCAGGTGCTCCTATACTTTATCAATTGGAAAATGATATTTATCGTTGCGACACTGACATTTCGTACACGGGCAATAATGAATTGTTATCCCTCCACAATTAGCCTTCACATATTCCACAAAACTCAAAATTCCATGGGCATATCTTGGATCCCATCTTGGAAGGCACATCCAATTTTTGTCCATCCTGAAAATTCTAACTGTATATACATACATGCACTAATTAATTAAAAATTCATCATTATATCTATATATATCGATCTTTGAACTACAAATTATATTATTTAATTCTTCTACTCCTTATTTAAAAATTAATTAACACATATATATAAATAATTTACGTCTAATTATATATATATTCATCGAATTCAACTCAAAATCAACAATTGACTCTGCATCAACAATCAACTCTAAATAGACAATCAAAACACACACACACACACACACACACACACACACACACACACACACACATATATATATATACGTACCTATATATATAGCTTCACGAATCTATTTTGGATAGCTTCTGACAACACCCAACGATTTCAGAGCGTTTTGAGTTTTTCTCACAGATTTTTTTTAAATGATTAAGCTGTTGTCTAGATCGATCTATAATAAAAAACTATAGCTGATGACTTAATAATGTCATCGGCTATAGTTGAAAAATGTTGTCAGTGTTTGTCAAAACTATAGCCGACGACTGTCCCATCACAAACATCGATGACTTTTTTTCGGTCGTCGGCTATAGTATTATAAATAAATTAGTTGTATCAATTACATAATTTAATTCTTATATGATAAAAGAATAGAAACTTACATCATCCATATGCGAAATGCCGCTACCTATCCGCATCTATGCATTGTGCAAACATCCCCCCCATTTTTGCAAGAGTAGCTTGAACTTATTGTAGTGAGATGAAAGCGTGACTTGGATCCTCGGAGCCGTCGGCGGAGTATCACCTTTTATTGTGTCTCAATTTAGCATAAAATCGGCATGAATCGTCTCCCACAATTTCTTCATCTATTATTTATTGTCATTATATTCATCAATGTTATGACATGTGAAAGAGATGCATATTTGCAAATCTTCAGATGGAAGCTAAATGGTGCCCATTTTTTTTGCAAATAAATACTGAAGGAAATGAGAGAAGAGATAAAAGAGGATGTGAAATTTATTGTGCACAAATTGATGTGAGTGGTGAATACTTTGAAGTAATATTCATAGAAAAAAAATAGGGTGTTTTCCACAATTTTAGGGATTTATTTGAAATTTTTTAGGATTATATGTGCAAACATTTCATTTCTTCCCGTTAAACCAGAAGTAGCAGTTTTGCTTAAATCTAGTCCATTGGATCAGATTTAAGATTCAAAATCAAATGCCCAAAACCATTGGACAGTTGTAGCGTAAAATTCCTAACATCCTGAACACATGTCACTCTCCCTAAAAGAAAGAAAAAAAGGAAACCGGGCCTGACGTCACCCATGTGTGGTAGACTCCACCAAGAGCTACAACAAACGCCGGAGCAATTTTGCTCCAGCGATTGCTTGATCGCCATATTGCTCGTGCACCAGCCTCGCTGATCTCACTACTGCATCACGTATCGTTCCGATTTGCTCAAGCAAAATTTGGCTGACCCCACCATTTGCTCGAGCACAACAGTCGTCGGTGCGGATGCTCTAATAAAAAGTTATTTATCAACTAATTTGGATGATTTTCTCCCGATTCTACCCTTAAATCAGTCTTAGGTTAGCACACACACACTCTCTCAAACTCGATCAGAATTTTTATCGGGACCCAAAAAATCAGTCGAACCTATTGCTATTCACAGACTCTTTGACCTAATCCAATCAACCAACACTTCTGGCAAGGGAAACACCATAAAAGTGCAGCACCATGATCGAACTCTTGGAGGAGCCAGTTTCGTCGCGATCGAAGGAGTCATAGGTCTTCTTTGAGAAAATATGGTGTAGATGGTGTACAAACCAAGCTGATGTCGTCTTCAACTGCTGCCCCCCAAAAACTACATTGACAAAATCATTGAAAAAGTTGTCGGACTTGTGCTCATTTGTATTGAGATCGGTTATTGATAAGAATCAAATTTGGCAGGGGAAGGAAACACATACGAGAAGAGATCGATGAGCAACAGTTGGAAGAAAAAAATAAGAAAAAATTGTTCGAATGATCACACATGTATAACACGTTCTAAAGTTTGGTCACTCATGTATGTCAAATATTACTAATGTCATTATCGAATTAAACCGTCAGTCACTTTGATCACTTTGTCCCAAACGGCCATTAAAAGTTAATTAAAATCGTTAAAAATAGATCAGGTATCATTCACATGTTATTTTACATGAACTATTTAAGAATTTTTTATTTTATTCTATTTTCATTCTCTTTTCTTTTCTTTTCTTTTTGTCCATCTCTCTCTCTCTCTGCCCCAAACTAGTCTTTGATGGCCTCAAGCTTCGATCCATGGCAACCGAACTCTCCGCCGCAACCAAATGCCCAAAAGGTAATAATAATAACACTGCTAACCCAACGTTGCACTTCTGCTTGTGAATCTGGTGGATGGACATCAACCACGAATAATTAGCTCAATATGCATATTAGGAACACAGAAACAAAATCACTCTCATTCAGCAAATAAATCACTCAAACCAAAAAAATAAAAAGAGAAAACACCGGCGGCTGTCTGACTAGTTGCTGGTCGAGGTAGGCAGTAGGCGCACGAGGAAGGCCGAGCAGATGTGGACTTTTGGAAAGGGAGAGGAGGAGACTAGGCATGTTAGGAAGGCTGATGGATTATGACGAGGACGAGCTCGATGATCGATGATGCTCGAGAATGCTTGCGGCTGATGGATTATGACGAGGAAGGCTGGAGGCCAAATTTGCGGCGGCGGGAGATTGAGTGCAACGATAGAGGAGCGAGCGCTACCTTAGAAAATCGAGGCGCGACTGTTGTAGGGAATCGAGGTGGCGTTGTCTTTATGGAGCAAGGTGTGGCAGCCACAACGTCAAGGATTGGACGACGATGGCAGATTGAAGTTGCTACTATGTGTTTTGCTTTACTCGCAGAGGAGAGAGAGAGAGAAAGAGAGATAGAGAGAGTTAATTGGTCGACATAAACTATTGAAGGCAGTGTCACATCTTTTGGCCATCTCTGACTGTCCCACCGTTCGAGATCAAATCTAGTCGGTCTCCTCTTCCTCCTACCCTTATCGATTTCGAGAATCCAGCGGGTAATCAAATCAGGGTTTTCCGGCAGAGTTCGTCGCTGTTGTTGGTGTCTCTGGACATTATACGGATCAGGACTGAGATGATTTTATCTCTTCGTCATGTTCCTGTCATGATCAAAGCGTTGGCCTCGGTCGAGTCTTGATCTCGACCTCTTCTCCATGTTTCCGGCCACAATTGACGGATTAGAAAACAGAGTGAGGAGAATTGACGAGCAGAATATCTACCATTTCCATGTCGTAAACCGACCTTTATATATATTCGTTAATATATATAGTTATTTCAGATTGGATGTAGTGGGTGTCGCTAATGATTTTGCTATCAGTAAATGATTTACCGTCAGTAAATGGTAAGAGGTCCTCAATTAATAATGGTTAATTATATTGGTTAACTTCGGATGGAAATCTTGAAATTCGTTGAGATGAGTACATAGATGCCTGGAGTTGCGATGGAAATGTTATGAGCAGTGAAAGATTTGTCAAAATTACGGTATGATAAATTTTTAAAGTATAAATACAAGACTACCAAAATTGGAAAGTCTGACCTTCCATTTCAGCCATTTACTGAGCATATCTCTCTCTCCCGTCGATTTTCACTGCTGAGACCGATGTTGGCAGTGCGATGTCATCAGGTAGTCGTTTGCAGCGATTTTGGTTATGTTTGGAAAGTTCTGACCTCATCGACTCTTTTTTGTCTCAATTGACAGTTTTCAAGCAGGAGCAAGGAGAATCGAGGAGATTAACTATATGGTTTCAGCATTTTATCGACATCGTCATTGGCGAGGATTCCAACTTCCACCGACGATTTAGGTACAAATGGATTCCTCTTAATGTCTAGACCGATTATGATTATGTGTGGGATTCGAATCGATCTCTCTCGGATCTGGGACTATCGTTCGGTGTCGACGCTGTAATAATTGTTGGTGGTTTCAATCAACAAGAGTGGAGGGATTTTTCTCCTCTCCTTATCGCAAGTCTACTTTGACCAGTTGCTGGCTTGACGAAGCCTCTGTGTCATCAAAAGCAATTTCTGATTGCTATGGGTCAGCTACTTTTGGGCCAAGTTAGATAACATTTAGAAGAAAAATATATTGGGCTTGTTGAGATCTTTGGTCTAAAGTGTTAACTGCCGTCGCGGGCAGTGGTTGTTGGCAGCGTGTCTGGCAGAATATTTTTTTTGGAACTAGGATTATATCGGTGATACGAGCGTAGTCGTGAAGTTTAACAAATGTTTAGACTTCTTCAACCCATTGGGTGGGCGATGGTGACAATTGTCACTACTAATGGTGGGCTGCAGCTGACAAAGAAGTTAGAAGCGTGTCTTATATCCTTATGACCGTTTCCTCGTAACGGATTTTTAGAAACAGTCTTCGACTAGATTAGTCAGAGTTGATTTTGGATCGAGTATTTCCTCGATTTGTGTCAATATTTATTTATTTACGATATTTAAGTATAGTCAGGGCGCAACATTCAGGGTTTTCTGTCAGCCATCAGCAGTGGATTTTTTGGCCTAATTCTATAAACGTTGTAATAAACTACGAACAATCTACTGCAATACGTTATTGGTTAATCTGTTCTTTAATATTCTAGTCAATTTCATGAAACCATATTGAGCTGCAGATAACTTTGATGAATTAGGATAACATTATTTTTTGACAACTACAGTATGTACAGTAAAACAAAACCACATGAATTACTTCAAGTCCAATCTTGATAGACATATGTTAGATAAATTCAATTAAAAGATAAAATATACCATATTGATCTGGAATTCTTATTTGTAAGTTTTATTTCTATGTTCACAGTAAACCTTAGTTAAGTATGTTTTATTTCTTTGTTCACATAAAACTTACTGTAGTATATGATATATACATAAATACCATTTTAACTAACGTAAGAATCATAAAGATATTTCATCTCAATAAGTATGATACATATTGTTCTTAAACAGATAGTTTATGTATGATTCATAAATAAATCTTAGCTATAACACCCATGTTCTTAATGTGACTTACAAAACTTGATATTGGTAATGCTTTAGTCAGTGGATCTGCTAATTGGTTTTTGGTTCCAAATTTCACAACATCCAGTTCATTGTCTCTAACACTTTCTCTCACATAAAAGCACTTCACGTTTCTATACGCCGAAGTTCTCTTGAGATTCTTGGAGAAAAATACTGTAGCACCATTATCACAGTCAATAGTTAGAAGTCTTCCAACGGATTCCATAATCTTGAGTAAATTCTTAACCACAATGCATGAGATGTGGTTTCAAAAATTGATACATATTCTACCTAAAATGTTAAAGTGGTTGTGACTCTCTGCTTATTTGTTTTCCAAGACACTGCACCTTCAACAAGCATAAAAATTTAACCTGATGTTGATTTCAAATCATCCACATCTCCTGTGTATGAAGCATCTGTGTAACCTTCCAACTTTAATTCCACATCTTCCAATTTTATATAAACCAACATGCAGTCTTTTGTCCTTTTCAAATACTTCATGACTTTCTTTCTATAAACCACATCATCAAATTTAAAGTACCATTGTCTAGATGCTTGCTTAAGACCATAAATTGATCTTTGAAGCTTACATACCTTCTTCTCATCTTCTACAAATCCTTCAAGTTGCAGCATGTAAATATCTTCATTGAGTTCTCCATTTAATGCAAGAGTATCATTTTGACATCCATTTGAAGTAACTCCAAGTTCTAATAAACTAGTAACACTACTGGAATACACTACTTAGACGACGAAGCTTGGACGACGTCTTTTTTGCCGTATGAGTATTCAAACAGCTAATTTTTCCACTTAGACGACAAAAATTTTCATGATAAAGCGTTGTCTGGTTTAACCAACTAGACAACGAACTTGTCATCATTTCGTCATTTGGGCTTTTCAGTTTAGAAGACGAATTTATGCAAATTTGTCATCTACTATGTAACACATAGAAGACGAAATGATGTTTTTGACGTTAATTATTTAAATTTATTAAAAAAATAATTTACATGAAAAATACATAAAAAATATTTATTTTTAAAAATTCTTTAAAAATATTTATTTAAAGAAATCAAATTTTTCCATAAAACATCCCAAACAAAACTAGACAATGATATCTAAATTTGGAGTAGCGTCGCCGAGCCCACTCCCTCTAAGTTTGGCATCATAATCGTTTCCCAGGTCTCCTGGATGTCAAGCCGAAACATCTAGACAACAAGACGGGCTTAGGCCCAACTTTATCACCATGCGCTCCATCGCTTTAAACGGCTTTTTGGTCCTTTGTTCTAGCTTCTCGACTGCTTGGAAGCACTCCTCAGCCTCTCGGATTCGCTCGTCAAAGCCGACAACAATGGCTGGCTCAAATCTCAGATGCCAACTCGTGTAAGACCTGAATCTCTTTCCTTGGTCGGAGTCCGAGTGTTTCTCGTATAACTAGACTTGAGTATTGTAGTCCAGATGATGGATCTCTGCAGGCGGAATCTCCGGGTTCTATGCCTCCATCTTGGCTAATTGCTCCTCGGTCAATTGCGTCATCTTCTCTTGCATTAAAATAAACATTTATATAATATTTAATATTATTTAAAATTTAAATAAACCTCCTAACTTAAATGTTAAACTAAGGTTAAGCCCTAACGAATGTCCATAACTCGAAAAATTCTATTGAAAATTTGACATAATTTCGTCTAAAATTGAAGGAAACCGATTAAAAACCTACACGAAAGAAAACACTTCGAATAACCAAATTCCCATAGACAAACAATGGGCAAATGTTCCCATCCAGATTTATCATGTTCAAAATAAACCAGATTCTCATGGTAGAGAATTAGATATATGCTATTAACCTTTACTGGACATTGTGGGTATTTATCCTTGAATAACAATGGTAAAAAACTAAATTGAACCATTTCAGCATAAAAGAAGAAAGAGTCAACACTAAGGTGATTGATTAACATAGGTCTGATTTTAATATTGAGCTTGAATCCCAAAGATTATAACACTAATAAAAACAACATATAATGATAATCTCATCATACAAAACTCTAGCATATAAATATTATTGAAGATTAACTACATTCTTCTTGTACTTTATAAACAAGATAAAATAGAGTGTACACATTTTCAACAAACAAGAGCGTTCTAAATATCAAATTTGGAAGTGTGAATAAAAAAAATTAGTTATAACATTTTGAACCACAATATCTTCCTTGGGCCTCACGTACGCAGACTTGTAGGTGCATGCCGATGAGATAGATCTTCGAACCCTTGTAGCTTCAACACCTTGTAGATATCGGTTGCAGACCCGTGCGATGCAACGTCGCCTTTTTCCCTCGGTTGTTCGTGTTGGCATCCAACTTTTTTAGTTACAAAAAAAATTAATTAAATAATAATAAATTAGTTAAAAAATAAAATTATATATTTATTTAACACGATATTACTTTATATGTATCGGTCTGGAAGTGCTCGACCAACCAATCTCATTCATGACACCTCTCCACGAGCTCCTTCAGGACAACAGATGCCCCATGCAAGTGCTAGTGAAACTTGTACTTTCAGTCAGAATATATCTTCTTAGCTCGCTCCTCCATGTAATTAAACAATTCTTGTGTTAATTTCAAATCATAGCGTACCTACAAAAAGTATAAAGAGAAATTAAAATTTTCTATTAATTGCTAATTATTTTTAAAAAATTAAATTAAATTAATGAAAACTCTTACCGAGATATCAACATAAAGTTTGTTTCTCTCTTCCAGCGAAAACTCTGGCCAAGTCGCCGCCATCATTGATAGCTTGCTCAGTATGGTGGCCCCAATTTCTTTCGACACCAAGATGTTTATCTCCTACATTGAAGGGCCTTTGGTGAAGTCGTTGTACTCCACCTTGATCTTCTTCTCCATTGCCTTAACGATTGATGCATCTTTAGTCCCCTTCACCAACCCCGGGGTGCATTTTGGGGGTGGTTCTACAAAAAAGAGACAAAAAAAATTAATAATTAATGAACACTTAATTAAAATAAATGGAACAATATACATATTTATTTAAGATTACTTGAGGGGTTAGGCACTTTGCGCCGGACACTGATGTACTCCATATCGTTTGTTTGCTAGATGGTAATGTAGCCAGTGGGGTCTGAATCGTCTCTTGCAGAGCCGAAGTTGGGCTTGATCCTTCACGTGTCAATCGAGTCGTGGACTCCTCTAAAATCCCAGCTCCACACCTTTGACTCAAAGGTTGAAATGCCTAGTTTCTTTCTTTGTTTTTTTATTTCCTCTTCCCGCCTATCATCTTTTGCGTTGTCCAAAAGCATAAGAAAAAAAAATCATAAGAGCATACACAATTCATAAGCTTTAAAGACTCCTAAGTTACTAATTTTGCAACAACACCTTTATAATGATCAATACAGTTATCTTCCAACTAACTACACAACACCTATGTACGTACACAACAATCACATCTTCCTAACTAAATACAAATGAAAACAACTCATTTGTCAAACCAATTGAGTTTTGGATAACTATTCTCATCCCAGATCGATAGCATCTTGGATGAAATTAATACTATCATAAACAGCATACTACTCGTACTTCTTTCTTGAATAAAACCAATATCAACATTCACAAAATTTACATAGCAAATTCACAAACCAATAACACAAACCAATACCAACATTCACAAACCACAAATCATCTGTAAAATTCACAAACCAATATCAACATTCACAAATCATAATATGAAACTAAAATTGAAATTGAAATCAAACCCGGAGTTTACGTGGAGAGAGAGAGAGAGAGGCAGCGGCTGTGACGACCCGACCCAATCTAAATATCGTAAAAATGGATAAATAAATTAGTAAATCAAGAAAGTACTCGATCATAAAATTAACTTCGAATAATCTAGTCAAAGTATCCATCCAACAAAGATGTTACGATGAAACAATCATAACGATATAAGACATACCTAATTTGACTGCCGCCCTCCCACAGGGTCGACAAAGCCTAAAAGACAAAAAAACCTCATGGCTATATTCCTATCGCCGATACGAACCTAACGACATATAATTCAACAAGTTCCAAAAATACTTTCTAACAGACGCAGAGCCTTAGATGATGACGCGTGCAGCCCACACACTACCATTGGCGACCATCGCCGGTCGTAAAGATTAACATATCGAACTGAAGATATCAGCAAGCTTAACAATTTCTCTCAAAGGACCGTTACCAGATTCCAGCTCATTTAGGCCGAAATCGACCTCGAAACAAAATTGGCCAGAGATCTCTTTGCTGATGTAACTCCACTGTCGAGCTACCCTTGGGCTCGAGGCGTAACCCAAACGAGTAAGGAGAAAGAGGGCATCAAAAAAGCCTTAACCTTTCCGCCAGTGAACTTGGTCAGCCGCCACTAGCAATGGCAACGTGACGACTATAGCGACGAGATCCGAATGAGGATCAATTCGAATCCCCAAATCTCGACCAACAATCATCAGTACACATACATAATCACAAACTAGATACCAATAGGTTTTAAACCATACCCAAATCATCACCAGAAACTTTACCGACGACGGCGGTGAATCTCACCCAAAACCCTAGAATATCATGGCGGAAATTCTCCTTCCCTCGACCTCAAATCCATCAATTATGGGCAGCCTGAGATAGAATAGCTCGGGACCTTTAAAAAGAGACCAAGGATTTGAACTATGTTGGGCTGGATCATGGCTCAAATTGGTGCTGAATCTTGCTAGTGGAATGCTCTCTTTAAGGTTGCTTGCAAAGGATTCTATGTAGTTAATTCTGCTGATCTTAAGATGTAATAGAAAACCATTTTTCAACAAGAGTCTTGGATTAAAAGGGTAAACTACTCCTTCATGCTCTAAATGTAATTCTTAATGGGTGGCCATGTCTATGTTTTCTAAAAGCATTTGATACCTAATTTCTTCATTAGGATGGCGATGCTCTACTTTACTAATAATGTTAATTCTAGGCTGGAGATTTTCTCTTATCTCAAAAAGAAACCTATGATTTACTCTTTGTAAAGAAAGAAGTTTTGTTTGGAGGAAGAATTCCTTGCTACTCATCTATTGGATTAACTGCTAAGGGATTATGCTGAGGAATATGTCCATGTCTGCTTACTGCTCTTTTTCTCTCAAGCTATAATTGCTTTTGAAGTGCTGCATAATTAAGATGCAACTTGCTATGTAGTATAATCAATATTTCATGATGTTGCTCCAAAATAGTGAATATGACTAATGTTGTATTACTCTCAAAAGATAGTCAGGCATAATTTTCTTGTAAAGGCTGGAATTGCTTATTGAGATTGTCCACTATTTGATTATATTCTTTAAACTCATTCAATAATGCTCATACCCATTTCTCAATAGTTACGTTCATTTTGCTTTGGCACAATTGGTTGCCAAATGTTATATCGATATTCAGGCTTTAGGACTTTCTGAATATGGATATTGAAAGGACCCAACCCCGATTTATCTCCCTAAATCGGAATCAAACCCCTTCGAAAACACGAACCAACAAAAACTTTTCGAAATTTGGGCAGAGTTTCGTTACTAACGTGGAATTACCTTAACCTGCACGCGGAAAATACACTTCATCCTATGCCACAAAAAGCAAACCGTGGGCACCAATCCCATCCGGATTTCTCAATATCTCAACAGTAAAGTAAACAATACATATAATAGTACTTTACCGAAATCCAGGTTTAAAATCGTATAACATATTCCACAAAAAGCTCAGAGCGACATCTAATACATAACCATATACGTATACCACAGTAGGTAGAACAATAAACCTACTGGATGAAACAAGATTGCTCGAGCACTATGCCTCCGACCACGACGTGCGACATCAGAGCCTGAACTGCAAACTGGGCACGGAAACTGAAAAGCCCAGGTGAAAGACGATAAACACGTTAGACTGAGTGGACGAAAATAAATGTCTTTCACCAGTTAATATATATGTTTAAAATACATATGCGAGTCCAGGAATATAAAATAATAAGTACATGAGGTAAAACTCATACTCCTTCAATGTACTGAGCATGCAAGTAAAAATCCCACGGGGTCACTCATGGACACACACCGTGCTAGTACAGTCAGAATCACGGGATCCCAGACCCACACGTGATTCTAGCCAGAAATGGCCTCGGATACGGGGATACACCCCTCACCGGTCTGGTTGGGGAAACGCCCCTCCAGGCGGCCTACCATCGGGGATCAACCGAGAGGCAAAGTGTATCGATACAACAACGTAACCACGACTGTACTCTGTGTAAACCAAATCATAAACAGTTCGATGCAAATGCATGAAACAATATATATATATATAAGTGTATGCATATTCGTATACGTATATCCGTATAAGTATATCGTATAATCGTAAAACACATGCTCATATATCCGAAATCTCATAGGCATGCTCAAGATCGTAAATCATATAAAAGACTCGCAAACAATCCGTGAAAAGAAATTGTCCACTCACAGACTAGCGTAACGCATATCGCGTTAACCCGTGATCCGGCGGAAAGTCCCTCGCCAAAAGAACGATCACGAACCCCTGAATATTCACAAAATCCATATCTCATAATAATAACTCGACAATTCAATACAAATCACGAGAAACCACTGTTCTCGGAAACACGAAATTCAATGTCGACGAATCGTCGAAAATCCATATATAACACCTCAATACCTCGCTTAACTTTTGGACGCTCAAATCGAGAAACGAACCTCCCCACTGCGATCGGGGCGCGATTTCGAGTCAAATGACATGCGACTTGTCGAAAGTCAAAAAGTCAACTCTGACCGTTGACCGCCGTCCACGGCGGCGCCACTGTTAACCGGAAAATTTCACGGCGGAGCTTCACTAATTCCACTCAAAATCGTCCACTGAGCAACTTCCATAACTGCACCGAAGTTCAATTCAAACTCTAACTCACCCAATTTCACGAAAAACCGAATTGTTCCACAAATTTCAAATCAAGAATTCTCCTTACACACATCAAATTGAATCTCCAAACTTATAGGGGAGCATCTATGGGATGAGAGCAACAAAGCCCACCCAAAATTTCAGTTCAAATCGTCCAAAATCATAGAACCCGAATTACCTCATTTTTCTTCAAACTTGGCCGGAAAGTTGCACCTCCTCCGGCGTCCCACGCCGTGAAAGGAGGTCGGAGCCGAGACCAGGAGGCCGAGGCGCGCCGGAAGGGACCGGAGCCATGGTCTATGGTGGCCGGACGGAGCACGGCGCCGGCGAGGCCGTGGCCACCGTCGCACCATCCCTCCAAGCCTGCGTTGACCAAGTCAACGCCAGTCAACATTAATTGCCACCTTTGACTTTCCTTTTTCAGCAGGTCACTATTTATAGCTTTCCAAAAAGGAAACCCCATAAATACATTTCGCGACAAACTCTAAACTCTCGTAACTTCCGCGTCGTAACTCCGTTTCCGATAATTCTCGCAGCCACAAACTCGTCTTGACATGTTCTTCCAATATTACCCAAAGTCAAACACATCGGCCAATCGGATAAAAAGTCAACTGTTCAGCCCAAACACATAATAAATCGACTAAACCAACAACAAACGGAAATATTCGCAACTAATTCTTCGTAACTCCAAATCATGCTCCGGAAGTTCGTACGAACTCGAAATTAAATTCTGAACAACTTCCGTGAAGAAGCCGAAACCAAATTCACGTCCGATAATTTAGTCGCGAACAAACCTGCCATTTAAATCCATTTCCGTCGAAACTTCAAATATTCATAATTAATTCCTCGGTCGTCCAAATAACGATCCGGAACCGCCCACGAACTCATAATCACATGTAGAACGACTCTCGAGAAGAGATCCAGCTCCAATTCTCGGCCAATAATTTAGTCGTTAAGAAGTTTCGGCGATTAAATCAACTGTCGCAACTCTGCGACTACGCACAAACTCATCAATCAAGCTGATCATACTGCTGATTCTGGTCCGGGTCGTCACAAATCCACCCCCCTTAGAAAAATTTCGACCTCGAAATTTCCGAGTCTACCGACTACAAGGTAGGAGCGCTGCCTCTGCATACTGCTCAACTGACCAACGGCAATCTCAACTGAATAACTCTGATCACAAACTCCACAATAGGAGACAATTCCGTGCTGGAATCCCTGTACCCTCAATCATGAATCTGTACTGGCTCCACACAATAGCCAAGTGTTCCTGCATAAGGAACAGACAGGGTACACCACACACAACAAACCTGAAACACAGTTCCGCCACACGGAACCCAACACACATAAAAGCCAACACTATAGGCGATGCCGAACTATACGGCACAACACCAACTCGCCTATGATCACACATGGATCAAAACAATGTGGCCAAACACAATTCAGTCCACACATATTAACACAACTCACACACTCATAACAGCATAGCTCAAACATCGAACTCGGGCAATAATCAATCCATTTCCTCTATTCTGACAGTCTGTGGTAGCAGCTTCCACAAAATCAGAATCAAACATCAACCCAAACTCAGTCAAACTCACTCCAACACAGTGGAGTACAACAACATCCCTCAAAACGACATCACGCAATGTCAATATCATAGTGATCAACAACCCGGTACTGCATGCAATCTCGAACAGCGAAACTGCTGGTCCCAAATCCTCCAGAACCGCAATACCGAGGTCCACAATATGCCCTCCAAAGTCTGAATGGTCCTCAAAGATCGCTCACCAATCTGAGGACAAGAACCGGTACTAACTCGTAATCTGGTCCCCAATGCTCGCTGAAAAGCTTGCCAACACACAGTCGCAGCTGATAATCTCGATCAACGAACTGGGACACAAGTACATCATATAGATGAACAACCTCCATCAAACACAGCTATACCAGCCTGCCACTGAAATCACCTCCGAAAGTACAAGGAAACGTACTGAATTCATCAAATGGTCCACAAGGCCTAACAACTGGTATCACAAACCAAAGTGCATACACACACATAATCACAGTAATAAACGCCACGTCTTAACCGGAAATCTCTAATGGCCGACACTTCTCGGCAAATCTCTGCCTCCTAGCCATCGCCAGTCGACAAATGTGGCATCCGCACACTCAAGCTGCTACATTGCTCTTCATGTTGCGTCACGAGTAGTAAACTCAAAGTATCTGACACTTCTCCGTACCACTAGAGCTAAACACGCGCAAAATCATGAGCCTCAGCATCATCACACACTAACTCAGCTTCCGTAGCGCACAACTCGGCTAACACGGAAACTCGAGCCACACATACACACATGCAATACTGAAGCTCCTAACTCTCGGCTGAATGCATCAATAACAACATCATCCCAAATGGATAATCAAAGTACAACCACCAGCCTTTCTCGAACAAACTCAAAGGTGCAGCTATAGTTGTCAGTCGACTCCATCCATCGACACTACCTCAAGCTCAAATCTGGCCGAAAATGCAAGTGGAGGATACTCAAATGATCAGTGCACGTCCTACACTGAGCTGCACGCCATAACAGTAGTGTCTCGAACTCTCCGATGCTAACAAAAGGACAGCTACACCCCAAATCAAACAAAGGATACATAGCCACACAAGGTTTCCACTGCCTGAAACCATGAGCCATCGCTCTGCTATACAGCATCAAAACATTACCAAATCCAAATCTCCATGCATCGCCATAACCCATGAACTCGTCGTGGTCGTCAAGTAAGGACAAAACCGAAGCAACGGTCAACCATCCTGCATGAGTCAGTAACTCTCCTCGCGTGCATCGAACCACTCGAACTCTACGCCTTCTCCGTCAATCCGGAAAGTAGAGTAGCAATCCGGAAAAAATCCTGCACAAAGCCGTCGGTAAAAGCCTGCCAAACCCAAGAGACCCCTGATCTCTGGTACAATAGTAGGGCAACTCCAAATCCACACGGCTTCGAACCGATCAGGATCCACGCCGACTCCCTCGGCTAGCATCGCACAGCTCAAAATCTTCATGCTAAACAGCCAAAATTCACACTGGCTGAACTTCGCAAACAGTTAATCGTCTCACGAAGTCCGCAAAACCGCTTGCAACTGCTTCAGGTGCTGGTCCACACTCTCTGAGTACATCAGGACATTGCCAACGAACATGACCGCAACTCGTCCAAAAACTGTCTGAACACATGGTCTATCAAGTCCACACGATCTACGGGGCATTAGTCAACCAAATAACGTGACGAAGAGCTCCTGATGTCCGCACCGAGATCCAAAAATCGTCCAAGCCACAACTGACTCATCGAACCTCAACTGATGATATCCGGAACCAAAATCAATCTTCGAAAATACTGAAGCTCTCACCAGCTGATCAAACCACTCATCAATCCGAAGCGGAGGATACACACTCTCCTCTGAAAAGAATCAGGCTTCGGTATTCAACACACCACCACGTCGAACCATCCATCATCCGTACACACAATGCATGAGCACACCACACAAATACGTGGGGTCGTCTGAAATCTCCTGAAACCTCCTCCAGCAACTCCTGGAGTCGAAACTGTAGCTCCATCAGCTCCGCTGGCTCCGAACGACAAAACATCGGTAAAATGAGTCCAGCGCCCGGTACAAGTTCAATGGTGTAATCGGTCTCCCGAACTGGAGGAATACCTGATAACTCCTCCGGAACACACCTGGAAGCTCGGGAACCACCTCAATGTCGCCGCAGCAACCATAATATCCACAATATGAGCTAAGCAAACAACACCACCCGTCTCCATCATCTGCTCGACCACCACCGCGAAACAGCATCTCGGGGAAATCTGGTCATCGAAACACAACCTCCTTCTCGAGGTACTCGAACACAGCCAAATGCGTTGTCAGTAAGTCCATGCTCACAAACACACCAAAACCACGATGTCCAGCTACAACAAATCCACGGCTAAACCATATCCTCCAACAGGGATCTCGTAACCTCCGGATGGATACAACACTCTCCAAAACCTCGGAAGTGGAGATACAGGCACAATCGCCATGGATATCAAACAACAGTAACCTCAGAGAAAAGTCTGTCCTCAAACATGGTCATGGCACGAACTCCAACATGCCCAACTAGCCGCCCACGTCAAATGTGACTTACTGAATGACTCGTAAAAAGGCTGCGTTGGTCACTCCAGAAATAGCATCATGATCTCCTCGTGGACTTTGAGCTACCAAACCGCTAAAACAGCTGGTTGGGGATGCTCCCTCGTAATGTGACCCTCCTGGCCACCGAAACAGCAACTAAAAGTGCTCCTCGAACACAAATCACCGCAACACCTGCTGCGTGAAAGGATCGCCAACAATCGCCCAAACTCATGCCACAGGAGCAAGTTCGCTACTCTGCGATCTCTGCCGTCGACAAACGGATCAGCAGAGGATCCTCAACATAATCGAAAAGGCCACAGTCTGATGACGTCACTGATCCCGAAATGTCGGAACACAACCACATCAAAAACTCGACTAAGTCCACTTCCCTCAAACCATCACATTAAAAATAGTGTACATCTTACCTTCCTCAATAGCCTCGCCACTGAGTGCAACACACTAAGCTCCTCACGGATATCTCGAGGCACATCAATCAGACTCTCTCTGATACTCAGGTTCAAACTCATCTTGAACCTCGTACACAGCTCCCTCTGAAGCCACATAACTCGTGCAAACAGGAACCATCATGTGAACAATGCATCACTGCCTCAAGTAGGTAAACACTCCACATATGATTGCTGGATAGCCTGCTAAACCATTACCGTATACACAACACCCTGAATGTAGGCCATGGAGTCACAACCGGAACTCACACAATATCAGCCCACCAAACACAACAATCTGACTCAGGCAAACATCACTGCCACAAATCTCAGCTCTGAGGCAACATGTAGACGCTCATATACACATCCCCAGGTAAACCGTGCCACACAATTCTATGAACTCTGAATACTCATCTGAATCCACTGTTCACTGGCAAATCACGCGTCGTATATGATCCTCAACAGGATCCACAACCGAAACGACACGGAAAGCATGTCAGGAGGCATCCTAATGAATACAATATCGTTCACAACAAGTGGAACGCAATCATGGAACTTCAAATATTTGAAAGCATACAACACCCGGAATTTGATGATTATCCGCCGGCCGGTCGGGTCACCATTCCAGACATGCTGTACATTCTCAAATATCCTTAGTAAACACGACTACAGAAGTCTACAGAACCTATAACCTAATGCTCTGATACCAAGCTGAAAGGACCCAACCCCGATTTAGCTCCCTAAATCGGAATCAAACCCCTTCGAAAACACGAACCAACAAAAACTTTTCGAAATTTGGGCAGAGTTTCGTTACTAACGTGGAATTACCTTAACCTGCACGCGGAAAATACACTTCATCCTATGCCACAAAAAGCAAACCGTGGGCACCAATCCCATCCGGATTTCTCAATATCTCAACAGTAAAGTAAACAATACATATAATAGTACTTTACCGAAATCCGGGTTTAAAATCGTATAACATATTCCACAGAAAGCTCAGAGCGACATCTAATACATAACCATATACGTATACCACAGTAGGTAGAACAATAAACCTACTGGATGACACAAGATTGCTCGAGCACTATGCCTCCGACCACGGCGTGTGACATCAGAGCCTGAACTGCAAACTGGACACGGAAACCGAAAAGCCCAGGTGAAAGACAATAAACACGTTAGAGTGAGTGGACAAAAATAAATGTCTTTCACCAGTTAATATATATGTTTAAAATACATATGTGAGTCCAGGAATATAAAATAATAAGTACACGAGGTAAAACTCATACTCCTCCAATTTACTGAGCATGCAAGTAAAAATCCCACGGGGTCACTCATGGACACACACCGTGCTAGTACAGTCAGAATCACGGGATCCCAGACCCACACGTGATTCTAGCCAGAAATGGCCTCGGATCTGGGGATACGCCCCTCACCGGTCTGGTTGGGGAAACGCCCCTCCAGGCGGCCTACCATCGGGGATCAACCGAGAGGCAAAGTGTATCGATACAACAACGTAACCACGACTGTACTCTGTGTAAACCAAATCATAAACAGTTCGATGCAAATGCATGAAACAATATATATATATATATAAGTGTATGCATATTCGTATACGTATATCCGTATAAGTATATCGTATAATCGTAAAACACATGCTCATATATCCGAAATCTCATAGGCATTCTCAAGATCGTAAATCATATAAAAGACTCGCAAACAATCCGTGAAAAGAAATTGTCCACTCACAGACTAGCGTAACGCACATCGCGTTAACCCGTGATCCGGCGGAAAGTCCCTCGCCAAAAGAACGATCACGAACCCCTGAATATTCACAAAATCCATATCTCATAATAATAACTCGACAATTCAATACAAATCACGAGAAACCACTGTTCTCGGAAACACGAAATTCAATGTCGACGAATCGTCGAAAATCCATATATAACACCTCAATACCTCGCTTAACTTTTGGACGCTCAAATCGAGAAACGAACCTCCCCACTGCGATCGGGGCGCGATTTCGAGTCAAATGACATGCGACTTGTCGAAAGTCAAAAAGTCAACTCTGACCGTTGACCGCCGTCCACGGCGGCGCCACTGTTAACCGGAAAATTTCACGGCGGAGCTTCACCAATTCCACTCAAAATCGTCCACTGAGCAACTTCCATAACTGCACCGAAGTCCAATTCAAACTCTAACTCACCCAATTTCACGAAAAACCGAATTGTTCCACAAATTTCAAATCAAGAATTCTCCTTACACACATCAAATTGAATCTCCAAACTTATAGGGGAGCATCTATGGGATGAGAGCAACAAAGCCCACCCAAAATTTCAGTTCAAATCGTCCAAAATCATAGAACCCGAATTACCTCATTTTTCTTCAAACTTGGCCGGAAAGTTGCACCTCCTCCGGCGTCCCACGCCGTGAAAGGAGGTCGGGGCCGAGACCAGGAGGCCGAGGCGCGCCGGAAGGGACCGGAGCCATGGTCTATGGTGGCCGGACGGAGCACGGCGCCGGCGAGGCCGTGGCCACCGTCGCACCATCCCTCCAAGCCCGCGTTGACCAAGTCAACGCCAGTCAACATTAATTGCCACCTTTGACTTTCCTTTTTCAGCAGGTCGCTATTTATAGCTTCCCAAAAAGGAAACCCCATAAATACATTTCGCGACAAACTCTAAACTCTCGTAACTTCCGCGTCGTAACTCTGTTTCCGATAATTCTCGCAGCCACAAACTCGTCTCGACATGTTCTTCCAATATTACCCAAAGTCAAACACATCGGCCAATCGGATAAAAAGTCAACTGTTCAGCCCAAACACATAATAAATCGACTAAACCAACAACAAACGGAAATATTCGCAACTAATTCCTCGTAACTCCAAATTATGCTCCGGAAGTTCCTACGAACTCGAAATTAAATTCTGAACAACTTCCATGAAGAAGCCGAAACCAAAGTCACGTCCGATAATTTAGTCGCGAACAAACCTGCCATTTAAATCCATTTCCGTCGAAACTTTAAATATTCATAATTAATTCCTCGGTCGTCCAAATAACGATCCGGAACCGCCCACGAACTCATAATCACATGTAGAACGACTCTCGAGAAGAGATCCAGCTCCAATTCTCGGCTAATAATTTAGTCGTTAAGAAGCTTCGGCGATTAAATCAACTGTCGCAACTCTGCGACTACGCACAAACTCATCAATCAAGCTGATCATACTATTGATTCTGGTCCGGGTCGTCACAGATATTTCCATAGATGTGAGTTGGTATCACAGACCTTATGGGCGGCCTTGCTGGCAAGGTCATGCTCAAAGTATTTGATGGAATGCTCTGTGGTCTCCTGAGATTTGAACAAGATGCTCCTCTTGGGTCCATTTCTCCAAATTTTAAAAAATTAGTCTAGACAATATATCGGCTAAAGTATTATCACTTTCTTTAATATACTCAAAATGCGGTTTAAATCTATTTCCAATAAATGCGTATATAAAATTAACTCATCTACTGGCTACTTGTCTATTGTTACTAATTTAATTATAATTAGAAATAATTTTTTGACTATCAGTTCTTATAATAAACACTTCATTATGCAAAAACAAAAAGAATGGTTCAAGAGAATTGATGATGCCTAAGATTTCTATGTTAGTTGCTGGCAATCGAGATTGAATATCATTGAACTTTCTAGAAGCATGTCTACATATTTGCTCATCCGATTTTGATTTCTCTTTGCTCTTTTTTTTGATATTGGTGGTTGTATAAATATGCAACTCTATTGTGCTTAATTATTATGAAATACTTGATTTATTTTTTAGTTCAGTAATTAATTGTGTATTTTTTTATTTAGGTTATTTGGAGAAAAATCTAAAAATGAGCATAAAAGGACAATTCTATTAGAATAAGGAATGATGATGGGGATAGTCCAAGTGTTTATGAGTCAACCCGAAATTGATGAGGAGAGACTCAATCTCATAAATATATAAGCTAACTTGTTGACGGAGCAATGGTTGTTGAACTTTAGAGAAAGAATACTTAAGAAGAAGAAGCAC
This sequence comes from Geum urbanum, assembly GCA_946800695.1. NCBI lineage: Eukaryota > Viridiplantae > Streptophyta > Magnoliopsida > Rosales > Rosaceae > Geum > Geum urbanum. Next base: position 38,536,199 of record OX326997.1, on the reverse strand, counting down.
CCTGCCACGATTTCTTTAGTTGTCATATTTCGACTCGTCAAAGCTGGCCTTCGACCCGTCGAACTGAAGCTGTTGAAAATTCTTAGGTTTTTGGTTTATTCTTCCTTCTATATGATGGTTTTCTATTTTGTAATGCCAACTATGAGTAGCTAAATTTTCCTAGTTAGGGGCTGATCGAAACCCTAGACATGGTTACGATTTTGAACCCATTTTGATCTTAATAACTATTTGGTTGAGTTTTATTTCACTACTTTTTCATCAATGATTTCTATGTTCATGTTACTTTAGTTATAAACTTAGTTGCATTGCTTAGGATCTAGAGTCTAGGAGGTGCGATTGAATGCTATATCAATGCATATTCAATAAAGACAAAACAAGTTCTTGTGTGAAATAATTCATTAGTGATGTTAAGGCGACCGCTATATTGACCTTAGAAGCTTTGTTGACTTTCAAACACTCTTAGATCTTAATGAATTTAATTGATTAGAATAGGACACCGACATGTACATATCTACCAATTAAAAATTAAGCTAAGTCAGTACGTACTGAAATTCTTTTTAGTACGGCCAGTAGGAGAGTGTAATACAACCGATGTAAATTTTAAATTAGTTCGATATTGGCTCGATTGTGGGAGCCAATCATCCATGGTTATTTAAATTAGAGTTGGGGTAAAGTTTAGGTTGTTTAGGGTGGAGATAAGTTCTTAAAATTCTTTTCTATTCAATTTCATCAACTATTTTCTTTGCTGAATTTTACGTTTTTCTGCATTAATTAGTTGTAAATACGCCAAATTATTTCTGCAACCAAATCAACTTCGAATACGCTCAAATTTTGTATGGTAGTCCGCCACTGAGTCTAAAGTATTGTGTTAAATGTTCATGATATTTGATTTAATATAAGTTAGGTTTTTGATTTAATTTGTGTCTTATGGTTGAGGCTATCAGATTTCTGGCTTTTGTGTTTTTAAGTCTTAGTTTCACCAATCTTCAGCGGATAATGACCCCTATTTTCTATTTACTACATTGATATATTTGACTTGAGAATAAAGTTATATTTGAGAGTGATTTTTCACCAATAAAATATAAAATTCTTGCCCATTTAAGAGAGGATGCATATGTTTCAACTATTTTATAACTATTATCTAAAGATAATGCTAAAAGTTTTAGTTCATTAATTTCTTTTTTACTTTGTTGTACTAATTTAATATCTTCGTATTGAAATACTTTTGCCCAGTTTTACTACATAAAACATTTTTTTTCTCAATCAAGAATTAAATTTCTAGCATAATTGAGAAGTCCTAAAAATGTTTGTAATTGCTTTTTATCTTCTAATTTATCAGGAAATTCAACAACTTTCTTAGCTGTATGCTCTTGTAGTTGTATAGTACATGATTTGATATAGATTCCCAAGTATTTGATATCTTAATCCTCCGAGTCTATTTTATTTTTGCTAGTAATAATGCCACTATTTATAAATTCTTCCAAAATAATTTCTAAATGTTCTCTATGCTCATTTCGATTTTTTCTATGTATAAGTATATCATTAATATATACACTACAAAAACTATCATATTTCTTAAAAATTTGATCCATTTTGAATTTTTCAACCTAAATGGCATGACTAGCCATTCAAAATATCTTTCTGGAAAAGTGAGGGTTGTCCACTCTAACTCTTCTGCAAGTAGAATTTGCCAAAAACCTTATTTACAATCAAATTTCCAAAAATATTTGCTCTCTTGAATTTTGTTTATCAATTCATCTTAATTAGGTAGTTTATAACTGTCTTCATAATTATATATTATTCGTGCTTTCCACGTTTAAGCTCATAATGCTTTTGAATAATTAAAGTTGTTAATCTATGTCTTGATTTAGATGGTCTAATTATTTTAAGATTTAAAATCTCTTTAATTTCTTGCTCAAATTCTTGCTTATCTAACAAATTACAAGGCATATATGTTGTGTTCATTGTTAAATCCGAGTTTATAATATCTCACTTTGCAAATGTTTTATTTTTGCTCCAATGTAGTTGTGGATCTTCATCAATAATCCTAATTTACTTTGCTAATTGTAATAATTCTTTTAATATTTTAGGTCTATCAAAATGTATTATTTCAAAATATGCTATTTTTTTAAAATATTGATATTCTAATTCAAAACTTGACTCACCATACTCAAAATTTTGCTCTTCAAAATTCTCATTTTCTGTACTTTTAACAAAATCGTTTTGCTCTTCTTTTGACTCTTCTATGCTCAAGTTATTATATGGTTCCAATAAATTGTTTTGATCTGTAGTAGTTATAGCTCATTTGTAAAATATTATATCAGGTTTATTATAATAAAAACCTTACAATTTTTTAGAAGATTTAGTCTTAAAATGAATGGATAAGCTCCTACTGGTGAAACAAAACTTAAAGGTAAATTTAATTGTTGTTTTACAATCCAAATAGGTATGTTGTTTAAGTAGTGTGTGATGCGGACAGTTCTAGAATCTCTTTGAGATACTCAAACTGGTTTGACAAGTTTTTGCCTATATTGTGTTGGTACTAACTCTTCTCTTATGATGCTCTTAGTGCTCCTAGTATCAATCATTGCTACTGTTTGTGTTTTATGATCTTTTGCTAATTCAAGCTCACAATTAATTATTATTAAGGTGCTAATTTTTTGTTTTCTGATATTAGGAATTTGTATTCTGCTCACTTCTTCTTTAAGAGAACTTACCTCTAATGCTCTGTTATTATAATAAGGCTAACAAAATAATATTTTTATCATATAATATTTTTCTGCAACTATTTTCTTACATTTATTAAATTCTTGTGACCATTCTAAATTTACATATTTAAATTCTTCTTGCTCTTCAAACATACATATGTTTTCTAGTCATGTTTTGAACTATCAGAAAACTCAGATTTCTAGTTCAGAAAACATATCGATGCTAGTAATATTATAAATGCTTTCATTATCACTTAAGTTATCCAAACTGTTAATGCTCTCTAAATCTTCAACTTCTTTTAAATCAAATTCTCAAGTAATTGAATTTTCTATCTAGGTTATTTTCCTAGTTTATGGCACTTTGGTCTAATATGTCCTACTTCATCGCAAAAGTAACATTTACAAGTTCTCTTATCTTTTGGTGTTTTATATTTTTTTATCCAAGGTCTAGTGTTTTGTTTCTTTAGTTGCCTAGATATATATATTTTCGCTTTTTATAGGTTCTTGAAGGTTGTATATGAAACCTTCTATATTGCTTGTAAGGCTTATATCTTCTTTTATATCTCTTCTTATAATGCTTAGTTTTCTTATTATGTCTTTCCTTCTATTACACCCATATTATTTAGGTAATTTAATATTTTTACAGCTCATGTAAAAAGACTTTCTAATTTGATTCTTTGCTTTAATTTGGCTACAATCGTCTCGTAATATGTCATATACGTGTGTTGAGTTCGAGAGCCAATTGCTATATCATTTTTCCTAGGGTGATTTTCCCATTCTTTCAAATTTTTTCAAATTTTTCCATATCATTTAATTTGCCTGTTCTACCCAAATATTTAAAGAGATCAGAAGTATATTCATCAATATATTGTAAATCACATATTTATAATTGCTCGAAATTTCGTATTGCTCGAATTTCATCTTGCTCATTTCTTCCATTAAGTCTATTATGATCCAAAAAAATTATATTTAATAAGTTTAACAAAAGTATCAATATTATTTTTCTACTTGATATTTGTTTGGATTTTTTGCTTTCCAGGATTGAAAGAAATCAATAACCATGTCATCCAAAGTATGCTCAAAATAGTCTAGCATATCATTTGTGTTCCTAAAATCTAACATATTGTGGCATGAACACATCCTTTTTTTCCATACTTTATCCAGATTTAATATATTTTCGGCTATGCTCATATTCTCAATTCCTGTATAAGGAATTCTATTTTTCCTATGCGGTCTAGCTGCTTCATAATTTCTATGAACAGTATTCCATTCAGTAGAAGACTCATAAGTGGGTCATATATATTGCTGGTCGGATCTTCTTATGGAAGATTCTACATGAACACTAGAAGCTTCAGTGGAACCACCTTGTTGTTCTTCGACTCACAGACACTCAATTTCTACTAACATATTGTTATATTACTTTTCTCCTAATATATGCTCAAGATCACTTTCTAATATTAAATATTTTATTTCTTCATCGTTTAATCGATGTAAACCCAATTCATAAGTTTTGTACTTATTAATATATGGATTAAATTCACCTGTGGTACCCAGACTCTTGGTACAATACATAAACGAGTCCCGAACTTTAAAACGTATCAGAATGGTACCCAAACTTTAAAATCGTATTACCGTGGCACCTGGAGCATTTTTTTTGTTAGTTCTCCGTCACTTTTGCTGACGTGGAAAATATTTTTTATAATAAGGGTAATTTAGTCAATTTACATTACTTACAACTTAATGAATATCAACATGATATCCAAACAATTGTAATTTACACTTGTGATACCCAAACTTTTGTAATTTACATTTTTACATCTCTCTTTCTCTCTCTCTCTCTCTCTCTCTCTCTCCCTCTCTCTCTCCTCTGTTATGACTTGCCTAGAACTCCAACCTCACCACCGCCACCACCATCCAATGTTCCTTTACCTACTTCAAATTCTCCACCTGAATCAACGAAAATTTCACCTTCACAACCACTGCCAACACCAACAGTTGATCCACCTGCAAGCTCACATCCGTCGCCATAGCCAATGCCTAAAAGCTCACCACCAACATTAAGTCCACTGCCTAAAAGCTCACCACAACCACCATCATCTAGTCCACAACATAGAGTCTCACCTCCACCGCAACCATTAGAGCCACCAGAGAATTCACCACCTCCACTTGCTCATCCCCCTAAAAACTCACCACCACCTCCACCAAAATCAAAATTCCCTAAAACATCACCACCATCTCCTCCAGTAGATCCACCAAAGAGCTCACCACCACCTCCAGTACCTGGCTCACCCAAAAGCTCACCTCCACCACAAGTATCAACTCCTCAACCGGCATCAGAGCTTCCACCACATTATTATTGATTTCGATTTAGAGTATGTTTGGAATTTAGGTTAGATTGTGGATTATTATATGGAGGAAATGAATGGATTTGTTGATATCCTTAAGGTGGGATGAGTCGAGGTCGATCAAAAGGGAGGTGGAGAGTCGGTGGAGGTGGTCGTGGAATTTAGGCTGGGTGGGTGTGTTGATCTGGTGATGTCGTTCTGAGAGAGAGAGAGAGAGAGAGAGAGAGAGAGAGAGAGAGAGAAGGAGGGGGGGGAATAAAAAAAATACATATAACAGGAAATATGGGCATTAATGTCATTTTATCATCTAAAAAAATTTGCCACATCATCAAATTGAACGGAACTAGACGACTCGCTGATAGAAAAATACTCTAAGTACCACGACAGTACGATTTGAAAATTTGGGTACCATTTTGATACATTTTAAAGTTCGGAACCCTTTTAGGTATAGTACCAAGAGTTTGGGTACCATGGGTTAATTTAATCCTTAATATATTGATTTTTACTTAAGTTATTGATATGTTCAATTAACTTTTCAACAATGCTAGCAAAATTATTTTCAACCATATTTATTTCAAGATTATAAAAAAAAGCCATATTAATTTATGGTTCACTTACCAATCATCTGTAATATTTTCAATTTGACGATAATTAGTAAATCTTGTTTATGCTTCTCCTAAGTGATTTTCAAATATTTGTACATTCTGGTTGTCTATTTTTTGACCCAAGTAAGTTAGGTAATAACCATTAAGTTTCTTCCAAAAAATTGTTATGAACAGAATTTTCTTTAATCATATTAACATGTTTTCTATCAAATGTTTGTACTAAGTTTTGAAATTAAACATTACACTTGTACTTAAAGTTATCAGACACTTTACCAACGTACATTCGACTCACACTTAAAATTTTAAAATCTCCTTTCTTATTATAACTTTTCGTTATAATGCTCACTTTAATATGCTTTCTAAATTCTTTAGTTGTCATGCATTACATAATTTGGAATGCAACAAATTATAACTAAATTAGTGCTCAAATCAACTTCAGTTTTTGGTACCCAGGCATAGTTTTCATACCTAACACTCCAACTCATCATACAAGTATCTAGTTTCTCGTTTTCGACTCAACACATCCTAATTCATTAACTTAGCTCCAAGAAAGGCACATTTTCCAGATCATCCATCCGCCTCAGCGGCCCATCATCGACATTGAAGCCATCATCGCCCCAGAAGATGATAATGCGTATAATAGTCTTAGGCTGCTGTGGAGCAGCAACAGCAACAACAGACTGTACAGTCTCACCAGAAAGCAATCTCCCAATTCCCTCATTTGGTCAAAGATCGAGTCAACATCGTTCTTATTAATTATTGTTGCCTTTCATCGGATCCTGAACAAGCATCCCACTGCAAAATAGAATCAAAAGTCGTAAATGTCTTAAACAAATTACCAAACATAATTTTTCCTATCGATTCTAAATTTTAATCGTGGTTTGAGATTGAGAAAATTTGGGGAATTGAAGGAGGAGGTGGAACCTTTTCTCGCCGCCGGTGTAGTACTCCGGTGTAGTACTCTTGGGGAGCGTCGGAGTTGCTGTCGGAGTCCGCGCGGTTGAGATCCGAGAGTGTATGGATGCCTCCGGGTCAAGTCTTGGCAGAGGACAAGCTCGGAGATCTCAGGGCACGAGGTCGACAGACTTCGAATGAGACAAGGTCAAGAGAGAGAGATAGAGAATTAGGAGTAAGGGCAATTTTGGAAAGAAAATATTATAAATTAGGTAAAGTTGGCTGGTGGGAAAGATTCTCTTAGAGTTAATTGGCTAGTGAGAATTTCTCAAACTTTTGTTGGCTACTGGGAAGGATTTCTCTAAAATTAGGACTGATGAGAATTTTTCCTTAGTTAAAAGTAGTAGTAGTACGTATTTTCAAACAAAAAAACCAGTAGTGGCATGCATATTTTTTTGAATTTAAGATTATATATTTATATATACGAGTCCATTCTCCTCAGGTATACCTTTTTTGGATTATTTTTAGGTATATAGTATTACACAAACTTTTTATCATATTTTACCATTTTTACCGTTTCTGTAAATTTTCAACCAAAACTGTGATCGTTAAGGTATTCAAAACTGCAATTGAAATTTAAAAGTATGAATAGTTCAAGTTTGACAGATTTAATCCGTCCCTTGATTTAATCTAGCTTGATATCTTAACAATCACCATTTTTTGTGAAAAATTACATGAATAATCTACTCATATAGACCTAAAACACTACAAAAAAATAACTTAAATGGCGAACCAAAATCGTCGTCTAAGATAGGTATTTCGTCGTCTACCAACTTAATTAGATTAAAAAAATTTCATCGTCTAAGTTTCGTCGTATAAATGTCATGGGCTAAGTACTTAGATGACGAAATACTAATGTTTCATCATTTAAGTCAGACCTAAGAAAATAAAACATGATTCGTCGTCTAACAATCAAGCCGACGAAGAGTTAAACCCAAAACGACGAAAATCTTCGTCGCATTAATGATCTAAGACGACGAAACCATCATTTGTCATGTAGATGTTTAACACTTAAATAATGAATGTAAAGATTTCGTCGTCTTGGTCTAAACACTTAAATGATGAAAGAATATAGTTCGTGGTTGAAGTGGTTATGCTAAGACAATGAGCCATATTACATTCGTCTAACTATTCCTTTGCATCAACATCATCTTCTATTTCAGCATCTTTAATTAAAAAGTTAGAGAATGTGAGCATAAGTAATCAACCAAAAAGGGTTAGAATAAATCATTTTGATAATACAAAAGAAATTTTTTAAATGAAAAAGAAAAGAAATAATACAAGCAGATGATATTTATCATAATAAAGAAGCACGTGATTTTCAAAAAAAATGGGTTTTGACGATCACAAAAGAAAAAATATATTTTATATCAACTGGGAACATTTAAAAAATCGTAATAGCATTGTTAGTAACATTAGCCAACATGAAATAAGTTGTATTGATAAAGAAGTCAATTTAAATTTGTTGAGCAATCAAGCAATGAGCAACTTGAAAAACTTCATTATTCACAAATACATATTGGAACTATATTAATTAGCATAACAGGATTAATCCGAATACAAGTTGGTACGAAAGCATTAATATACATATATGATGATAGATGAAATAACCATTAACAAGCACGAAATATGAGTTAGTTACGTGAAATGTTGTTCCGAATTGGAACTTTATCTGTTTAGAAGAAGTCACGATATTGATTATTAGTGTTCTTTAATGTATTGGCTATATCGAAACATTGGTCTTTCAATTCCTAGCTTTTGGTGTTGTGTCGTAGTTGATTTGATGAGTGTTAACTATGGTTATTATTATCGTGAGGGTATTGGTCTTATACTATGTGTTAATGTGTACATTTATCTTTGATCATTGGTACCTGTTCTGTTTTGTGGTATTCTCAGTAGGCATTTTCGAGTTTTTATAGCTGAGTTTTTCCTGATGGATTCAAGTACTGATTGGACTGATGGATCTCAAGTTCAGGTACTGATTTTAGCTCCTAAGCAATATATATGTGCAAATTTGAATTGTCAAAATATAGTTAAGCATAAAGATCAGACATTGCTACATTATGTTTACGAAAGCCAATTTTGTAATTTTTCGTAACAAACCAATGTCGATACTTGTTTAGCGATTCTAATTCACTGTTTTGTTGGCATTGCTTGTGGTAGCCTGTTAAGCAGGCCACAAGAGGCACTGCAAAGTGTGTGAAGGTAGCCGCGAATCCAAGTGTTCCCGAAGATGTCCCTATGGTTCAAGACGACATAAACACAAAGTTGGCTGAGGAATTATCCAAAATAAGGGTAGCAAAACCATTAGACAAGTCGGTAGTGAAAGAAGATATAGTACCTCAGAATATGTGCCATGCCTCAAGACAACATGGAGGAGCAAGTTAGAGTCTTAAGTACAACATTCGATTAATTCCGCTGACCTTCAGAGGCCTCAAAAGAAAGGTAAATTCATGCGACAGATTTGTTTAGGTTGCAATGGTATATGCTTTGTTATATAAAATTGGTTAAGTTACAGTAGCCATAGATCACTGCTCCTTTGAAGTAATCATCTCTAGCAAAGTTTTGATGACGTTTCCATTGGACTGTGCTGAAGAAGATATGTACTGTGAGAGATTGGGATCCTCAAACGAATTGGACATTGTGGACATTGACGCAAACGTAAAATATCCTCTCGCGTGCAGCTTGTATGCCGCTGATATATACAGTAATATACGGCTCACAGAGGTTTGTGTTGCAGCAATTCACCTCAGTATCATGTTCACCTCCGTTTAGGTTCAACTGATATTTATTGAACCTAAATTAAGTATCAGTTGAACGTCAACTGAGTATTAGGTGACCCACTCAGTTGACGTTCAACTGAGTATCAATTGAACATGAACTGAGTATAAGCTGACTCTCAACTGAGTATCACATTCAATTCATGGTGGTGAATGATTGTTTGCATAGGTAAATAAGTTTTTTTTTTGAAGAGTCATGTCATAGACTAATCTTACAACTGAATGTTCAAGGCCATTAATTTGAATTAAACTTGACTTTTTCTTTCTTATCATTAATTGAATTGAAGAGAAGAATGGGTATTCAAATTTTGTGTCTTAAATGAAAAAGACACGTTAGAATTTGCCGTATTCGATGCATCCCAAGTATTCAAATGCGGTAGGCTGAGAAGTTCTTGGCTAAATGGATGTTCTTCTTTGATGTGGATCTTGTGAGATATGTTGTGATGGGCCATTTTTTTTTCTGTCAATGTTAGTATTGAGCAGTTAACTAGATCATAAATTGGTAAAAATGCAAGATTGCATATACTGAACAAAAATAATTTGCGATGAGTTATGTTTGATTTTATATGCATTCTGTTTGATTTTACATGCATTGAATAGTAGAAAAAGTGTTTCAAGGAGAATTCAATGATTTGATTCATCCCAATTTTGGGGTTAATAAAGATGTACAAGTGGTATCCTAATAGGAAATGATATTTATATTTCTATCACATCTATACAACTTTAATTCTAATTACAATAATATACTTTCCAACACTCCCCCACTCGTTGGTACATAGAGGTCAATCATGCCCAACTTGTCAATCCATGTTGCAAATGCATGGTGTGACAACCCCTTTGTGAGTACATCTGCAAATTGTTCTTCAGAAGCTACAAAGGGAAAACGTATATTCTTCATATCATGATGATCCTTGATAAAATGTCTATCAATCTCCACATGCTTGATTTGATCATGATGTACAGAGTTACAAGCAATTTCAATTGCAGCTGTGTTGTCACAATGCGGATCCATGGCCTTATGGAGCTTGAAACTTAGCTCTCTCAATACATTATGAATCCATATCATTTCACACACTCCATTTGTCATTCCTCAGTATTCAGCTTCAGCACTGGAACAGGCAATCACATTTTTCTTCTTAGTACGCCAAATTACTAAACTCCCACCAATGAAGGTGAAATAACCAGGAGTAGATGCCCTATTAGTCTTATCTCCTGATCAATCTGCGTCAGAATAATCTGTAACTCTAAACTCACCATCCTTTGAAAATAGGAGGCCTTTACCTGGTGCAGACTTCAAATATTTGAGAATACCCATCATAGCATCCATATGTTCTGAAAGGACCCGACTCCGATTTAGTTGCCTAAACCGAAATCAAACCCCTTCGAAAACACGACCTTAAATTTTTTTTACCATAGTTTACTTTGAAAAACACATGAACCATTATTAGAACCTGCAAAGAAACACACTTCGAGTATTCCATAAAAGTTAAACCGTGGGGCTTCGTTCCCCATCCAGATTTCTCAACAACATATATAATAACTCAAAGGTTTACAAGAAATCCATAATCAATCAGGAGTATACTCGACTGAAAATAAATATGAGTATTCAGAGCGACGCCTATATACATCATTTACAACAAGTAGGTCAAACAAGAAATTTACAGAAACTTAAGGGTGATCCGAACTCTATACCTCCACAATCAACGTGCAACACTGGAACCCAAACTGCAAACTGGGAAAAGGAAACCAAAAAGCCTAGGGGAAGACAAATAAATCGTTAGAGTGAGTGGACGAAAATAATAATATGTCTTTCCCAAATAAATGCTCATAAAAGCATAATGCGAGTCAATGCATATGAAAATCCCGACCAGGTCACTACAAGAAAACTGCACTTAGACCACGGAAACGTAAAGGTTCCATGGTCCAAGTGGAACTTGGACGACTGAGAATTCTCCGCAGTCCAAGTGTCACTTAGACGATGGAATAGACACTCTCCGTCGTCCAGGTTCACACGTGGACCGCAGAGAATACTCCGTTGTCTAGGATTAGGTGTGAACCTGGACGACGGAGAAAATAATCTCCGTCATCCAAGTGCGCACCTAGACAACAGAGTATTCTCCGCGGTCCGAGTGTGGACCTGGACGACGGAGATTATTTTCTCCGTCGTCCAGGTGTATACTTGGTCAACGGACAGACACGCTGTGGTCCGAGTGGCCACTTAGACGACGGACCGACACCTCCATCATCTAAGTGAAGCATTAAATAAGGCCCATGCCGAACTCTCTTCCTCTCCGCTCACTCGTCTCTCAACTGATCATAATCTCTTTCTGTCTTGATCAGCGCCTCACGCGTGCATACAATTAAAACGACGTCCTAGCTAGCTACCTAGCTACCTAGCTAGATAGCACTATATATATCTTCGGCTCCGACCATCGATTAATTCGCCATATATCGGAGAAGGGTAGGTACGTACGTAGTTAATTTTTCAACACCATTAATGTAGGTTTATATATATCTATATATAATTAATTGTACGTTTGATTGGTTGCATTGTTAATAATTAATTAGTACGTCTAATATATATTTATATATAATATATTAAGTTAGGAAATTGATGATATATATATATATTAGTTAATTATAGACCTGTAGTACGTATATATATATATATGGATGTTTTAAAATTTGGTTCATATTTAGTTAAAACGTACGTACATGCATGTATGTTAGCTAGACCTATTAAAGTAATTGATGTAGAGTACGTACTTACGTATGTACAACTATAATTAATAAAGGTAGTTGAATGTAATTATATATTGAAGATATTGAATTAATAATTTTTTTTAATTAAGGTAGTTGAAAATTTGTGTATATATAATAGTTTAATTAATAATTACTCGAAAATTTGTATATATATAATTAATAGTTAATTGAATAATATGTAATAATTAATTAATTATAAAATTTTGTAGAAGTATGGACAAGAGTTGGATGAAGTTGCGGAATAGATGTGATGTCCGGTATATGGATGGAATTAGCGAATTTGTGAATTTTGCGATAGAACATGGTCATGGAAAGAAGCGTTTCAGGTGTCCGTACCAGAAATGTCTTAATTATCAGTATGTGGAGGTTAATGTTATGGTGCAACACCTGTACAAAAATGGTATGATATGGAGTTACACTACATGGAGCGAGCATGGTGAAGCAGTAGACTTCAGCTCAGCAGACTTCAGCTCAGGGTACAGTTACCAGGGTGCCTTATCCAGCGGCAGTGGTGCCGGCCCCCCTGCTTACAACCCAACTGCAGATTTGGTTAATGATCCGTTTCCGAGATTTAGTCATGGTGGACACCAACACCAAGAGGGAGGTTACAGTACCACTCATGAGCATGATGACAAATTCTCTGCTGCTAGGTTGGCCACTGACACTAGTGAGATGGATAAGTACAACAGGATGATACTTGAAGTGCAGACCCCGGTGTTCCCTGGATGTCGAGAGAATGTGTTGCAATATGTGATGGAGTAAATGAAGATAAAAGTGAAGCATAAAATGTCAGTCAGTGCTTTTGACGAAATTCAGGAGCAAATATGTAAGTTGCTTCCTGATGATCACAATGTTCCTAAATCTCATTATAAGATTAGAAATATCTTGAGCAGCCTCGGCCTAAAGTACTGAATAATTGACGCATGTCCAAATGATTGTGTGCTTTTTTACAAAGAGTATAAAGATTTGGACTATTGTCCCGTATGTGGCCAGTGAAAGGACCCAATCCTGATTCAGTTACCTAAACCGGAATCAAACCCTTTCGAAAATACGAATCAACAAAAAAATTTCAAAATTTCGGCAGAGTTTTGTTACTAACGTGGAATTACCATAACCTGCACCCAGAAAAATAACACTTCATCCTATGCCACAAAAACCAAACCGTGGGCACCAATCCCATCTGGATTTCTCAACATCAATATAATCAATAACAGTAAACAAACTGTACTATGTATATATGTATATCCGAGAAAATCCATATAAACATGTATCGGAATGTATCAGAGCGACCTCTAAAGTAAAACATATACAATATACACATCAGTAGGCGAAACAAGAACCTACTGGAAAGCACAGGTAACTCTGATCACTACCCTCCAAACCGCGACGTGAAAACACCAAACCTGAACTGCAACTGGGCACGGAAACCGAAAAGCCCAGGGGAAAGACAATAAACATGTTAGAGTGAGTGGACGAAAATAAAAGTCTTTCACCGAATATATAATATAAAACATATACGAGTCCAAATGCATAAGTAAGAAATGGTACGCGAGGGAGACTCTAACTCCTCACTCGTCCAAGTACACAAGGGAGACTCTAACTCCTCACGTGTACGGAGCATGCAACATAAAAATTGCGGAATCACTCATGGACTACCACGCGATAGCACAGTCTAAACCACGGGATCCCAGACCCACATGTAATTCCTAGCCAGAAAGGCCTCGGGTCAGGATATCTGTCCTTCCCGTAGCGTACTCGGGGATCAGCCGAGAAGCCAAGGTGTATCGATACAACAACGTAACCAAGACTGTACTCTGTGTAAATCAAATCATAAATCCTTCTATGCACATGCTTAAAACATAATATATACACATGTATACTCGTATACGTATATTCGTATATGCATAATCGTAAAACACATGCTCGTAAAATCATAATCAAACTGCATGCTCAAGTTCATAAATCATAAATAAAAGACTCGCAATCAATCCGTGAAAATAAATGTCTACTCACAGACTCGTGTAATGCACACTCGCACTAATCTCGAGGACCGGCGGAAGATCCCTCGCCTGAAGTACGGTCACGATCCCGATCTCGATCTCCTGAATATCCACAAAAATATAACTGATCAAAATCATAGTTCTCAACCCTGTACTGAATCACGGAAACCAACCGTTCCCGAAAATATGCAATACGGTACAAAATGTATAACGGAAATTCCGAAATCCCCACTCGAAACCTCGACTGAAAATCGGCTAACCAAATCAACCCGAAAACCTCTAGACGATAATCAGGGCGCGATTACGAGAAAAATAACATTAAAAACGTCGAAATCTAAAAAGTTGACTTTTCTCGCCGAAGCGCCGCCGTTGACCACTGTTGACCGCCGGCGGCGGCGGCGGCGCACCGTCAACGGTGGAATTTCACGGCCAAAATTTCTAGAATTAAAGGCCATAACCAGGCGAACCCCTTACTCTTCTACCCCGAAAGCCAATTCAAACCGAAATCTCTCCAAATTCAAGCAAATCCGAAAGGAAATCCATTTCCGGTGACCTATCCGGTGACCCCCAAAACCTCCACCTCAAACCAAAACAACCACATAAGAAGCTTCACCTAAGCTAGGGGAACCGAAACCCCAACATCTCCACCTTCGAATCTCGCCGGAGCCACCGCCACTATCACCGTCGAACAACCCCCATTCGGCCCGATTCGAACTCAACAAAAACACCATCAATTTACACCAAATCAATTACCATCACACTCGAAATCAAAGGAGGAAGCTAACTGTACCTTTCTTGAAGCCAAAGGTGGCCGGAAAACAGGTCGTCGGACGGCCAGCCCAATCGGGAAAGTTTTCCTATTTCGGTCAACGGGTCAATGGTTTCCAGAAATGGAAAGTCCAAGCCAGTCAACGAAAAACAGTGTTTTCGGAAATTTTACGACTATTTTCGATATTTATACTCGCGCCTCGGGTCAATTGACGGTCTGAAATGAATATACGAAATTATTCGGATAAGCTCGAAATAATCGGATAAACTCGTCGGACTCGATTTTGTCAGGATCAATTCAGCACGGCCTCGATTTTGTCAGGATCAACACTAACTCCCTCTGCCGAAATCACGTGGCCCAGAAACTTCACACTATCCAACCAGAACTCACACTTGCTAAACTTCACGAACAGCTGATGGTCCCACAAAGTCCGCAACACTGCCCGTAGATGTTTCTTGTGCTGGCCTACACTCCTCGAATAGATCAGGATATCGTCAATGAATACAATCAAAAACCTGTCCAGGAATCATCGAAACACCCGATTCATCAAGTCCATGAAAGCTGCGGGGGCGTTGGTCAACCCAAACGGCATAACCAAAAACTCATAGTGCCCATACCGCATCCTGAAAGCTGTCCTAGCTACGTCAGAGTCTCGGATCCTCAACTAGTGATATCCGTATCGAAGGTCAATCTTCGAAAAGACTGCTGCTCCCTTCAGCTGATCGAACAAGTCATCAATCCGCGGTAACAGATACTTGTTCCTCACTGTGATCTGATTCAGCTTTCGATAGTCGATACACAAACGCATGGACCCGTCCTTCTTCCGCACAAACAACACTGGAGTACCCCACGGAGAAACACTCAGTCGAATGAATCCCTTCTCTAACAACTCCTGAAGCTGAATCTGCAACTCTTTCAACTCTGCAGGCGCCATCCGGTACGGTGTCTGGGAAATCAGTCCAGTACCCGGCAATAACTCAATGGTAAAATCAATCTCCCGCACAGGGGGTATACCAGGTAACTCCGCTGGAAACACATCTGGAAACTCAGACACAACCTCAATACTACCAAGGTCCGGCACCGCAGCTGTAGTGTCCACAACATGGGCTAAGTAGGCAACACAACCCTTCTTCATCAACCGATCTGCCCTCATCGCGGAAATCAAACACGGTAGTGAAGTGTTCTTCTCGCCTCGGAACAGTATCTCGGGTAACCCTGGTCGTCGAAACGCGACCTCCTTCCTGTGGCAGTCAAACATAGCCCAGTGTGACTCCAGGAAGTCTATACCCAATATCAGGTCAAAATCCACAATATCAAGCAGTAACAGATCTGCGGCTAAACCATGGTCTCCAATAAACACCTCACAATCTCTGTAAACCCAACCGATTCTCACAACCTCACCTGACGGATACAACACTCTCCACAACCCTGGAAGTGGAGATGCAGGTACCGTAGCCAATGATGACAGTCTAAATGATATGAATGAATGTGTAGCGCCCGGATCTAACAATGCAAGTACAGGAATACCAAAAACATGTAACTTACCAATAACGACCTCCGGTGAAGCTCTGCCCTCACGTTGAGTCATAGCATGCACTCTCGCCTGTCTGGCTGGTCGTCCTCGCTGAGGCTGTCCCTGCTGCCTACCCTGACCTGCAAACTGTGATAGTCGAGCTCCTGAGGTGACTCCTCGCTCAACTCCAGAACTTTGGATCGCCTGATCACTAGTACCAAACAACTGAGGACACTCCCTCAAATAGTGACCTATCTGGCCACAACGGTAACAAGTGACGGCACCCCGCTAACATGGTCCAACATGATACCTATTGCACAAGTTACACAATGGATACTCCCTCGGTGTAGCAGGTGTGTGAAAAAGTCGTCGAGGATAACTAGAACCGCTGGAATCCCCACTAGCCTGTGGTCGCTGCGGTCGATCTCTCCTCCCTCTTTGTCTCCATCTAGGTACACTAGCTGGGGGTCGATAAGATCCACCGCCTGAAGATGAAGCTGAACTGGAAGTATCAGAACTCAGCCTCTTCGAAGGCCCCTGACTCGGTCCACCTTCCTCAAATCGTCTCGGCTTGTACCTCTGCTGTCTCTCCTGCTCAATATCCTCGCCTCGGAGAGCTGCACTGACAAACTCATCAAAGTTGTTTCTTGGCATCGTCGTCAATGTCGCCTTAATGTTCAGATTTAATCCCAGCTCAAACCTACGACACTTGGCTTCCTCTGTAGCTACCATATCCCGCGCAAAACGAGACAAACGGGTAAACCGATCCCGATACTCAAGTACAGACAAACTGCCCTGCCGCAAGTTCGTGAACTCCTCGTACTTGCGCTGCTGGGTAGCCTGATTAAAATACCTCCGCATAAACAAATCACGAAACAATGTCCATGGAGTATCAGCCGGAACTCTGTAGGTGCTAACCCACCAAAAATATGCATCACCCTCAAGTAAACCAACTGCGGCTACTGTCATCTGCTCAGGAGTATACTGCAGACGCTCACAAACACGTTCAATCTGAACCAACCATGCCTCGCATATCTCTGGATCCACGGAACCCGAAAACACAGTAGCACCCGCAGTGTGAGCCTTGACCACAGGGTCAAAACGCTCTTCCAAACGCAGCACTCACATAAGCAAGTCGCGCGTTCGGCGATCCTCATCAGGATCATCATCCCGGTCAACACGGGGACCACGTCGAGGAGGCATCCTACTGATACAAGAGAGCATTAGGTACAAGCAGAAAGAACGTAATCATGAAACCGCAGATATTTGAGGACACACAACACCCGAAGTATTGATGAGTACCGCTGGCCAGTCGAGTCATCACTCCAGTTATGCTATATCAACTCAAATACCCTAAGCGTCACAACTACAAGAGTCTACAGAATCTGACAACATAATGCTCTGATACCAAGCTGAAAAGACCCAATCCCGATTTTGTGACGACCCGAAACAGAATCAGCAGTTAAGCCGCATAGTCACAGAGTTACGACAGTGTTGAATCGCCAAGCTTCTTAACGACTTAATTATTGGCCGAGAATTGGAGCTGGGTCTCTTCTCGAGAGTTGTTGTACGTGTGATTACGAGTTCGTGGGCAGTTCCGGATCGTTATTTGGACGACCGAGGAATTAGTCATGAATATTCTAAGTTCGGATTTAAATGGTGGGCTACTTAACGACTAAATTACCGGACGAGAATTTGGTTTCGGTTTCTTCACGGAAGTTGTTCAGAATTTAATTTCGAGTTCGTGGGAACTTCCGGAGCATGATTTTGAGCTACGATGATTTAGTTGTGATTATTTCCGTTTGTTGACTATTTAGTCGATTTAATGTGTGTTGCTTTGAAGGGTTGACTTTTTATCCGTTTGGCCGATGTGTTTGACTTCGGGTGATTATTGAAGAGTACATCGAGACGAGTTTGTGGTCGCGAAAATTATCGGAATAGGAATTGCGACGTGGAAATTACGCGTGTTTAAAGTTCGTCGAAATGGATAAACATGAAGTTTCCTTTTTGGGAAAGTATAAATAGTGCACTTACCTGTTTTGGAAAGTCAACCACCTCATTAATTGGTTTGACCGAGTTGACTGAGTCAACTCGGTGGGAGGAGGAGGAGGCCGACGGTTAGCTCGTGCTCCACGACGGCTTGGAGGTTTCCGGCCACCCCACGGTGCGGCACCGGTCTTGTTCGATTCGTGCCGGCCAACGTTCACGGCGAGGTGGACGGTGGAGGAAGAATTTCCGGCGAGAAAATGGAGGAAAACTTTGTTATTCGGGTTCTTGGATTCGGACCGAATTGAACTTCAAGAGGTACTGGGTTTTGTAGCCCTCTTTCATGTGATTCTAACCATATAAACATGGTGTTCTAATTCGATTTGTGGATTGATAATTTTGGATTTGAAATTTGTGTTTCAATTCGGTTTTACATGAAATTGGATGTGTTAGAGTGAGAATTGGACTTCGGTGCAGTTGACAAAGTTGCTCAGTGCATGTTTTTGAGTGGAATAGGTGCAGCTCCGCCGTGAAATTTTCCGGTCAGCGGTGGCACCACCGTGGGCGGCGGTCAACGGTCAAAGTTTGACTTTTTGGACTTCCGGCAAGTTGCATGTCATTTGACTCGAAATCGCGCTCCGATCGCAGTGGGAGGTTTGTTTCTCGATTTGAGCATCCGAAAGTAAAGCGAGGTATTGAGGTGTTATATATGGATTTTCGACGATTCGTCGGCTTTGAGTTATGTGTTTCCGGAAACGGTGGTTTCTCGTGATTTTTCTTGCATTGTCGAGATATGATTTTGAGATATGGATTTTGTGAATATTCAGGGGTTCGTGATCGTTTGTTTGGCGAGGAAGTTTCCGCCGGATCACGGGTTAACGCGATACGCGTTACGCCAGTCTGTGAGTGGACAATTTCTTTTCACAGAATTATTGCGAGTCGTTTATATGATTTTCGAACTTGAGCATGCGTATTGAGATTACGGATTATATGAGCATGTGTTTTATGATTATACGATTATATTTATACGGATATACGAATACGAATATACATACAATTATATGTTGTTTCATGCATTTGCATCGAACTGTTATGATTTGGCTTTCACAGAGTACAGTCTTGGTTACGTTGTTGTATCGATACACTTTGCCTCTCGGCTGATCCCCGATGGTAGGCCGCCAAGAGGGACGTCGTTATCCCGACCTGACCGGTGAGGGGTGTTTCCCCGGAACCGAGGCCATTTCTGGCTTAGAATCACCGGGACTAAGGATCTCGTGATTCGGACTGTACTAGCACGGTGTGTGTCCATGAGTGACCCCGTGGGATTTTACTTGCATGCTCAGTACACTGGAGGAGTATGAGTTTTACCTCGTGTACTATATTGTTTTTATTTACCTGGACTCACATATGTTATTTTAAACATATATATTAACTGGTGAAAGACATTTATTTTCGTCCAATCACTCTAACGTGTTTATTGTCTTTCACCTGGGCTTTTCGGTTTCCGTGCCCAGTTTGCAGTTCAGGCTCTGGTGTCGCACGTCGTGGTCGGAGGCATAGTACTCGAGCTACTTTGTTTCATCCAGTAGGTTTATTGTTCTACCTACTGTGGTATGCGTATATGATTATGTATTAGAAGTCGCTTTGAGATTCCTATTGAATATGTTATACGATTTTACACGGATTTCAGTAAAGTATATATTATATGTATTGTTTACTTTACTGTTGATATATTGAGAAATCCGGATGGGATTGGTGCCCACGGTTTGCTTTTTGTGGCATAGGATGAAGTGTATTTTCCGCGTACAGGTAATGGTAATTCCACGCTAGTAACGAAACTCTGCCCAAATTTCGAAAAGTTTTTGTTGGTTCGTGTTTTCGAAGGGGTTTGATTCCGATTTAGGAAGCTAAATCGGGGTTGGGTCCTTTCATTTATACTCGCGCCTCGGGTCAATTGACGGTCCGAAATGAATATACGAAATGATTCGGATAAGCTCGAAACAATCGGATAAACTCGTCGGATACCGAAACTTCAAATAATCATAAAATATTCCTCGGTTATCGGAAAAATCTTCCGGAACCGCCCACGAGCTCCAAATCACGTACTCTACAATTTCCGTGAAGACACTCAACTCAAATTCTCGACCAAAAACAAAGTCGTGAATCGAATCGGCAAACCACATATACGACATAAAACCGCGACTAAACTCAATTTCGAGGATCGTGCCGAATACACAACAGATTCTGGTTCGGGTCGTCACAGCCAGTGCAGATATGAGCTGAATAGGAAGAGTTCGAAAAAGAGAATTCCTGTGAAAGTTGTATTTTCCCTTGATTCCCAGATTGCAGCGCCTGTACATGTCTCTACACACAGCAGAGGCGATGCAATGGTACGCAAAAAAGCGAATAGATGACGATGTCCTACGACACGCTGCAGATGGGGATGGTTTCAAACATTTCGATAGAGAATTTGGAGACTAGGCTGCCGAGGTTAGAGATGTTAGACTCGGACTATCTACAGACAGATTCAATCCTTCGGGTAGTAATAGCTCCGCCGTCAGCACTTGGCCAGTTATTCTGATGCCGTACAACTTGCCTTCGTGGATGTGCATGAACAAGGAATTTAATTTCCTTACTGTACTAATTCCAGGTCCTAAATCTCTGAGGAAGTGCTTAGATGTCTACCTCAGACCTTTGATCGACGAGCTGAAACTGTTGTGGCAAAATGGAGTCCCAACTTATGACAAATTCACTGACACGATGTTCACAATGAGGGCTGCCGTAATGTGGACGATCAGCGATTTTACAGCATATGGGATGTTGGCAGTCTGCAGGACGAAAGGATATAATGGATGTCCTATATGTTTGGACGACGTGAACTCTAGTTGGCACACGGGGAAGGTGTGTTACTTGGGTCACCACAGATGGCTTCCTCACGACCATCCGTGGTGACAGGATGAACCTCATTTCGACAGAACGATAGAGAACAATCTTAAACCCCGTAGTTGGTCGGGCGAAGAGATTTTAGAGAGGTTGAGCTATTTCAACTTTGGAGTGTTGACCAATGACGTAGATGTAAAGAAATGCAATCCAATTCCTCCACATGATCTCAGCTATTGGCATCAAAAGAGTATATTCTTTGAACTCCCTTACTGGTCGAAGTTGAAGCTGAGTAACAACTTGGACACGATGCCCATAGAAAAGAATGTGTGCGATAGCATAGTGGGAAAAATTCTCGGTATTAAGTTCAAGACTAAAGATACTCCAAAAGCGCGCAATGATCTGGAATCAATGAATCTACGACGTCCCTTGTGGTTGAGGAGGGATAGGGAAGGAGTGTATAACAAGATGCCAGCTGCACCTTACACAGTGAAGCTGACACTTAGACGTTCTGTATTTCACTGGTTTAAGGGCGTTCGTTATCCGGCTACGTATGCAGCTACTATAATTGGAGCAGTGGACGAGGTGCAACACAAGTTTGTTGGTCTGAAGACACATGACTATCACGTTATGCTGCAACATCTAATTCCAGTGGTAATTCGACCATATTTGCCTCGTGACGTCGTAGAACCAATAGTGGCATTATGCAGATAGTGGCAGAGGTTATGCGCCAGAGAATTAAAGAAGTCAGATGTGGTGGAACTGCAACAACAAATTGTGCACATCATTTGCAAACTAGAGAGGATTTTTCCCCTTGCTTTCTTTGACATCATGATTCACCTAATGATCCACCAGCCCGAGCAGGTGCTCATTTCTGATCTGGTCCAGTACACTTGGATGTATCCTCAAGAAAGGTACGTACAATTTCTTAATTATACAGGTTTTTCGATTCATAATTTGTTCCACTGGAGATTACTAGCTATATGTACTTATTCTTATTGTACAATGATTTAATTGTACGTTTGATTTTGTAGACAGCTTGGACATTATAAATGATTCGTCAAAAACAGGTCAGCCCCGAATGGCTCCATAGCCGAGACATACCTAATACATGAGTGTGTTACTTACTGCAACAGGTACCTGAAAGATCCACCACCTCCCACTGCCTCCGATCCCAATGCCCGCATCAATCTTTCTGTCGTCACAAATGTCGGTCGACCGTTTAGAGGAGTATGAAAGGAATCATTAACGCGGGAAGAACTTATTGAGGCACATTGGGTAGTGTTGCGAGACTTTGACGATGTTGAGCCATACATGATGTCATACAGGGAGAGGCTTCAGGCGTTAAATCCGGACAAGAGTTCGGAGTGGTTTGAGAAAATGGTTAAGAAGAAGTTCCCTGATTATTTCTTCCAATGGGTACGTACGTACGTATGTCTCGGTATTTAGTAATTTATATACATATCGATCATGTTTGTAGAAAGTAAACCCTTAAATTTTCCCATTTTCGCAGATGATTGATCTACAAAAATCCGAAAACCACGGGGGGTGGTGGTCCTGGCCAAAGCACTTGCTAGCAGGGAAGCCAATTAAACACTATATTTATCTAAGATGTTTTGTGAACTGTGTAAAGTTCCATTCATTGGTCCGAGATGAAGGAAGAAGAACACAAAACAGTGGGGTAGCGGTTGGGAAAGACAATGATCTATATTACGGGGCTATTGTATATGTGGTTCAGCTATGTTACGGGAATGATGTCAACGTTTTCCTATTTAAGTGCAGATGGTTCAAGCGTACAAAGGAAGACCTGGGACTTTTATCAGTCGATACAAACTCAAGCTGGTATGAGGATGAGCCTTTCACTCTCCCCACCTTAGTTAGGCAGGTGTTTTATCTCGACGATCCGAAAGCTGGTGAAGGGTGGAAAATAGTGAACCATATCTGTCATCAAGGAATATGGAATACGGAGACAATTTAAGGGACACTGACGACTGAAGATGCTGCTAAACCAGAAAGAGACATTCCTGCCTATTAAGAGCCTAATATTTCTATCATCCACTCCGATATAATGGACCTGGTTCAAGATGGTGAACGGTTACCCATGCCTGATGGTTGTGCAGATCTAACTGAAGATGAGATTATTGATGCAATTAATGAGGTAGATGAAGAAGATGTGCAGGATGAGGATGAGGGAGGACGAGGACTCAGGTTATTCGTCGAACGATGTTGAGTATGATGAGGAGGATGAGCAATCAGATAACAGGGATGAGGATAATGACGATTATGACGAAGAGTACAATCATGTAGTGACGAGGGGTGTTAATTGGTAATTTATTATTGTAATTATTGTAATATAAGATGCATCATCGATCAATAATTAATATAAATATTATGAGGAGGAGTACGTACGTATGTACAACTATTAATTTTGTACTTAATTAATTACACGCGTGCATGCATGGTCGGTTCGACCGACGTACGTAAATTAAAATTAATTAATTAATTGATCCGGATCAGATCGAATCGATCGAGGATCGGATCAGATCGGATCGGATCAATCGAGGAGCGGATCAGATCGATCGAGGAGCGGATCAGATCGATCAAGGAGCGGATCAGATCGATTGATGATTTTTTCGATCAAATTGAATTAGAAGACTTGAAGGGACACATTTGGACGACGGAGACTCCATTTTTGCGTCGTCCAAGTCAAGCACAACCCTAAACCCTAAACAGTTAGGCCCTAACCCCTAAATTCAGGGTTTTTAACTTGGACGACGGAGACACTCATTTGCGTCATCCAAGTTCAGATTTCATAATTTTATCTAAGACAACGACCATCTAGACCATCTCTTAATGCATATTCTTTTTGTCAAGACTATAGTGTAAACAATTCTTGGTTTGTGAGCTTCGACGGTTCCAAAATAGAAGTTACGAAATGTTTTGTATCCACGTTTCTGGTTTGTCAAAATCTTAGTTTTGCAGTTGACTGTGCCGATGAAACCCTTCACGAACTTATTATTTTCTGAAAATTATTCTAATTATATATTATCTTACGGCGAATGTATCCAACAATTGTTTTGTCCAAATTCAATTTCGTTAATATCGATATGCAAATGAGCCTATACTTAATAACACTTAAGTCATAAGGATTAGTAGATACTCAACAAGTTTAAAGACGTAAAAATATTCGTCGTCTCAAATTCAATTGTTTATATATACGATGTGTTAATCGATATTTTACGACTATTTCATTCGAATGACAAATCGGCAACTTCCTTGCGGATTAATTTTAAAAATTATTTTTACGTAAATTTAACTTGGACCACGGAGATTGACCATCTCCGTCGTCCAGGTGACCACTTGAACGATGGAGATGACCCTTTAACACCTGGACGACGGAGATTGTATTCTCCGTCGTCCAGGTTCAAACGCCATGGCGGTTGATTGTACTGCCTTAATTTTGGGCACCGTTTCAAATGTCGACCCGCCGATTAATTGGGCACCGTTTTAAAATTTTGAAACGGTTGACTTAGATGACGGAAAGGCCATTTTCTGTCGTCTAAGTGCACTTAGACGACGGAAAATAGGGCTCCGTCGTCTAAGTGAAACTCTATATATAGTCACTGCTCATTCTTTCTTTTCCTCATGTCATATCATTCTCCTCCTCTCCTCTGCTCTCCTCTCACTATCTCTCAAAAAATCCGGCCTCCCTCCTTCGGCGACTCTCCGGTGACCAAAATTTCGGCGTTTCCCTCTCTTCGGTGACTCTCCACTCCGGCGAATTTCCAGCGACTTTTCCAGTGACTCATCTTTTAGGTTATAATTATATTTTTTAACATCATTATTATTAAACTAATTAATTAATTTGTAAATTGGTAAATTAATTAGTAATATATTAGTAATAGTTATTATTAGTAAATGAATAATTATTAGTAAAAATTATTATTAATAATTATTGGTAATAATAGTTAATTATATTGGTAAATGAATAATTATTATTGTAAATGCATGATAAATAATAATAATTATTGTAATTAAATATTGTTTTAATTAATAGTATAATTGGTGATTATTATTGCATGTAATTATAATTTGTAAATATTGTTCTAATATTGTAATTTTGTAGTAAATATGGTAAATTAGTGAATTATTAAAAATAATAAATTGGTAATTATGGTAATTTTGTAGTAAATTGGTAGTCTTTGATTTAAATTTAGTACATAATTAAGTTTGGTTTATTAAGTCGCACTCTTTGGAATATATGCCGCCTCATTTCCTAGCTTATCTCCTTAACCCCTCGTGATGTGTAGATTTCATCACCGCACACCATAACTTAAGTGAAGTTATGGACATAAGGTTGAGGGCGGAGTTTGCAAAGGACTTGAGGGAGTGTAAAATTTTGAAAGATTGGCTGAATGTCGGACATGGTGTCTAGAAACGGGTTATGACTGGTGAAAGGTTTTGGATCTAAGAAAGACGACACCAATAGAGTATATACCATTGATTTGGTTAGCTTCGGGGTGTTTTGTCGAAATTAGTCCTGTCTCTCGCGTTATCTCTATCCCTAACTGGCCATGTTTTTCGATTGAACCAAGGCTGATTTATTAAAATTTTACACTTTATCGCGCGGGTCGCACGTCCATTGAACGACCCAAACACCAAGCTAATGTACTCAATTTAAATCTTAGGCGCGCTCAATACTAAGGTGTAATTATCGTAAATTTTTTTATATAATTATTATGGCAATCAGGTATTTTAACAACTCCTAGGTTTAAATGGCTCCGTCGGGAAAGAAAAATGCCCAACAGGAGGCCGAAGATGCTATACTCCGATGCTTGGCGAAGCAAGTCGGTTGGGATTTAGAGGAGGGCAACGACGCGCTTTCTCCGAACCCTTCAGCTGGTCCATCGACAGCGCCCACTGGGGAAATTCCCGCTGCCGCAGTTATCCCGACCGGTGATGACAACGCCCATTCCGGTCGGACGCCCGGTTCGGCAAAAAGTACTCAGGTGTCGTCGAACTCGGCCTCCTCTAAATCTATCCTTTATAGCACCCGGCGCAAGCTCAGGAGGGCCTCGGCTGACCCGGAACCCAAAAGGACTCGCATTCTCATCAAAGGCGGAGAATCCGAGAAAATTTTCAAGGCGACCGGGAAAAAGATCGAGTTGTCGTATGACGAATTCACCGGTGGCCCTTCCACAGCTCAGCTAGCTAGTCTCTCAGTGCACAACATAAGGTCAATCCTTCGCAGCAGGGTTCGTATGACTGCCCCTACTTGGAAGGAATTACTGGATGAAGAAAAGGCAAAACTGTTTAAAGAACTTTCGGTACGTAATAAGTACAATTTTAAATTTATTTTCTAATAACCAATAAAAATTGTAATTTCATAATATATACGATTATAATTTTCTATTTATTTTTGATAAGAACAATATGAGGTGGATCCCACACCGGCGATGCTTAGGCATATCAACGAAACCGCCAACTCCATCTACCGTGATTGGAAGTATAAGTTTCATGTGTATTATGACAATATCGGCCCCGTGCTTACCCCCCGTAGAGCTGCGTGGGGATAGGGAAGATGAGTGGCGCGGCAGTGGTTGTGTAACCACTTCCAAAATGAAGAATATAGGGTGTTTACTTTTTTATTTAAATTAAGAGAATTGAATTATTTTTATTTTAGTTACTCATTAATTTTTTAATGATTTATGTTGTCCAACAGAAATTCTCCGAAATCAACAAGACCAACCGGGGGAAGAAGGAAAAACACCATACCTTCGGTGCCAAGCAAGTGATTCAAATAGCCAAGGAGCACAGGGATAAGGGCTCCAAACACCCTTATCTCGATACTAGCATAAGCGCGTACGTGACGCCTGGGCTCGAGAATGAAGCGAGTCAATACGGCGTAAGTGATATATATGTACTTTTAACTAGCATAGTTATTATTTAATTATTATTTAATTATAATTATTTTATTTTTATTGTTATTTTTTAGGCAAGGTTGGTAGAACGGGCGCAGGAGGAATTGGCCAACACTCAGCTTGCACACCCGGATTTGCCGCCCGAAGACCTGCCTCCTCTATCGATGGGGAGCCAAATTGCAATCGCCGATGAGGTATACGGTCGTAGAACTGGAAGGGAGGTTAGGGGGGATGGGACCTAAGGTGATTCGAGATTTGTCCTCCGACTAATCTACGGGAGGTTCGGTGAGGAAAAGTACTCAGGCTGCAGCCGTCCAAGCAGCCTTTGAAGAGGCTCGACTCGCACGGGATGAAAATCAATCTATGCGTCAAATGCTTCATCAACAAGAAGCGCAGATAGCCCAACTCGTCGCCTTCATGCAAAATCAAGCTCGACAACAGTGTCAACCTCCTCCGAACCCATACCCCGACGACGACGACCCGGTTAGAGGCAGGGGACTCGGCGGCGCATCAGCTCCTCCAGTATTTTAGTAGTTTTTGTAGTTTATTATATCATTTTTTTCCGATTCCAAACGATATTTAATTTCATGTATGTACAAATTAAGTTTTATTATTTAAGTAATTAACAATTTATTATATTTAATTAATTTTAACATATTTAATTATTTAAATGAGATTGCAGTATTTTAATTAAATTACTTATATTTTACTACAAATTAAAATTTAATTTAAAAAAAATTAAATAATCACTTAGACCACGGAGAATTGATCTCCGTGGTCCAAGTGAGAACTTCGACCGCGGGGAAAGCCCAAAAACTCTGCGGTCCAAGTTCTCACTTGGACCACGGAGATCAATTCTCCGTTGTCTAAGTGTGTATTAATTTAGACCGCGGAGAAAGCCCAAAAACTCCGCGGTCTAAGTTCTCACTTGGACCGCGAAATTCTCCGTCTCCGTCGTCCAAGTGCTTGGACGAAAGCACTTGGAGTACGGAACATATTCCACGGAGGTTCCGTCGTTTAAGTACTTAGACGACGGAAAATCTCACCTAGACGACGGAAAAGGTCCGCAGTCTATGTGAGTTTTTCTTGTAGTAGGTACATTTTTCCTCATCCATAAATATACACGTAAAATCCTGCGGGGTCACTCATGGACTTCTCCACATAGTACAGTCTAATCACGCGATCCCAGACTCACTTTTTTCTCCCCTCCGACGTCTGTCGCATAAGACAAAGTAAAAAAATTAAAACAGGATCACCCAATTTAATATACAAATTATTGGAAAGTTTGAAATTAAATAATGCATATATTTACTATTTACCCAATGATTCTGACGTTGATGCGTTTGCTATCCTCATACTTTTTCAGAGGTGTATCAAATGGCTGAAAGATGTATGCTTCCTTCAAGTTGATGTGAATAAGGTTTCCCTCGTCAAAGACAGCTGGTATAGGGTTTCCCACGTCATCAACATCTGGCTGGGAAGGTACGCCTCGCGAGGGAATATAAAGGTGAGAAGGAAAGACACCTCCTTGTTGTCCAGACGATGATGTCCTTGAACCACAAGCATGACCGGGAAAAGGACCTGAAGTTGGCTCTGGCCAGTTCATTTCTAGCATACGAGGACCCGAAGGAGCAAGACCCATATAGCTGGGCGTAGCCAACACATAGCTCATGTCAGGCATACGGTGACGTGAAAGGGTAGGACCAGTAGAGCCGAGCATAGATGACATGTGGCTCATGTTGGAGAACAAAAGCTGCCTCGCGCTCTGTGGTCGTGGGGGGCCGGCCACATCATCATGCACAAGCGTCTCTTGGGTGCCCCTAAGCAATTGCCGACTGCGATTGTTGTACGGGCCGCCGTAAGGCTGGTGAGGCCGATTGTTCGAGCCGAATCAGCAACTGTCGCCGTTGGACTCATTTTCTCGATTCTTTGATGTCGCAATCTTTCATTTGCCCGAAAACAAATGCATGATTGCTAAAATTCACATAATTTGAACATCATCAATATCAATAAATTCAATAAACCTCTGATTACTGTATTTCTTAAATATCATCATTCATCAACATCAATCAATTAAACATCATTTCTAAAATTTAATAATTCATCATCAACCTCAGCAAACCTCAATAAACCAAAATAGAACCTAAATATCATCATCAATCATCATCATCAATCATACATACTTTTCCATAGGATACATCCAAGTGTAGCGTACCGGACCGGTAACCAATAATTATTCAGGAAGATGGATCATCAGGTGAGGCATGATATAAAAAAAAATGGGGGAAATATCCTTTCAAATTTGAACATGATAAAAATGATGTCCTGTTGCATTTCCCTGGGGTCTGATTCTTTCACTTCTCTAGTAAATAACTTCTAAAAGAATCTTGACAACGTCACTAACGACTCCACCACCTATTTTAGGTAGGTACCCTTGAATGAAAACAGGGAAGATGCGTTAAAGCAGTATATGGTAGTCACGACTCTTTAATCCGTACATCTTATTATCCCGAAAGGTAACACATTGGCCTATATTGCCTTCATAGCCTGAAGGATACCTAACATTACCCATCCACCTAAAAACTTCTTTCTTCTAGTCAAGCTTAATGTGTAAAAAGCTTGAGGCATTTTTTTCTTCCCTTCTCTTAACCACAAATGTTTCCGCAAATTCATTCTTTTCAGATCAATGTTTGCCTTAGGGCTGTCTTTAGTTTTCTCCTCCAAATTGAACAATGTGCCGACCACACTTTCCCACACATTCTTCTCTATCGGCATGACATCCATGTAGTGCCTGATCGATAACTTTGGCCAGTACGGGAGTTCTCAGAATATGCTTTTGTGTGTCTAGAATTTATACCTGTTGGGTTTGTCAAGTATTGATGCCACTATTTCAGGATGATTGCACAGCTGCCCAAAATCGAATTCATTCAGCACTTCCAAATTCTTTTACCATGTCCATCTCTTGGGTTGCATACCTATTTCTATAGTCCTATCAAAAGTCTCGGGATCCTGCAGCCATGGGTTATCATGTGGAAGCCAACAATGGTGACGCATCTGGACAATCTTCCTACAATGAGGTCTGCAGCACTCAACAGTCATGCACTCTGAACAAGCCCTGTATCCCCTAATAACGTTACCCGACAACATCCCGCGGGAAGGAAAGTCACTGATTGTCCCAACAACCATATATGGCATGCATCTGGAACATTTGGTTTTTGTACTTGTCATAAGTGCGATAATCAAATGCACTCAGGTACTTAAGCTCCTCAATCAAGGGTCTGAAATACACATCGAGACACTTCCTGGATAACCCAGCCCTAGAATTAATAAAGTGAGCACATTGTATTCCTTCTTCATGAACATCCATGGAGGAATATTTTGCGATACCAAAATAACTTGTCATATACTGTATGAAAAAATCATGTTGCCAAAAGGGTTAAATCCGTCAGATGAGAGCCCCAGCCAAATATTTTGGACCTTTGATGCAAAATGAGAAAACTTCCTGACCATATACTTCCAAGCCTCTCCATCAGCAGGGTGTATAAGGGTATCATCATCTGGCAAATTCCTCTCAGCCCACCATCTAATAGCTTTAGCCGTGTGTGCACATATGAACAACAATTTCAGCCTATTAATCCGCGAGAAATACCGAAGTATCTTCACAGCTTTCTTATTCCCTGTAGGAGTCAACTTATACATATGCATGTGACATACAGGGCAGGCATCAATGCCCTCAAGATCATGCCCGTAAGCATTTTCACCCCACAAGAGAACGTAATCATATCTACATGCATGGATTTTGATATAGGAAATGCCAAGATGTTTCACGATATGTCGCACCTTACAATGAGTGGTAGGAAGATGGTGACCGGGGGGCAGCATCGAATCAGTCCACTTCATCCAATCATCAACAGCCTTGACACTCATTTTGTTCTCCACTTTGAGCTTCTTTACTCCCATGACACTTTCAAGAATAGTCTTATTACACCTGTTGTACAAGAATAGTCTGTTGGAATGCAATCAGGTTGTTGTACTTGTTCATACTGGTAGTGTTGATAGCTATAAGTAATTTTTGGACTGGCTCAATATGAGGGAAGCCCCCAACGGCGGGATCGTTATCGAGTGCTTGAGCAAATACACCGCTCTTATAAAGAAACACATCGTTGATCAACCTCGTTGTTGGATCATTGGATGTACTAGCCATCTAAGGATATTGCCAATGATCATACTGACCCACTGATGATGTTTCACCGTGATAAATCCAACACGTGTACTTATCCCGAAACTCGTTGTTCTTCAGGTGCTCCCATACTGTATAATTGGTAAAACGATACATATCGCTCCGACACGTACTAACAGTGTTTACATGGGCAATAATGAATATCATTCACATTAGAATTAGCCTTCACATATTCCACAAAACTCTTCATGCCAATTTATAACTTCGATCTCATTTTGGAAGCAAAATCCAACTCTTGTCCATCCTGAAAATTTCAACTTAATTTATATATATATACATCCTTAATTCGATCATCTACATTACACACACACACAGATATATATATATATATGCATAATAGCTATCAACAATTAACATATAAAAACACATACATATATATTTTCATCTAATTAAATCAACACAATCTCCAAAATTCATATATATATATATATAACACATAGATCAACTCAATCTCCAAAATTTATACATGTATATTTTCATCTAATTAAATCAACTCAATCTACAAAATTCATATATATACGTACCTATATAGAGGAAAATAACTTCACGAACTTATTTTGGATAGCTACCGACAACACCCAACAATTTGAGAGCGTTTTGACTTTTCCTCCTCCAATTTTTTTAATGGTTGAGCTGCTGGCTGATCTGTTTAGATAAAAAAAAACTATAGCCGACGACATAAAAAAGGATTGTCGGCTATAGTTGACCATATCGTCGGTCTTTTGCCAAACACATCATCGGATATAGTATAACTATTGCCGACGATGAGTTTTTACTATAATCGACGATCTGGTTTTCTACCGTCGGCTATAGTTTTTTTACCGACAATGGTTTTGTATTGTCGGCTTAAATACAGCATAGCCGACGGTAGAAAAACTCATCGGCCTGTTTTTCCTCTTTTCGTCGGCTATAGTACTTTATGCTGGTACTGACACTCAGTTTACCCTATAGTCTAGAGACCTTGACAGTTAATGGTTAAAGTCAATTGGTCAGCGGTCAAAGTCAACGATCAATGATCAAAATTGTCGGAATCCGGTGATAGGTCAACGGTCAACCGAAAAAACATCGTTAGTGTTTGTGACGGGACCGTCGTCGGATATAGTTTTTGATAAACACCGACCATATTTTTCAACTATAGCCGATGACGTCGGCTTTAGTTCTTTATTACAAATCGATCTGGGTAGCGGCCCAATCATTCAAAAAAAATCGGTGAGAAAAGCTCAAAACGCTCTGACATCGTTGGGTGTTGTCTGAAGTTGTCCAAAATAGTTTCGCGAAGCTATATAGGTACACACACATATATATATATACATATATGTGTGTTTTGATTGGTTATGTAGAGTTGATTGTTGATTTTGAGGTTATTGTTGATTTTGAGTTATTGATTGTTGATTCTGAGTTGAGTTGAGTTGAGTTGAATTCAATGAATATATATATAATTATATGTAAAATGTATATATGTGTTAATTTGTAATTAGGGAGTAGAAGAATTAAATTATATAATTTGTAGTTTAAAGATCGATATATATAATATAATGATGAATTTTTAATTAATTAGAGCATGTATATATATACAGTTGGAATTTTCAGGATGGACAAGAGTTGGATGTCCCTTCCAAGATGGGATGTAAGATATTACCATGAAATTAGGAGTTTTGTGGAATATGTGAAGACTAATTTGAAAGGACCCAACCCCGATTTAGTTGTCTAAACCGGAATCGAACCCCTTCTGAAAACACGAACCAACAAAAACCATCAAAATTTCGGCAGAGTTTCGTTACTAACGCAGAATTACCATTACCTGCACCTGGAAAATACACTTCATCCTATGCCACAAAAATCAAGCTGTGGGCACCAATCCCATCCGGATTTCTCAATATATCAAAAATAATGTAAAATAATAAATATATCTGTACTTTACTGAAATCCGGAGTAAAATCGTATAAAAATATACAACAGAATACTCAGAGCGACCTCTAATGTATAATTGAATAAGTATACCACAGTAGGTAGAACAATAAACCTACTGGAAGAAATAAGGTAGCTCGAGCACTAAGCCTCTGACCACGACGTGCGACACCAGAGTCTGAACTGCAAACTGGGCACGGAAACCGAAAAGCCCAGGGGAAAGACATGAAAACTGTTAGAGTGAGTGGACGAAAATAGATGTCTTTCGCCAATTAATTTATGTTATAAAACATATGCGAGTCAAAATATAAATAAATCAAGTAGTACACGAGGAGATGCTGACTCCAACTCGCGTACAGAACATGCATGGAAAATCTCACGGGGTCACTCGTGGAAACATCCGTGCTAGTACAGTCCGAATCACGGGATCCCAGACCCACACGTGATTCTAGCCAGAAAGGCCTCGGTTCCGGGGTACTGCCCCTCGCCGGTCAGGTCGGGGTACTGCCCTTCCTGGTAGGCCTCCATCGGGGATCAGCCGAGAGGCAAGTGTGTCGATGCAACAACGTAACTGAGACTGTACTCTGTGTAAATCAAATCATAAATAGTTCGATGCAAATGCATGAAACAACATATAAATGCATATACGTAACGTATACTGATATAGGCATAATTGTATAACACATGCTCATATGAAACATAATCTCGTATGCATTCTCATGTTCGTAAAACGTGTAATAAGACTCGCAATCAATCCGTGAAAAGAAATTGTCCACTCAAAGACTAGCGTAACGCAGTTCGCGTTAACCCGTGATCCGGCGGAAAATCCCTCCCCAAACGAACGATCACGAACCCCTGAATAATCACAAAATCCATTTCTCAAAATCATATCTCGATACCTCAAGTCAAATCACGAGAAACAACCGTTCTCGGAAACACATAATTCAATATCGACGAATTGTCGAAAATCCGATAATCACACTTTAAAACCTTGATATAATTTCGGACGCTCAAATCAAGAAACAAACCTCACCACTGCGATCAGGGCGCGATTCCGAGCGAAACGACATGCAACTTGTCGAAAACCCCGAAAAATCAAACTTTGACCACCGTTGACCGCCGCCGCCGCCGGCGGCCCCACCAACCTGAAATTTTCTCGGCGGAGCAACACCTATTCCACTCAAAATCACCCAACAAGCAACTTTCACAACTGCATCAAGGGCCAATTCTCACTCTAACTAGGTCAATTTTAAGCAAAACCGAATTGTCACCCAAATTTCAAATCAACAATTCTCCAAGCACAAATCAAATTGGAACTCCATACATACATGATTAGATTCATGGAGAGGAGAGCTTCAAAGCCCACTACTTGTTTCAGCTCAAATCGGCCGGAATGTTACAACCCGAATTCCCCAAAATTCTTCTAACTTTAGGCCGGAAAATCTCTTCCTCCGGTGACCCACACCGTCGATGGTGGCCGGCAAGATGAAGAGGGCATCCAGACGAGTCGAACGGAACCAGCCCCGCCCCCAGGGGTGGCCGGACGGAGCTTCGTCGCCGGCGAGCCACGGTGCACGTCGCATCACCCACACACCACCGAGTTGACTCGGTCAACTCCAGTCAACACAATTAAATGGCAAGTTTGACTTCCCAAATAGGAAACTTCAATATATATACACTTTCTATTTTAGGAAACTTTTAAACACACTTACCGATAAACTTCAAATACCCGTAACATTCGTATCATAATTGCGATTTCGATAATTCTCGCGGCAACAAACTCGTCTCAACATGTTCTTCAATTACCACTCAAAGTCAAACACTTTGAAAAACCCGATAAAAATTCAACGGTTCAATCCCACACGTGCTTATCCGATTAAATAATTAACGGTCGAAATATTCGTAACTTATTCTTCGTAACTCGGAATAATCCTCCGGAAGTTCTCACAAGCTCGAAATTAAATTCTCTACATCTTCTATGAAGAACCCGAAATTAAATTCTCGTCCGGTAATTTAGTCGCGTACAAAGCCGCCATTTTAAACCGATTATGCCGGAATTCTAAATATTCATAATTTATTCCTCGGTCGTCCAAATAATGATCCGGAACAGCCCACGAACTCGAAATCACGCGTACAACGACTCTCTAGAAGAGACTCAGCTCAAATTCTTGGCCCATAATTTAGTCGTGATCAAATCTGCCGATTCAAACAATTATCGGAAATCTGTAATTACGCGCAAGCTCGTAGATTAAGCTGATTTCACTGCTAATTCTGTTCCGGGTCGTCAAAAATCCACCCCCCTTAAAAAAAATTGGACCTCGATATTTCCAAGTCTGCCGACTAAAAGTAGGAGCACTGCCTCTGCATACAGCTCAACTCTCCAGTGGCTACGTCAACTGAACAACTCTGTCAACAAACTCCACAACAGGAGATATCTCTGCATCCACAAATCTCGAATCTGAACTGGCTCCACACAGACGCCAAGTCATCCTGCATAAGGAACTGATAGGTTACAAAACACGCAACGAATCTGAAATGTAGTTCCATCACACGGAACACAACACACACAAAAGCCAACGCTATAGGCAATGCCGAACTCTACGGCATAACACAAACTCGCCTATGATCCATTTCTCAAAATCATATCTCGATACCTCAAGTCAAATCACAAGAAACAACCGTTCTCGGAAACACATAATTCAATATCGACGAATTGTCGAAAATTCGATAATCACACTTCAAAACCTCGATATAATTTCGGACGCTCAAATCGAGAAACAAACCTCACCACTGCGATCGGGGCGCGATTCCGAGCGAAACGACATACAACTTGTCGAAAACCCCGAAAAATCAAACTTTGACCACCGTTGACCGCCGTTGACCCCACGGCCCCACCAACCTGAAATTTTCCCGGCGGAGCAACACCTATTCCACTCAAAATCACCCAACAAGCAACTTTCACAACTGCATCAAGGGCCAATTCTCACTCTAACTAGGTCAATTTCAAGCAAAACCGAATTGTCACCCAAATTTCAAATCAACAATTCTCCAAGCACAAATCAAATTGGAACTCCATACTTACATGGTTAGATTTATGGAGAGGAGAGCTTCAAAGCTCACTACTTGTTTCAGCTCAATTCGGCCGGAATGTTACAACCCGAATTCCCCAAAATTCTTTTAACTTTAGGCCGGAAAATCTCTTCCTCCAGTGACCCACGCCGTCGATGGTGGCCGGAAAGATGAAGAGGGCATCCAGACGAGTCGAACGGAACCAGCCCCGCCCCCTGGGGTGGCCGGACGGAGCTTCGTCGCCGGCGAGCCACGGTGCACGTTGCACCAACCACACACCACCGAGTTGACTCGGTCAACTCCAGTCAACACAATTAAATGGCAAGTTTGACTTCCCAAAAAGGAAACTTCAATATATATACACCTTCTATTTTAGGAAACTTTCAAACACACTTACCGATAAACTTCAAATACCCGTAACTTTCGTATCGTAATTCCGATTTTGATAATTCTCGTGGCAACAAATTCATCTCAACATGTTCTTCAATTACCACTCAAAGTCAAACACTTCGACAAACCCGATAAAAATTCAACGGTTCAATCCCACACATGCTTATTCGATTAAATAATCAACGGTCGAAATATTCGTAACTTATTCTTCGTAACTCGGAATAATCCTCTGGAAGTTCCCACAAGCTCGAAATTAAATTCTCTACATCTTCCGTGAAGAACCCGAAATCAAATTCTCATCCGGTAATTTAGTCGCGTACAAGGCCGCCATTTTAAACCGATTATGCCGGAATTCCAAATATTCATAATTTATTCCTCGGTCGTCCAAATAATGATCCAGAACCGCCCACGAACTCGAAATCAAGCGTACAACGACTCTCGATAAGAGACTCAGCTTAAATTCTCGTCCCATAATTTAGTCGTGATCAAATCTGGCGATTCAAACAATTATCGGAAATCTGTAATTACGCGCAAGCTCGTAGATTAAGCTGATTTCACTGCTAATTCTATTCTGGGTCGTCACAAATTGTAGAGGGATGACAATTCATTATTGCCCGTGTATGAAATGTCAATGTTGCAGCGAGCGATACCATTTTTCCATTGATAAAGTATTAGAGCACCTGAAGAAAAACGGGTTTTAGGATAAGTACACATGTTGGATTTATCATGGTGAAACATCATCAGAGGCTCCACATGATCATAGGCAATTACCTATGAGGGCCAGTACATCCAATGATCCAACAATTATGTGTTTCCTTATAAGAGCGGTGTAGTTGTTCAAGCACCAGATATCCCTCCCGCCGTTAGAAGCTTCCCTCATATTGAGCCAGTCCAACAATTACCTAAAGTTGTAAACACTGCTGGTATAGACAAGTACAACAACCTAATTGCCTTCAAACAGACCATGTTGTACAACGAGTGTAATAAGACTGTTCTTGAAGTTGTCATGGGAGTAATGAAGTTCAAAGTAGAGAACAAAATGAGTGTCAAGGCTGTTGATGATTGATTGAAGTGGTCTGCTTTACTGCTGCCCCCCAGTCATCGCATTTCTAGCACTCATCATAAGGTGCCACATATCCTCAAACATCTTAGCATTTCCTACATCAAAATTCATGCATGCAGATATGATTGCGTTCTCTTCTGGGGTGAAGATGTTTACGGGAATGATCTTGAATGCCTTGATACATGCCATGTAGGTGGTATAGATGGGTATAAATTGACTCCTACAGGGAATAAGAAAGCTGTGAAGATACTTCGGTATTTCCTGCTGATTGATAGGCTAGAATGGTTGTTCATGTGTGCACATACGGCTGAAGCTATGAGATGGTGAGCTGAGAGGAATTTGCCTGATGATGATACCCTTATACACCCTACTGACGGAGAGGCTTGGAAGCACATGGTCTGAGAGTTTTCTCATTTTGCATCAGAGATCCGAAATGTTTGGCTGGGGCTCTCATCTGACGGATTCAACCCTTTTGGAAACATGAGTCTTCAATACAGTATATGGCAAGTTATTTTGGTACCGTACAACCTTCCTCCATGGATGTGCATGAAGAAGGAATACAATATGCTCACTCTATTAATTGCAAGGCCAGGTTATCCAAGAAAGTGCCTCAATGTATATTTGAGACCCTAGATTGAGTAGCTTAAGTACTTAAGTGAGTATGACCATCCATTTATGACAAGTACAAAAACAAGATGTTTTCCATGCATGCCATGCTTGTTGGCACCATTAGTAATTTTTCTGCTTGCGGGATGTTGTCGGCAACATTACCAGGGGATATAGGGCTTGTCCAGAGTGTATGACTGTTGAGTGCTGCAGACCTCATTGCAGGAAGATCGTTCAGATGTGTCACCGTTGTTGGCTTCCATATGATCACCCATTTCGGGAGGATAAGGAGGCATTGGATGAGACTGTAGAAACAGGTGCGCAACCTAGGAGATGAACAAATGATGAAATTTTGGAAGTGCTAAATAAATACGATTTTGGGCAGCTGAGCAATCATTCTAACATAGAGGCGTCAATACCTGACAGACCCGATATGTATATATTCTAGACACATAAAAACATATTCTGGGAACTCCCATACTGATCCAAGTTGTTGATCAGGTACTACCTAGATGTCATGCATATAGAGAAGAATTTGTGCGAAAGTGTGGTGGGCACAGTGCTGAATTGGGATGGAAAAACTAAAGACAGCCTTAAGGCACGCATTGATCTGAAAAGAATGGGACTGCGAAAATATTTGTGGTTGAGAGATGGGATGAAAAAAATGCCTCAAACTCCTTACACCATCAAGTCTGACCAGAAGAATAAAAAATTTCGGTGGATGGGTAATATCAAGTATCCTTCAGACTATGCAGGAAATATAGACCGGTGTGTTAACTTCAAATACAATAAGATGTACGGATTAAAAAGTCCATATACTGCTTCAATTGCTCTTCCATGTTTCCATTCGAGGGTACCTGCCCAAAGAGGTGGTGGAGCCGTAACTGGGGTTGTCAAGATTCTTTCACAAGTTATGCACTAGAGAAGTGAAAAAAATCAATCATTTGGAAAATGCAATAGAACATCATTTTGATCATGTGGAAATTTGAAAGGATATTTCCCCCAAATTTTTTTGACATCATGCCTCACCTGATGCTCTATCTTCCCGAACAATTGTTGCTTACCGATCCAGTACACTACATTTAGATGTATCCCATGAAAATGTACATACAATTCAACATTTGAATCTGGCTCTGTTTTTAATTATATATAAATACTTATTTTTCAATAATCATAAAATGCACTTTGCAACTTGATAGACAACTGGGGGACTACAAAAACTATGTGAAGAATAAATCTGCACCTGAAGGGTGTATCGCTGAAGCATATCTTGTGCACGGGTGTGTAACGTACACCAAGTTGTATTTGGGAGCATTGGAGGACCTTCCACAATATATGTCGGTAGATGTACAACAGTTCAACTTTTCTATCATCTGCAATGATGTTGAAGTATCTGGAAAGTTGCCAAACTCGTACAATTTGGAACCATATGAGCTAGTCATTGCCCACTGGTCGGTATTGATTAACAGCCCAGAAATTCAATACTGGAAAAATATCCACTTTTACTGCCCTGCTATTGCTGGTGATGTAGAGTACCATTACATGACGTTTACAAACTATTTTGATAAATGGGTACGTATATAGATATATTTACTTGTATATATATATATATATGTAGGACACTACTTCAGTATGTTAACACAATTTATAATAAAATACATGTTTTTAAAATAATTAACCATGAAATGGTAAACTAATTTACATCTTTAAGGTTGTAATATCAAATTTAGTTTTCTCATAAAGAATAATATGAAACGTAAATAAGTAACTTTTTATTTTATGGTCGTGTTAGATCAAATTAAAAAAAATGAATGGTCAAGATTAAATTGTAAATTGTAAATTGTAAATAAAAAGTTATTTATTTAGGCTTGATATTATTCCTTATGAGAAAACTAAACTTTGTATTACAACCTTAAAGAAGAAAGTTAGTTTACCATTTTATGATTATTTTATAAACATATTTTTTATTGTCAATTGTGTAAAATCACTGAAGTAGTTTCCATATATATATATATATTATGCTTTCAATGTTCATATTTAAAGTTAATGGTTGTACACATGATTTTTTTTTTCAGATGAGCCATGTACAAGATGATGGTATCCCTTAGTTGTCACAAGAATTGAGGCTCTTGGCGCAGAAATCGGTAACTTCAAGAGTTTATCGGATGTGTAAGGTCAATGGCGTGTAATTTATTTCTAAACATAGAGACGTCAGACGGAGAACACAGAATTCTGGGGTAATATTAATGGTGCATAATGGGCAGAATGGCATTAACTATTACAGTGTTCTCCATTCAGTTAGTGAACTAATTTATGGGGAAGGCATAACAGTGCACTTGTTCAAGTGTAGATGGTTTGATACTGACCCTGAGAACACAAGGACCGATTAGTACGGAATATTTTCGGTGAATATTGCGACAAGCTGGTATGAAGATGACCGATAAAATAACTATTTTATATTGATGATCTTGTGCACAAAATCGCTTGGAAAGCAGTTAACCATGTTGTTCCTAGAAACATATACAATGCTGCTACACTTGGTGAGACCGCAGATAATAAAGAAGTTATTGCATACCAAGAGCCGAATGCAATTAGTATTCCTAAATCCTCTACAATTTGCCTTAATAATGTGATACAGGGTAGTGTGGTTCAAATTCCTCGAGCAGAACTTATTGATGTTAATCCAAATGAAGACAACGAAGACTCAGGTGACGAGGAGCGGCACATCTTACTAGAAATTAACTCGGACACCGAGTCAGACTCAAGCGATAATTCTGATTATGATTCTTAGTTAAAGTATTATTTGAGTATAAACGTGTATGTTTAATAATCATATTCGCCTAAGTATTTGTGGAAAACGTGTTTAATTAGCGATGATTCTGACTATGTTCTTCAATTAGTTAAACAGGTACTTATGGGCAACGTGTTTCCACATGAGCCTACTTTGCCAAAAAAAATCACACTATAACCAACGACATTGACTCATGTCGTTTGTTATGCTATCTATAGCCGACGGCAATACTTATGTCGTCGGTTATAGTTTTCGGATATATTACACATCCCGCACCCCCCAGTCGAACCAAAACACCTTAAACCTTAAAATTTAAATTTCGTCGCCCCTGTCGCTTTACGTCGCACGCTGTTCGCCGCCCCTCTCTCTCTCTCTGTCTAACAAACCTCAAAACAGGTTCTCCCTCTCTCTCTTCCGTACTGCTATCTCTCTCTCTCTCCCGTACTGCTTTCTCTCTCTCTCTCTCTCTCTCTCTGCTGTTGTTGGTTTTGGTTTTGGGTGAATATGTGTTTTGTTTGTATGGATGTGTTTGTTGGACAATATGTGTTGTTAGAAAAATATATGTTGTATTTTGCATTTACAGGTTCTAAGAATGAAATCTAGAATCTGTAGTTTTTTTTTATAAAAAATTACCAACTATAGCCGACGATATGAATATATCTCGTCGGCTAACGTTCTCTAGAAACTGACATTTCTGTAGACTATAGTCGACGACATTCACACTATTACCGACGATGTTCTTGAACTATAGTCGACGACATTCATATAAAACCTCGTCTGCTATAGTGTGGATCAGTCAACATTTTGACCACAGGGGTGAGTCTGACCAACGCCTTCATCGTCAGGAATAGTCTAAACTATTCCCGACGATGTACACATTGTCGGCTATAGTGTGAACTACAGCCAACGATAATCCTCTTAGCTCGTCGGCTATAGTATCACCAACGGGTTTTTCCAACGATACTATAACTGACGACACACATCGTCGACTATAACTATACCTGACGACTTTTGTTAACAGGCCGACGAATTTTCGTCGTCGGCTATAGTCATCCTTCTGGTAGTGAGAGGTTATGAGAGAGTAATGATAATAGGTAATTCATTAATTAAATTGAGGGTATGCTAGGTTTTTTACTTATTTAGTTGACTAGTAGGAATTAGGAAATTAGTGAGAATTTTTAATCTTTTGCTTGATTGATGAGAATTAAAAAATTTATTCTTGGTCTTTGAGGGAAAATCCGTTTAACTAAAGATGGTGGTGACATGGAGAATACAATTTTCCTAGTCTCACAAGATTAATTCTGCTATATATGTAAGATATTCATGATAAAATAAACAGAAAAAGGTTGAAAATATTATGAGTAAAAATACTTGGTTTGTAAAAGGTATATATTCTCTAACTTTTAATAAACCAAAAGCATGTGGCTTTCTGCAAAATGGATTCCTACAGATCCAAATTAAATCTGCTCTCCCTTCATGTTTTCATCCAAAAGCTAAAAAAGCATTCTCGATCTCCCCTCTAAAAATTAACCAAAGACATACTATTTTCACAATTATTGTGTTAAATATTTATTCTGAAGTTAGTAATTAATTTGTTGCAGTTATATTAACCATACATGCATGCTACTATACCTTGGGCAATTTAATCCCATCTATAATTGGGAGTATCGGTAATGTAATCTCACATGAATAAAGTTTCTTGAGATGTTTGGTTTGAAGTTGGGGACACATCCATGCATGCATCGAAATTAGAGAATAGAGATCGATATATATATATATATATATTATATATATATATATATATTATATATATATTACTTTGAAGGCAGGTTTGAATAGATTTGGTCATCA
Organism: Geum urbanum; assembly: GCA_946800695.1. Classification (NCBI taxonomy): domain Eukaryota; kingdom Viridiplantae; phylum Streptophyta; class Magnoliopsida; order Rosales; family Rosaceae; genus Geum; species Geum urbanum. Next base: position 38,493,057 of record OX326997.1, on the reverse strand, counting down.
AACACTACTTATTACTTGGGTTAATCCAGTAAAGTAGTCTTCTTCGTGTTCAAAGTAAAAGACAAACATTTGAAAAAATCATACCCTTGGTGACAATATATTGCTTTTTCCCAAACCCTTCTATTCAAATACCTATAATTAGCTTAGCTATGAGCAATGAGCATCGGTGCATGCTTTCTATTCCAAACGTACTCACACATACACTTGACACTAGAATACAACACAACCAAAAGTTGTGTATATTGAATATGCTTGTTATTCCAATTCATATACCAAGAGAGAATAATTGTCCTTTATCTCGCTCTTAGAACAGATTGAATGGTAATCAAACCAATTAGAGAGAGAGAGAGCTTTAGATATATTAGTAGTAGTTTACATATATAGGAATCTCATAGCTAGGGAGAGCTAGTGGGTCTTGAAAGTTGAAGCATTTGGGGTAGTGTTGGGAGAAGGAAAGAATATTCTGGAGGACGAGAGAGATCAACAGGAAAAATCCAAAGATGAAATGCTAAACAAGTTAGAAAGCAAGAAGATGATTAGATTATGATGAAGCAGGGTGAGCAGGAAAAGTCAGCTCGCAACCAGACGACTGACTCTGCTGCCTCGCTCAAACTTCCAAAAATTCACTGCGTGCAAGCCCTAATTTGTCAGCTCGCTGTCTCTTCCCTTTGTATGTATCTATTATTTCTCAGCAACCCTAGAAGCTGGCCAGTACTGCCGATAAAATGTTCGTGATTATTGATCGATCGGTTAACAGATTCCCCAGTTCTATGTTTTGGTGATACTGAACATATAAAATGGACTTCGTACATGCGCCACATATAAACTAACGTAGGTTTCATAACATTTTAGTCAATATTGCAGATACGGAAAAAATTCTAGTATGTGTACGTTAACAGCTTTCGGCTATGTAATTAATGTAATGTTGATTCTAGTTTAATGTAATGTAATTAATGTAATGTTGATTCTAGTTTAGGTTAATTCTTATAGTTGGATTTTTTGTAACATTACACGCTTAATTAATAAAGTTTTTGACGTTCGCCTATAAATGTGAAGCGTTTTGCTTTCAAAGAAACCGAAAGTGGAACATTTTACCTAACATTGGTGTTACACTGTTGCTGAATCCTAAATCTGATTGTTAATTTATCGAAGAGCGAAGCATACTTTCCAGTTTAAAAAAACATATATATATATATATATGCCCAGAATCCCCAAATTGCTAACCCTAAATAAAATGATGAACGTTAAAACATTGATCGATCACTTGATCACTTGGGAACAATGGAGTGAATGGAGCAGGCATGTACGTGAGACTTAATTTCTTCTAGCGTCTTGGTTTTTGATTCTTCTTTTCAGTGGGAGAGAGAGAGAGAGAGAGAGAGAGAGAGAGAGAGAGAGAGTATGCTGCGATCAATCATATCATGGTTCACAAGCTACAAATCAAAAACCAATGGTTTTTGATACACAAAAAATTCAATGGTTATTAATTGCATCCTTCGTCGTCAACGGAACTGTGAACTAAATGCTAATGCAAGCATATCGGAATTCAATAGAATTCTGACGAGGATTATTTTTAAAGAAATAATTAGGGTAAAATCTAGATATCAGGGTTAAGAGAGTCATTTGATAAATTTATTTGTTAATAAAGAAAATATGACGTATAAAATTTACTTGGCCTATATCAAAGTGAGACATTCATGTCATAGCCTTATTGAAGCTTAAAATCATTCTCTCTACATATACTATACTAGCTATTGAACGAAATCTATGAAACCCCTTCATGAAATAGCCTGTAAAAGATATCAGCTGGAATAAAAGTACGTGCTTCAAAGTTCAATTATATATCTACCTTTCCAAACACAATGACCAGCGAACTAAACCGTCCTCTTTCAACTGTTATTCATTCACGTTTGCAAACTAATTTCATGTTACATTTGTATATGGATCTCTTACATGCATTAAGACCAAAGAGTAAAATATCGGATATCGAGGATATATCGACGTTCCAAAATTTGGATATTTCGGCGAAAATATTGATGAAATATCGATCCAGTAAAAATTCTGACGGAAACTAATAAAATTATATGGAAATTTGTAATGAAACTTTTGGAGGTTGTAACATGATCAATTATCTATCTTATGTGAAAGGAAAATATTGATCTGACATCAAGACATATGAATTTGCTAAATTACTATATGAATTAGTATGTGTTAAATGCTGATAATTATTAAAATATAATTTATTAGTTCTATTTTTATTTTTTGATGGCTAAAACTTATAGGAGGCTAGGCTATCACGCATTTTGTACAATATGTTACACATCACATATCACAAAATCAAATATATAAATACTTCAAAACCACATAGGGGACCTATGAGGTTCGAAATTCACACTATTTTTTCTCCATCTCCATGTGCATAATCATGTGTGTATTGTGAAGAATAATCATTAAATGATTGTTCTTCCATGTAATTCTGCATGTATTGGACATGTCACGTGAATGGTGGATTGGACATTGAGCATGTGAAGATTGGACATTTACCAAACTAAATGTTAAATGTGAAAAGTTTACGGAAATTTGGAAAATTTCGGAAAACATCGGAAAATATCGGAAATATCGGGGATATATCGGAAATATCAGAAAGTTTCGGAAAATTTCGAAAAATTTGGAGATATATTCACAGATTTTTCTGGTAAGTTCAAAAAACCAAAATATCGGCGAAGTATCGCCGATAATTTCGATTTTGCATTCGTCAAGACTACCTCAGTTGGAATGGTGATGGAGTAGCTAGCTAGTAATATTGGGGGAGGATGATTATTCCCTTTTATGTTTCGTCGTTTCTTCTGGAATCGTCTTCCTCGAGTAATTGACAGCTCCGCACGTGTCCATGCACGTGCATGTAAGTTCTATCGTAATTTCCATGTCATGGCATATACAGAAAGAGACTACTCATACTAGCTTGCTTGCGCGGTCCTTCAAATTAGCCAGACTTCAAATTCTGCAAAAGTTTCCTTAGTAACCTCAACCTATCCTCTTGAGGAAGAGCATTAAACATTCACTTTAAGAGTTTGAGTAGGAAGATGAAGCAAACCGAAAAAGATTATTGCTTTTGTGGAATTTTAGGATTAAAGAGAGCTGGCTAGTAGTATATGGCTGGCAAACTGTGGGAAGGTGCGTGAATCATTCTGTGATTGGATGGGCATGGATCTCCAGCAAGTCCCCCTCATTCAGCCATTTTGGGTTTTCTTTTTGAAAGAATATGCATATACAACACGTACAAATGCATCAAATTCGTTGCTTTTTTCTCAGCTATCTAGCTTTAGTTCTATGGTACTATGAGTGCATGATTGATTAGAACTAGCCTCAACTTAAATCATACCGCACCAGAGAAATGAAATAAAGCATTGGATTAAGACTTTCAATTTTATATAAAGAGAGCTAGCATTGTGTGAAAAACTGTACAAGGTTTTGAGATCATCGGAAGATATTTGTCATGGTCTGTATATACCAGATAATTAAGCAATTGAGAAGAAGCTTCAATGTTGGTTTCATTGCCGGAGAGTGGAATCTACAACAAGACAACAAGCAAACAAAATATATATCACGTACTTGAAATAATTGTAATAAATCGTCTAGCTGTCACTACTGGAGGAAGAAATCGGGGCGACGTAGAAAGGTGGTCGCCTCGTATGAATTTTACGTCGCCTCGATTTCTTGTGACCAAAACGACGTCGCCTCGTCTTGTCGCTTCAGATTCATCACGCCACCATTGGGGCGACGTAGATACAATCTACGTCGCTTCGTTTCATTTCACGTGACGTAAATAATGTTACGTCGCTTCAATTGAAACGACGTATATTGATAACGTCGCTTGAACTGAGGCAACGTAGATTACTCAATCTACGTCGCTTCATTTTATTTATTTTTAATTTATTTTTCTTTTTTAAATCCCTTGAGGCGACGTACATTGATCAATGTACGTCGCCTCCATTTTTTTAATATTTATTTTATTTTATTTTTTAATCAATAAGGCGACGTACATTGATTAATGTACGTCGCTTAAATTTATTTAATATTTATTTTATTTTATTTTTTAATAAATGAGGCGACGTACATTGATCAATGTACGTCGCTTTAATTTATTTAATATTTATTTTATTTTATTTTTTAATAAATTGAGGCGACGTACATTGATCAATGTACGTCGCCGAAATTTATTTAATTTTTATTTTTTTTATTTTTTAATAATTGAGGCGACGTACATTGCTCAATGTACGTCGCCTCATTTATTTAATATTTATTTATTTTTTATTTAGAAATAAATGAGGCGACGTACATTGAGCAATGTACGTCGCCTCAATTATTAAAAAATAAAAAAAATAAAAATTAAATATTATTGTACCAAGTCACGACCTATCACAATTTACAAACACAAAAACGCATTCAAATTGCAGATACGCATTCAACCACAAAAACGCATTCAATCACAAATCAAAACGCTTCATTTATACAAATCAAGTTTACACAAATCAAGTTTATACAAATCCTATATACAGTTTACGAGCCGGGAGGTGGTGGAGGAGCTTGAGGTTGTTGACTCGCAGCGAGATATGATCGCATCAAGGCCTCCATTTCTTGCATCCTTTGGGCGAGCGCACTCGCTTCCGATATGGCCTTCTGCGCCACCTCGCTCGATCTGCGCGCCGCCTCTTTGGCTTCATCGATCTCCTTTTGCATTTGAATTTGGCGTTCGTGGTTTACCCGGGCCCCTCCTCTCGGTTTGGGGTCGCGTGTGAGAGCGCGCCCCACCCCTGTAACGTCGAACAAGAACAAATATTAGTAAACTATATCGTAAACCAAAATAAAGCAAAATGTAAATCGAGATATGCATCGACGGAATCGTTTTGGAGATTTATTACCTCTTATAGAGGTCCCGTGCCTTGAACCCACCTCTTCCTCTATGATATTTATTTGTGTATCAAGAGGAAGAGGCTGGGGTTGGGAAACCTCTTCGCCTTCAACTGGGCCCGCAGCACTATCTTGTTGCGACAAGACTTCATCGAGTCGACGCTTCACTGCCGCCTGCTCAATTAAAATAGATAAAATAAATAATATTACAATTTAGTAGACAAAAATAATTGAAATAACGTAACGTGAACCTATTTGAGCTTACCACTTTCTCAGCCGCATTCCTCTCCGGCTGGTATACGTTAATCCACGTCTGGACGGCAGGCGCTCTATGACCCTCCTTCTCCAACACCTCGCTTCGGTACGAGAGGGCGAGGGATCCCGAATGGTGGTTGAGCTGCTGCTCCTTGTTCTTGTTTCGATTCCCTCGGTTCCGTTCGCACAATCGCTGTCACACACACACAAAAATCATTTTAAAATAAGAACAGATAAACATGCATATTGTTCGAATGTTGGCTACCAAAACTGTAGGTTCGTTTATGAAACTCACCAAGTAAGCAGGGTCTTCGAAGTGGGATTTTAACCACACCCATTGGTCTGCCCTCCCGAGAAACTCGGCCGGAGTCTCCTGGCTGACGTGGAGATAATGTTGATGGCAATCGTACTTCCAATCCTTATAGATTGTTTGCGCCGTCCTATCAATGAAGTTCCACATCTCCACATCAGTCGCCGGGATGTCGTAGTTCGTCTAGCACAACACATTTAAATTTCGTTATGTAAAAATTATATTTACATTTACTACAAGTATGTAAGTAAGCTCGGAGTCCAGCAAGTATACCTCAAGACTCCGGCCGACGATATCGCGATGCAAATCGCTAAGTCCCAAGAAGCTAGATGCGAGCATTGGAACTTTTCCGCGGATGATGCTACCGATGTCTCGGCACATCAGACTCCGCATTTCCCTCGTCGCCGGCCCCGCATGCCTCGTAGAGTAAGCGACTTGTAGTCGCCTATTGTTGTTCATCCGGACGAGGTACTCCGTCTTCGTCCCGACAACGACTCCGCGCTGTTCCGTCGTCGGGTCTCCGGTTGCCATGTCGACCATGTCGGGGAGTTTGGTCTTCTTGCACCGGATGCTGAGGGCGGGAGACTGCTGTGACGCCGTAGTGGCGTCGCTGCTGTCATCCTGTCCTTGCGGAATCGCATCCTCAAGCTCAGGGGCGGGCGTTAACTGCGGAGCTTCTGGATTCGACCCGTTCACCGATTGTCCCGTGGGGCAACCAGACCCGGAAGCCCCATCTCGGCTGAATGCTCGCCACCCCGCCTCCGCCGCCTCCGCAGCTGCCGCCGCGGCCGCCGCTTCCGCTTCACGACGCTGCTGCAACGCTTTCCTCCTCTTGTATGCAGTATCTCCGGGAGCCATTCTATTAAAACTATTCTATTAAAATTGAACTACTCTTATCAATCTAGGCTTTGAAATTGATGAAAGAAACATCAAGTAATAATCACATAAGATTAACCAAACTTCAATAACCAAACAATCATCCACATTACGCATATATTTATTTAACCAAACCCTTAATCCTTAATCCCGACAGTACTACAATCATTTAACCAACCAGCTTGAAAACAGATTGAAAACACATTCGAAATCATTATATTCACAAAGCAACATCACATTCACAAAGCAACTAAACATGAACATTAAGCAACCTACACATATAGCTTATCATACAACTTTCTATCATTTGTTACTATAAAACTCAACTTTCTATCATACAACTTTCTATCATTTGTTACTATAAGACAATCTATCATCCATAAACATGAACACACTAACTCATTATATTCATCATCATAAACCGCATGCCCCGAGTCTCTTTTACCAAATTTCACCAACACATGAACAATCTACGTATATGCATCTAACAAGCTGACAATTAATGAGCAGATGCATATCTTATGCCTATGGAAGTTTACACCGTTGACCACAACAGTAATATCACTCAGCAATCCGGCCTTGCAAGACCTGACCACAAACAGAACCACTGATTACATCAATTACAAAATTATCTTCTATTCATGAAATCCCATGACATATATATGATCAGTCTCAATTCTAAATGAACTGTGTATTCGGGATACGATGACATGATACTATGATCAGAACAACTTGATCAACAAATCTAAAGCCAGACTCACTATATACAACTAATCATATCTCACAAGCATTTTATCAAATTGATTTCCTGTAGCCGAAATTCCCCCTCCCAAAATCTACATCTCATATGAAGAATAATACCTCAAGAAGAAGTTTGAACGAAATAATTAGTACACAGAATACTATCCGGTCAACAATTAAGTACATCAACATTCTATTGAAGAATAAAATTCAAATAATCAGTACACAGAATACTTGAAAGTGAAAGCAGTACCCACATTAGCAACAAAGCTACCTAATTGACGGTCATAACACCTTGAGAGAAGTTTATACACCAAGAACAATCGCGAAACATGACATGTCACAAAAACAATTCTACACTTTCAACAAGTGCTTGTAATTCCAACTTTCATTCAAGTATATCAACATTAACCCTCGGAATCAAAGGCCGTGGACACATTACTATTTCGACAAATGGTAAATTTATTCATTAACAAAGATGCAACCTTGGTGATGATGGCGCTGGTCTGAGGAGGCACTGTGAATTCTTCGGCGGCGAGTTTGAGCACGGCGGTGAAGATTGCTGCCTCGGGAACGCTAAACGCACACAAGAGGAAAACAAGATTCGATTAAAGAGAGTGAGAAGAGAGAGAGAGAGAGAGAGAGAGAGAGACGAACCTGTGAAGATTGAGATTAGGGAGGAAGAAGATGGTTTCGGGATGTTGGGATTAATTAGGGAGGAGGGTTGAGATGGAGGGTTGAGATGGAGGAGTTTAGATTAGGGATTTGTGGGTTAGGGATTTGGGGGCGCGGCGCGAGGAAGAAGAAGAAGATTGGACGAAATGAAAAGAAGAAGAGAGAAACTGTGATTCTGGGATTATATAGCCAACAAGGCGACGTAGATTGAATTCTATGTCGCTTCGATTAATTAATGACATTGAGGCGACGTAGATTGATCAATCTACGTCGCCTCAGTTTATATAATTTAATATTAAATTAAATAAACTGAGGCGACGTAGATTGATCAATCTATGTCGCCTCAGTTATTCAAAAATATAAAAAAAAATTAAATCACTTGCGGCGACGTAGATTGATCAATCTATGTCGCCTCAATTTATATAATTTAATTATAAATTAAATAAATTGAGGCGACGTAGATTGATCAATCTATGTCGCCTCAGTTATTCAAAAATATAAAAAAAAATTAAATCCCTTGAGGCGACGTAGATTGATCAATCTATGTCGCCTCAGTTATTCAAAAATATAAAAAAAAATTAAATCCCTTGAGGCGACGTAGATTGATCAATCTATGTCGCCTCAGTTTATATAATTTAATTATATAATTAATGACATTGAGGCGACGTAGATTGATCAATCTACGTCGCCTCAGTTTATATAATTTAATATTAAATTAAATAAACTGAGGCGACGTAGATTAATCAATCTATGTCGCCTCAGTTATTCAAAAATATAAAAAAAAAATTAAATCCCTTGAGGCGACGTAGATTGATCAATCTATGTCGCCTCAGTTTATATAATTTAATTATATAATTAATGACATTGAGGCGACGTAGATTGATCAATCTACGTCGCCTCAGTTTATATAATTTAATTTAGGCGACGTAGATTGATCAATCTACGTCGCCTTAACATATTTTTTATGTTATTCCTGCAAAATTTTATTTTTATGTTATTCCTGCAAAATTTATGTTATTCCTGCAAAATTTTATCAATTTATTTATTATGTTATTTTAGGGTTTACACACATCCATACAAAATTTATACACAATCATTTTTCCCCTTACTGTTTCTGAGTCTGCAAACTGTTTCCTACTACTTTTTTATAGGGAATCACGGGGTATGAGGAATTTTTTCCCTTACTGTTTCTTACTGTTTCTGAGCCATGCAAACTCATCTTGGTTATATGATTCATCATGATTCACCATGATTTAAATGAATTCACCATGATTCACCATGATTCACCATGGTTCATCATGATTCACCATGATTCACCATGATTCATCATGATTCACCATGATTCACCACGATTCACCATAAATTATACTTTAAAGAAAATACAAATTTAGGTTTCAAATTCATAATAAAATTAGTTTAGTCCTCGTCTTCGTCCTCCTCCTCCTCCTCCTCCTCCTCCTCGGCTTCGTCCTCATCCTCCTCCTCTTCGTCTTCGTCTTCGTCCTCGTCCTCGTCCTCGTCCTCTTCCTCGTCCTCGTCATTCTCTCCTTCTTCGTCCAAAAGTAGTTGAAAATCTGGGTAAAATTGTATCACCGTGGGAGTGTCCTCTTGGTAAGGCTCGAATATATGATCTCCTGTACGGGCTATGTTTTCATCTATGGCCAGAACTTCGGCGCTGTAGACATTGCGGTGCGACATCTCTTGTACTACCTTCCAAGTACCACCAGCCTTTGGATCGTCTATGTAGAATACTTGTTTTGCTTTGGTTGCAATTATGAAGGGTGAATCCTCATAGTAACTGTTGTTTGTATTCACTGATATCAGTCCATGATCTTTTATAAGGGTGTCAAGATCTTCAGGGTCCTCGGAATTGTGCCATGTGCACTTAAACAACACCACTGGCATACGGCCTGCATATAATACTTCGACCACGTAGTTAACATGGCCGTAGAACTTGGATGAACCCATGTCTATCATGACACCGCTGTTTTGAGTCACGGTTCTTTGATCTCTATCAAACGATGTGAACTTGACACCGTTCACATAACACGACTTATAAACCCGACATTGCTGAGGTCCTTGAGCTAATGACTTTATTCCAGCAACCAAGCTCGGGTCCGAGTTTTTTTCTTTAAGGGACACCTGAGAGATAAGTGTTAAGAGGAGTTAAAGATAAGTGTTATAAACCCTCAAAGAACCTTACAAGAATTAATAGGCATATGTACCCATGTTAAGAACCATCGAAGATAACTCCTCCGACGACGAAGCTCGTCGAAATCTTCACCATTTTTAGCCTCGAACCTTCTGAGATGTTCTTCTAGGTAAGGTTTGACTTCGTCTGTTTCCACCAAGACTTGCCAGTGAGCCTCAGCAGTCTCTGCCTCAGTCAACCTGAACTGGCGACGAGTCTCGATAATATCTGGTCTTACTAAGAGTGAAACACAGCTGACATTCCACCCAGATATGGAAGTGTCGATATCTTCGTTGTCCATCCGTCTGAGATAAGCCTTACAATACGTCACCGACTCATGTACGAGGTACTGTTCAGCAATACTACCTTCCGGGTAACGTGTATTCCTCATTGACTTTTTATATTTTCCTAATTGCCTGCAAAAACACCACTCAAGATTAGTACAATATTTTCCTAATTGCCGACATATTACACAAGATTAGTAGGAATCAATATTAGTACAAACATAATTTCCTAATATTAGCAATAACAAAAATTTTTACCTTTCAATCGGATACATCCATGTATAGTGTACTGGACCTGTAAGGAATACTTGTTCGGGCAGATGAACCATGAGATGAACCATAGATGTAAAAAAATGTGGAGGAAATATGAGCTCCAAATTGCAGAGAATCATCACTATCTCAGTTTCCATGTCACGCACAACCTCCTTCTTAAGCTCCCTACTGCATAGTTGACGAAACCAATTTGACAGTGCTATCAATGGCTTGACAACGTTTTCTGGCAGGAACCCTCTTATAACCACAGGCAGAAGACGTTGAAGCAAGACATGGCAATCATGCGTCTTCAATCCATAAAACTGTGACTGGGAACTTATTTTCACCTTACTTCTCAAACTACCTGCATAACCAAGAGGATACTTAACATCCCTGAACCACTGGAACACATCTTCTAGATCATCCTTTTTAACTAAAAAATGTGCATGAGGAACTTTCCCCGTAGCCAAGTCACCCGCTCTTTGCCACTGGTTTTTTCGCACATTCCTCTTCTTCAAAGCAGCGCGAGCTTTTGGACCATCCTTAGACTTCGATTCAATCGAAAAAATGGTTCCAAGGATGTTGTCACACACATTTTTTTCAATGTGCATGACATCTAGGCAATGTCTGATCTTCAATGATGACCAATACGGCAGCTTCCAAAATATGCTTTCGTGAGTCCAACACTGTCTGTTATTCGGATTGTACGGCACCTTCAAGTCTTCATGTTGGCTAAGAATAGGGTAAACGTTTGACCTAACGTCCTCCAAAATTTCATCTCCACTCTTACGATAGGGTCTTCCGCCAAACTCCTCCTTCCCGTTAAATGCCTTGCTCAATCTCCAAGGGTGATCCTGGTGGAGCCATTTTCGATGACCTTCATAAACTATCCTCCCACATATATGCTCTGAAGTTAGCTCATCTAGACAGATTGGACATGCCTTGTACCCTTTCACAGTTGACCCCGCAAGCATCCCTAAACCTGGAAAGTCGCTAATAGTCCACATTACCGCTGCCTTCATCAAGAATACCTCATTGTCTACTCGATCAAAAGTATGGACTCCAACGACCCATAAATGTATTAGCTCCTCGATCATCGGCTCAATGAGTACACTAAGGCACTTTCCGGGAGATTTAGGGCCTGGAATCAACACTGATAACATGTTATATTCCTTCTTCATGCACATTGATGGTGGTAGATTGTACGGCATCACAACAACGGGCCATGTACTATGCAAAGTTCCCATTGTTCCGAATGGATTGAAACCGTCTGTTGCTACTCCAAGGCGCACATTCCTGCAGTCCCGTGCAAAACCTGGAAAAGTTCTGTCAAAATGTTGAAACGCTTCTCCGTCAGCTGGGTGGCTGAGGCTACCAGCCACGCATATCCGCTCCCCCAGCCATCGCATATGCTTGGCAGTGTGTGGGGACATAAACAAGCGCTTCAACCTTGGTGTTAGAGGGAAGTTACGAATTATTTTTTTGGGAATATCATTCGTATTTGGCTTATATCTTTCTGAATAACACACTGGACAAATCCTCTCGTTTACAAGCGCCCCCCTGAACAACACACAGTTAAACTCACACGCATCAATTCTTTCGTAACCCAGTGAAAGATCACTCAAGATTTTTTTTATTCTCGAGTATGAACAGGGGAATGTGTGCCCTTTAGGAAGAAGTTTATTAATGTAAATACATAAAGAGTCAACACTTGTGTCCGACCATCCATTTTCATTTTTCATTTCCATTGCATCTAATATGGCACTTAAAACAGTTTCCTCACTGCCTTCATATAATGGGGTCTGTGACTCCTTCAATAATCTATCGTACTTTTCATAATCATCGTCTACCATGTCATTGAAGTTCATGCCCGAATTATCTTCCACAAATTGTTGGGGTGCATCTGCATGGTATCCAGGATAATAGGGATATGCATCATGTAGAATCTCCAACTGCGGGTTCACTGAAGGACCGGCACCACTAGAAGGACCGACTCTGTCTTGAAGCCACTGTCTTCGTTGACTGAGCATTGCTGGTTCACCAGAAACTTCCCCGTGAAGGTGCCAGACTGTATAAGTAGGACTCATACCACTGTGTGATAAGTGATGATACATGACATCCATAGTAACCTTGAACGGACCGTTCTTACAACGTTTGCACGGGCAGAAGTAATAATCGGCTCCGTTACTATGTAGCCGGGCAAAATTCATGAACTCGAATATGCCGTTGATGTACCTTGGATCAGCACGATGATATGTCATCCAAGTTTTGTCTGGGAGTCCGTCCATGTTTCCTGTCAACATAAACAATCAATATGAACAAAGTTACCACGCCACAGTTGCGATTCAACCATCTTCGCCTTATGCCTCCGGGTTGGGTCCTATCCCCTTCAGGGGAACACGACATTTGTCAACGCTTTTGCACCCATGCGTTTCAGCTCCAGTTTAGGGAAATTTTGGCAGCATCTCCCTACAGTTCCCCGAGTGCACACATATCTAAACAACCTAATTTGCACTCGGGGAACATTTAAAGGAGACACTGTCGAAACCATATCCCAAAACTGAAACTGAAATCACACGAATAGCAAAAGGATCAACAAAGTCATGTTCACCTAAAGTGTCCAAAAATGGGACAATTCGAGAATCAACAACTCAACTCGATCAACTAGATGAGTTGTTAATTCTCAAACGGGAGTTCTAAGTTGATAAACACCACAATTATATATAGTCATAATACTAATAACACTACTAATTAAGGCTCGAATACACATAATCTACACTAATCATCAATTAATTTCACTAAATTTAACCAAATTTCAAACATTAATCATGAACCCATAACATGATTTATCACAATTCAATGCTTAACACACTAAAACTACAACATAATACCAAATTCAATTCAACTTCAAACATTTCACCAAAACTTCAATTTCACTTCTAATTTAACATATTATGGTCATAAAGAGGGTTAAAGAGATACAAATCAAACTAACCTTACTCAAGAATCAAATCAATGGCAAGAACAACCTTCTTTCTCAATTTCCTCTAATTTCTCCCCAAAATCGCCCAAAACAGCTGCAGAACGAAATGAAACTGTTTTTCTAAACTTTTCACTTTATGAACGGGTTGACTTTAAGAAGAAGAGTAGATCCAGATTTTAAAAAAACGAGGCGACGTAGATTGATCAATCTACGTCGCCTCGTTTTCTTTCCAAGTGACCAAACTAATCTACGTCGCTTCGATTAAAAACGATGCGACGTAGATTGATCAATCTACGTCGCCTCGTTTTTAATCGAAGCGACGTAGATTAGTTTGGTCACTTGGAAAGAAAAACTAGTCGCCTCAGTTTTTTGAAGCGACGTACTTCAATATACGTCGCACCAATTTTTTGAAGCGACGTAATTTTTGTCAAAGGTATTTTACGTCGCCTCGTTGAAAATCGGAGCGACGTAGAAATGTAACTACGTCGCCCCGATTCCTTTCTCCAGTAGTGTGTTACTAAAAATTGATCATCTATTAGATTGTAAGATAAAATACAAGATACGTACGTATATGTAGGCTAGGTAAGTCTATGTTTGAAACTTTGAGTTAAACAACTACTATGAGAAGTACGTATATATTTTTCATGGATGACTAAAATTGATAATATAATTCAGTTTCCGTGCAAACATACATTCGTACTTTACTTTTGTATACTTTTTACGCCTTTACTACAAATTTTCATCAAAACTAAATTATTAATTATAACATGCCATTTATTTAAGGAAATTATACTCCTGGTATCTAAATGTTTGTTTGTCCTAATTAGTATAGATATAGAAATTCTCTCAATCCTTAATTTACCGAGAGATTTATTGTATCAGATTGTAATGCCTATTTAAAGGTCATCTATCAACGAATAAAGTACAAATTCAGATCAATCTATTTACGTATCAGATTGTAATGCCAAAGTGGCTTTTTTGGTCGCCTATGCGCGAAAACATCGTAGCTAATTCATTAAATGTGATGACCCAGAATAGAATTAGCAGTGTAATCAGCTTAGTCCATGAAGTTATGCATAATCGCAGATTTCCGATAGTTGATTGAATCGCCAGACTTGATCATGACTTAATTATTGGCCGAGAATTTGAGTTGAGTCTCTTCTCGAGAGTTGTTGTATGCGTGATTTCGAGTTCGTGGGCGGTTCCGGATCATTATTTGGATGACCGAGGATTATGTTATGAATATTTCGACCGTTGATTATTTAATCGGATAAGCATGTGTTGGATTGTACAGTCGACTTTTTATCAGATTTGTCGAAGTGTTTGACTTCGGGTGGTAATTGAAGAACATGTTGAGTTGAGTTTGTTGCCGCGAGAATTATCGAAATCGAAATTACGACGCGAAAGTTATGTGTGTTTGAAGTTTGTCGTGAAATTAATTAAGGGGATTTCCTAAAATAGCAAGTATTTAATGAGGGGTTTCCTCTTTTGGCAAGTCAACATGGTCATTATTGGAGGTTGACGGGTCAACGCAGGGAGAATTGGGGAGGTGCGACGGTGCGACGTGCTCCACGGCGGCGAGCGCCGTCCGGCCACCTCCGACCTCAGCTCCGGTCTCTTTCTCTTCGCCTTGATCTCCCCTTGACGTTTCCGGCCACCTCTCATGGCGTGGGACGCTGGAGGTGTGTGAAAATTCCGGCCAAAGTTGTAGAAATTTGGGGGTTTTGGTTGATTCCGATTCCGGCCGAATTGAGCTATAAAATGTAGTGGGCTTTGAATCTCTCATCACCATGAGTCTAACCATGTAAGTATGGAGTTCTAATTTTGCTTGTACATGGAGAATTTTTGATTTGAAATTTGGGTGATAATTCGGTTTTACATGAATTTGACCTAGTTAGAGTGAGAATTGGACTTCGGTGTAGTTATGGAAGTTGCTTGTTGGGTGATTTTGAGTGGAATAGGTGTTGCTCCGCCGGGAAAATTTCAAGTTGGTGGCGCCGCCGCCGCCAACGGCGGTCAAAGGTTGACTTTTTGGGATTTTCGACAAATTGCATGTCGTTTCGCTCGGAATCCTGCCCCGATCGCAGTGGTGAGGTTTGTTTTTCGATTTGAGCATCGGAAATTATAGCGAGGTTTTGTGGTGTGATTATTGAATTTTCGACAATTCGTTATTATTAGATTATGTGTTTCCGAGAACGGCTGTTCCTCGTGATATGATTCGAGGTACTGAGTTATGATTTTGAGAAATGGATTTTATGATTATTGAGGGGTTCGTGATCGTTCGTTTGGCGAGGGATTTTCCGCCGAATCACGGGATTAACGCGTATTACGTTACGCTAGTCTGTGAGTGGACAATTTCTTTTCACGGATTGATTGCGAGTCTTTATACACGTTTTACGAACTTGAGCATGCTTACGAGACTATGATTTATATGAGCATGTGTTATACGATTATATTACGTATATGCTTTCATATGTTGTTTATTGCATTTGCATCGAATTATTTATGATTTGGTTTACACAGAGTACAGTCACAGTTTATGTTGTTGTATCGATACACTTGCATCCCAACTGATCCCCGAGGTTGCCTACCAGGGGGGAACTGTACCTTATGCCGATGTATTTCCGGGTGGATACAGTTGTCTGTTTCTTGTGCCGATGCATTTCCGGGTGGAAACAGATACCCTAACCTGAGGCCTTTCTGGCTAGAATCACGTGTGGGTCTGAGATCCCGTGATTCGGACTGTACTAGCACTGGTGTGTCTACGAGCGACCCTGTGAGATTTTTCATGCATGCTCTGTACGCGTAAGGAGTTAGAGTCTCCCTCGTGTACCATTTGATTTTTATACATTTGACTCGCATATGTTTTTATAACATATTATTCGACGAAAGAAATTTATTTTCGTCCACTCACTCTAACAGTTTTCACGTCTTTCCCCTGGCTTTTAGGTTTCCGTGCCCAGTTTGCAGTTCAGATTCTGGTGTCGCACGTCGTGGTCGGATGCATAGTATTGGAGCGATGTTTCTTGTATGGTAGGTTCTTGGTTTGGCCTACTATTTGTATATGTATACTAGAAGTCGCTCTGAGTATTCTGATGTATATTTTTATACGATTTTCTCCGGATTTCGGTAAAGTATAGTTATATTTATTACTTTACATTACTGTTGATATATTGAGAAATTCGGTTGGGATTGGTGCCCACGGTTTGATTTTTGTGGCATAGGATGAAGTGTTATTTTTCGGGTGCAGGTAATGACAATTCTGCGTTAGTAGCGTTACTCTGCCAAAATTTTGATGGTTTTTGTTGGTTCATGTTTTCAGAAGGGGTTTGATTCCGGTTTAGGGAACTAAATCGGGGTTGGGTCCATTCAGCTTGGTATCAGAGCATTAGGTTATAGGTTCTGTAGACTTCTGTAGTCGTGTTTACTAAGGATATTTGAGAATGTACAGCATGTCTGGAGTGGTGACCCGACCGGCCGGTGGATACTCATCAATACTCCGGGTGTTGTATGCTTTCAAATATTTAAAGTTCCATGATTACGTTCTATTTGTTGCGAACGATGTTTTATTCATTAGGATGCCTCATTGACGTGCTTTCCGTGTCGGTACGGTTGTGGATCCTATTGAGGATCAATCGACGCGCGATTTGCCAGTGAATTGTGGGTTTGGATGAGCATTCTGAGTTCAGAGTTATGTGTGGTATGGTTTGCCTGGTTGTGCGTGTATGAGTGTCTACATGTTGCCTCAGAGTTGAGAATTGTGGCAGTTGATGTTTGTCTGAGACAGAGCATTGCATTTGGTGGGCTGGTATTGTGTGAGTTCCTGTTGCGACTCCATGGCCTACATTCAGGGATGTATCGTTCATATGTTTGTTTCCGTTTGTACGTGTTATGTGGCTTCAGAGGAAGCAGTGCACGAGGTTCGAGATGAGTTTGAACTTGAGCATCAGAGGGATTTTGATTGTTATGCCTCGAGACAACCGTGAGGAGCTTTGTGTGCTATACTCAGAGGCGAGGCTATTGAGAATGAAAGGTGTACGCGGTTTCCGATGTGTTGGTTTGAGGAAAGTGAATTTAGTCGAGATATTTGATGAGGTTGAGTTCAGGCACCTTAGGATCAGTGACTTCATCAGGCTGTGGCCTTTTCGATTATGTTGGGGGTCATCAGATCAAAGTAGAGGATCCGTTTGGTGGTGATGGAGATCACAGAGTAGCGGACTAGCTCCTGTGGCATGAGTTTGGGTGATTGTTGGTGATCCTTTCCTGCAGCAGGTGTCACTGTGACTTGTGTTCGTGGAGCACTCTCAGTTGCTATTGTGGTGGCCAGGAGGGTCACGTTGTGAGGGAGCGCCCTCAGCCAGCTGTTTTAGTGGTTCGGCAGCTCAGAGTTCAGGAGGAGGTCATGATGTTGTTTCTGGAGTTTGACCAACGCAGACTTCTAGGCGAGTTATTTAGCAAGTCGCAATTGATGTGGGTGGCTAGTTGGGCATGTTGGAGTTCGTGCCATAACCTTGTATGAGGACAGAATTTTCTCCGAGGTTACTGCTGTTTTATATCCATGGCTATTGTACCTGCATCTCCACTTTCGAGGTTTTAGAGATTGATGCAACCATCCGGAGGTTACGAGATCTTTGTTAGAGGTTATGGGTTAGCCGCGAATTTGTTATAGCTGGATATCGTCGATTTTGGTGTGATGATGGGTATAGACTTCTTGACGACGCATTGGGCTATGTTCGATGGTCACGAGAAGGTGGTTGTGTTTCGACGACCAGACTTTTCCCCGAGATACTGTTTCGTGGTGATGGTCGAACGGATGGTGGAAACGGGTTGTGTTGTTTGCTTAGCTCATGTGGTGGATACTACGGTTGCTGTGCTCGACATTGGCGACATTGAGGTGGTTCAAGAGTTTCCAGGTGTGTTTCGGAGGAGTTACCGGGTATACCTCCAGTTCGGGAGACTGACTACACCATTGAGCTTTTACCGAGCGCTGGACTCATATCACCGGTATCCTGAAGTTCAGTACCAGCGGAGCTGATGGAGTTACAGGTTTGACTTCAGGAGTTGCTGGAGGAGATTTTGTACGACCCAGCGTATCATCGTGGTGTACTCTTGCTTTGTTTGTGCGGAAGATGGATGGTTTGATGAGGTGGTGCATTGACTGTCGGATGCTGAATCAGGCTTCAGAGGAGAGCAAGTATCCTTCGCTTCGGATTGGCGATTGGTTTGATCAGCTCAAGGGAGCTTCAGTCTTTTCAAAGATTGATATCGGGTCCGGATACCATCAGTTGAGGATTGATGAGTCAGATGTGGCTAGGACGTCTTTCGGATATTGGTGCAGGCATTAGGAGTTTTTGGTCACGCCGTTTGGTTGACCAATGCCCCGTAGATCTTGCAGACTTGATGGACCAGGTGTTCAGACGGTTTCTGTACGAGGTTGCGGTCGTGTTCGTTGGCAATATCCTGATTTACTCCAGGAGTGTGGGCCAGCATCTGAAGCAATTGCGAGCGGTTTTGCGGATTTTGCGAGATGATCGACTGTTTGTGAAGTTCAACCAGTGTGAGTTTGGCTGATTAGCGTGAAGATTTTTGGCCGTGTGATGTTATCCGAGGGAGTCGGCGTGGATCCTGACCAGATTGAAGCCGTGTAGATTTGGGGTTGACTTACCATTGTACCAGAGATCAAGGGTCTCTTGAGTTTAGCAGCCTACTATCGGCGCTCTGGGTAGGATTTTCTCGGATTGTCACTCCACTTTCTGGATTGACGGAGAAAGGCGTCAAGTTTGAGTGGTCTGATGCACGCGAGGAGAGTTATTTACTCCTGAAGGAAGGTTGACCATTGCTTTGGTTTTGATGTTACCTGACGATCATGGTGAGTTCGTGGTTTACGGCGATGCATCGAGATTTGGATTTGGTTATGTTTGATGCAGCATTGCAGAGCGGTGGCTCATGATTTCAGGCAGTGGAAACTTTATGTAGTTGCATATCCTGTGTATGATTTAGGGGTTGCTGTCTTTATGTTAGCATCAGAGAGTTCAAGATACTACTACTACGGCGTGCAACGCAGTGTAGGACGTACACTGATCACTTGAGTTTCATCCACTTGCATATTCAGCCGGATTTGAGCTTGAGGCAGTGTAGATGTATGGGGTCGACTAACGACTATGGCTGCACATTTGAGTTTATCCGAGAGAAAGGTTAATATTGTTGCTGATGCATTCAATTGGAGGTTGAGAACAGCATTGTTTCATGTGTGTATGGCTCGAGTTTCCGTGTTAGCTGAGTTGCGAGCTACGGGAGCTGAGTCAGAGTGTAATGATGATGAAGCTCATTGTTTTACGTGCGTTGTGCACTAGTGGTACGAAGATGTATCCGATACTTCGAGTTTACTACTCGTGACGCAACCTGTAGAGTAATGTAGCAACTTATGTGTGCAGATTCCACATTTGTCGGCAGGCGATGGCAGCGTGGCAGAGACTTGCCGGGAAGTTACAGCCATTGGAGATTTCCAATTAGAATTTGGAGCTTGTCACTGTGGATTTTGTGTGCTAGTACGCACTTCGGTTTGTGGTACCAGTTGTCGGATCTTTGTGGACCATTTGATGAACTTAGTATGTTTCCTTGTACTTTTCGGAAAAGATTTTGGTGGCAGGCTGGCATAGCTATGTTTAGTGGAGGTTGTCCATTTACGTGGTGTGCCTGTGTCCCAGTTTGCTGATCGAGATAATCAGTTACAACTAAGTGTTGGCAAACGTTGCAGTGAGCATTGGGGACCAGATTACAGTTTAGCACAGTTTCTTATCCTCAGATTGGCGGGCGATCTTTGAGGACTATTCAGACCTTTGAGGGCATGATCTGGTCTTGTGTATTGCAGTTCCGAGGGATTTGGAACCAGCAGTTTCAACTGTTCGAGATTGCATCCAGTATCAGTTTGTTGACCACTATGATTATGACGTTGCTTGATGTCGTTTTGAGGAACGATGTTGTACTCCATTGTGCTGGAGCGAGTTTGGTGTGAGCTGATGTTGGATCCTGATTTAGTGGAATGTGCTACCAAAGACTTTCGGATTAGCGGAAACAGGCTGATAATTGCCCGAGTTTGATGTTTGAGCTATGTTGGTGTAAGTAGGCTGAGTTGTGAATTGCCACGCTGTTTTGATCCGTACGTGATCATAGGCGAATTTGTGTTGTGCCGTATAGTTCGGCATTGCCTATAGCGTTGGCTTTTGTGTGTGTTGTGTTCCGTGTGGTGGAACTACATTTCAGATTTGTTGCGTGTTTTGTACCCTATCAGTTCCTTATGCAGGAAGACTTGGTGTGACGACCCGAACTAGAATCTTATGCATATTCGGCACGATTCTCGAGGTTGAGTTTAGTCGCAGTTTATTGTCATATATGTGGTTTGCCGATTTGATTCGCTACTATATTTTCGGTCGAGAATTTGAGTTGAGTGTCTTCACGGAAATTGTAGAGTACGTGATTTCGAGCTCGTGGGCGGTTCCAGAATATTTTTCCGATAACCAAGGAATATTTTATGATTATTTGAAGTTTCGGTATCCGACGAGTTTATCCGATTGATTCGAGTTTATCCGAATCGTGATGGTTATCCATTTCGAATCGTCGATTGACTCGAGGGACGAGTATAAATATCGAAAATTCGAAAAATAGTCGAGAAATAGTCGAGAATTTCATTTCGGGCATTGACCAGACATTGACTTTCCGTTTTTGGCAAGTTTGACCCGTTGACCTGATAGGGGGAGTTTCCCGTTTCGGCTTTGAAGTCAGGCGACCAAATTCTGGCCACCTCCGGCCAAGTGAAAGGTAGGAATCGCTTCCTTGAATGATTTCGAGTACGTTGGTATTTGGTTTGGATAAAATTGATGTTGTTTTGGATGGGTTCGATTGAGGCCGAGTTGGATGGATTCGCCGGTGACGGTGGAGGTGGTTCCGGCGAGTGTTGAGGGTCGTGAGGTTGGGGATTTTGTTCCCCACACCTCGGTGGTGCTTCCTAGTGGCTTGGTTTTGGACGAGGAGGCGTTTTGGGAGGAATCCAATTTGGGATTTCGGTTTGTGTTTCCATTCGGGTTTGTTGAATTTTGGAAGGGTTAGAGTGTGAATTGGCTGAAGAGGTAGAAGAGAAAGTGGTTCGCATGGTCATGATGGTGTAATCTGGAAGTTTTCGCCGGAGAATCTTGCCGTTGACGGCGCGCCGCCGCCGGCGGCGGCGGTCAACGGCGAGGAAAAGTCAACTTTTCAGATTTCGACAATTTTAATGTCATTTTTCTCGTAATCACGCCCTGATCGTCGTCCAGAGGTTTTTGGGTCGATTTGATTAGCCGATTTTCAGTCGAGATTTCGAGTGGGGATTTCGGGATTTCTGTAATTCATTTTGTACCGCATTTCATATTTCCGGGAACGGTTGGTTTCCGTGCATCAGTACAGTGTTGTGGACTATGATTTTTGATCGGTTGTGTTTTATGAATATATTCAGGAGATCGAGATCGGGATCGTGATCGTGCTTCTGGCGAGGGATCTTCCGCCGGGCCACGAGATTAGAGAGAGTGTGCTTTTTGCTCACCTGTGAGTGGACAATTTCTTTTCACGGAAATGATTGCGAGTCTTTTTATATGATTTTCGAACTTGAGCATGCGTATGGAATTTCGGATTACATGAGCATGTGTTTACAATTATATATATATACGGATATATGTATACGAATAAACAGATATGAGCATATTTACGAGATTACGATTGTTATGAGCATGTGTTATAAACGATTATGTTACGCATATGCATTTTTATGCTATTTACTGTACATGCATCGAGATATTTGTGATTTGATTTTCACAGTGTATAGTCGTACTTCATGTTGTTGTATCGATACACTCGCATCCCGGCTGATCCCCGAGGGTGCTTACCAGTAGGGGTACCGTACCTTGTGCCGATGTAGTTCCGGGTGGGTACTGGTTTCTGTACCTTGTGCCGATGTAGTTCCAGGTGGGTACAGATGTTTGTTTCTTGTGCCAATGTAGTTCCGGGTGGAAACAGATACCCTGACCTGAGGCCTTTCTGGCTCGAATCACGTGTGGGTCTGGGATCCCATGATTCGGACTGTACTAGCACGGACGTGTCCATGAGTGGCCCCGTGGGATTTTACTTGCATGCTCTGTACGCTGGAGGATTATGGTTTACCTCGCGTATTTTATTATATTTATTCATTCGACTCGCATATGTTTTTATAACATATATTATTTGGTGAAAGACATTTATTTCGCCCACTCACTCTAACGTGTTTATTGTCTTTCCCCTGGGCTTTTCGGTTTCCGTGCCCAGTTTGCAGTTCAGGTTTTGGTGTTTTCACGTCGCGGTTTGGAGGCTAGTGATCTGAGCTACCTGTGTTTTCCAGTAGGTTCTTGTTTCGCCTACTGATGTATATGTTGTATATGTTTTACACTAGAGGTCGCTCTGGTACATTCTGATACATGTTTATACGGATTTTCTCGGATATACATATATACATAGTACAGTTTGATTACTGTTATTGATTATATTGATGTTGAGAAATCCGGATGGGATTGGTGCCCACGGTTTGGCTTTTGTGGCATAGGATGAAGTGTTATTTTCTGGGTGCAGGTTATAGTAATTCATGTTAGTAACGAAACTCTGCCGAAATTTTGAAAATTTTTTGTTGGTTCGTATTTTCGGAAGGGTTTGATTCCGGTTTAGGTAACTGAATCGGGATTGGGTCCTTTCACTTGGCAATTGTGAGGAGCCAGTTCAGATTCAAGATTTGAGGGTACAGGGATTACAATACAGAGATATCTCCTATTGTGGAGTCTGTTGTCGGAGTCGTTCAGTTGGGGTTGCCACTGGAAAGTTGAGCTTTATGCAGAGGCAGTGCTCCTACTTTTTAGTCGGCAGACTTGGAAATTTCAAGGTCGAAATTTGTTTAAGGGGGGTGGATTTGTGACGACCCAGAACAAAATTAGCAGTGTAATCAGCTTAGTCCATAAGGTTATGCGTAATCGCAGATTTCCGATAGTTGATTGAATTGCCAGACTTGATCACGACTTAATTATTGGCCGAGAATTTGAGTTGAGTCTCTTCTCGAGAGTTGTTGTATGCGTGATTTCGAGTTCGTGGGCGGTTCCGGATCATTATTTGGACGACCGAGGATTATGTTATGAATATTTTGACCGTTGATTATTTAATCGGATAAGCATGTGTTGGATTGTACCGTTGACTTTTTATCGGATTTGTTGAATTGTTTGACTTCGGTTGCTAATTGAAGAACATGTCGAGTTGAGTTTGTTGCCGCGAGAATTATCGAAATAGGAATTACGATGCCAAAGTTACGTGTCTTTGAAGTTTGTTGTGAAATTAATTAAGGGAATTTCCTAAAATAGCAAGTATTTAATGAGGGGTTTCCACTTTTGGCAAGTCAACATGGTCATTATTGGAGGTTGACCGGTCAACGCGGGGAGAATTGGGGAGGTGCGACGGTGCGACGTGCTCCACGGCGGCGAGCGCCGTCCGGCCACCTCCGACCTCAGCTCTGGTCTCTTTCTCTTCGCCTTGATCTCCCCTTGACGTTTCCGGCCACCTCTCCCGGCGTGGGACGCTGGAGGTGTGTGAAAATTCCTCCCAAAGTTGTAGAAATTTGGGGGTTTTGGTTGATTCCGTTTCCGGCCGAATTGAGCTATAAAATGTAGTGGGCTTTGAAGCTCTCATCACCATGAGTTTAACCATGTAAGTATGGAGTTCTAATTTTGCTTGTACATGGAGAATTGTTGATTTGAAATTTGGGTGATAATTCGGTTTTACATGAATTTGACCTAGTTAGAGTGAGAATTGGATTTCGATGTAGTGATGGAAGTTGCTTGTTGGGTGATTTTGAGTGGAATAGGTATTACTCCGCCGAGAAAATTTCAAGTTGGTGGCCCCACCGCCACCGGCGGTGGTCAACGGTGGTCAAAGGTTGACTTTTCGGGGTTTTCGACAAGTTGCATGTCGTTTCGCTCGGAATCGCGCCCCGATCGCAGTGGTGAGGTTTGTTTTTCGATTTGAGCATCGAAATTATAACGAGATTTTGTGGTGTGATTATTGGATTTTTGACAATTCGTTATTATTGGATTATGTGTTTCCGAGAACGGTTGCTCCTCGTGATATGATTCGAGGTACTGAGTTATGATTTTGAGAAATGGATTTTATGATTATTCAGGGGTTCGTGATCGTTCGTTTGACGAGGGATTTTCCGTCGGATCACGGGATTAACGCGTATTGCGTTACGCTAGTCTGTGAGTGGACAATTTCTTTTCTCGGATTGATTGCGAGTCTTTATACACGTTTTACGAACTTGACCATGCATACGAGACTATGATTTATATGAGCATGTGTTATACGATTATATTACGTATATGCTTTCATATGTTGTTTATTGCATTTGCATCGAATATATTATTTATGATTTGGTTTACACAGAGTACAGTCATAGTTTATGTTGTTGTATTGATACACTTGCATCCCGACTGATCCCCGAGGGTGCCTACCAGGGGGAACTGTACCTTGTGCCGATGTATTTTCGGGTGGATACAGTTGTCTGTTTCTTGTGCCGATGCATTTCCGGGTGGAAACAGATACCCTAACCTGAAGCCTTTCTGGCTAGAATCACGTGTGGGTCTGGGATCCCGTGATTCGGACTGTACTAGCACGGATGTGTCTACGAGCAACGCCGTGAGATTTTTCATGCATGCTCTGTACGCGTGAGGAGTTAGAGTCTCCCTTGTGTACCATTTGATTTTTATACATTTAACTCGCATATGTTTTTATAACATATATTATTCGACGAAAGAAATTTATTTTCGTCCACTCACTCTAACAGTTTTCACGTCTTTCCCCTGGGCTTTTCGGTTTCCGTGCCCAGTTTGTAGTTCATATTCTGGTGTCGCACGTCGTGGTCGGAGGCATAGTATTCGAGCGATGTTTCTTGTATGGTAGGTTCTTGGTTTGGCCTAATATTTGTATATGTATACTAGAAGTCGCTCTGAGTATTCTGATGTATATTTTTATACGATTTTCCCCGGATTTCGGTAAAGTATAGTTATATTTATTACTTTACATTACTGTTGATATATTGAGAAATCCAGATGGGATTGGTGCCCACGGTTTAATTTTTGTAGCATAGGATGAAGTGTTATTTTTCGGGTGCAGGTAATGACAATTCTGCGTTAGTAGCGTTACTCTGCCAAAATTTTGATGGTTTTTGTTGGTTCATGTTTTCAGAAGGGGTTTGATTCTGATTTAGGAAACTAAATCGGGGTTGGGTCCTTTCATTAAAAAATAAAGATATAAGACTCGACATCAAATTAGCTGTCCGAATTTTTGATTGGGAACGAAACCAAAAATAGCGGTACTGGGAGGAGTTATAATATTTGAATTTCTCTTACATTCTACGTTTCTGAAATGGATCTTATCATTCGCCGTCTAAGTGTCGTAGTCTAAGTACTTAAACGATGGAAAAAAATTGCCGCCTAAGTGATATCTTAGACGACGAAATAATTGTTCGTCGTCTATGTTTTTAGAAGACGAAAGTTTATTGACAAAGGCGACAAAAATTTGCATTGGTTTAATGAACACTTAGAGGACGAAACCAAGAATTCGTCGTCTAAAATACATGTAAACACTTAGGCGACGAAAATACAGTTTTGTTGTCTAAAAGGCAACACTTAGCTAGACGACGAAATTGTAGTAGTTTCGTCGTTTAAGTGCTTAATTTTGTCAAATACATAAACAAATAAACCACTTAGACAACGAAACTACTATAATTTCGTCGTCTAATTAAGCATTGCAACTTAGACGACAAAATTGTAATTTCGTCATCTAAGTGGTTAATTTTTTTTTAAAAAATAAATATAAAATTCATGAAATAAATTAATAATTAGCATTTCATGAATTTTTCAATTAATTTTTTGTATAAGAAAATTTATAATATTGCAAAATTTATTAAATACTAATTATTAATAATAATGCAAAATTCATAGTAAATAAAGAATTTAAAGTATTTTGTATTTAAATACAAAATTAATAATATAATTAGTTAATAAACTAAATTAATATAGTCGCTATCATTCTAGCTACTTTCTCTTTAAGCGTATTTTCAGCGAAGTTTTCATATCGAGCATAACACCCTCGAGGTAAATCGACTAACCTTCTTTGATTTACAAAGTAGGTTGAAAAACTTAATTACTGTAACATCCTAGATCTAGGTATAGATTTAGGTTTCAATGCAGTGAATTTTTATTTGCCTCTGGTTCCTATAGATTATTGCAGGCATGAGTGAAAGCGGATTTAATTGTCTTCATCAAAGTTTAAATAATACTTATGGTTCTGGGGGAGTCACGGTATACATGAAAAAAAGGGAAGTCGATATTTTGTGACTCTGAGTTAGTCGCGGTTTTATGGGGTGTGGTATGAAACCACCAGATCTTGCATCGATCTTTGTGACCATACATCATGGATCATGTTTTTTATGCCCTAAACTTGATTAGTGATTTGGTTTTTTGATCAGTAAACTAATTTCATCTCTTATCTTTTGTAGATGACTGAGCCAGCAAGGCCAGAATTTGACATCCATGATCTTCAAGGAGCAGAATACCACAAATGGGTCTCAGATGTGAGGAATACTCTCATTAGTAAGAGACTCACAGATACTATTCAACCACTACCACCTGGCATTGAAGTCAACGATGAAATCAAAGCTAGAAAAGCTCAAGCTCTCATGTTTCTCAGGATACACATTCATCTTACTCTGAGTAAACGGTACTTGTTAAAGGATGACCCCGTAGATTTGTGGGTGACTTTACAAGAATGGTTTAACAATGTGCATGATGCACAACTTCTTGGACTCACAGAAAGATGGGATCAAATTCGGCTATTGAATTATCCTAAAATCAATGATTTCTATCAGAAGATTCAAGAGCTACAATCCAAGCTTGCCATTTGTGGCATTGTAAAGATCGACCAAGATATGGTCGAGAAGTCTTTGATTATCTTTCCTACCTCCATGGACACACTTGCTCATCAGTACCACATTGATTATGAAAAAGGGAGACTTAGATCATTCAGTGATCTTATGAGTGTGTTGGCCAAGAAAGAGAGGCATCAAAAGATCCTTCTCCACAACAATATTAGGCAAATCGATACAAAGAAAGTCCATGAGGCTCATCATATTTGAAAGGCAAGAAAGGATAAGAGGAACAACTGTTCGAAACCTTACCAAACTTGTAGTTGTAGAGGAGGACGTGGTAGAGGTCATGGTAGAGGAGGAAATAGTAAAAATTTGACTTGGACTCGCCAAGACAACAACTACAATAACTCCAACAAGAATCCATCAAGTTCTAGTTCTAGGAACAATAGAAATTCTTCAAAGTCTACTCCTTCAATGTCTTGCTTGGCACCTTACTATAGGTATGGTTGTACCAAGCATATACACAAACAGTGTCATGCATCTAAGGATGTATAGAATCCCTACAAGAGATGGAAGTAGTACCTAACACATGAGACCAACTACACTGCAGATCAAGAGCTGGAAGATGGCAAAGAAGCTAATATAATTGTAGCAGATATCCTAATACAAACCTAACGACTACAATATTTGCTTAGTCTATGTATTAGACTAATATCTCTACTATGCAATCAAGTTTAGCTTAGTATTTGACTTTATTTTTAGTCATGGTTATTGAATAAGAACAATCTTTTGATGTAAGTTTTGATGTTGGCAAAAGAAATAAAAGTTCTTTCTTTCGGTATTTGAAAGTATTAAGAATGGTTGTACATATTGCTTACAAGGTTAAAATTCTACAAAATCCTATGGCATTATAACACCAAAGTATTATATGACCGAGACAAAAGAGAGGACGGTGTTATTTATGTTGGAAAAATGGTGGTTTCCACCTTTTTAATATGACAATTTAAACAGAATAATTGAGTGTGTTACACTTAATTTTGATGTGAGGGAAACATGGATTTGTGTTCTCCTATAAGAGTAAATAAAGATTATATATTCATTTGTTTAAATTGGTTAAGGGGTGAATGAGAAATTTTCACCTAAAGTTGGCTACTTGAAACAAAAGGAAGGAATGTGATCCCACATGGAAGAAATTAGAAATGTGGAAGTCTTTATTTATGATTGCACCCTAGTATACCTTGAGTAAGTGAGTAGAAAGGCTCTCTTTCACACGCGCAGGGGGGGTGCAAATCTTGGGTGAAATGAGTATGCGATATGGACTTGTGTGCACCCGCGTCCTGTGGACACGAATGTCGTTCCGAGACCTTTCAGCTTCGTCAGTTATGTGTATTTTTTGGCTGAATTATGGTGGGTTTCTCACCATTATTGCATGATTAGTGAGTGATAACTCATAACCTTTTGGTGGTCGGCCATCAGAATGCAATCTTCTCTTCTATCACTTCTCTCCCTCTCTCAACTCAGAGCAAATCCGGTGATAGAGTAAGGTATTCTTCAATTCGAAGAGAAGTTCTTGTGCTGCGGTACAAAATTTTGAAGTTGTTTTATCCTAGGAGAACAACGACATACAAGCTTGTGGGCGGCGTAAAAGTTCTTAAGGAAAGCGTGTGATACATGTGACTTAACTTAGTTCATCTTTTTACCCAGAATTTGTTATTCATTCATATGTTTACATTTTACTAGTTATTTAATTAGTATTTGTTATATTATATTTAATTTAATATCACTTATTTTTCCTACAATATAAACGAGACAAAAGAGAGGACGGTGTGATCATAGATACTTTTTGATTTGTCAAAGGGCTCTTTGTTCGGATTTTAGCATCTTTTGATCCCTAAAAAATTATGCTTGGTTGACCTTTGATCCATTGAAGGGAGTCCTCGAGTTTTGAAATATGAGAACCTTTGATCCATCGAAGAACTCGTCTCGATCCATCGAAAGTAGGCCTCTGGTTCCAATGGCCATATTTCTTCGATCCATCGAAGACATAGTCTCGATCCATCAAGGTCAAGCCTCGGGTTCACACACTCTGAACATCTTCGATCTATCGAGAAAAATCCTCGATGCATCAAAGACTCTGCTCAGAATTGGTGTTTTTCCTTGATGTATTTCAGCACTCTTTAAGTGTCACAACCCCCTGGTAAATCTTTAAGTCTTTACTTAAAGTGGTCAACAAATCTTAAAGACTAATTAATTCAAATTCTTTTGTAGATGTTTGAAGGCGAGATTGAGTGCTAACAGGTAATGGTAATACTCATACTATACTATGGAATATGTAATTATTTAGTGATCTTGTGTCATATACATCATTAGTGACAACCATGACTAGTTCTGAACCGGTTATATAAGGGCGTGGTTCAACACAATTTTTTCTACCACGTGAAAAAAGAATCTATATCACTGATGTCGTTGTACGCGCCTAAGGACCAAACCTTGCTAAGTTTTAAGGACATTAGAGCCAGCGGTTTACACTTGAAAACTCATTGTAAGAATGAAAGAGAATTTTTATGCATAACTTCAGAAGAGTGCGGTATAAAGCACATCTTGAAAAAGTTAGAGGCAATTCGTAGTAGATTATATCTTACTACAGTTTGAATTACTTTATCAAATGTTGTCACACTTACTACTGTGTGTGACACGGCCTCATACAAGCTTTGGCATTATCAACTGGGGCACCCAGGTCGTGATATGATGATAAAATTATTGAATAACTCTCATAATCATCCATTTTTCAAAGGCAAGAAGCACGTGAAAATTCCTAAAACCATCGGATTTGATGGAGTGGATGAGATGAACAATCTCCATAAGATTCATTTATGGCAATCTCTGATGCTCACCGCTCTTTTTGCAAAGCTTGCTGAGTAGCAAAGTTGCAGGCAAGACCTTCCTTTGTGGTTGACAAAAATAAAAACATACCATTCTTATAGAGAATACATGATGATATTTGTGGACCTATCAAATTGGAATGCGGACAATTTAAATATTTTATGGTTTTAATAAATGCATCAATGCAATGGTCAGACGTTGCTTTGCTATCCATAAGGAATGCTGCATTTGCAAAACGCCTAGCATAAATTATTAAGCTTCAGCCTCACCACCCGGACAATTAGATTGGATAATACAGGAGAATTTGCACCAAAATTTTTTGATGACTACTGTATGTTGATTGATATTGAAGTTGAATATCCTGTCCCTCATGTTCATTCACAAAATGGTTTAGCAAAGGTACAAATCAAGCGGTTACAGCTTGTGGCCAGAGTCATGGTTATGCGTACCAATTTGCCGGTATCTGCTTGGAGATATGCATATTAAATGCAACAATGCTTCTTCGCTTGAGACTTGTAACACGCCAACCATTCAGTACGTACTAGTTGATAATTGGGTATAAGTCTAACATTTCATATCTACGCATCTTTGGTTGTGTAGTGTATGTGCCAATTGTGCCACCACATCGCACTAAAATGGGTTATCAACTTAGGGATATATGTTGGTTATGAATCTCCAAAAATTATCTGTTACTAAGAACCTTCGACATGAGATCTCTTTACTACAAAATTTGTAGATTTTCACTTTGAAGAAACATACTTCCCGACGTTAGAGAGAGATAAGAATGCCTCCATTCCGGTTGAACGTCAGGAATTGACGTGAAAAGCTCCTCCCACTATGTTTCAAGAAAATCCATGCACATCTCAAAGTGAGATTAAAGTGTGACGTATACTTGATCTTTAGAAGGTAGTAGACTCGATGCCTGACTCCTTCATTGATATTGCCAAAGTGACGAGATCACACATTTCTATTACAAATATTCCTGCAAGGTTGGAAGTCCCCAAGGGGTGGTATAAAGTAACTTCAGGGCAGAGTAACGTACCTCTTACCCATATGGCTTCGGCTCCCACCTGAAAGATGGGGAGACCAAGAAAATCCATAGATGAGCTACCGGTGAAAAGGCAGGCCATCCATGCACAAATGATCCTTTCATCATCAATGTTATGAATCCCACATATGAGATTACTCCTAATTATAGTTATGTCCTAGAATCACAAATGGCTTCTCTCGATGACACTTCTAATCCATATGTGATGTCAGAAAACGGTGAAATCTCACTAAATAACAATTATAAGCTCATTGTTATAGATATATCATCTAAGGTAGTTAATGATGCTTTTACTTATTCCGCCATTCAAGAGATTATTGACAACAATGAAGTGGAATCTTGCACGGTTGTTGATTGTCAGTGGAAAGCGGATTGACCGAAATGGAAAGAAGCAATGCAGGCCGAACTAGACTCTTTGAAGAAAATGCAGGTTTTTGGACCGGTTGTGCTATGCCCACATAATGTGAAGCCGGTTTCACATAAATGGCCCTCTATTCGAAAGCGTAATGAGAAGAATGAACTCATGCGGTATAAACCTAGACTTTTGGTGCAAGGATTCTTTCAACGCCTTAGCATTGATTATAAGGAGACATAGTCTTTAGTTATGGACATCATTAATTTTTTCTACCTTCTTAGTATGGTAATGTCCGAAAAACTGAACATGCAGCTGATGGATATGGTGACAACATATCTCAATGGAAACCTTGATTCAGAGATATACATGAAAGTGCCGAAAGACATGGTCATACCCAATTCAAGTAACTCTACATCACGAGTACTCATGTGATTATATTGAAGCATTCACTATATGGATTGAAACAATCTGGTAGGATGTGGTACACACGTCTCAGTGACTACTTGATTGGGAAGGGATACAAGAACGATGATTTATGCCCATGTATGTTCTTTAAGAGAAGAAGTTTAGGATTTTTCATTATAGCGGTCTATGTTGATGATATGAATATCATTGGATCTCTTGATGAAATCAATGAGATGGTTAGCTCATTGAAATCCGATTTTGAGATAAAACACCTTGGTTTGACTCAATTTTGTCTTGGTTTGGAATTAGAACATCGAGTTGGTGGAATACTTAATTATTCACTAGTCTGCTTATGTCCAAAAGATGCTCATGCAATTTAATATGGATAAAACACACCCTTTTAGCACGTACATCAATGGTTGTACGCAGTCTGGAACTCAACAAAGATCCGTACAGTCCAAAAGATAACGATGATGAACTATTAGGAGCTGAGGTACCATACCTTACTGTTATTGGAGTTTTGTTGTATTTAGCCCAATGTACAAGACTAGATATTGCATTCTCTGTGAACTTATTAACTCAGTTTAGTTCTGCACCTACACAACGTCATTGGAATGGTATAAAGTACATTTTCATGTACTTGAAGGGTTTTATAGACTTGGGCATCTTCTTTCTCTACAAATAATATAGAAAGAAGCTTTATATTCCTAGAAAAGGGATGGTTGAATCACAACATGGAGGATCTAGACCCTTCGATCCATCGTGAATAATTATCAATCCATCGAAAGATGTTCCCGAGACAGACCAGAATGTATCCTTTGATCCATCGAGAGAAATTCTCAATCTATCAAAGGTTGCACCATGGACGAGCTCGAACCATGGCTTTGATCCATCGAAGGACCTGTTCAATCCATCAAAGGTTGATCATGCTGCAAGCACTGTTCCTCAATTTATTGTAGTGCCCTATTTAGAGACGCCTTGTGATGTCTTAGTTGATTTTGTTGATGCTGGGTACTCTCTGACCTATACAAAGAACATTCCCACACCGGTTATGTATTTACCATGGGGAACATAGTGATTTCTCATAGATTAACTAAGCAGACCCTAGTTGCTTCTTCCTTGAATCATTCTAAGATCATTGCTTTACATGAAGCGGTTAAGGAGTGTGTTTACCTTACGTCAATCGTATACTACATTCGAGGAACTAGTGGATTACCATCCACTACTATAACACCAACTTGTATCTTTGAAGACAATGCGGCTCGCATTGAAGAAATGAAGTTGATACATCAAGGGTGATCATACCAAGCACATATCACCAATGTTTTTCTTCAATCAGCAACAACAACAGCTATTGAATATTCATGTGAATTAGGTATGTTTGACTGATAATGTTGCAGACTTGTTTACTAAGTCGTTGCCAAAATCTCTATTTGCAAAACATGTGAGACGCATTGATATGTGAAGATTTTCTGAACTCTAAGATTGAGTTACTGATCAGGGGGAGTTCATTTTGTAGACATCAAGTGGAGTCTACATCACATGTGGTCGATTTTGTAGTTTATGCGTTGTACTTATTTTCCCTTCAACCAAGCTGTTGTTTTTATCCAAGAGGTTTTTTGTTTGCTTGGCAAGGTTTTTAGTGAGGCAACAAGTTATGCATCATACATTAGGATCTCGACACAAGGGGAAGTGTTTAGAGAAATTATACTTCTGGTATCTAGATGTGTGTCTTTTCCTAATTAGTATAGATATAAAGATTCTCTCGATCCCCGATTTACCAACAAAGCCGGTCTTGAGGGCAAGGTGGGCTAGGCCCACGCCTAGGGCTCCCAAGCCTAAGAGGCCCAAAAAACGCAAACTCATATATGTATATTTATCAAAGAAAAAAAATCAAATCGACTTAAACGCTTCTCAACTATCAGTGTATATATGCATAGAAATACTATTAAAGATGTCAGTCAATCACTCTATCCAAGGAAAACCTCCAAAAAAATAAACAAAATTCAACCCAAACCTGTGATTTGTTTTCACCTTTCGAAAAAAAATAATCTAAACTCTTTGAGAGAGCCTGAGAGCACAAATATTGGCTTCAGAATCGACCCCTTCCAATTCATTTAATAATTCATTTCATACTTCCATACCAGATGAATGAGATGATAGAACTCATTCATTCAATTAACTAAGGTTGTCAATCGACAACTCCTCTCACCGTATCAGTTTTTTTTTCTTGTTCTTTTTGTCAATTACTCAGTTAAATTTTTATAAGTTCTCTAAATCCTTTTTTGTTATATGTTAATTTGTTTATATTTTATTCTTTTTGTATGTTCTCTCTTGCGGATTTTTCTTAGGAAGTTCAGATTTTATTAGAACACTTTGATCATGTAACTCCATAACAATATCCACTACTAGAAAAACCTACTTAGGTGACGAAACCGTAATGGTTTCGTTGCCTAAGTCAAACATATATAAAGTTTTGCCTAAGAGAGAAAAAAATTGTTGCCTAAGTCACACTTAGACGAGGAAACAAAAAAAGTCGTCTAAGAGAGAAAAGCATCATCGTCTAAGAAAACTTAGACGACGAAATCTATAATTCGTCGTCTAAGTGAAACTTTAAACGACGAAAAATTTCTTCGCCATAGTAATCGTACCTAGATAACGAAATAGTAACATATCCGTCGTCTAAGACCATACCCTAACACTAACCCTAACCCTTAACCCTTAAACACTTAGACGACGAATGTTACCCATTTCGTCATCTAAGATGAATTTCATTAATTGCTTCCGATTAAAGAGCACGACCATGTATACCATCTGAAAATGTAAATTTTTTTTGTCGAGGGCATAGAGTAAACAATTCTTGAACTGTGAGTGTCGACGGTTCAGAAATCGGAGTTACGAAGATTCATATATCAACGTTTACGTTTCGTTGAAATTTCGATTTTATGTTTGACTACACCGAATAAACCCTTAACGAACTTCGTATTTATTGAAAATTCGTCCACTTACATATTATGTTATGATGAATATACCCAACTATTGTTTTGTCCAAATTCAATTCCGTTAATATTGATGTGGAGTGAATATAGACATACGAACACTTAATTTATACAACATTAGTAGATATATAATAAGTTTTTAGTCTTAAATCAATTTTTTATGTCAAATTTTAATCAATTTATATTTAGTTAATAAATTGAGACAAATACCCGTAACTTCATAAACGGGTTTACGAATTATTTTTTACGATAGTTTTCATCTTTTAACTATTTTTCGATAATCACTAAATTCATTCGATCGAGTCCTAAACTAATCCAAATTAGGTTGAATTTTTATCTACAATATTGTATAAATGTAATAGTTACATCTGATAGTTGATTTTTAAGCAACTACCCAAAATTAATTTTAATATATATATTTTTTAAACTTCACTTATGCGACGAAATATATAGTTTCGTTACCTAAGTGAATTTTCAAAAATAAAAATAAAAAATTTCACTTAGACGACGAAACTATATATTTTCGTCAATTAAGTTAAATTTATTTTATTTTTTAAAAATAAAATAAAATAAAAATTAAAAATATTCACTTAGGCGAAAAAACTAATAGGTTTCATCACCTAAGTTCAAAATTTAGGCGGTTTTTTGTCCGCAAATTTTTTTTACTGAAAATTCAAAATCACTTAGGGGACGAAACTTGTTGGTTTAGTCGCCTAAGTTCAAATTTTTTGCTGTAATTTTTTTTGTCAAATTTTTTTACCAAAAATTTAAATCACTTAGGTGACGAAACTTGTTGGTTTTGTCACCAAAGTGGTCGCGTATAAAAAAAATTATCCATAATTTTTCACAGTCTCTCTCTCTCTCACACACACACACACACACCTTCCACACCACCATTACTACCACCGCCGCCGCAACCACCACCACGACACCACTACCACCACCACCACATCGGCACCACCTCCACCACCTCGGCACCACCACACACCACCTCAATCAAATTATTTATTAATTATAAATTTTACATTAATTTATAATTAATATTTAATTATGATTTAATTAATTTATATTTATTTTATTTAGAAAAAATATTTAGACGACGAAATAAATAGTTTCGTCGTCTAAGTTATTTATTTAATTTTTTTTATTAAAATCAACCACTTAAAAAAAATTCGTCGTCTAAGTGAATTATTTATTATTTATTTTTATTTTTAAAAAAATTCGACACTTAAGCAACGAATAACCTAAAACTTTGTCGTCAAAGTGGTTGAACTTAGGGGAAATTTTTTTTGTTTCGTCGTTTAAACTCTCACTAAAAAGACGAAATTTTTTATCGCTTTTTCATTAATTTTTCGTCATCTAAAATTCTAGACGACGAAATTTATTTCTTTGCCTAACTTGTTACTTAGATGACGAAGAAAAAATGTTTCATCACCTAAGTACCTATGCTACGACACTTAGACAATGAACCTTAGGCGACGAAAAAATCCGCTTAGGCAACGAAACTGCTCCGTCGCCTTGGTGTATTTTTCTGGTAGTGATCTATGTTGCTTGAAATATATTTGATCCATTGCTCAATTGATATACTATAGTATTTATTCAAGAGTTTTTTGGTACATCATTTTTTTATTAAATAATATGTATATTTTTCGAAAGGTTCAGGCCCCAAACAAAATTTTGCCTAGGGCTTCCAATTTCTCAGGGCTGGCCCTGTTTACCAAGAGATTTATTGTATCAGTTTGTAATGCATATTTAAAGGTCATCTACCAATGAATAACGCACAGTTTTAGACCTATATATCTAAATTTTTGCCATTGACATGGAAAACAAATATTCTACCGTCTATCATCAACCAATATATGTTTTTTGCCTAACACCCTCTAACCAAAAACGACCATATACTACTTGAATTGGTTTTGAACACATATCTAATCTATGCACAGAGGATAAACTAGCTAGGTTTGCACATAAAATAGTTTATTGGCGCTAGCTAGCTCTTTTTGAATATATAGATAGAAATAGATTGAAAACTCCTAATTAACTTTCTATTAAGAAGAAAAATAAATAAATAGATGATGATTAAAAATAATGGGGCCATGAGGTGGAGGCCTCAAATCTTATATGGCATATACTTTTTTTTTTTTACAATATAAAAAAAATCAAAACACAAATCCTGTCCTTTTATATTTTAGTTGTCAATTTATTTTGTTTCATTTCATTATCTTAATCATATAGATTATATTATATAAATATTTTCTTTTCTAATCGATTATTAATTGTCTTTCCTTAAAACCAAATTATACCATATTATATCAGTAAATAATCTTAATTGTTTTTCTTATTAATTCTTTAAAATTTAGTTGTAGTTTCTATATCAAGATCAAGTACATATTTTCGTGAGAGAAAAAAAATAAAAAAAATAAAGAGATGGAAGTGGCCATTGATGCTTGAATTAGGTATTTGAAGTATATATATATCTGCCATTGATTAAGTAACTTTGAGCCCAACAGGTCATGACCAAATTGAAGCCTAAAAACTTACTTATTATTTTTAAGAAATAATATAGAAAAAACTAAAAGGAAAACAAATTATGGGATAATCATTCCAAATTGGAAAGGCATGTGGACTAGCTTTTCTCCGGGCCTCATCATATGTGTCATCATGCACCTTTGCATTGCTCTCTCTCTCTCTCAACTTTAACTTTTCACCGCCTCCCCACAAAATATTAGTATTCCAATCCTCCTAAAAATAGATAATTAAAATGACTGCAACAACAAGAACAACATCAAAAAAATATTAGAGAGAGAAAGAGCTAGCTAACACAGAGAGATGAGAAGCAAATCTTGCATATATTATTAGCTTTTGTTGTTAGGGCTGAAACCATATAATAACCATACTGGTTTTTGTGTTTTCTCTCTTAATCACAAGTCTAATACTACTGCACCCACAAACCCCTCCCCCGCCTTTGGTGAGCTCTTGTCCTTTTCTCTTCCAGGTATCTTGTAGCTAGCTGAGCCAAGATATTATCGAGTCAAAGTTCTTATTGCCAAGAAGATCGATCCAACAACATCTAGCAGCTAGCTAGGATTTTCATTTCACTTTGAATGTTGGAGAAGATCGATATGGCTCATGAAGGAGATGCAATTATTCCAAATGGGTTTCTTCAAACCTCAGTTGCAGTTCTTGGATCCGATCATGCTCCTGTCAAAAAGAAAAGAAACCTCCCAGGAAATCCAGGCAAGTTCTTCAAACTATGTCCTGTTCATTTCTGATTAATAATTATCAAATTGTTAATATTCATTAAAGGAGTATATGTTTACATGTATTTGTTTCAGATCCTGAGGCTGAAGTGATGGCCTTGTCCCCAAAGACTTTGATGGCTACAAACAGATTCTTGTGCGAAATATGTGGCAAGGGCTTTCAGAGAGACCAAAACCTACAGCTGCACCGCCGCGGACACAACCTTCCTTGGAAGCTCAAACAAAGAACAAGCAAGGAACCTAAGAAGCGCGTCTACGTGTGCCCCGAGAAGAGTTGCGTCCACAACCACCCGTCTAGGGCGCTCGGAGATCTGACCGGGATAAAGAAGCACTTTTGCCGCAAGCACGGCGAGAAGAAGTGGAAGTGTGAGAAATGCGCCAAGCGATACGCCGTGCAGTCGGATTGGAAGGCTCACTCCAAGACCTGTGGCACAAGGGAATACAAATGTGACTGTGGTACTCTATTTTCACGGTAATTATATTAAATCATACATTGTTATTATAATTAATCTGCTAGCTAGCTACCTACTACTATTTTTTTTTTTTTTACACGAGTAGAACGATGTATATATATAACATTCCAAATGAACAAACTATGGTGAAACCATATCGAGCACCGAAGTATAAAGTTTAATTTGTGGTTGCAATATCTTTGTCTGTTGAACAAGCTAGCATGTCATTTTGTCTTGAAGAACAGCAAGAAACCAATTAAACACCTAAAACAAGGAAATCAAATCAAAGCATACATATAAAAGCATGACAGCTAGTGATTTTTGTGGCCGTCTGTGATAGGATAGATATCTACTTTTCTTCTCGATATGTGTCTTCTTCTATCTTGTATATGATAAAAATGAGACCATTTAATTGTTCAACTTAATCTCTCTGGATATCATAATTTGTCATTTTAGTTTACATCAGGAAATTAGTTATAGTGTTTTCAATTAATTAGTCATTTTCATTATTTTTTGTCACATTTATTTAGAAGAGATTTCGATATAGATTAATAAAAGGATAAATTACATGTGTTTATACTTCTTAATATTAATTTTCTCTGTCATTGGTGCACAGGCGTGATAGCTTCATCACTCACCGGGCCTTCTGTGATGCCTTAGCTGAAGAAACAGCTAGGGTAAATGCAGTATCCAACATCCACAACAATGCAATATTATCCAGTAACATGAACTATCATCACTACATGGGATCAAATGATGCTTCATCACTACTAGGGCCTCCTAATAACATGGCCTCACAACTACAATTTTCTTCAATTTTCAAGCCGATCTCTAGCAACGTCGACGCCGCGAGCCAGGCGGCACGCGGCCTATCTCTATGGATGGGCCAAGGATCCAACGGCACCCACCACGATTTGACCATTAACAACAATCAGAATCAGCAGCATCAACTTGGATCTGTGGGTTCATCAGCTGGTTCAGTATTTGGTGACCCTAATAACATCAGTGTTTCGTGTTCGGAGCCACCTCCACATTCTGATCATTACAAACTCAACTGGGTACTTGGAAGTAACAACAATCTTTCCTCGTCGTCATCGAACAATGCTCATCTTCAAGATCATTCACTTCCTTCACTATACACGCATCAAACGCCTTCGGCGAACATGTCAGCCACAGCTCTGTTGCAGAAGGCAGCCCAAATCGGCGCAACTTCAACCGACACGTCATCGCTTCTAGGAAGTTTTGGATTGAAGCGCAGCAACAGTGACTACAATAACAACAATACCATTGCTAGTCAAGGAGTAGTGACTCGAGCTCAAGATGGAAGCAAAGTTTGTGGACTCTATGGCACTAGTGCGGAAAACCCTGGAGGCCATGATCATCTGGTTCAAATGCACCAAGCGAAACGCCGCCACATACAGATGAGCGAGGAGATCCCCGGAGGAGGAGGGCAAACAAGGGATTTCCTTGGCGTTGGCGTGCAGACCGTTTGCCACTCTTCACCAATCAATGGATATTGGGTTTGACGATCATAATGGAAAATTAGAGAATGGTCGAGTTGCATGCATTTTCTTTTTCGCGTTGGGAGGGCAGAGTCGTAATAAGCACAAGTTAATTACACGAAGTGTTGCAGAGTGGAAAAGAGATTTGAGTATTTAGAAAGGGATGCAAGGATGAAAAGGTGGGCATCAAGTGCTTAATGGAGGAGGGTGCTAAAACTTGGTGCATGCAAAAAAGAAAGCTGTTAGAAGAGGAGCAGTAGTAGAGAGGAGAAGGACGGAGATCCCTGCATATTCTCTTGCACACTTAAAGCTGATCTCTTTTATAAAATGGTGGTGCTTGCATTGGCCTTTTTATTTTAGAGTAGAAGGGAGAAGGTCATGTACGTAGTGTGAGCAAAGCAACAACCTCTTTTGGACTCCATCATTGCACGATTGTTCAATCTCTCTGTTATGGTTTGTTGCCCTGTCAAACTGAGCATCCATTTCTAATGGCTATAAAGCTTGATTATATATAGTACTACGATGGGTATGAAAAGCCTAGCTAGCAGATTGGTTTAATTTGTATGGAGACTAGCTAATGCTGCTTTTCTAAGTGAATTAAACAGATCTCTACTTGCACTAATACGTAAGAACATTACCGTGTACGTTTCCCAGTTCATTCCTATATATTTTCATAAAGAACACAAATTAAATGATTGAGACTTTCTAAGAGCATCCGCACCGGCAAGCAGCCGGGGAGCTTTTGCTAGAGCAGTTGGTGGACCCGATCGAGTTTTGCTCGACTGAACTGAAATCAGCGACGCACCGGCAAAATAAGGGATGGCAGCTGCTCGTTGACTTCATGATCAAGCGATCGCTCGAGTGAAGTTTGCTCGTCCGATTGATCGAGCGCCTGGCTGATCGAGTCTACCGCACGTGGGTGATGTCAGGCTCATTTGAATTTTTTTTCTGTCAGGCGCGTGAATTGCATGCACGAATAAAATAGTTAAATGAAAAGGTGACGGACGAATAGAATTCGGATATGTTGGCTACTGACTGAAATTTACTCTCCAACGGTCCAGTTGATCTGGACCTTTCATATTGAATCTGAAATTTTGATCTAACGGTCAGGATTCAAAGGCAACGAACACTGTTTTTCAGAACGGAAATAAACGGGAAATAGCTCCCAAAAATTGTAAAAAAATCCCAAAAATTTCCAAACTCTCCCAAAAATTTGGCTATAAATACTACTTCAATTTGTGCACAACAAATTTCACATATTCCTCTATCTGGTTCAATTATTTTTTCGACAACGCTATCACGTAGTGACATGTGTCACATCGTAATTGGTCAAAAATTTAATCCTATTATTTTGTAGACGACGCTATCTTGTAGCGACACATGTTGCATCGTCGTTGGTCGAAAATCTTACCAAAAATCTAGTCCAATTACTTTTTCTACAATGACACGTGGCAGTGATACGTGTCAATTTTCTATTAATCGAAAATCTTATCAAATTTTTTGTGTAATTATTGTCGATAATGACACGTGACACATTATTATTGGTTGTAAATCTATCCGGTAAATAATTTTTTAACATTTCACAACATGACAAAATGGATTTGCTCAAGCAAATAGTGAATGGGTGTGCCAAAAAACTGATTTGCTTGAGCAAAATAGGGAATTGGTTTGCTTTGAGCAAATTTTGTTTTTTTGCTTGAGCAACGAATGTGGATGCTCTAATACAATATATTTACTCTGGAGTCTCAAATATCAGCTCCTATAGTTTTTATTTAGACTCTCTATAGTTTGTTCATAAACATTGTAAGAGCGACTTCAACAACTTTCTCATAAAGTTGAAAAAGAAATTTTATTCACACATCCTTGTTTTTTAAATACACACCCCAAAATTTATTTTTGGTCTTTTTTCTCTTGAATTTTCAGTTTTAACCTTTTTTCTTCACACACTATGGTTTTCTTATTGAATAGCAAACTCAAGCTCCTGAGAGAGGAGAAGATGGCCATGGCTATGCGTCGATTGATGCTCTTCGAATCATTTGCACAACAACGCTAGGAACCTGCCTCCTTCCAACCACTCTCCCCTCCTCCGCCGGTCATGATAGCCAACTGGAAGAAAATAACATATTTAGATTTAGTTGGTTGCCCTGGGTTGGCTACTAGGGAAATTACTTTGGATACTTGCACAGATGCACTTCTTTTGCTTTTCCGATTTTGAGTGTTGTCAGTCACTTGTTCTATATTCTACTATAATTCACACATATATAACAATGTTAAGTATGGTACTGATGGTGGGTAGTGTTGGTGGTGGTGGTGATGGTTGCGGGTGCTTTGATTGAGAGAGAGAGAGAGGGAGGGAGGAAGGGGGAGAGAGAGAGGGAGATAAAGGGAGAGAGAGAGAGAGAGAGAGAGAGTTGAGATAGGAGAAATTGAAAAGAGATTGAGAAAGTAATGAATTTAAATAGTTTTAAACGACTTAAACGACGAAACTATTAGGTTTCATCGTGTAAGTGCATTAAACGACTTAGACGACGAAACATAATAGTTTCGTTGCCCAAATTATTTGAATTTTTGTCAAAAATTTTGGCGGAGAAAAATGCCTAATTTTTTATCCCTTAGAAGACAAAACATGTAATATTCATCATCAAAGTGTTTTAAAGTATCTCCAATATTAACTTTTTTTTATAAATAACTGAAAAATTAATTTGACTTATAAACAGAAATTAAAATTTTTTCGTCGTCAAAGTGGTACTTAGGTGACGAAACTGAAGCATCGTCCTCTAAGTGAAATGTTTTTAATTTTTTTATAAATAACTTAAAATTTAATTTAAAGTAGTTGCTTATTAATCATGAAAAATCAACCGTCAGATGTAACCATTACATTTGTACAATATTGTTGAAAAAATTCAACCCAATTCGGATTAGTTTAGATTACGATCAAATAAATTTAGTGATTATCAAAAAATAGTTAAAAGACAAAAACGAGCGTAAAATATGATTTAAGACTAAAAACTTGTTATACATCTACTAATGTTATGTAACTTAAGTGTTCGTATGTCTATATTCACTCCACATGAACATTAACAAAATTTATTTTGGACAAAACAACCATTGGATATATTCATTATAACATAATTTTTAGGTGGACGAATTTTCAGTAAATACGAAGTTCCTTAAGGGTTTGATCGGTGTAGTCAACCATAAAACAGAAACTTCAACGAAGCGGAAACGTTGATATACGAATCTTTGTAACTCCGATTTTTGAACCATCGACGCTCATAGTCTAAGAATTGTTTACTCTATGCGCTCGACGAAAAAAAATATGCATTTTAAGATGATATAAATGATTATGCTCTTAGAGATCAGATTGCGAAACTCTACTTAGACGACAAAATTTGTTGAATTTTGTCGTCTAAGTACTTCTTACACGACGAAAAATGGTTTTCTAAAACTCTCCAAGTTTAGGGGAAAGAGTTTGAGGCTTAAGGTTTGGAGTTAGGGTTTAGGTTTAGCATATGTTCTTAGACGATGAAATAAAAATATTCGTCGTCCAAGTGTAAACTTAAACAATGAAGTCTGTTTTCGTCTAAGTGCGTCTTCTAAGAGGATGAAGATATTATACTTAGATGAAGAATTCTGTTTTTCGTCATCTAAGTCAGATCTAAGACGACAAAACATTTTTTTTCATCGTCTAAGACATTTCTTAGGCGACGAAAATCAATTTTGTCATCAAAGGTCAGCCTAGACGATGAAATTTTCTTTTGTCCAACGAATTTTTTTTTCATCGTCTAAGTGTGATTTTCGGGTAATGGTAGTGTGGGAAGATGCAATTGGACTTGAGGTGAGTAATTTCGCTGTGTTTATGTTGTGAATGAAGTTCACTTGATTGATTCACTAGAATGTGTATTTTTGTGGTGGAACAAAATAGTGATCGAAAAGAAATTAGTTTTTTGTTTTAAATTATGAAATTGATCCTCTATGGTTCATAGGTAAGTGAAATCTATTTTGTTGTAAGATG
Organism: Geum urbanum; assembly: GCA_946800695.1. Lineage (NCBI taxonomy): Eukaryota > Viridiplantae > Streptophyta > Magnoliopsida > Rosales > Rosaceae > Geum > Geum urbanum. The sequence continues at coordinate 38,448,697 of OX326997.1, read as the reverse complement.
ACATTCTTATGGTTGGTAAATTATTAGGTCTAATGTCTAAAATTTATTGGGTCTTGTGTTTCATAGTCAATGGATTTCGGGTAGAAAACCTAGAATTTGTTGTGAGTAGTCTGCAGACGCGTGAATCATCGAAATTGGAGTTACGACGAAGAAGTTACGATCGATCGACGTTTGTTAAAAAATTAATTATCGAGTTACCATATTTGGAAACATATATAAATGGGAGGTTTTCATATCGGCTAATGGAGAAGTTTGGGTAAGGGATGATTTTCGGTCAACCCTCCCTCCCGAAGAGAGAGAGAAACCGAGTTGCTATGGCTGTTCGTCGGCGGCGGAGCCCCGTCTGGCCACCTCCGACCTTTGAACTTGGTGGGTTTGATGCCTCTTGACGTCTTCTACCCCTTTCCAGTTTGAATTCCGGCGATTGAAGGCCGAGGAGAGAGATTTGAATCTGAGAAATTCTAGGGTTTTCTTGTGTGGTTCACCGCTCTTGCTGGTGAGGTCTCTGGCCACAAAATGGGTATGATTCGAATCCTCTTAGGTTATTGGTTATGTATATGTTGGAATATTTTGGGTTGTAGGTGATTATCGTGGAGTTCGAATCGAATCTGATTCGGTTATCACCGTCGCCGTTCGGCGCTGTCGTGGCAACGGTTGCCGGCTGTTGTGGCTGACGAGAGTAGAGGGGTTTTTGTCCCCTTTATCCCCTGATTCGATTGGTATATGCCTTGAGCCACGAGGTGGCTTGACGGCGAAGATCAGCGCTGGAGAGATTTATGGGCCGTGGGTTTTCGGGTCAAATTTTGGCTAAATCAACCAAAACTAGACATAGGTCTTTTGGAGTAATTGTTAGGCTAGATGAGATCTTTGATTTGGTGTATTAACCTCCTCCCCTGGCAGTGGTCGCCAGTTGTGAGGCGTGGGCGGCACCCGTCGCCGTTTGCAGTGGTGCATGGCATGAATTTCTGACTGGAAATATCCTTCCGAAACATGTCAAGTTATATGTCGTTGGATTCATACCAGCGATACGAATATATTCGTGAAGTTTAAAATATGTTTAGGCTTCGTCACCCCAGTGGGTGGGCGGTGGTGCTGGGTTCACCACCAGAGGCGGGGCGGACGACGGAGAAATTATTTCTGTTGTTGTCGTTACGACTGTTTCATCGTAATAAGTTATCAAATCTATTCTTTAACTGAATTAGTCGAAATTGTTGAAAGGAACCAACCCCGGTTTAGTTGCCTAAACTGGAATCAAACCCTATAGAAAACACGAACCAACAAAAACCGTAGAAATTTGGGCAGAGTTTCGTTACTAGCGTGGAATTACCATTACCTGCACGCGGAAAATACACTTCATCCTATGCCACAAAAAGCAAACTGTGGGCACCAATCCCATCCAGATTTCTCAATATATCAACAGTAAAGTAAAACAATAAATATAATAGTACTTTACTGAAATCCGGGTTTAAAATCGTATAACATATTCAACAGAAAACTCAGAGCGACCTCTAATACATAATCATATACGTATACCACAGTAGGTAGAACAATAAACCTACTGGAAGAAACAAGGTAGCTCGAGCACTATGCCTCCGACCACGACGTGCGACTCCAGAGTCCGAACTGCAAACTGGGCACGGAAACCGAAAAGCCCAGGGGAAAGACATGAAACACGTTAGAGTGAGTGGACGAAAATAAATGTCTTTCACCAAGTAATATATACGTATAAAATCGTATGCGAGTCAAATGCATGAAAATCAAATGGTACGTGAGGAGACATCAGCTACCACTCACGTACAGAGCATGCAACGTAAATGTATCGCGGAATCTCTCATGGACTACCACGCGATAACACAGTCTGAATCACGGGATCCCAGACCCACACATGATTCCTAGCCAGAAAGGCCTCGGGTCAGGATATCTGTCCCCCCCGGAGCGTACACGAGGATCAGCCGAGAAGCTAATGTGTATCGATACCACAACATATACTGAGACTGTACTCTGTGTAAACCAAATCATAAATCCTTTCCATGCACATGCATAAAACATAATATGTATGTATGTGTATATATTCGTATACGTATATTCGTATAAGCATAATCGTAAAACATATGCTCGTAAAATCATAATCAATCCGCATGCTCAAGTTGGTAAATCATTTATAAACGACTCCCAATCAATCTGTGAAAAGAAATTGTCCACTCACAGACTAGCATAACGCGATATGCGTTAACCCGTGATCCGGCGGAAAGTCCCTCACCAAAAGAACGATCACGAACCCCTGAATAATCACAATAACCATTTCTCAAAATCATAATTCAACAATTCAAGACAAATCACGAGAAACCACCGTTCTCGGAAACACATAATCTGAAGTCGACGAATCGTCGAAAATCCATATATAACACCTCAATACCTCGTTTTACGTTCGGACGCTCAACTCGAAAAACGAACCTCCCCACTGCGATCGGGGCGCGATTTCGAGTCAAATGACATGCAACTTGTCGAAAGTCCAAAAAAAGTCAAACTTTGACCGTTGACCGCCGCCCACGGCGGCGCCATCGCTAACCGGAAAATTTCACGGCGGAGCAACACCTATTCCACTCAAAATCACCCACTGAGCAACTTTGTCAACTGCAACAAAGGCCAATTCTCACTCTAACCATGTCAATTTCAAGCAAAACCGAATTGGTTCACAAATTTTAATTCCAAAATTCTCCATACACAAGATGAATTAGAACTCCAAACTTACATGGTAGCTTGCTAGTGATGAGAGCTTCAAAGCCCACTCCAAATTTCAGCTCAAATCGGCCAATTTTATAGAACCCGAATTACCTCAAAATTTCCCAAGTTTGGCCGGAAAATTCTTCCATTTCCGGCGAGCCTTGCCGTGAGGGGTGGTCGGATTCCACAAGAGGGGACCAAGGCGAGTCGGTCGAGCCCTAGGCCGAGCCCTAGGGTGGCCGAACGATGCTCCGTCGCCGATGAGGCCGTAGGCCGTCGCACCTCCTCCTTCTCCCACCGGTCAAACTGAGTCAACTCAACAATTAAAACTTTGACTTTCCTGATTTAGTAAGTTACTATTTATATACATGCCAAACATGGAAACTTTCCCAATAAGGAAACCAACAAACACGATTTTCGGCAAACTTCAATTATTCGTAACTTTCTCGTCGTAATTCCGATTCCGATAAATCTCGCGGCCACGAACTTGTCTCGAGATATTCTTCAATAATCACCCGAAGTCAAACACATCGACCAAACGGATAAAAAGTCAACTGTTCAGCCAAACACACATTTAAATCGACTAAACAATCCACAATCGGAAATAATCACAACTAAATCTTTGTAACTTAAAAACATGCTCCGGAAGTTCCCACGAGCTTGAAATTAAATTCTGAACAACTTCCGTGAAGAAGCCGAAACCAAATTCTCGTCTGGTAATTTAGTCGTTAAGAAGGCCACAATTATAAACCGAACTTCAAATATTCATAATTAATTACTCGGTCGTCCAAATGATGATCCGGAACCGCCCGCGAACTCGAAATCACACATACAACGATTCTCGAGAAGAGACTCAGCTCCAATTCTCGGCCAATGATTAAGTCGTTAACAAATCCGGCAATCCAAACGACTGTCGGAACCTGCGACAACGCAGTAACTCACGTACATAGCTGATCATACTGGTGATTCCAGCAACTATCGGAAACTTGTGATAACACGCGAGCTCGTAGATTAAGCTGATTCCACTGCTAATTCTGTTCTGGGTCGTCACAATTGTTCATATCGAGTACTTCCTCAATTTATTCTATTATTTTATTATTTTATTCATTTTGCCAACTTTCAACATGGATCGGGTCGTCACAATGACATTGTCTTGTTTGAGCGAGCCAAGATCCATGGATGCATAAAGGCAATATGGCATGACATTGATTGATGCACCCAAGTCTATCATGACATGTTCAAAGTTGTCACTAATAACATAGGGTACTAAAAAACTCCTCGGATCGTTCAATTTTGGGGTAAGCCGGCATTATAACACCACTGAAGCGGTTGCATTCACCTTCACCGCCTCCTTCTCGCGTTTGCATCCTTTGGGTGCATAATTCTTTCAAAAATTTAGTGTAGATAGACACTTGTTTGATGCACTCAATTAAGGGAAGATTTACTTGCACCTTCCGAAAAATATCCAAGATGTCTTCGTATTGATCATCTTTCTTTAACTTTGATAGTCTGGTTGGAAATGGTGCACGAGCAAACGGAAAATTAGTAATAACCGTATTTGAAGGGATAAGATTTTTACCTTTGTTGGGGTAGATGGCGTGGTGATTGGTGCCTTAGTAGCTTGAGGCACCACATTCTTCTTCCTCTTGGCCTCTTTGGTTTCCTGATCTTCTTCTAAGTCCTCATTCTGTAAAACATCAAGTAGAGGTGCCTTGCTTATCTTTGGGGCTGGACCTTCTAGTACCTTCCCACTCCTTGTTGTCATTGCGCTTACATTCCTCGAATTTGGAAGTGTTGGAGGAAGAAACTGCCCAGTCTCTCTAATTTGGACCATGAAGTCAACGATTTGCCCCATTTCCTTATTCATCTCTAAAATATCTCGGCCCTGATTGTCCAATGTCTCCTTTGTTTTGGCTTAACCATCCAAAAGAACTTGTGTTGAAGTAGACAATTGGGCCAACATCTTGTCGTAGTCTGGATTAGTGAATTGTTAAACCGGGGGAGCTTGTTGCATAGGATGCATTGGATCTTGAGGCATTGGTGGCCTAGGTTGAAATGCAAAACGTTGGTAACTTTGTTGAGGTGGCGGAGGGTTGAGACCTCTCATTGCTGCTTAACTTGAAACTTAGATGATCACAGTTGCCAAAATTGTTGTTGTCATAGTTGTTGTAACGTTGGGCTCCTTGATATCCACCAATAGCATTTACTTGTTCTGCTTCTCCATTTGGCTCCATCAATGTAGGGCATTGATCATTATGGTGTCCTTGCACGTGACATACTCCACAAATTGGTCTTTGGGCTTCCTTGGCTCTCTTAGTCTCGATTCAAGCACTTGTTCTAGTATGGAATCTAGCTTGTCATACTTTTCATCCGCAACATGCTTGGAATTCGCTTCACCCATTGTTTTCCATGGAGCCATCCCATATTGAGCATCATTTTTTACTCGAATTTCCAACAAGTTACAAGCTTCCGTCTCATCTAAGTCCATGAATGCTCTGTTTGTTGCTGCGCCAAGAAGCTCTCCATCAATCGGCTTTAAACCACCATATAAGTAGTTAATGAGGGTTTGTCTCCAAAAAAACATGGGAAGGGCATTCATGGAAAGGGCAGGTGGCATAAAGAACCTTGAATCGATCATAGTATTGGCGAAAGGACTCATCCGATGCTTCAGTAATCGTTGTGATCTTCTTCCTTAAAACAGTAATCTTTGAGGCCGGAAAGTATTTAGTCAAGAACAGGTCCGAAAGTTGCTTCCATGTCGTGATGTGCTTAGGAGGGAGTTCTAAAAGCCAAGTTTGAGCTCTATTTTCTAAGGTGAAGAGAAAAGCTTTGAGCTTGAAGAATTCTTCATCAGCTTCCACAGGCTTCATGCTCATGCAAATGAACTAAAATTACTTAAGTTGTATGTTCAGATCTTCATTTGATAGCCCATGGAAGATTGGCAATCGGTGGAGGAAACCACTATTCAAGTCGATATCCTTCTTACCTGTTTTGGGATCCAGAAATACAATGCATGAAGGACCACTACTCCATTCAGTTGAGCAAGTGCGTTGGCAAAGTGACCTCTTCTCAACGTTGTTGTTCGGTGGGTTGTTGTTAGGCGGATTGGTGGCCATTACTTGTTCTTGTTCTTCTGAAAAATGCTCGGTGTAGTGGTGGGATGAATGTGGAGAATCAATCACCTCCTCAATGATAGTAGGATCAAAATGTTGCTCCCTTGGTGTTGGTACGACTTGAGATTTGAGATGTGCAATCCGGTCCGCGAGTGCGGATGCGAGATTCAATTTGAACAGTCATAAACATGAGCATCCACCAAAGATCAAGTGTTAGTATCAAAAAAATACACAAGAAATGCATGATACTAACCAAAACGTAAGAAAATGACTCGAAATACTAAGACATACTAATTTGACGTTTTAACACTAAATGTAATGCAAAAATGTATGCAATTGATTTAAACAACCTAAAAATGTATGCAATGCAACTAGAATGATTAAGACAAGCACATATTTAAAATATTTCCTGCAAAATTAGACATATAAATTTAGAAAAAAAATGTTAGCAACACATATATACAAGTTAAAGATTCAAGCACACAATATTTTACTCGAATTCATGCATAACACATTTAAATCATCATCTAAATACATCAAACAAAAATTTAAGTGAAGTATGGAGTGAATGAATAAGAGAAAATGTTAGAAACCTATAGAAAACAAACAAGTTACGTGCTAAATCATAATGCAAATGTGGCTTATCTCTTGGCCTCATGTCCCCAACTTCACTTAGGTTAGGGTACCCAGTGATGAAATCCGAGCATCACAAAGCCGCCAGAAGGTTATGCAAGCTAAATGCAACATGGTTAATCCTTTACAAGTTTAAGAACTTACAAACACACAATTTGACATGATATTTATCCACAAGTATTGTCCAATTGAGTGCGCCTTCAATTTAAAGAGAGTACACTAGCTTGATCTTTAGGTCTTTCAACGGACCTGTGACCCGCGCGATAATCTATGTCAAATTCGATCATTTAGCTTAGTAAATATTTAGAAATTGCCAGTTGGGATAGAGATAACGTGAGTGGTATGACTAATTTCGAGACGCACCCCAAGGCTAATCGGGCTAATGGTATAAACTCTATTGATGCTCTCTATCTTAGATCTAAAACTTGTCACCAGTCATAACCCTTCTAGACACCATGACCAACAATCAACCAAATTTTCGAGCAAGACACACACTCTCAAGCCCTTTATAAACTCCGCCCTCAACCACATGTCCATAACTTCAGTTAAGTTATGGTGTGCGGTGATGAAATCCACACATCACGAGGTTAAGGAGATAAGTTAGGAAAAAAGGTGTCATCTATTCCAGGAGAGTGAGACTTAATCAACCAAACTCATGTACTCAATGTAAATCAAAGACTTCCTTTAATGTGTAACATGACTACAAAATAGATTGTTATTTGAACAAGTATAGATTATAAACAATTATGAACAATTTCGTAAACTATTATTAACATGCTTTGTATTTATTACAATCCTTTATAATCCCCGGCAACGGCGCCAAAAATTTATAATGCCTAAACTAGACATCAAATAAACACTTAACACTTAGCAAAGATGCAACAATTTAAAACTCTTTTTTATATATGTAGCATTGGTAAGTAGGGTATCGTTCCTAACTAGGAATTGACGGTGCATGCATGACTACGTTCTAAGATATGGGGGGAGTTGGAAATTTGATCTATTATCTACGAAAATTTAAGGACAAAACATGGCAAGCAAACATATCTAGAAATCCTAAATTCTATCATGTTTGACTCATAGACAAGTAGAAAACAAACAAGAAAGAAGAACCCTAAACATGCTTGCTAGACCGAAAAAATAATAATAAATTAACATATATACATATGATCAACTCATTCATTCACCTAACTCTTTATAACCTAACAAATTATATGCAACCTATTAAGATCTAAGTCATTAGCTACATTTTGCATGCATATTTCAGCAATTAAAATGCTTCGGCATTGCCTTAACACGTCATTGATACAAACTGGGATTGCCATGCATTTGATCAAATCATTAAGCATGAAAATACACATATTATAACCAAATTCAAAGAAACAAAATAGATTACAAAAACTTGCTAAAGTTATAAACCAAACGAAATCCTTTAAACCATCCAAAAATACCAAGAATTCATACAAGAAGAAATCATGTTACACTTTTTGAACTCGGGATTGCCCTAATGTACTCGGTATATATAACTTCTTGGATGGATGGTGGAGGCACTTACGATTGCCTGGAATGCCTTCGTGGAGGATGTAGATGATGGTGTTTATTGGTAGTGGCTTCTTAGAGAACCTTGGAGTGTTTGGAAGGTAGGAAGTGTTTAAGGCAGAGCTTTTGCTACTCGAATGAGAGATGATTAAAAATCAGGCCGAGGTCTCCCTTTTATAGATGAAGAATAAGATATTTTCTCTCCAAACTAGAGTTTCCTAGTGTCCTTGGGTAACTTTAACAGTCTGCAAAGAATCGCAATTTTCTAGAGTTGTAGATCTCAAAAAATTATGATATTTAGCTCGTTGGAAAGAAGACTTCAAGAGATTTTCAGAGACGTATATATGACTATATTTGGAGTTGGGAATCATTCTCGGTGATCATTTGAAGTTACAGACCTGTAGCTTGGATATTCTTTCCTTATTCCATGAGAGATCTTTACATTCTTGATTTTGTTCTTCTTGCTCTCAAAGGAATATCTTGGCCAAAACTTCCTTATCTTGTAGGGTATTTTGGTCTTCAAATTAAGCACTTTTGAGATACACTTGATACATTTGATACACATAATTTTCGGCCACATCTTCTTTCTTGATCTGCCACCATTTTGTTCATTCCTGGTCCTTATAGGAGAAATGTCTTATTTTTCATTTGCACCATTTGACATCATTTTCATTTGTCATTTGGGTTGCTAATTCTTGAAATCATTTGGAAAAAGTATTTGCGCACCATTTTAGTAACTTTTGCGAAGATCATTTTTGGATCATTTTGCAGTGTTGCGGAACATTCCGCCACGTCATTTCTAGTTGATTTAGGATACTACATTTTTCAGCTCCGCAAAACTTCTAGAATCTCAGACCATTTACATTCCTAATTCGAGTAGGAATCCTAGTCAAAGTAGGAAAAAAATATTTTTTCTAGTCGAAATACGAAACCTCCATTTGTTGCGTTTTACGCTCATTTCCACCTCCTTTATTGATCTCCTTTATTAAAAACTTATAAAATAATAAAGTAAGTAAGAATAGATAATACTAAAGTCAAAACAAAGTTAAATGTAGAAAGAAATGCGTTAAGAATCAAACATAAAATGTGTAAATCAAACTAACTAGATCCAACAAATATACTATATCATTGCCGTTTCTCAAAATCTCTCTCTATTAATCTACTAGATAAATTCAAGGCAACAAAATTTCATTAGTACCTGAATTTTTATGGACCTATTATTATGACACTTAAACTTCAAATTCTATCTTTATGGTACCTGAACTTTTAAAACAAGATCTTTGTAATATGTGAAATCAATTTTCTGTTTACCTCTGTAACTTGTGATTATGTGGAAACGAAAAATTTAAAATTTGAAGGGCAAAACAGTTTTCAAATCTGAAATGTGTTTTGTTTTACATTTTTTTTAGAAATTATTTTTACCCTTCATTGGCAAAAATGATTTGTGCAGTTATGGGGCCATAGAATTTGTAGAGTTTTTGAATACCCCAGAATTTTCATGGACTTAAATTCTTTATCTAGAATCAAAATTGAATACCTCATGACTTTCATGAACTTTTCAAAAGTCTTAATAAATTCTGATTCAATATCCTTGGACTTTTAGCAACTTTAAAAGTACATAAAACACCTAAGAAATCCAAATACAGTACACCCCCATAAATCAATTATACCTCTTCTCTAAAAAAACAGAAGAAAAAACAAATCAGTTTTGTTAAATTAACAAATTAGTTATATGTGTAATGCTATGAGGTAGAGGCCTCAAATCCTAAGTGAAAAATAAATTAAATTTATGATAATATCCAAATATTACAAAACCAATTTGGCCCTTTTTATTTTTTAATTTAAATTTGTTTTGTTTATTAATTTTAATTATAATCCTTTTCAGATTTCATCTATCATTGATTTTTTTTTAAAAAATTTATACCATAATTGTCTTAATTAATAACCTTAATTATGTTTCCTTTTATATATAATAAGGATACCACATCCGTATGTAATAGAAAAAAAAATAAAATTTACTAGATTCATGTATGACCATTGAAGAATCCATTGAACAAAACTAATATGAACACAGATAACAAAAAACACTTGCAAAAACTTGAAACTTATCCACTTTGAAGTTCGGTCACATACAAACATATTGATGTTTTACTGAAAGCTTTTGATCAAATTCTAGAACTATGGCTCATTTTATCATCTTATTTGTAAACCGACTTCCTAGTTAGGAGTAAGATTCGGGCGGTTTGGTTCGGTTTTTGCTAAAAACCATAACCAAACCGAAATATTTTTTTCAGTTTGGTTTGGTTTGGTTTTTCATTTTTTAAAAGAAAAACCATGATTATTCGGTTCGGTTTGATTCGGTTTTTTCTTTCGGATTTTTTCGGTTTCTTTCTGTTTTTTACATAATGCATAAAAAATATTTTTTGAATAAATAACTAAAAAGTTGTCTATAAAATTTCTTTTTTTGAGTTGTCTAACATTTTAATTAGATTCTATGAGAGAAATTGAGAAGAATTGTGCATAAAGAAATTAGGATTTTAGGTGTTTAAAGTTTTTGTTTTGCATATATTTATATAATATATTACAAAATCTCCAAAGCGATATCTATTTATACATATTTTGGTATTTCGGTTCGGTTCAGTTTTTATAAATTAAAAATCATAACCGAACCAAATATTTCGGTTTTTTTTTGTTTCAGTTTTTTTCAATTTGGTTATTATCGGATACGGTTTTTTTCGGTCGCGGCTCGGTTTGGATCGGTTTTTTTTTTCGGTTTTCGGTTCCAATGTCCCACCCCTATTCCTAGTAACCCAACTCCCTAGTACACTGACTCCCCTTTGCAAACCTTAGCCGTGCCGTCTCACCTTTCACCACTGATCTCCCTCCATTATACTCCGATCCCAAATCGGAGGCCATATTCCTCATCCCCATCTCTCTCTGATTCATCATATATCCTTGCATGTGAATTTCCTTCAAGCCTACAAGTACTCTCAAATTTTTCTCTCTCGTTCTCACTTGCTCGTCCATCTCCTCTCCATCTTCCTTCCCGATTATCGGTTAGCATGTGTCTCCTCCCATCCTTGACTAGACTTCTTTCACCTTCCTATATGTCGACGTAGATCCAAGATGAGGCAGTCTCATCCTTTCCCAAGGATGCACCACTACCTAAATTCGAGCTACAGATGCTAGCGGCAACATTAGGTACGGTAGACCTCGCTGTGTCTGACGAGGAGGACGATGAGTAATGGTACTACGCTGATGCTTGGTGTTTCTCTCTCACTCCTTTTCAATTCGACAAGATTTAAGGTTTTAAAATGAAGTTTGTGGTGAGATGTTTCTGGTTCGGGTAACATCGGGTTTGAACAGATCACTCCTGATCACTTTATGTGTAAGTTCCGGTCCGTGGCAGATCGAAAAAGGGTTGTTGAGCATAGTCCTTGGTTTTATCATGATACAACAATCGTGGTGGAACATTTTGATGGCTTCGCTGATCCTTTTACGAATCTGGACTCTAGATGCTCGGCCTGGGTCTTTGTTCGACCTGTGTCGGGTCGTTTTGTTTCTTCGTGTTTCCATGTCAAGTGGATCAAGGGTATGGGGAATGCCCTAGGCGGTTATCGATCCCATAATCTCCTCATTGTGTCCCACCGCTCGGAGGTCAAGCTTCGTGTGGATCTCGATCTTCAAAGACCACTGATGATGAGTACTACTTTCCTTAATTGTAGTACCTATTCTGTTGATGTGACTATGGAATATGAACCTTTGAAGGGCTATTGTGCTGTATGGGGCGTCTTCAACCATGGTGCTTTGGGTTGTTTGAAGACCGTTACGGCTTCATCTCCTAGACCACTATAACCCACATCAATAGTAATTAACAGACAAGTTCTAGACATGCCGGTTGCTGCTTTGGGCTCTCAGTAGGAAGGATGACCGATTCTTCGTACCCCCTTACATGTACTTGGTGTTGGGGCACCTGTGACGACCCGAACCAGAATCAGATGTGTGTTTGGCACGATTCTCGAGATTTGGTTATAGTCGCAGTTTTTCGACATTGTGTGGTTTGTCGATTCGATTCGCGACTATGTTTTCAGTTGAGAATTTGAGTTGGGTGTCTTCACGGAAATTGTAGAGTACGTGATTTCGAGCTCGTGGGCGGTTCCGGAAGTTTTTCCGATAATCGAGGAATATTTTATGATTATTTGAAGTTTCGGGTTCCGACGAGTTTATCCGATTGTTTCGAGCTTATCCGAATCATTTCGTATATTCGTTTTGGACCGTCGATCGACCCGAGGGACGAGTATAAATATCGGAATAGTCGTGAATTGTCGTAAAAAAACACTGTTTTTCGTTGACCAGACATTGACTTACTATTTTTGGAAGTTGACCAGTTTGACCGATAAGGAAAAGTTTCCCATTTCGGCTTTGAAGTCCGGCGACCAAATTCCGGCCACCTCCGTGAAAGGACCCAATCCCGATTCAGTTACCTAAATCGGAATCATACCCTTCCGGAAATACGAACCAACAAAATTTTTTCAAAATTCCGGCAGAGTTTCGTTACTAACGTGGAATTACCATAACCTGCACGCGGAAATTAACACTTCGTCCTATGCCACAAAAAGCAAACCGTGGGCACCAATCCCATCCGGATTTCTCAACATCAATATAATCAACAACAGTAAATAAACTGTACAATGTATATATGTATATCCGTGAAAATCCGCACAAACATGTATCAGAACGTATCAGAGCGACCTCTAGAGTAAAACATATACAATATGTACATTAGTAGGCGAAACAAGAACCTACTGGAAAACACAGGTGACTCTGATCACTAGCCTCCAAACCACAACGTGAAACACCAAACCTGAACAGCAAACTGGGCACGGAAACCGAAAAGCCCAGGGGAAAGACAGTAAACACGTTAGAGTGAGTGGACGAAAATAAATGTCTTTCACCAAGTATATATGTTATAAAAACATATGCGAGTCTGAATAAATATAAATAAATACGCGAGGTAAACTCATACTCCTCCAGCGTACAGAGCATGCAAGTAAAAATCCCACGGGGTCACTCATGGACACACACCGTGCTAGTACAGTCAAAATCACGGGATCCCAGACCCACACGTGATTCTAGCCAGAAATGGCCTCGGATCCGGGATACGCCCCTCACCGGTCTGGTTGGGGAAACGCCCCTCCAGGCGGCCTACCATCGGGGATCAACCGAGAGGCAAAGTGTATCGATACAACAACGTAACCACGACTGTACTCTGTGTAAACCAAATCATAAACAGTTCTATGCAATGCATGAATCATCATATAAGTGTATGTATACTCGTATACGTATATTCGTATAAGTATATCGTATAATCATAAAACAAATGCTCATATATCCGAAATCTCATAGGCATGCTCAAGATCGTAAATCATTTAAAAGACTCGCAATCATTTCCGTGAAAAGAAATGTCCACTCATAGGTGAGCAAAAAGCACACACGCTCTAATCTCGAGGACCGGCGGAAGATCCCTCGCCAGAAGTATGATCACGATCTCGATCTCCTGAATGTTCACAAAACACAACTGATCAATATCATAGTTTTCAACACTGTACGGATGCACGGAAACCAACCGTTCCCGGAAATATGCAATGCGGTACAAAATGTATAACGGAAATCCCGAAATCCCAACTCGAAACCTCGACTGAAAATCGGCTACTCAAATCAACCCGAAAACCTCCGTACGATAACCAGGGCGTGATTACGAGAAAAATGACACTAATTACATCGAAATCTGAAAAGTTGACTTTTCTCGCTGTTGACCGCCGTTGACCGCCGCCGCCGGCGGCGGCGCGCCGTCAACGGTGGAGTTTTGCTGCCAAAATTTCCAGATCGAACCATCTCATCTGTGCGAATCTCTTTCCCTTCTACCCCAATGTCCAATTCCAAGCACAACCCCTCCAAATCACCACAAATCCAATCAGAAACACCATTCCGGTGAACAATCCGACGACCCCGAAAACCTCCACCTTAAACCAAAACAACTACATAGGAAGCTTCTCCTAAGCTAGAGGAACCAAAACCCCAATATCTCAACCACCAAAACCCACCGGAGGTCCTCCACCCGATACCGGCGAACCACGGCATCGCAACCCGATTCGGGTTCCCAACAAACTCCATCAAATCGCATAATTTCAAACACAAACCTACTCGAAATCATCTAAGGGTTCTAACAATACCTTCCTCGAAGTCCAAATTGACCGAAATCCGGTCGCCGGAAAGTGAAGCCGATAATGGAAACTTTCCCTTTCGGGCAGCAAGTCAACTTTCCAATTTGGGAAAGTCAATGACTGGCCAAAGCAATTCCGTGTTTTTGCGACTGTTTTCTGACTTTTCGATATTTATACTCGTCCCACGGGTCGATCAACGGTCCTGAATGAATATACGATGTGATTCGGATAAGCTCGAAACAATCGGATAAACTCGTCGAAACCCGAAACTTCAAATAATCATAAAATATTCCTCGGTTATCGGAAAAATTTTCCGGAACCGCCGTCGAGCTCGAAATCACGTACTCTACAACTTCCGTGAAGACACTCAACTCAAATTCTCGACTGAAAACATAGTCGCGAATCACATCGACAAACCACACAATATCGTAAAACTACGACTATATCCAAATCTCGAGAATCGTGCCAAACACACATCTGATTCTGGTTCGAGTCGTCACACTCCGGCCAAGTGAAAGGAGAGCGAGATCGAGATCTGGATCGTGATCGTGCTTCTGGCGAGGGATCTTCCGCCGGACCACGTGTTTAGCGCGAGTGCACATTTCACGAGTCTGTGAGTGGACAATTTATTTTTCACGGATTGATTGCGAGTCTTTATTTATGATTTACGAACTTGAGCATGCGGATTGATTATGATTTTACGAGCATGTGTTTTACGATTATGCTTATACGAATATACGTATACGAATATATACATATACGTACATATTATGTTTTATGCATGTGCATGAAAAGGATTTATGATTTGGTTTACACAGAGTACAGTCTCAGTATATGTTGTTGTATCGATACACCTTGGCTTCTCGGCTGATCCCCGAGTACGCTCCGGGGGGGACAGATATCCTGACCCGAGGCCTTTCTGGTTAGGAATCACGTGTGGGTCTGGGATCCCGTGATTCAGACTGTGCTATCGCGTGGTAGTCCATGAGTGATTCCGCGATTTTATATTGCATGTTCTGTACGCGTGAGGAGTTGGAGTCTCCCTCGTGTACCCGGACGCGTGAGGAGTTGGAGTCTCCCTCGTGTACCATTTCTTTACTTATACATTTGACTCGCATATGATTTTATACGTATATATTACTTGGTGAAAGACATTTATTTCGTCCACTCACTCTAACGTGTTTATTGTCTTTCCCCTGGGCTTTTCGGTTTCCGTGCCCAGTTTGCAGTTCAGGTTTGGTGTTTCACGTCGCGGTTTGGAGGCTAGTGATCAGAGTCACCTGTGTTTTCCAGTAGGTTCTTGTTTCGCCTACTGATGTACATATTGTATATATATTACTCTAGAGGTCGCTCTGATACATTCTGACACATGTTTATGCGGATTTTCACGGATATACTATATATAGTACAGCACTGTTTACTGTTTATGATTCATATATTAATGTTGAGAAATCTGGATGGTATTGGTGCCCATGCTTTGCTTTTTGTGGCATAGGATGAAGTGTATTTTCCGCGTGCAGGTTATGGTAATTCCACGCTAGTAACGAAACTCTTCCGAAATTTTGGAAAATTTTTGTTGGTTCGTGTTTTCGAAAGGGTTTGATTCCGATTTAGGTAACTGAATCGGGATTGGGTCCTTTCAGCACCCATCTTGACCGGGATGAACCCTAGTCTGACTATGGCTCCAGCCCCTGACGGGAGTGGTTTCTCAAATTATTATACTGTTTTGCAGGTGGCTATTTCAGATTGTCCAACATTCATGGTGGTCCTTAAACTTCCACAATCTCATTTCAATGCTTTCCCAGACTTTATGGCGTTTGATCTAGGCGTTAATTTCATGCCCCTGGAAATTGTCGGGTTCAGAGATGATGGCGTCTGGTTCAGAGATGATGCCCCTAGAAGTTCCACAATCTCATTTTATGCTACAGGTTCAGAGATGATGGCGACGGACCAGGAGAACCTGGGGACGTCCCATGGTAATACGCGACGCCCAAACAACAAGAAGGACACCCTAAAGCGGGTGGGGGGGGGGTATGAAGAAGGTATCCCCTAAGAAGTCTACATCTATTTACCAGCTAATTAAGAAGGTTGTTGATGAGCTGTGTCGCACCACAGAGTAATAGATGGGGGCTCCTACCTAATTAAGAAGTGGTGCGCCCTAAAATTTGACAGTTACTTGTGCTACTCCGGTTTATTAATCTAGGGTTTGTATGTCATATAGTTAAACCAAGTGTAGTGGTACCATAGAATTTCTCTATTTAACGTACATGGTAACCAAATGGAATTTTGTATTGCTACCAACTTTGATCATATAGTGAATAAAATTTTGCACCCCCTCAAAAGAAATAAAATTCTAGAAATATAAATGAACTTACAAGTTAATCACTAATGATCAACAAAGGTGCTTGATGAAGCAATATGAATATTGGATTCATCACTGAAATTATAGATCGAATAATCCATTGATATATATAAGGATTGTTATATAATTTTTGTTCAAGTCATATATATTTAAGTTTTAATGTTGAGTAAATAAGAGTTATTAAATGAAAGAGGACATAATTATAATTTAAATTTATGATATGTATATGAATGCATGATGTGTCATGACACATAAGATTTGAGCCTCATGACCCCATTGAGGTCTAAAATCATTTCTCTTAGTTATATATACTTATATTTTCAATGAAATTTTTTTTATGTAGTAACATTGTAATTCTCAAGTCTTAATTGATTAATTTAAATTGTTGAATATATGCGCTAGGAAATCAAGAGAGCCAATGACCTAAGTGTCGTTTTATAAGAGAATCTTTACCCATTAATGTCACTTAAAATTTTCTTATTTTATTTCAAAATAGAGCTCAAACCTATGTTAGCTAACCATTTGTAAAAAATTACTCCAACAATTAATATTACTCATACTTTAGCTATATATGAATAAATAAATAGTTTGATTGATTAGCAAAATTAATTATATTTATTGACTTAAAAATAAATTACATTGATAGCCTATAATTAAGGAAGTAATTAATTACAATATTGACTTTTACATCACATTTAATTCAAACTTTTGGTACAAGGACGGGAGATGAAACGTAAAATATTTATCGAGATTTTTTTAAATAGCTAATGTGATATGGGATCCGCGGCAAGTAACTTATTTTAAGAAACATCCTCATATTATTGATAAAAAAAGTTTATAAAAATTTGCTCGAGTTGCTCTAATAAAGATAAATAAAGCATATCGATCAAGAATAATAATATGACACACTGTAAACTATAAACCTATATATCCAAACATGCAGCAAAGGGTACAAGACAAGCAACATTTAATTCTGGTTTATTGGTATATAAATGTGGCCATGATAAAAAAAAACGTGCGCAAAGGGTAAGCAAAGTTACACAATGTCTTTAATTTGAATTTAGAATAAAATTTCTTAATTTATGATAATTGCTAAATATACTAGCTACATGAATATATGTACAGATCCTATCAAGTATGAAACTTTGCATTGAAATGTTGGTATGAAGTTTCATTTTATGCAAAATCGACAAAGCAATTCAAAGATTGAAACCACTCATCCTTTAAATACACATGCAATAATCGTGCTTGCAAAATTTTAGCTCAATTGGAAATGTTTTGACCATTTGATCACCACGTCAAATTTTAAGCTCAATCAGACAATCTGTGTGCATTGTTAAACAATACGATGATCAAATAGTCAAAACATCTTTGTTTGAGCTAAAATTTTGCAAGCACGATCCTTACATGAATATCTAAAGGATGGGTAGTTTTAATCTTCGAATTTTTTTGTCAATTTTGCGTAAAATGGAAGTTTACACAGTAGTTTCAGTGCGAAGTTATGCACTTGATAAGATCTGTATATATATGTGTGTGTGTGCGCGCGCATCAATTTAAGATATCAATTTTTTTTTGAATAAACACATATCTATTTAAGGAAAGTATATTCCTAGTATCCCGGTATGTGTCTTAGCCTAATTAGAGTAGAAGTAGAGATTCTATCAATCTATGTTTTATAGGGATAGTGATTGTAATTGATTGTAATGCAAGTATTTAAGGTCATCTATCAATAAATAAAGATATAGTTTTTAGTCTATCACTATTGTGTTTACTTTTCTCATTCAACACGTTATCAGCAACACTTGAGTTGATAGCCAACACTCCAAACCATAACCCTAAAATCACAAAAGTCCATCATCACCACCACCAATGCCGGATTTCTCACCATGGATCACCCTCTCCGGCCATCCCTCGCTGCTCCTCTATTTCAAATCATAAAAATTGGTTGTCGTTATGCTTCTCGGATTTGACGAGCTCTTCCCCCTTGTAACAAATCATCATCCATACCAAGCATAACACCAATCCAAGTAAATTCTCTAAGGTTTTTAAATTTAGAAATTAGCTTGTAAAACTTAATACTACAACACCCTAGATCTAGGACTAGATTTAGGTTGGTTATTATTGTGATATTTATTGTAATTATATGTGAGCGGAGGGGATTTCATCACCCTTTCAATCAAAATGTTTCATTAGTGATGGTCCAGGAGGAGTCACACAATAAAGAAAAGAAAAAAGAAAATCGATATTTGTGACTAATTTTGATTGTCACGATTTCTGGGTGTGGTATGAAGCCAGAGTTTATCGAGCATCAATTTTTGCGATCATACATCTTGATTCTTAGTCCCTAAACATGATATTAGTGATTGTAGTTTTCGATCATTACTAATTCTCTCCTTTGTCTTTTTTGTAGATGACTTTGAATGAGCTAGCTCGGCCAGAATTTGACATCCTTGATGCCATTGAAAAAGAGTATCATTGCTAGGTTTCATATGTATAGAATACTCTCATCGATAAAGATCACACCGATACTATCCACCCACAAACTGGTGTGAATGCTGTTTAACCTACTCTAGCTCGTAAAGCTCAAACCCTCAAATTTTTGAGACGTCATATCCATCCTATTCTGTAAAAAAGGATGATCCCAAGGACTTATGAGACGTTTTGAAGAACTATTTCAACAATTTTCATGATGTATAACTTCCGTAATTGATTGAGAGATGGGACCAAATCCATTTGTTGGATTATCCGAAGATTGGAGCTTTCAATCAAGCTATATTAGAGCTACAATCGGAGTTGAGATTTTGTGGATCGGAGTTTGAAAGACTGATCAAGCTATAATCGAGAAGTCTTTGAACACCTTCCGTACTTCCATGAGTCTTCTCGCTCACCAGTATTGGATTGAATTTGAAGAAGGAAGGATTACTACTTTCGGTGATCACATTAATATCCTAGCTAAAAAGGAGAGACGTCATGAGATAATTCTGAATAACAATGCAAGGCCCGTTGTTACCAAGAAAACACCTAAGAATTATAACACTAGTGGGAAGACACGTAAGGACAAGAAGAACAACCGTTCTGAGCTTTATAGTACCCGTGGTGGGAGAGGAGCATATGGCAGAGGTCATGGTAAAGGTCGTACTCAGAATTTGAGTTGGACTCCCCAATAGGCAGGCCCCAGTAACTCGAACAAGAATCAATCTGTGACGACCCGAACCAGAATCAATTGTGTGTTTGGCACGATTCTCGAGATTTGGTTATAGTCGCAGTTTTACGATATTGTGTAGTTTGCCGATTCGATTCGCGACTATGTTTTCAGTCAAGAATCTGAGTTAAGTGTCTTCACGGAAGTTGTAGAGTACGTGATTTCGAGCTCGATGGCGGTTTTGGAAGATTTTTCCGATAATCGAAGAATATTTTATGATTATTTGAAATTTCGAGTTCCGACGAGTTTATCCGATTGTTTCGAGCTTATCCGAATCACATCGTATGTTCGTTTTGGACCGTCGATTTACCCGAGGCTCGAGTATAAATATCGAAAATAGCCGAGAATTAGTCGAAAACTTCATTTTGGGCGTTGACCAACCTGGAATTTCGTTGACTTTCCATATTTGGAAAGTGAGCCATCGGACCGAAAGGGAAAGTTGCCATTTTGGGAAGTCAACTTCCGGCGACCGGATTCCGGCGACCGGATTCCGGCGACCATCCACCACGGGACAGGTATAGATCGATTCCTCTTGTGATTTTGAGTTGGTTAGTGTTTGATTTTGTGGAATTTGAGTGAGTTTTGAGTGAGTTCGAAGTTGGCCGAAGTGATGGAGTTCGTCGGTGACGGGGAGCTGTGCTCCGGCGAGGTATGGTGGTGTTGTGGTTGAGGCTTTTGCTCGCCTATAATCACTGATGCTTGTGGTGTGGGAGATTTAGTTCGAGGAGGTGTTTTCCGGTGAACCCGAATGGGTTGCCGGAGTTGGAATTTCGATCGGATTTTAGTGGGTTGAGGTTGTTCGGCTTTGAATTGGTTGGTGAGGTAGAAGGGAAACTTGTTCGCCTTGATGAGACCTAGGGATCTGGAGATTTTGGCCGTGTGATTCCACCGTTGACGGCGCGCCGCCGGCGGTCAACGGCGGAGAAAAAGTCAACTTTTCAGATTTCGATGTAATTAGTGTCATTTTTCTCGTAATCACGCCCTGGTTATCGTACGGAGGTTTTCGGGTTGATTTGGTTAGCCGATTTTCAGTCGAGATTTCGAGTGGGGATTTCGGGATTTCCGTAAATCATTTTGCACTACATTTCGTATTTCCGGGAACGGTTGGTTTCCGTGCATCCGTAAAGTGTTGAGAACTATGATATTGATCAGTTGTGTTTTGTGAACATTCAGGAGATCGAGATCGAGATCGTGATCGTGCTTCTGGCGAGGGATCTTCCGCCGGTCCTCGAGATTAGTGCGTGTGTGCTTTTTGCTCACCTGTGAGTGGACATTTCTTTTCACGGAATTCTTGCGAGTCTTTTATATGATTTATGAACTGGAGCATGCGTATTGAGTTTAAGAATTGCATGAGCATGTGTTTTATGATTATACGATATACTTATATGAATATACGTATACGAGTATACATACACTTATATGCTGTTTCATGCATTTGCATCGAAATGTTTATGATTTGGTTTACACAGAGTACAGTCTTGGTTACGTTGTTGTATCGATACACTTAGCCTCTCGGCTGATCCCCGATGGTAGGCATCCCAGGCGGGGCGTTACCCCGACCTGACCGGCGAGGGGCATATCCTCGGAACCGAGGCCTTTCTGGCTTAGAATCACGTGTGGGTCTGGGATCCCGTGATTCGGACTGTACTAGCACGGTATGTGTCTATGAGCGACCCCGTGGGATTTTTACTTGCATACTCTGTACACAGGAGGAGTGTGAGTTTTACCTCGTGTACTATATTGTTTTTATTTACCTGGACTCGCATATATTTTTATAACATATACTATAACTGGTGAAAGACATTTATTTTCGTCCACTCACTCTAACGTGTTTATTGTCTTTCCCCTGGGCTTTTCGGTTTCCGTGCCCAGTTTGCAGTTCAGGTTTGGTGTTTCACGTCGCGGTTTGGAGGCTAGTGATCAGAGTCGCCTGTATTTTCCAATAGGTTCTTGTTTCGCCTACTGATGTACATATTGTATATGTTTTACTCTAGAGGTCGCTCTGATATATTCTGATACATGTTGTGCGAATTTTCACAGATATACATATATACATAGTACAGTTTATTTACTGTTGTTGATTATATTGATGTTGAGAAATCCGGATGGGATTGGTGCCCACGGTTTTCTTTTTGTGGCATAGGACGAAGTGTTAATTTCTGGGTGCAGGTTATGGTAATTCAACGCTAGTAACGAAACTCTGCCGAAATTTTGAAAATTTTTTGTTGATTCGTATTTTCGAAAGGGTTTGATTCCGGTTTAGGTAACTGAATCGGGATTGGGTCCTTTCAGCTTGGTATCAGAGCATTAGGTTGTCAGATTCTGTAGACTCTTGTAGTTGTGACGCTTAGGGTATTTGAGTTGATACAGCATGACTGGAGTGATAACCCGACTGGCCAGCGGTACTCATCAATACTTCGGGTGTTGTATGTCCTCAAATATCTGCGGTTTCATGATTACGTTCTTTCTGCGTGTACCTAATGCTTGTCTTGTATCAGTAGGATGCCTCCACGACGTGGTCCCCGTGTTGACCGGGTTGATGATCCTGATGAGGATCGCCGAACGCGCGACTTGCTTATGCGAGTGCTGCGTTTGGAAAAGCGTTTTGACCCTGTGGTCAAGGCTCGCACTGCGGGTGCTACTTTGTTTTCGGGTTCAGTTGATCCAGAGATATGCGAGGCATGGTTGGTTCAGATTGAGCGTGTTTGTGAGTGTCTGCAGTTTACACCTGAGCAGATGACAGTAGCCGCAGTTGGATTACTTGAGGGTGATGCATACTTTTGGTGGGTCAGCACTGACAGAGTTCCTGTGGATACTCCATGGACATTGTTTCGTGATTTGTTTATGCGGAGGTATTTTAATCAGGCTACCCAGCAGCGCAAGTACGAGGAGTTTACGAACTTGAGGCAGGGCAGTTTGTCTGTACTTGAGTATCGGGATCGGTTTACTCGTTTGTCTCGTTTTGCGCGGGATATGGTGGCTACAGAGGAAGCCAAGTGTCGCAGGTTTGAGCTGGGATTGAATCTGAACATCAAGGCGACGTTAACTACGATGCCGAGGAACAACTTTGATGAGTTTGTCAGTGCAGCTCTCCGAGGCGAGGACATTGAGCAGGAGAGACAGCGGCAGAGGTACCAGCCGAGACGGTTTGAGGAAGGTGAACCGAGTCAGGGGCCTTCAAAGAGGCAGAGTGCTGATACTTCCGGTTCAGCTTCATCTTCAGGCGGTGGATCATATCGACCACCAGCTGGTGTATTGAGACAGAGACCGAGGAGATGGAGAGATAGACCACAGCGACCAC
Source organism: Geum urbanum (assembly GCA_946800695.1). NCBI lineage: Eukaryota > Viridiplantae > Streptophyta > Magnoliopsida > Rosales > Rosaceae > Geum > Geum urbanum. The sequence continues at coordinate 38,425,599 of OX326997.1, read as the reverse complement.
AGGCTAGTACAGGTTCTAGCGGTTCTAGCTATCCTCGGCGTACTGGTAGCACATTTGCTGTACCGAGGGAGTACCCGTTGTGTAGTCTCTGCAGTCGACATCATGTGGGTCCGTGTCAGCGAGGTCCTGTCACTTGTTTCCGTTGTGGCCAGGTGGGTCACTATGCGAGGGAGTGTCCTCAGTTATATGGCGGTGACGGACAGGCGGCTCAGAGTTCCGGAGGAGAGCGAGGTGCCACTTCTGGAGCGCGACCAGCACAGTTTGCAGTTTAGGGCCGACAGCAGGGACAGCCCCAACGGGGATGACCAGCCGGACAGGCGAGAGTTCATGCCATGACTATGCGTGAGGGCAGAGTATCACCGGAGGTCGTTATCGGTATGTTACATGTTTTTGGTATTCCAGTAGTTGCATTGTTAGATCCGGGTGCCACACATTCATTCATATCATTTAGACTGTCATCATTGGCTACAGTACCTGCATCTCCACTTCCGGGGTTGTGGAGAGTGTTGTATCCGTCAGGTGAGGTTGTGAGCATCGGTTGGGTTTACCGAGATTGTGAGGTATTTGTTGATGGTCATGGTTTAGCTGCTGATCTGTTACTGCTTGATATTGTGGATTTTGATTTGATATTGGGTATGGACTTTCTGGAGTCGCACTGGGCCATGTTTGACTGCCACAGGAAGGAGGTCGCGTTTCGACGACCAGGGTTACCTGAGATACTGTTTCGTGGCGAGAAGAACACTTCCCTACCGTGTTTGATTTCCGCGATGAGGGCAAATCGGCTGATGAAGAAGGGTTGTGTTGCTTACTTAGCCCATGTTGTGGACACTACAGCTGCAGTGCCAGATCTTGGTAGTATTGAGGTTGTGTCCGAGTTTCCTGATGTGTTTCCAGTGGAGTTACCTGGTATACCCCCTATGCGGGAGATTGATTTTACCATTGAGTTGTTGCCGGGTACCGGACCGATTTCCCAGACACCGTACCGGATGGCGCCTGCAGAGTTGAGGGAGTTGCAGATTCAGCTTCAGGAGTTGTTGGAAAAGGGATTCATTCAACCGAGTGTTTCTCCGTGGGGTGCTCCAGTGTTGTTTGTGCGGAAGAAGGATGGGTCCATGCGTTTGTGTATCGATTACCGGAAGCTGAATCAGGTTACAGTGAGGAACAAGTATCCGTTGCCACGGATTGACGACTTGTTCGATCAGCTCAAGGGAGCAGCAGTCTTTTCGAAGATTGACCTTCGATCCGGATATCACCAGTTGAGGATCCGAGACTCCGATGTTGCCAGGACAGCTTTCAGGACGCGGTATGGGCACTATGAGTTTTTGGTTATGCCATTTGGGTTGACTAATGCCCCCGCAGCTTTCATGGACTTGATGAATCGGGTGTTTCGACGATTCCTTGACAAGTTCGTGATTGTATTCATTGATGATATTTTGATATATTCGAAGAGTGTGGGCCAGCACAAGAAGCACTTGCGAGCGATGTTGCGGACTTTGCGGGACCATCAGCTGTTCGCGAAGTTTAGCAAGTGTGAGTTCTGGTTGGATAGTGTGAAGTTTTTGGGCCACGTGATTTCGGCCGAGGGAGTTAGTGTTGATCCTGACAAGATCGAGGCCATGCTGAATTGGAGTCGACCCACTACTGTACCGGAGATCCGGAGTTTCTTGGGGTTAGCAGGCTATTATCGACGGTTTGTACAGGATTTCTCCCGGATAGCTACACCACTGACCAGATTGACGAAGAAGGACGTCAAGTTTGTGTGGTCTGATGCGTGCGAGGAGAGTTATTTGCTCCTGAAGGAGAGATTGACTACCGCACCAGTTCTTACATTGCCAGACGACAGTGGTGAGTTTGTTGTGTACAGTGATGCGTCGAAGTTGGGCCTTGGCTGTGTGTTGATGCAGCATGGTAGAGTCGTGGCATATGGTTCCAGACAGTTGAAACCGCACGAGGTCAACTATCTGACGCATGATTTGGGGTTAGCCGCTATCGTGTTAGCGTTGAAGAGTTGGAGACATTACCTGTATGGTGCTCAGTGTAAGATTTTCACTGACCACAAGAGTCTCACCTATTTGCGGACACAGCCGGATCTGAACATGAGGCAGCGTCGATGGATGGAGTTGATCAATGATTATGACTGCACGTTTGAGTATCATCCGGGGAAGGTCAATGTTGTGGCAGATGCGCTTAGTCGGAAATCCGGAGTCTCATTGTTTCACATGTGTGTGGCCAGAGTGTCGATGTTAGCCGAGCTTTGAGCTACAGGTACTGTGTTTGGGTATGATGATGATGGAGCTTTGTTGGCCAGCTTTCAGGTTCGACCAGTACTGGTTGATCAGGTACGGGAGGCACATGATTCAGATCCTTACTTGCTAGGCAAGAAGACCATGATTCGGAATGGTGTGCCTACAGAGTTCCGTTTGAGCGACGACAGTACGTTTGTTGTTCAGGGGTAGATTATGTGTACCCAGGGACGAGGACTTGAAGAAGGAGATTCTGGATGAGGCCAACAGTTCAGCGTATGCGATGCATCCTGGAGGTACGAAGATGTTTCGTACACTTCGAGCGTACTATTGGTGGCGCAACATGAAGCGGGAGATTGCCGCGTACGTGAGTCGGTGTTTGATTTGTCAGCAGGTGAAGGCGGAGAGACAGAAACCTGCAGGGAAACTACAGCCACTAGAGATTCCAGTTTGGAAGTGGGAGCATATCACGATGGATTTCGTCTATCAGTTGCCACGTACTTCGGCGGGCAATACTGGCATTTGGGTTATCGTTGATCGATTGACGAAATCCGCACTCTTTCTTGCACTTCCAGGGAAGATTTCAGTGGGCAGATTGGCCAAGTTGTACTTATCCGAGATTGTTCGCTTGCATGGTGTGCCTGTGTCGATTGTTTCTGACCGTGATAGTCAGTTCACTTTTGAGTTTTGGCAGGCTTTACAGCGAGCTTTAGGCACGAGGTTGCGGTTTAGTACAGCTTTTCATCCTCAGACTGACGGGCAGTCCGAGCGGACCATTCAGACACTTGAGGATATCCTGAGATCGTGTGTGTTGCAGTTTCGTGGAAACTGGGATCAGCAGTTACACTTGATCGAGTTCGCCTACAACAACAGCTATCAGGCCAGTATTGAGATGGCACCGTACGAGGCTCTGTACGGGAAGCAGTGTCGCACTCCATTGTGTTGGAGTGAGGTAGGCGAGCGTTGGCTCATTGGTCCTGATTTGGTGAAAACCACGATGGAGGACATTCAGGTTATTCGGGATCGACTGAAGATTGCCCAGGATCGGCAGAAGAGTTATGCGGATGTGAGGAGGAAGAGCTTAGAGTTTGAGGTTGGTTATTGGGTCTTCCTAAAACTATCTCCGTGGAGAGGAGTTGTGCGTTTCGGGAAGCGTGGCAAGCTTCGACCGCGGTACATTGGTCCGTATGAGATTACGGAGAGGGTTGGAGCTGTTGCTTATAAACTTGAGTTACCGGCAGAGATGGCTCGTGTGCATGATGTCTTCCATGTTTCTATGTTGCGGAAGTACATCTCAGATCCTTCACATGTGATAGCTCCACAGCAGTTGCCGATCAGGGAGGACTTATCGTATGTTGAGGAGCAAGTGCAGATTCTTGATCGTCGTGAGCAGGAGTTGAGGCACCGTGTGATTCCGCTAGTGAAGGTCTTGTGGCAGAACCATTCAGTTGAGGAGGCCACTTGGGACACCGAGCAGCGTATGCGGGAGCAGTATCCTCATCTGTTCACCTAACAGGTACGTAAATTTCGAGGTCGAAATTTCTTTAAGGGGGGTAGATTTGTGACGACCCAAACCAGAATCAGTTGTGTGTTTGGCACGATTCTCGAGATTTGGTTATAGTCGCAGTTTTACGATATTGTGTAGTTTGCCGATTCGATTCGCGACTATGTTTTCAGTCGAGAATTTGAGTTGAGTGTCTTCACGGAAGTTGTAGAGTACGTGATTTCGAGCTCGAGGGCGGTTTCGGAAGATTTTTCCGATAACTGAGGAATATTTTATGATTATTTGAAATTTCGAGTTCCGACGAGTTTATCCGATTGTTTCGAGCTTATCCGAATCACATCGTATGTTCGTTTTGGACCGTCGATTTACCCGAGGCTCGAGTATAAATATCGAAAATAGCCGAGAATTAGTCGAAAACTTCATTTTGGGCGTTGACCAACCTGGAATTTCGTTGACTTTCCATATTTGGAAAGTGAGCCATCGGACCGAAAGGGAAAGTTACCATTTTGGGAAGTCAACTTCCGGCGACCATCCACCACGGGACAGGTATAGATCGATTCCTCTTGTGATTTCGAGTTGGTTAGTGTTTGATTTTGTGGAATTTGAGTGAGTTTTGAGTGAGTTCGAAGTTGGCCGAAGTGATGGAGTTCGTCGGTGACGGGGAGCTGTGCTCCGGCGAGGTATGGTGGTGTTGTGGTTGGGGCTTTTGCTCGCCTATAATCACTGATGCTTGTGGTGTGGGAGATTTAGTTCGAGGAGGTGTTTTCCGGTGAACCCGAATGGGTTGCCGGAGTTGGAATTTCGATCGGATTTTAGTGGGTTGAGGTTGTTCGGCTTGGAATTGGTTGGTGAGGTAGAAGGGAAACTTGCTCGCCTTGATGAGACCTAGGGATCTGGAGATTTTGGCCGTGTGATTCCACCGTTGACGGCGCGCCGGCGGCGGTCAACGGCGGAGAAAAAGTCAACTTTTCAGATTTTGATGTAATTAGTGTCATTTTTCTCGTAATCACGCCCTGGTTATCGTACGGAGGTTTTCGGGTTGATTTGGTTAGCCGATTTTCAGTCGAGATTTCGAGTGGGGATTTCAGGATTTCCGTAAATCATTTTGCACTAAATATCGTATTTCCGGGAAAGGTTGGTTTCCGTGCATCCGTAAAGTGTTGAGAACTATGATATTGATCAGTTGTGTTTTGTGAACATTCAGGAGATCGAGATCGAGATCGTGATCGTGCTTCTGGCGAGGGATCTTCCGCCGGTCCTCGAGATTAGTGCGTGTGTGCTTTTTGCTCACCTGTGAGTGGACATTTCTTTTCACGGAATTCTTGCGAGTCTTTTATATGATTTATGAACTTGAGCATGCGTAATGAGTTAACGAATTGCATGAGCATGTGTTTTATGATTATACGATATACTTATACGAATATACGTATACGAGTATACATACACTTATATGCTGTTTCATGCATTTGCATCGAAATGTTTATGATTTGGTTTACACAGAGTACAGTCTTGGTTACGTTGTTGTATCGATACACTTAGCCTCTCGGCTGATCCCCGATGGTAGGCATCCCAGGCGGGGCGTTACCCCGACCTGACCGGCGAGGGGCGTATCCCCGGAACCGAGGCCTTTCTGGCTTAGAATCACGTGTGGGTCCTGGATCCCGTGATTCGGACTGTACTAGCACGGTGTGTGTCCATGAGCGACCCCGTGGGATTTTTACTTGCATACTCTGTACACAGGAGGAGTGTGAGTTTTACCTCGTGTACTATATTGTTTTTATTTACCTGGACTCGCATATGTTTTTATAACATATACTATAACTGGTGAAAGTATTTATTTTCATCCACTCACTCTAACGTGTTTATTGTCTTTCCCCTGGGCTTTTCGGTTTCCGTGCCCAGTTTGCAGGTCAGATTTGGTGTTTCACGTCGCGGTTTGGAGGCTAGTGATCAGAGTCGCCTGTATTTTCCTGTAGGTTCTTATTTCACCTACTGATGTACATATTGTATATGTTTTACTCTAGAGGTCGCTCTGATATATTCTGATACATGTTGTGCGGATTTTCACAGATATACATATATACATAGTACGGTTTATTTACTGTTGTTGATTATATTGATGTTGAGAAATCCGGATGGGATTGGTGCCCACGGTTTGCTTTTTGTGGCATAGGACGAAGTGTTAATTTCTGGGTGCAGGTTATGGTAACTCAACGCTAGTAACGAAACTCTGCCGAAATTTTGAAAATTTTTTGTTGATTCATATTTTCGAAAGGGTTTGATTCCGGTTTAGGTAACTTAATCGGGATTGAGTCCTTTCAAAATCCGGTTCCAGTAAAAGGAATGATTGAAATTCTTCACACTCTGCTCCATCTGGCAAGTATCTATGCTTTAAGTATGGCTCTACTAAACATATGCACATGCAATGACATGCAAGCAAGGGCATCCAAAACTTCTACAAGAGGCACAAACAATACATGGCACAAGAAGCTAATTTTGCAGGAGGAAAATATGAAATGGAAGAAGACGATGAAGTCAACGTCATAGTAGCAGACAACGAGATAGAGAACATTGAGACTCCAAATTTTGAGTAGTCTATATATTTGGCTGTTATTTCTGTTATGTATTCAAGTTTTGTTTGGTTTTGGCTTGTTTTAGTCATGGTTTAAGACATTATTTGTAGTCTTTTGTTGGAATAAGACATCTTTAATGTAATTTACGTTGGCAAGTAATGAAATTTCTCTATTTTCTGTATATGAAAGTTTTGAGAATGTTATTTACTTTATAGTGCATGAATGGTTTGAAAGATACAATACTCCATGGCAATATGACACCATGGAAATATACAATACTCCATGGAAATATGACACCATGGAAATACTCCATGAAAATATACAATACTTCATCGTAAGATACTTGAAAAACGACAGCTGGAGAAAGTGGGGACGTTATGATCACAGGCATCTCGACCTGTCAGGAGTTTCTCTCGACCGTCGAGACATACACCCTGCATAGTTTTTGGCTTGTTTTCGATGCGTCAAAATTTTTTCTTAGTTTCTTTTACTCGTCAAAGAATGGTCCTCCGTCGGTTTCGAGATATTTCGACCGTTAAGATCATCACTCTGCATCGTTTTGACATGTATTTCGACCTGTCAAAACTTTTATCATGCTTATTTCGACCCATCGAGACTGAGCCTCTGGATCATTTTTTGCACAATCTAAGCCCCATGGCACTATGACACCAAATACCAGGAAAAATGAAGGAAAAAAACAAGAGGACGTTATGATAAAAGATTCTCTCTTGAACCATTGAGACATACACTCTAGATTGTTTTTGACATCCTTTTGACCTGTCGAAATTTTGTCATGTTTGTTCTTCGACCCGTCGAAGATTGTCCTCCGTCAGGTTATTTAGGTTTTTTTTGACCCGTCGAGATTGATACCCTGTGAAAGGACCCGATCCCGATTTAGTTGAATAAACCGAAATTAGGCCCTAACGACACCATAACTTACAAAATTTTTGCCAGAGTTTACTTTATAAAACGTATAAACCAAAAACCTGCAAGAAGATTACACTTCATAGATAAATTCTCAGACACACCAAGGACCTCCAAACCATATATTACAGCTAGCCCTGAGGCCCGAAGGAAGATACCTCACCAAACACTCGATCACGATCACCTGAATAATAGAGATACGATCAATACATATTCAATTTCAACATACGGAACAAATACGTCAAGAACCCCGCATTCTGGAAAAGCGTATCGCTCGAAATATCGATGAGGATAACAAAATTCTCAAAATACACCCAAACAACCCTCATCCCAAATTAACACACTCAATTCAACTCGAGAACCTCACGACTACGATCGGGGCACGATTACGAGTAAAACGACATAAAAATCTCCGAACACCACCAATGGTGACCAACTCCGGCAAACCATACTTCAAAATGTTCCTTTCCTTAAGCCCAACCAAACAACCACTACCGTGGCCAGAATTTCCCTGCAAAATCTCGCCGAAATATCCCTCTCTGGTCACCACAACGGCCGCCACAATACACCCCCTAGTCCTAATTAAACAACCCAGAAAGTATCAAGGGATTGAGGGGAACCTAACCCCCAATCAACCCGACGCCAAAATTTGCCGGAACCCGCCACCCGATTCTGGCGAAATCTAAGAATTTCAACGAGTTCGAACTCCCTCAAAACACAACAAAATCTCACAAATGAATACATGAATCAATAGAAAATCACAAGGGCTTGTTAATCATACCAAAAACACGGCTGGAGGTGGCCGGAGTCGTCAGGTCCGACGGTGAAATCAAACCGGGTCGGTGGAACTTCAAACGGGTCAACTCGATCAACTCGGTCAACTCGGTCCAAATGTGTGATTTTGCAATTTTTACGACTATTCGATATTTATACGTGGCAAACCGACCAAACCCACGACTTGGATAACTCCAACACAATCGGATAAGTACGACTAACTCGACGACAATTTCAAATATTCATTTTATATTCTCTGATTATCCAAAAAAATCCTCTGAAACCTTCTACGAGCTCGAAATCAAATCCTCTACAATTTCTGCAAAGGAACTTAAATCAAATTCTTACCCGATAATTTAATCGTTAACAAACCACATATGCATAATCAACTCACGATAATCACATGTCGTGTCGATAATCATATACTAAAAGTTCGGGTCGTTACAAATCTACCCCCCTAACAAAAATTTCATCCTCGAAATTTACATACCTGCTAACTGAAGAGGTAGGGATACTGCTCTCGCATGTGGTGCTTGGTCTCCCATGTAGCCTCTTCAACTAAATGGTTCCGCCATAAAACTTTCACAAAAGAAATAGTTCTGTGCCGCAACTCCTGGACCTTCGAATCGAGAATCTGAACTGGTTCTTCCACATAAGTCAAATCCTCTCGAATAGGAAGCTGATACGGTGCTAACACATAAGATGGATCAGAAATGTATTTCCGCAACATAGACACATGGAACACATCATGTACCCTGGCCATCTCAGAAGGTAATCCTCTTAATGATCTCATATGGGCCAACATAACGCAGACGAAGTTTACCGCACATCCCGAAACGAACAACACCTTTCCAAGGAGAAAGTTTCAGGAAAGCCCAATTACCAACCTCAAACTTAAGATCTTTCCATCTTACATCAGCATAACTCTTTTGTCGATCCTGTGCAGCCTTCAATCTGTCCCGAATAACTTGAACATGTTTCGTGGTGCTTTTCACCAAATTAGGACCAAGAAGCCATTTCTTTCCAACTTCACTCCAACATAATGGAGTTCGACACTGTTTACCGAATAAAGCTTCATAAGGCACCATACCAATACTAGGCTGATAGTTGTTATTGTACGCAAACTCAATCAAATGAAGTTGTTAATCCCAATTCCCTTTCAACTGTAACACACAAGATCGTAACATATTCTCTAGAGTCTGAATAGTCCTCTCTGACTGACCATCTGTCTGAGGATGAAAAGCTGTACTGAAGTGTAGTCTAATCCCCAATGCTCTCTGTAATGCCTGTCAAAATGAAAGGACCCAACCCCGATTTAGTTGCCTAAACCGGAATCGAACCCCTTCTGAAAACACGAACCAACAAAAACCATCAAAATTTCGGCAGAGTTTCGTAACTAACGCGGAATTACCATTACCTGCACCCGGAAAATACACTTCATCCTATGCCAAAAAAATCAAACCGTGGGCACCAATCCCATCCGGATTTCTCAATATATCAACAATAATGTAAAATAATAAATATATCTGTACTTTACTGAAATCCGGAGTAAAATTGTATAAAAATATACAACAGAATACTCAGAGCGACCTCTAATGTATAGTTCTATAAGTATACCACAGTAGGTAGAACAATAAACCTACCGGAAGAAATAAGGTCGCTCGAGCACTAAGCCTCCGACCATGACGTGCGACACCATAGTCCGAACTGCAAACTGGGCACGGAAACCTAAAAGCCCAGGGGAAAGACATGAAAACTGTTAGAGTGAATGGACGAAAATAGATGTCTTACGCCAATTAATTTATGTTATAAAACATATGCGAGTCAAAATATAAATAAATCAAGTAGTACACGAGGAGACGCTGACTCCAACTCGCGTACAGAGCATGCATGGAAAATCTCACGGGGTCACTCGTAGACACATCCGTGCTAGTACAGTCCGAAACACGGGATCCCAGACCCACACGTGATTCTAGCCAGAAAGGCCTCGGTTTCGGGGTACTGCCCCTCGCCGGTCAGGTCGGGGTACTGCCCCTCCTGGTAGGCCTCTATCGGGGATCAGCCGAGAGGCAAGTGTATCGATACAACAACGTAACTGAGACTGTACTCTGTGTAAATCAAATCATAAATAGTTCGATGCAAATGCATGAAACAACATATAAATGCATATACGTAACGTATACTGATATAGGCATAATCGTATAACACATGCTCATATGAAACATAATCTTGTATGCATGCTCATGTTCGTAAAACGTGTAATAAGACTCGCAATCAATCCGTGAAAAGAAATTGTCCACTCACAGACTAGCGTAACGCAGTTCGCGTTAACCCGTGATCCGGCGGAAAATCCCTCGCCAAATGAACGATCACGAACCCCTGAATAATCACAAAATCCATTTCTCAAAATCATATCTCGATACCTCAAGTCAAATCACGAGAAACAACCATTCTCGGAAACACATAATTCAATATCGACGAATTGTCGAAAATCCGATAATCACACTTCAAAACCTCGATATAATTTCGGACGCTCAAATCGAGAAACAAACCTCACCACTGCGATCGGGGCGCGATTCCGAGCGAAACGACATGCAACTTGTCGAAAACCCCGAAAAATCAAACTTTGACCACCGTTGACCCCGCGGCCCCACCAACCTGAAATTTTCCCGGCGGAGCAACACCTATTCCACTCAAAATCACCCAACAAGCAACGTTCATAACTGCATCAAGGGCCAATTCTCACTCTAACTTGGTCAATTTCAAGCAAAACCGATTTGTCACCCAAATTTCAAATCAACAATTCTCCAAGCACAAATCAAATTGGAACTCCATACTTACATGGTTAGATTCATGGAGAGGAGAGCTTCAAAGCCCACTACTTGTTTCACCCGAATTCAGCCGGAATGTTACAACCCGAATTCCCCAAAATGTCTTCCTTCGGTGACCCATGCCGTCGATGGTGGCCGGCAAGATGAAGAGGGCATCCAGACGAGTCGAACGGAACCAGCCCCGCCCCCTGGGGTGGCCGGACGAAGCTTCGTCGCCGGCGAGCCACGGTGCACGTCACACCACCCACACACCACCGAGTTGACTCGGTCAACTCCAGTCAACACAATTAAATGGCAAGTTTGACTTGCCAAACAGGAAACTTCAATATATATACACCTTCTATTTTAGGAAACTTTCAAACACACTTACCGATAAACTTCAAATACCCGTAACTTTCGTATCGTAATTCCGATTTCGATAATTCTCGCGGCAACAAACTCGTCTCAACATGTCCTTCAATTACCACTCGAAGTGAAACACATCGACAAACCCGATAAAAAGTCAACGGTTCAATCCCACACATGCTTATCCGATTAAATAATCAACGGTCGAAATATTCGTAACTTATTCTTCGTAACTCGGAATAATCCTCCGGGAGTTCCCACAAGCTCGAAATTAAATTCTCTACATCTTCCGTGCAGAACCCGAAATCAAATTCTCGTCCAGTAATTTAGTCGCGTACAAGGCCGCCATTTTAAACCGATTATGCCGGAATTCCAAATATTCATAATTTATTCCTCGGTCGTCCAAATAATGATCCGGAACCACGAAATCACACGAACAACGACTCTCGAGAAGAGACTCAGCTCAAATTCTCGGTCGTCCAAATAGTCGTGATCAAATCTGGCGATTCAAACAATTATCGAAAATCTGTAATTACGCGCAAGCTCGTAGATTAAGCTGATTTCACTGCTAATTCTGTTCCGGGTAGATTAAGCTGATTTCACTGCTAATTCGACCCTCCTTAAAAAAAATTTCAACCTCGAAATTTCCACGTCTGCCGACTAAAAGTAGGAGCACTGCCTCTGCATGCAGCTCAACTCTCCAGTGGCTACGTCAACTGAATAACTCTGTCAACAAACTCCACAACAGGAGATATCTCTGCATCCACAAATCTCGAATCTGAACTGGCTCCACACAGACGCCAAGTCCTCCTGCATAAGGAACTGATAGGTTACAAAACACGCAACGAATCTGAAATGTAGTTCCATCACACGGAACACAACACACACAAAAGCTAACGCTATAGGCAATGCCGAACTCTATGGCATAACACAAACTCGCCTATGATCACGTACAGATCAAAATAACGTGGTAATTTACAACTCAGCCTACTCACATCAGCATAACTCAAACATCGAACTCGAGCAATTATCAACCTGTTTCTGCTAATCCGAAAGTCTGTGGTAGCACATTCTGCTAAATCAGGATCCAACGTCAGCTCAGATCCAAACTCGCTCCAGCACAATGGAGTACAACATCATTCCTCAAAACGGCATCAAGCAACATCAAAATCATAGTGGTCAGCAAACTGGTACTGCATGCAATCTCGAACAGTTGAAACTGATGGTCCCAAATCTGTCGGAACTGCAATACCGAGGACCACAACGTGCCCTCCAAGATCTAAATAGTCCTCAAAGATTGTCCACCAATCCGAGGATAAGAAACTGTACTAACTTGTAATCTGGTCCCCCAATTCTCGCCACAAAGCTTGCCAACACACCGTTGTAGTTGATTATCTCGGTCAGCGAACTGGGACACAGGTACACCACGTAAATGGACAACCTCCGTCAAACATAGCTATGCCAACCTGCCACCGAAATCTGTCCCGGAAAGTACAAGTAAACGTACCAAGTTCATCAAATGGTCCACAATGGCCTGACAACTGATACCACAAACCGAAGTGCATACTGGCACGCAAAACCACAGTGACAAGCTCCAACTTCTAATCGAAAATCTCCAATGGTTGTAACTCTCCGCCTCCTAGCCATCGCCTGTCGACAAATGTGGCATCTGCACATACATGCTGCTACATTCTTCTACAGGTTGCGTCATGAGTAGAAAACTCGGAGTATCAGACACATCTCCGTACCGCTAGTGCATAACGCACGCAAAACAATGAGCTTCAACATCATCACACTCGAACTCAGCTCCCGTAGCGCAACTCGGCTAACACGGAAACTCGAGCCACGCACACATGAAACACTGAAGCTCCCGGCTTTCAATTGAATGCATCAGCAACAACATTCCAAATGGATAGTCAAAGTGCAACCACTAACCTTTCTCGAATAAACTCAAATATGCAGCCACAGTCATTAGTCGACCCCATCCATCTACACTGCCTCAAGCTCAAATCTGGCCGAAAATGCAAGTGGATGAAACATAAGTGATCAGTGTACATCCTACACTGCGCTGCACACCGTAACAGTGGTGTCTAGAACTCGTCGATGCTAACATAAGAACAGCTACCTCCAAATCACACATAGGACACCTAGCTTCATAAAGTTTCACCGCTCCGCTACACTGCATCAAGGCATAACCAAATCCAAAACTCGATGCATCGCCATAACCCACGAACTTGTCGCGGTCGTCAGGTAAGGTCAAAACCGAAGCAACGGTCAACCATCCTTTAGGAGTATGTAACTCCCCTCGCGTGCATCGAACCACTCGAACTTGACGCCTTCTTCGTCAATCCGGAAAGTGAAGTGGTAATCCGAGAAAATCCTGCACAAAGCACCGAAAATAGCCTGCTAAACCCAAGAGACTCCCGATCTCTGGTACAATGGTAGGGTAATCCCTAAATCAACACGGCTTTACTCTGGTCAAAATCCGCGCCAACTCCCTCGGATAACATCACACAACCCAAAATCTTCACGCAAATCAACCATAACTCACACTTGCTGAACTTGCCAACAACTGATCATCTCGTAAGGGCCGCAAAACCGCTCGCAATTGCTTCAGGTGATGGCCCACACTCCTGGAGTAAATCAGGACGTCGCCAACGAACATGACCGCAACTCGTCCAGAATCGTCTGAACACATGGTCCATCAAGTCCGTAAAAGTTGCGAGGCATTGGTCAACCAAACGGCGTGACCAAGAACTCCTGATGCCCGCACCAAGATCCCAAAGCTGTCCTGGCCACATCTGACTCATCAATCCTCAACTGATGGTATCCGGACCCAAAATCAATCTTCGAAAAAACTGAAGTTCTCGTGAACTGATCAAACCAGTCGTCAATCCGAAGCGGAGGATACTCACTCTCCTCTGAAGCGAATCAGGCTTCCGGTAGTCAATGCACCACCTCGTCGAACCAGCCAACATTCGCACAAATAATGCAAGAGCACACCACGCAGGTACGCTGGGTCGCACGAAATCTCCTCCAACAACTCCTGAAGTCGAAACTGTAGTTCCATCAGCTCCGCTGGCACCGAACGACAAATTTCCGGTGATATGAGTCCAGCGCCCGGTAAAAATTCAATGCTGTAGTCAGTCTCCCGAACTGGAAGAATACCTGGGAACTCCTCCGGAACACCCCTGGAAACTCGGGAACCACCTCAATGTCGCCAATGTCGGGCACAACAACCGTAGTATCCACAACATAGGCTAAGCAAACAACACCACTCGTTTCCACCATCCGCTCGACCATCACCGCTGAAACAATATCTCGGGAAAAGTCTGGTCGTCGAAACACAACCACCTTCTCTTGATCATCGAACATAGCCCAATGCGTCGTCAATAGTCCATACTCAACATCGTAAAAAAATCAACGGTATCCAACAATAACAGCTCAGCGGCTAAGCCATATCCTCCAACAAAGATCTCGCAACCTCCAGATGGATACAACACTCTCCGAAACCTCGGTAGTGGAGATGCAGGTACAACAACCATGAGCATCAAGCAACAGTAACCTCTGAGAAACTCTGTCCACATACAAGGTCATGGCACGAACTCCAACATGCCCAACTAGCCGCCCACGTCAATTGCGACTTGCTGATTAACTTATCACAAAGGCTATATTGGTCACTCCAGCAACAGCATTATGACCTCCTCATGAACTCTGAGCTGCCGAACCGCAAAAACAGCTGGCTGAGGGCGCTCCCTTGCAACGTAACCCTCCTGGTCACCACAATGGCAACAGAAAGTGCTCCACGAACACAAGTCACACCGACACCTGCTGCGTGAAAGGATCACCAACGATCACCCAAACTCATGCCACAGGAACAAGTCCGCTACTCTGTGATCTCCATCACCACCAAATGGATCATCTGCTTGATCTGATGACCCTCAACATAATCGAAAAGGTCACAGGCCGATGAAGTCACTGATTACGAAGTGCCTGAACTCAACCTCATCACATATCTCGACTAAGTCCACTTTCCTCAAACCAACACATCGAAAACCGTGTACACCTTTCCTTCTCAATAGCCTCGCCTCTGAGTGCAGTACACTAAGCTCCTCACGGTTGTCTCGAGGCATATCAATCAAGATCTCTCTGATGCTCAGGTTCAAACTCATCTCGAACCTCGTGCACTGCTTCCTCTGAAGCCACATAACACGTGTAAACAGGGACAAACATGTGAACAATGCATCTCTGCCTCAGGTGGGTAAACACTCCTCGTTCGAATGCTGGGTAGCCTGATTAAACCATTACCGTATAAAAAACACCCTGCATGTAGGCCATGGAGTCGCAACAGGGGCTCACACAATACCAGCCCACCAAATGCAATGATCTGATTCAGGCAACACATCAACTACCACAATTCTCAGCTCTGAGGCAACATGTAGACATTCATACAAGCACAACCACAATTCACTGGAAAATCACGCGTCGATTGATCCTCAATAGGATCCACAACCGCACCGACACGGAAAGCATGTCAAGGAGGCATCCTAATGAATAAAACATCGTTTTCATCAAGTAGAACATAATCATGGAACTTCAAATATTTGAAAGTATACAACACCCGGAATATTGATGAGTATCCGCCGGCCGGTCGGGTAACCATTCCAGACATGCTGTACATTCTCAAATATCCTTAGTAAACATGACTACAGAAGTCTACATAACCTATAACCAAATGCTCTGATACCAAGCTGAAAAGACCCAATCCCAATTTAGTTGCCTAAACCGAAATCGAACCCCTTCTGAAAACACGAACCAACAAAAACCATCAAAATTTCGGCAGAGTTTCGTTACTAACGCGGAATTACCATTACCTGCACCCGGAAAATACACTTCATCCTATGCCACAAAAATCAAACTGTGGGCACCAATCCCATCCGGATTTCTCAATATATCAACAATAATGTAAAATAATAAATATATCTATACTTTACTGAAATCCGGAGTAAAATCGTATAAAAATATACAACAGAATACTCAGAGCGACCTCTAATGTATAATTGTATAAGTATACCACAGTAGGTAGAACAATAAACCTACTGGAAGAAATAAGGTAGCTCGAGCACTAAGCCTCCGACCACGACGTGCGACACCAAAGTCCGAACTGCAAACTGGGCACGGAAACCGAAAAGCCCAGGGGAAAGAAATGAAAACTGTTAGAGTGAGTGGACAAAAATAGATGTCTTTCGCCAATTAATTTATGTTATAAAACATATGCGAGTCAAAATATAAATAAATCAAGTAGTACACGTGAAAGGACCCAACCCCGATTTAGCTCTCTAAACCGGAATCGAACCCCTTCGAAAACATGAACCAACAAAAACCGTAGAAATTTTGGCAGAGTTTCGTTACTAACGTGGAATTACCATTACCTGCACGCGGAAAATACACTTCATCCTATGCCACAAAAAGCAAACCGTGGGCACCAATCCCATCCGGATTTCTCAATATATCAACAATAACGTAAAGTAGTAAATATATATGTACTTTACTGAAAATTTGGATTAAAATCATATAACATATACAATAGGAAGCTCAGAGCGACTTCTAATACATAATCATATACGCATACCACAGTAGGTAGAACAATAAACCTACTGGAAGCAACAAGGTAGCTCGAGTACTATGCCTCTGACCACGACGTGCGACACCAGAGCCTGTACTGCAAACTGAGCACGGAAACCGAAAAGGGGAAAGACATAAAAATTGTTAGAGTGAGTGGACGAAAAGATATTTGTCTTTCGCCGAACAATATACATATAATATAAAAATCATATGTGAGTCCAGATGCATATATAAAGGAAAGGTACACGAGGGAGACTCTAACTCCTCACACGTACAGAGCATGCATAAAAATCTCACGGGGTCACTCGTGGACACATCCGTGCTAGTACAGTCAGAATCACGGGGTCCCTGGCCCACACGTGATTCTAGCCAGAAATGACCTCAGGTCAAAGGTCTGCCTCCCCCCGGTAAAGGCCTCGGGTCAGGAGTCACAGCCTCCCCTGGCAAATAAAGCCTACCATCGGGGATCAGCCGAGAGGCAAGTGTATCAATACAACAACGTAACCACGACTGTACTCTGTGTAAACCAAATCATAAATATTTTGATGCAAATGCATGAAACAGCATATAAGTATATGTATACTCGTATACGTATATCCGTATATGTATAATCGTAAAACACATGCTCATGTAATCCGAAATCTCATATGCATGCTCAAGTTCATAAAACGTATATCAAGACACGCAAATAATCCGTGAAAAGAAATGTCCACTCACAGACTTGCGTAACGCGATACGCGTTAACCATTGATCCGGCGGAAAGTCCATCGCCAAACGAACGATCACGAACACCTGAATATTCACAAAATCCATTTCTCAAAATCATAACTCAACAATACAAGACAGATCACGAGAAACCACCGTTCTCGGAAACACATAACTCAATGTCGACGAACTGTCGAAAATCCGTATATGTACACCTCAATACCTCGCTATACATTCGGATGCTCAAATCAAGAAACGAACCTCCCCACTGCGATCGGGGCGCGATTTTGAGTCAAATGACATGCAACTTGTCGAAAATCCAAAAAGTCAAACCGTTGACCGTTGACCGCCGCCCACGGCGGCGCCGCCGCCGAACGTGAAATTTCACGGCGGAGCCACCCCTATTCCACTCTAAATCGTCCAGTGAGCAACTTTGTCAACTGCACCAAAGTCCAATTCTCACTCTAACACATCCAATTTCAAGTAAAACCGAATTAGAACACAAAATTCAAACCCAAAATTCTCCATCCACAAATCGAATTAGAACACCATGTTTATATGGCTAGAATCACATTGAAGAGGGCTAAAAAACCCAGTACATCTCGAAGTTCAACTCGGTTGAAATCAATGAACCCGATTACCACAAAAATTTCTAAACTTGTGACCGAAATTCTTCACTCTTCGACGAGCTAGGCCGTCGATGGTGGCCGGAAACGAGATGAGGAGGTGAGGCGAAGAGAACGGGACCGGTCGGAGACCGTGGGGTGGCCGGACGGCGAGCCACTGCCGTGGCCGTCGCTCCTCCGTTGCGAGCTCTCCCTCCTCCCCGTGTTGACTGGTCAACACACCAGTCAACCCATAAATGCATCTGTTGACCTTCCCCTTTTAGTAAGCCCACTATTTAAAGCTTCCCAAAAAGGAAACTTCATGTTTATCCATTTAGACAAACTTCAAACGCGCATAACTTTCTCGTCGTAATTCCGATTTTGATAAGCCACAAACTCGTCTCGACGTACTCTTCAATAATCACCCAAAGTCAAACACATCGGCCAAATAGATAAAAATTCAACCATTCAAAGCAACACACATTAAACCGACTAAACAATCAATAATCAGAAATATTCACAACTTAAACTCCGTAACTCAAAATCATGCTCCGGAAGTTCCCATGAACTCGAAATTAAATTCTGAACAACTTCCGTGAAGAAGTCGAAACCAAATTCTTGACCGGTAATTTAGTCGTTAAGTAGCTCGCCATTATAATCCGATTATGCCGAAACATCAAATATTCATAATTAATTCCTCGGTCGTCCAAATAACGATCCGGAGCCGCTCATGAACTCGTAATCACACGTACAATGACTCTCAAGAAGAGACCCAGCTCCAATTCTCAGCCAGCAATTTAGTCGTTAAGAAACCAGGCGAGTAAATCCATTATCGGAAATCTGCTATTAACTCATAATCTGTCGGACCCAGCTGATGACACTGCTCAATCTGTTTCGGGTCGTCACAACACGAGGAGACACTGACTCCAACTCGTGTACAGAGCATGCATGGAAAATCTCACGGGGTCACTCGTGGACACATCCGTGCTAGTACAGTCCGAATCACGGGATCCCAGACCCACACGTGATACTAGCCAGAAAGGCCTCGGTTCCGGGGTACTGCCCCTCGCCGGTCACGTCGGGGTACTGCCCCTCCTGGTAGGCCTCCATCGGGGATCAGCCGAGAGGCAAGTGTATCGATACAACAACGTAACTGAGACTGTACTCTGTGTAAATCAAATCATAAATAGTTCGATGCAAATGCATGAAACAACATATAAATGCATATACGTAACGTATACTAATATAGGCATAATCGTATAACACATGCTCATATGAAACATAATCTCGTATGCATGCTCATGTTCGTAAAACGTGTAATAAGACTCGTAATCAATCCGTGAAAAGAAATTGTCCACTCACAGACTAGCGTAACGCAGTTCGCGTTAGCCCGTGATCCGGCGGAAAATCCATCGCCAAACGAACGATCACGAACCCCTGAATAATCACAAAATCCATTTCTCAAAATCATATCTCGATACCTCAAGTCAAATCACGAGAAACAACCGTTCTCGGAAACACATAATTCAATATCGACGAATTGTCGAAAATTCGATAATCACACTTCAAAACCTCGATATAATTTCGGATGCTCAAATCGAGAAACAAACCTCACCACTGCGATCGGGGCGCGATTCCGAGCGAAACGACATGCAACTTGTCGAAAACCCCGAAAAATCAAACTTTGACCACCGTTGACCGCCGTTGACCCCGCGGCGCCACCAACCTGAAATTTTCCCGGCGGAGCAACACCTATTCCACTCAAAATCACCCAACAAGCAACTTTCACAACTGCATCAAGGGCCAATTCTCACTCTAACTAGGTCAATTTCAAGCAAAACCGAATTGTCACCCAAATTTCAAATCAACAATTCTCCAAGCACAAATCAAATTGGAACTCCATACTTACATGGTTAGATTCATGGAGAGGAGAGCTTCAAAGCCCACTACTTGTTTCAGCTCAATTCGGTCGGAATGTTACAACCCGAATTCCCCAAAATTCTTCTAACTTTAGGCCGGAAAATCTCTTCCTCTGGTGACCCACGCCGTAGATGGTGGCCGGCAAGATGAAGAGGGCATCCTGACGAGTCGAACGGAACCAGCCCCGCCCCCTGGGGTGGCCGGACGAAGCTTCGTCGCCAGCGAGCCACGGTGCACGTCGCGCCACCCACACACCACCGAGTTGACTCGGTCCACTCCAGTCAACACAATTAAATGGCAAGTTTGACTTCCCAAACAGGAAACTTCAATATATATACACCTTCTATTTTAGGAAACTTTCAAACACACTTACCGATAAACTTCAAATACCCATAACTTTCGTATGGTAATTCCGATTTCGATAATTCTCGCGGCAACAAACTCGTCTCAACATGTTCTTCAATTACCACTCGAAGTCAAACACTTCGACAAACCCGATAAAAAGTCAACGGTTCAATCCCACACATGCTTATCCGATTAAATAATAAACGGTCAAAATATTCGTAACTTATTCTTCGTAACTCGGAATAATCCTCTGAAAGTTCCCACAAGCTCGAAATTAAATTCTCTACATCTTCCGTGAAGAACCCAAAATCAAATTCTCGTCCGGTAATTTAGTCGCGTACAAGGCCGCCATTTTAAACCGATTATGCCGGAATTCCAAATATTCATAAGTTATTCCTCGGTCGTCCAAATAATGATCCGGAACCGTCCACGAACTCGAAATCACGCGTACAACGACTCTCGAGAAGAGACTCAGCTAAAATTCTTGGCCCATAATTTAGTCGTGATCAAATCTGGCGATTCAAACAATTATCGGAAATCTGTAATTACGCGCAAGCTCGTAGATTAAGCTGATTTCACTGCTAATTTGTTCCGGGTCGTCACACAAAATTTTGAAGTAAACTGATTATCCCGATCAGAAACTATGGACACAGGCACACCATGTAATCTCACAACCTCTCTCAGGTACAGCTTCGCCAATCTACTAACAGAAAGCTTTCCTGGAAATGCAAGGAAATGAGCGGACTTCGTAAGGCGATCCACGATCACCCAAATACCAGTATTACCACTAAACGTATGAGGTAACTGATACACAAAATCCATAGTGATATGCCCCCACTTCCACACTGGAATCTCCAAAGGTTGTAGTTTACCGGTAGGTTTCTGACGTTCTGCCTTCACTTGCTGACAAATCAGGCAACTGCTCACATACATTGCTATTTCTCGCTTCATGTTACGCCACCAATAATGAGCTTTAAGTGTCTGAAACATCTTCGTACTACCAGGATGCATAGCATACGCGGAACAATGGGTTTCATCAAGTATTTCCTTTTTCAAATCATCATGTCTAGGCATACATAATCTTCCTGTGAACATCAGAGTTCAATCACTCCTCATCCAAAGCTCTGTTTGTACACCATTCTGAATCAAATTCTTCTTGCCTTTGAGGTCAATTCCTCCTCCATCTCTGACTTCTACTCTGGCTCGATGAACCACGAGGATATCTGAAAGTGCTTCCACCTGAAGAAGATGCTGAACTCGAAGTACCAGAACTCATCCTCTTCGCGGGACCCTGGATGGGTCCACCCTCCTCAAAGTGGTAAGACTGAAACCGCATCCGCCTCTCTTTCTCAATGTCTTTGTCCTTGAGTGCAACACTAACAAAGTCATCAAAATTGTCCCGAGGCATAGTGGTCAAGGTCGCAACACTCGCATGAGCAAGTCGTGCGTACGTTGATCCTCAATAGGATCCCCAGCCCCGTTAGTATGGGTTCCACGTCGGGGAGGCATCCTAACAATGAAAGGACACTAGTCACACATCACAAGGAACGTAATCATGAAACTTCAGACATTTGAAAGCATACAACACTCTAGAGCATTGGTGATTGTCTGCTGGCCAGTCGGGTCATCGCTCCTGATATACCGTACATTCTCAAATACCTTTAGTAACACAACTACAAGAGTCTACAAAACCTCAAATCTAATGCTCTGATACTAACTGAAAGGACGCCACCCCGATTTAGTTGCCTAAACCGAAAATAGGCCCTAACGACACCATAACTTACAAAAATTTAGCCAAAGTTTACTTTATAAAACGTACAAACCAAAAACCTGCAAAAAGATTATACTTCACAGATAAATTCCCAGACACACCGTGGACAACCATTGTCCATCTGGATTTCTCAAAATCCACATGTATAATATAACACAAGGTTTATAAGAAATACAGAAAGTATTCAGGAGTATAACTCAAACTGAACAACACTACATAAGTATTCAGAGCGACTTTTAATAACCAAATATACAAGACTAGCAGGTTACGTCAGGAACCTACTAGAAGGAAAGTGTGATTTGAACTCTACGCCTCCTGCGATGACGTGCAACCACGGGAAAGATACTGCAATCTATGCAGCAAAAACCGATAATCCCAGAGAAAAGCATATCAATAATAAAACCGTTAGAGTGAGTGGACGTAAATCAATATATGCCGCATAAATAAATCCAACATGCTTTTCATAATAAATTCACATAAAAACATGCGAGTCAAAACAAACAAACCCAGGTCAAGTGCTAATAAAGATGTAATTGTCCTGGGTTCTTTGTGTGTGGAGGCAGTAACTTGAGTACGTTTTCCTCAAGTTATGATATGCCCGGGTCAAGTGCTCATAAAGACGCAACTCTCCTGAGTACTATGAATCACGGGTCAGGTGATCATATAGACGTAACCCTCCCGGAGCATCTCGAGGATAAGCCGAGAGGCCATAGCATCGATGCATCATATATCCATACTCATTATAAAAACAAATCACATGTGCCTCAAAATCAATGTATGCTCATAAAATGCGTAATCATAAATGCATACCCGTAAATGCATAATCGTAAAGCATACTCATAGACTCGTAAATTCACTGTGAAAATCAAAGTATGAAAATCAATGTGGGATAAAATGTCCACTCACAGATAATAGCTAGCCCTGAGGCCCGGCGGAAGATCCCTCACCACAAACTCGATCACGATCACCTGAATAACAGGGATACGATCAATACATGTTCGATTTCAACATACGGAGCAAATACGTCAAGAACCCAGCGTTCTCAAAAAGCGTATCGCTTTTTATATCGACGAGGATAACTAAATTTCCAAAATACACCCAAATAACCCTCGTCCCAAGTTAACACATTCAACTCAACTTGAAAACCTCACGACTATGATCGGGGCGCAATCGAGCAAAACGACATAAAAATCTCTGAAAACCACAAAAGTCAACCCCTCGCCGGAGCTCCACTCTTGACCTCCAATGTCGCCGCCGACACGGTGTCAACGGTGACATTCTATGGCGAGCCATACACCAAAATTTTCCTCTCCTCAAGCCCAACCAAACCCCCAAAACCATATCTCCAAAAAATAACCACCGTGGCCGGAATTCCAGTCGAAAGAGGAGGCCGAAACCTCCTCTCCAGCCACCACCACAGCCACCACCACAGCCACCACCACATACCTCTTTCCCTAAATGGAATGCCTAGAAAGCTTCAAGGTGTTGACGGGAACCTAACCCGCAGCCAACCCGACACCAAAACTCGCCGGAAACCGCCACCCAATTCCGGCGAAATCCACGAATTTCACCGAGTTCGAACTCCCTTAAAACTCAACCAAATCTCACAAATGAATACATGAATCAATAGAAAATTAAGAGAGCTTTCTAACCATACCAAGAATACGGCCGAAGGTGGCCAAAATCGGCGGGTCGGACTGCGGCAATGAAACGAGTTGGTGGAGCAAAACGGGTCAACTCAGTTAACTCGATCCAAATGTGTGATTTTCAAATTTCTTTTACGACTATTCGGTATTTATATGACGCGAACCGACCAAAACCACGACTCGGATAACTCCAACACCATTGGATAAGTACGACTAACTCGACGATAATTTCAAATATTCATTTTATATTCTCCGATTATGAAAGGACCCAACCCCGATTTAGTTTCCTAAACCGGAATCAAACCCCTTCTAAAAACACGAACTATCAAAAACCATAGAAATTTCGGCAGAGTTTCACTATATGGCGAAGTTACCATTAACCTGCACCCAAAAATACACTTCATCCTATGCCACAAAAGCCAAACCGTGGGCACCAATCCCATTCGGATTTCTCAAAATCATATCATAATATAAAGCAATAAGCAAAACTGTAACTTTACAGAAATCCGGGAAATCATATGAAAATATAAACATCAGAGTATTCAGAGCGACCTCTAGTATATATACATAAATACACAACAGTAGGTCAAACAAGAAACCTACTGAGAAGAAAAAGTAGCTTGAATACTAAGCCTCTAACCTTGACGTGAGACACCAGAATCCGAACTGCAAATTGGGCATTGAAAACAAAGAGCCCAGGGAAAAATATATAAACCGTTAGAGTGAGTGAACAAAAATAAATGTCTTTCGCCGAATAATATATGTTATAAAAACATATACGAGTCTAAATGCATGAAATTATATGGTACACGAGGGAGACTCTAGCTCCTCACGCATACAGAGCATGCATCGAAAATTCCACGGGGTCACTCATGGACACATCCGCGCTAGTATAGTCCGAATCACGGAATCACAGACCCACACATGATTCTAGCCAGAAAGGCCTCAGGTCAGGGTATCTGCCCGCTTCGGGTAAAGACCTCGGGTCAGGGGTAACAGTCCCCCCCGGTAAACATCCTCGGGGATGAGCCGGGATGCTAGGTGTATCGATACAATAATATATACTAAAACTGTACTCTGTGTAAACCAAATCATAAATACTTTCTATGAAAATGTATAAAACATAATGTAAATGCATATTCGTAATACATAATTATAAAAGCATATTCGTCGATTCATAATCGTAAATGCATAATCGTAAAACACATGCTTGAATAAATCATAATCATATACACATGCTCATGCTCATGCTCGTAAAACGTATAATAAAGACTGGCAACCAATCAGTGAAAAGAAAAATGTCCACTCACAGACAACCACAGCACGTAAACACGCTAATCCTGAGATCCGGCGGAAGATCCCTCGCAAAGCGTACGATCTCGATCTTCTGAATAATCACAAAATATTACTGATCAAAATCACAATTCAATACTCTGAATCACACCTCAGATACCAACCATTTCTAGAAATATATAACTCGGTAACAAGAGAATCGTCGAAAACCCCAAATATACTCCACAAAACCCTCGACATAAAATCCATCACCCAAATCAACTCGAAAACCTCAAGGCGACAATCGGAGCGCGATTATGAGTAAAAATGCATAAAACTTTTTCAAAATCAAAAAAGTCAACGCGTCGCCAGCGCTCCACTATCACCGAAGAGATTTTCCGGCGACCAAGACCTTAAAATCTTCCTCTCCTTAAGCCTAACCTTTTTCCCAAAAGAGTCACCACCTTCCAACCACCCCCGTGGCCGGAAATCACCTCGAAAGCCACCAAAACTTAAACCGGCCAGAAAATTTCTAGGGGAAATCCCCAACTCAAACCCAACCATTTCCACCCAAAATTCCCTTCGAAAAGCCGCCGGAAAACCGTCCACCATTAAACCCGATTCTGGCAAACTTTACGATCAAAATTAACCAACCAAAACACTTCCAAACTTCACAATATACACATGAATCGAAAGCATAGATCCCAAGCTTCAAAACCATACCTTAGAATCCAGTAACCATGCCGTTTTTCGGCAGCCACCACGACAGCGAGTTCGCGGCTCACTGAGTCAATCACGGGTTGACTCGGTCAAGTCGGTGGAGCTTTGGTCAACTCGGTCAAACAGCCAATTTTTCGAACTTTTCAATAACTTTACGACTATTCGGCTATTTATACATCGCGAATCAACTCTATCCACAATTCAGATAACTCAAACTAAAACGGATAAATACGACTAACTCGGCGATAATTTCAAATATTCTTTTTATATTCCTTGATTATCCAAAAAATCCTCAGAAAGCTCCCACGAACTTGAAATCAAATTCTCTACATTATCCACGAACAAACCCAAATCAAATTCGTGCCCGAAAATTAAGTCGTGAACTAAGTCACATATCCGATTAATTACGATAAACCACAATTACTCGTGAAACTCGCAGATTAAGTCGATTAATATACGAATTCCGGTTCGGGTCATCACAAATCTAACCCCCCTTACATAAATTTTGACCTCGAAATTTACGTACCTGCTAAGTGAACAGATGAGGATACTGCTCCCGCATATGCTGCTCGGTCTCCCAAGTGGCTTCCTTTATTGAATGATTTTGCCATAAGACCTTCACAAGTGGAATATCTCTGTGCCTCAATTCTTGTACAGGCCGATCGAGATCCTCCTGGATGAAAGCTGGATGATCGAGATCCTCCTGTACATGCCTCAATTCCTCGACATAAGTCAGATCCTCCTGGGTGAAAGCTGATATGGTGCTAGAATATGTGATGGATCTGGAATGTATTTCCGCAACATCGAGACATAGAAAACATCGTGCACCCTTGCCATCTCTAAAGGCAACTCCAACCTATAAGCTACGACACCAACTTTCTCTGTGATCTCATATGGACCAATATACCGTGGACGAAGCTTGCCACGCTTCCCGAAACAGACTACTCCTCTCTAAGGAGACAATTTTAGGAAGACCCAGTCGCCTACCTCAAACTCAAGACTCTTTCTTCTCAGGTCTGCATAGCTCTTCTGTCGATCTTGGGCAATCTTTAATCTGTCTCTGATAATCTGAATATCCTTAGTGGTGCTCTTCACTAGATCAGGACCAATAAGCCATCGCTCACCCACCTCACTCCAACACAATGGAGTACGACACTGCTTCATGTATAAAGCCTCATAAGGTGCCATATCAATGCTGGCCTGATAACTGTTATTATAAGCAAACTCGATCAAATGTCGTTGCTGGTCCCAATTCCCTCTAAACTGCAATACAAAAGACCGCAACATATCCTCGAGGGTCTGAATTGTTCTCTCAGACTGCCTATAATTCTGAGGATGGAAAGCTGTACTGAAATGCAATCTGGTTCCCAAAGCTCATTGCAATGCCTGCCAAAACTCTGAAGTGAACTGACTATCTCGGTCAGATACAATGGATATGGGCACACCATGCAAATGACCAATCTCGGCCAAATACAACTTTGCAAATCTGCCTACTGAAATCTTACTTGGAAGTGCAAGGAAATAAGCTGATTTCGACAAACGGTCTATAATAACCCAAACACCCATGTTACCAGCAGAAGTACGCGGTAACTGATACACGAAATCCATAGTGATGTGCTCCCATTTCTAAACCGGAATCTCCAAGGGCTGTAGCTTTCCCGCAGGTTTCTGTCTCTTTGCCTTCACTAGCTGACAAATGAGGCATCTGCTCATATATGCTACAATTTCCCTCTTCATATTTCGCCACCAATAGTACGCATTAAGTGTGCGAAATATTTTCGTACCGCCTGGATGCATAGCGTAAGCAGAATAATGGGCTTCGTCTAAGATCTCCTTCTTTAAACTCTCGTCTTTGGCTGCACAAAGTTTGCCTCTGAACAGTAATGTACCATCACCACTCAATTGAAACTCTGTTGACACACCAATCACATGATTATTAGCATATAGATTACGTGGTTTACATCATAAATATCAACAGTGCTATCTTGGCATAAGTTATTGGCAACAAATAATTAATAGAACCTGAGACATTTGTGTCATAACCAGAAAGAAGGTCACAAAAACACGGGGACCACGTCTAGGAGGCATCCTAATGATAAGACAAAAGCATTAGTCACAAGGCACAAGGAACGTAATCATGAAACCTCAGACATTTGAAAACATACAACACCCGAAACATTGATGAGTTACCGCTGGCCAGTCGGGTCATCGCTCCAGACATGATGTACATACTCAAATATCCTTAGTATCACAACTACAGAAGTCTACAAAACCTGAAACCTAATGCTCTTATACCAAGCTTAAAGGACCCAACCCCGATTTAGTTTCCTAAACCGGAATCAAACCCCTTCTGAAAACACGAATTTGCAAAACCATAGAAATTTCTGCAGAGTTTCACTGTAACGTGGAATTACCGTTAACCTGCACCCGAAAAATACACTTCATCCTGTGCCACAAAAGCCAAACCGTGGGCACCAATCCCATCCGGATTTCTCAATATCATAACAATATAATGTAAAGTAATAAACCAAAAGATGTAACTTTACAGAAATCCGGGAAAGATCATATGAAAGTATGACAGTAGAGTAATCAGAGTGACCTCTAGTGTTTATATACATAAATATACAATAGTAGGCTAAACAAGAAACCTACTGGAAAAGAAAGGTAGTTCGAACACTAAGCCTCCGACTGCGACGTGTGACACCAGAATCTGAACTGCGAACTGGGCACGGAAACCGAAAAGCCCAGGGGAAAGGCAAATAAAATCGTTAGAGTGAGTGGATGAAAATAATCATATTCCTTTCACCATTTATACAATATAAAAACAATGCGAGTTCTTAAAATGAATGGAGGTGTCAGGCGAATCTCTCAAGCCCGACGGTCAGGCGAATCTCTCAAGCTCGATGGTGATAGACTAGGCGAATCTCTCAAGCTTAGTGGGCACATCAGGGGAATCTCTCAACCCTGGATCTGGATTACTGGTGATCAACTGAGTAGCCAATGCATCGATGCTAAATTAATGCCATCACCATATAAAAAATAAAATAATACCTCCAAAAACAATAAATAATCTCAATACCGTACTGTAAATAAATACTGAAATCAAGAACTCGCTACGATAGTATAAATAAAAGTCCACTCACAGATAGTACAGCGCGCAAACGTGCTAATCACGAGATCCGGCGGAAGATCCCTCGCCCAACGTACGATCTCGATCCCCTAAATAATCTCAAAATATAACTGATCAAAATCACAATTCATTACTCTGTACCACACCTCGGAAACCAACCATTTCCGGAAACATATAACTCAGATACAAAATAATCGACGAAAACCCCCAAATTCTCCACATAAACCCTCGACTTAAAATCCGATAACAAAATCAACTCGAAAACCCCAAGGCGATGATTGGGGCGCGGTTACGAGCGAAACGACATAAAACTCTTCAAAATCCAAAAAGTCAACGCCCTCGCCGGAGCGCCGCCGTTGACGGCGCAGCGTCAACGGTGACGGATTCCGGCAAAACTTTCCAGATCACAAGTACTCCTCAAGACCAACAACTTCCTCTTCTACACCGAGACCCAATTCCAAGCCCACCGGTCGAAATTAAGCCCGAAACTCACGGAATCCATTGATTTCGGCGATATTCCGGCGAGCCTCAAATCTCAACGAATCCAAAATCCCTTCACCCAAAAGCTTCACAAGGATGAGGGGAACCTTTCCCCCCACACCCCCGACCTCAACTATCGCCGGAGCATCCCACCCGATTCCGGCGAAATCCCTAGATTTTCTCGAACTCGTTCTCCCTCAAATCGTGATCAATTCAACTCAAATCAAGTTCTAAACTATAGGAAATCAAGAGAGGAAGCTAGTCATACCAAAATCAAGCCCGGAGGTGGCCGGAAATGGAAAGTCGCCGGCGAGTCAAACAGTGGTATGGTTTGAACTCGGTCAACGCGGTCAACGATGGTGAACGGCGGTCAAACTTACAAACAGTGATTTTTCGACAATTTTTTGACTATTCCGATATTTATAATCGTGGCTCGATACGATCAACGGTCTAAATCGAATCACATGCATGTTTCTGATAACTCAAACTTAATCGGATAAACACGACTAAATAACGCGATTTCAAATATTCATAACATATTCCTCGATTATCGAAATAATTATCCGAAAACACCTACGAACTCGAAATCACGCATACTACACTCTCGGGAAGAGACTCATCTCAAATTCTCGCCCGGTAATTTAGTCGTGAATGAAACTGCTAAAACTCCTCAATATGACGAACAGTAATAATTCATAAAGCTCGTGGATTAAGCCGATTAACGCATTAATTCTGATTCGGGGCGTCACAAATCTACCCCCCTTAAAAAAAATTTCAACCTCAAAATTTACGTACCTGCTAGGTGAACAGATGAGGATACTTCTCCCAGGTGGCCTCCTCAACTGAATGATTATGCCATAAGACCTTCACAAGCGGTA
The DNA here is from genome assembly GCA_946800695.1 of Geum urbanum. NCBI lineage: Eukaryota > Viridiplantae > Streptophyta > Magnoliopsida > Rosales > Rosaceae > Geum > Geum urbanum. Next base: position 38,395,308 of record OX326997.1, on the reverse strand, counting down.
TAACACGATGCCTCAACTCTTGCTCACGCCAATCGAGAATCTGTACCGGCTCCTCCACATATGTCAAATCTTCCCGGATAGGAAGCTGATGTGGTGCTAACACATGTGACGGATCTGGAATGTATTTCCGCAACATCGAGACATGAAAAACATTGTGTACTCGAGCCATCTCAGAAGGCAACACTAATCTGTAAGCCATGACACCAACTCTCTCGGTAATCTCGTACGGACCAATGTACCGTGGTCGAAGCTTGCCACGCTTCCCGAAAAGCACAACTCCCCTCCAAGGAGATAATTTCAGGAAGACCCAATCGCCCACCTCGAACTCGAGACTATTTCTTCTTACGTTCGCATAACTCTTTTGGCGATCCTGGGCAATCTTCAGTCTGTCCCGGATAATCTGAATATCCTCTATGGTGCTCTTCACCAAATCAGGGCCAATAAGCCATCGCTCGCCCACCTCACTCCAACACAATGGAGTGCGGCACTGCCTACCGTATAGGGCCTCATACGGTGCCATATCAATACTGGCCTGATAACTGTTGTTGTAAGCAAACTCAATCAAATGCAGTTGCTGGTCCCAATTTCCTCTGAACTGCAAAACACAAAACCACAACATATCCTCAAGAGTCTGAATAGTCCTCTCAGACTTCCCATCAGTCTGAGGATGAAAAGCTGTACTGAAATGTAATCTGGTACCCAAGGCTCGCTACAATGCCTGCCAGAACTCTGAAATAAACTGATTGTCTCGGTCAGAAACAATGGATACAGGCACACCATGCAGCCAAACGATCTCCGCCAAATACAGCTTTGCCAATCTGCCCACTGAAATCTTCCCCGGAAGTGCAAGGAAATGAGCGGATTTCGTCAAACGGTCTACGATAACCCAAATACCAGTATTACCAACAGAAGTACGCGGTAACTGATACACGAAATCCATGGTAATGTGTTCCCACTTCCAAACCGGAATTTCCAAGGGCTGTAGCTTTCCCGCAAGCTTCTGCCTCTCTGCTTTATCCTGCTGACAAATAAGACATCTGCTCACATATGTGGCAATCTCCCTCTTCATATTTCGCCACCAGTAATAAGCTCGGAGTGTACGAAACATCTTCGTACCGCCGGGATGCATCGCATAAGCAGAACAGTGAGCTTCGTCTAAAATCTCTTTCTTCAAACCCCCGTCCCTGGGTACACATAATCTTCCTCTGAATAGCAATGTACCATCATCACTCAACCGAAACTCTGTTAGCACACCATTCCGGATCATGGTCTTCTTGTCCAACATATATGAGTCCGCATCTTGAGCTTCTTGAACCTGATCAACCAATACCGGTCGAATCTGGAAGCTAGCCAACAAGGCTCTATTATCGTCCCACTCAGACTCAACTCCCGTAGCCCGTAGCTCAACTTACATGGAAACTCTGGCCACACACACATGAAATAATGAAGCTCCAGATTTCTGACTGAGTGCATTAGCAACCACATTAGCCTTCCCTGGATGGTACTCGAAAGTGCAATCATAATCATTGATCAACTCCATCCATTTTCGCTATCACATATTCAAGTCTGGCTGCGTGCGCAAATAGGTGAGACTCTTGTGATCTGTGTATATCTTGCACTGAGCTCCGTACAAGTAGTGTCTCCAACTCTTCAAGGCTAATACAATAGCAGCCAACTCCAAATCATGGGTAGGATAGTTGACTTCATATGGTTTCAGCTGCTTGGAACCGTAAGCCACCACTCTGCCATGTTGCATCAAAACACAACTAAGTACCAATTTCGATGAATCGCTGTAAACCACAAACTCTCCACTTTCGTCAGGTAGGGTCAGAACCAGTGCAGTAGTCAACTTTTCCTTCAAGAGCAAGTAACTCTCCTCGCATGCATCGGACCACTCGAACTTGACACATTTCCTCGTCAATCTGGTAAGTGGACTGGCAACCCTAGAAAAATCCTGCACAAAGCGCCGATAGTAACCTGCCAAACCCAAGAAACTCCTAATCTCTTGTATGGGGGTAGGTCTACTCCAATTCAACACGGCTTCAATCTTGTCAGGATCCACGCTGGCTGCTTCATCTGATATCATGTGACCCAAAAACTTCACGTTATCCAACCAAAACTCACATTTGCTGAACTTCGCAAACAACTGATTGTCTCGCAAAGTCCGCAAAACAGTTCGCAAATGCTTCTTGTGCTGGCCCACACTCCTAGAGTAAATCAGGATGTCGTCAATGAACACGATCACAAACTTGTCCAGAAACCGCCTGAACACCCGATTCATCAAGTCCATGAAAGCTGCGGGGGCATTGGTCAACCCAAACGGCATAACCAAGAACTCATAATGCCCATACCGTGATCTGAAAGCTGTCCTGGCCACATCTGACTCTCTGATCCTCAACTGATGATATCCGGACATGAGATCAATCTTCGAAAAGACTGAAGCTCCCTTGAGCTGATCAAACAAGTCATCAATCCGCGACAACAAATACTTATTCTTCACAGTGACTTGTTTCTACTTCCGGTAATCAAATACACAACCGCATAGAGCCATCCTTCTTCCGCGCAAATAGTACAGGAGCACCCCACGGTGATACACTGGGTCGTATGAAACCTTTCTCCAGCAACTCTTGAAGTTGAATATGTAGCTCCTTCAACTCTGCTGGCGCCATACGATAAGGTGCCTGTGATATGGGTCCAGTGCCTGGTAAAAGCTCAATGGTAAAATCTATTTTCCGAACTTGAGGAACACCTGGTAAATCCTCCGGAAACTCATCTGGAAACTCGGAAACAACCTCGATGTCACCAATGTCTGGTACAGCAGCCGTAGTATCCACAACATGAGCTAAGTATGCAACACAACCCTTCTTCATCATCCGCTCGGCCTTCATTGCTGAAATCACACATGGCAATGAAGTATTCTTCTCACCGCGAAACAATATCTTTGGAAAACCTGGTCGTCGAAACACAACCTCCTTCTTGTGACAATCAAACATAGCCCAATGTGTCTCCAAGAAGTCCATACCCAAAATCACATCAAAATCGACGATATCTAACAATAACAAATCCGCGGTTAACCCATAACCTTCAACAAAGATCTCACAATCCCTATATACCTAATTAATACTCACAACCTCACCGGACGGATACAACACTTTCCGCAACCCCGAAAGTGGAGATGCAGGTATAGTAACTAAAGATGATAATCTATATGATATGAATGAAGGCGTAGCACCTGGATCTAGCAATGTAAGTACTGGATAACCAAAGACATGCAACGTACCGATAACAACCTCTGAGGAAGCTCTGCCCACACACAAAGACATGGCATGAACCCTGGCCTGCCCGGCTAGTCCTCCACGCTGAGGGTGACCCTACTGTCTGCCCTGGGCAGAAGACTGTACTGGTCGAGCCCCAGAAGTGGTACCTCGCTCTCCTCCGGAACTCTGGGCCGCCTATCCATCAGCACTAGCAAGCAGGAAACATTCCCTCGCATAGTGACCCTCCTAGCCACAATGATAACAAACGACAGTGCCTCGCTGACATGGACCAACATGATGCCTGTTGCAGAGATTACACAATGGGTACTCCCTCGGTACGGAAAAAGTGTCATCGGTACGTCGAGGATAGCTGGATCTGCCCGAACTCCCACTAGACTATGGTCTCTGTGGTCAATCCCTCCTCCATCTCTGTCTCTGTCTAACTGAAATACCAGGTGGTCTATATAGTCCACTGCCAGATGATGATGCCGATCCGGAAGTGTCAGAAATCAACCTCTTGGAAGGTCCCTGACTCGGTCCACCCTCCTCAAATCGTCGAGACTGGAATCTCATCTGTCTTTCCTTATCGATATCTGAAAGGACCCAACCCCGATTTAGCCACCTAAACCGGAATCGAACCCCTTCGAAAACACGAACCAACAAAAATTTTCCAAAATTTGGGCAGAGTTTCGTTACTAACGTTGAATTACCATAACCTGCACGCGGAAAAATAACACTTCGTCCTATGCCACAAAAATCAAACCGTGGGCACCAATCCCATCCGGATTTCTCAACATCAATATATTCAACAACAGTAAACATACTGTAAAATTTATACGTATATCTGAGAAAATCCGTATAAACAAGTATCGGAATGTATCAGAGCGACCTCTAGTATAAAATATATACAACATGTACATCAGTAGGTGAAACTGAAACCTACTGGAAAACACAGGTGACTCTGATCACTAGCCTCCAAACCGCGACGTGAAAACACCAAACCTGAACTGCAACTGGGCACGGAAACCGAAAAGCCCAGGGGAAAGGCAAATAAAAACGTTAGAGTGAGTGGACGAAAATATACATATGCCTTTCACCAGTTAATATACAAACTCAATATAAACAGTGCGAGTTCGGAAAAACACAATAGAAACATATATATATACACGGAGGTTGTCGGGCGACCACTCAAACCCGACGTCAGGTGAATCGCTCAAACCTGACAGTGATAAGCCAGGGGACCACTCAACCCTGGCGGCACGCAGGGGACCACTCAACCCCGCCCAGAGGAATCTCTCAACTCTGGTACATCGATGTAATAAATGCCATCACAAACAACACATATAATAATACCTCCGGAAACAACATACATATATCACAACATCGTATAATTAAATACGGAAATCATAAAATCTACGAACTCGCAAATCAACAGTGAAAATCGAAACTTGTCCACTCACAGATCAGCTAGCGCGAACTCGCGCTAAACTCGTGGTCCGGCGGAAGTCCCCTCGCCCGAAGCACGATCACGATCCAGATCTCGATCTCGATCTCCTGAATATATTCATAAAATACAACTGATCAATATCGTAATCCACAACACTGTACTGTTGCACGGAAACCAACCGTTCCCGGAAAATACGAAATGCAGTGCAAAAATGAATTACGGAAATCCCGAAATTCCCACTCGAAACCTCGACTGAAAATCGGCTAACCAAATCAACCCGAAAACCTCCGTACGATAACCAGGGCGTGATTACGAGAAAAATGACACTAATTACATCGGAATCTGAAAAATTGACTTTCTGACCACCGTTGACCGCCGTTGACCGCCGCCGCCGGCGGCGGCGCGCCGTCAACGGAGGAATTTCACGGCCATCTCCTCCAGTTCCCATGGTCTCGACAAGGCGAGTAACTTCTTCTTCTACCTCACAACCCAATTCCAAACAGAACTGCCCCAATTCTTGAAAACAAATCGAAAACACCAAACCCAAATCCCTAATCGGGTTCACCCATACTCGCCTCCTCGTCCAAAACTAATCAACCAGGAAGCTCCACCACGAGGTGGGGAGCAAAACCCCCAACCACATGGCCCTCAACCGTCGCCGGAACCGCCGTCACCATTAACGGCGATCAACCCGGTTCGGCCTCCATTCGAACCCAACCAAAAACCAACCAAACTCAACAAACTCAAGCATGAATCAACAAGAAATGGAACAAGGAATCGGTCTATACCCTCGCCGAAGTCGCTCGTGGCCGGAAAAAGATCGCCGGAGTTCACTTTCCCGTTCGGGAAACTTTCCCTTCTCGGCAGCTCTTCCACTTTCCAAAATAGGAAAGTCAACGGTTGGTCAACTCCCACAATAAATTCTCGACTATTTCACGACTATTTTCCGACTTTTCGATATTTATACTCGTCCCTCGGGTCAATCGACGGTCCAAAATGAAAATACGAAATGATTCGGATAAGCTCGAAACAATCGGATAAACTCGTCGAAACCCGAAACTTCAAATAATCATAAAATATTCCTCGGTTATCGGAAAAATCTTCCAAAACCACCCACAAACTCGAAATCACGTACTCTACACTTCCCGTGAAGACACTCAACCCAAATTCTTGACCCAAAAACAAAGTCGCGAATCAAATCGGCAAACCACATAATATCGCAAAACTACGACTAAAACCAAACCTCGAGAATCGTGCCAAACACACATCTGATTCTGGTTCGGGTCGTCACAAATCTACCCCCCTTAAAGAAATTTCGACCTCGAAATTTACATACCTGTCAGTTGAACAGATGAGGATACTGCTCCCGCATACGCTGCTCAGTCTCCCAGGTGGCCTCCTCCACAGAGTGATTCTGCCACAAGACCTTCACCAGCGGAATCACGCGGTGCCTCAACTCCTGCTCACGACGATCGAGAATCTGCACTGGCTCCTCAACATACGATAAATCCTCTCTGATCGGCAACTGCTGTGGGGCTATCACATGGGAAGGGTCTGAGATGTACTTCCGCAACATCGAAACATGGAAGACATCATGCACACGAGCCATCTCAGCCGGTAACTCAAGTCTGTAAGCAACAGCTCCAACCCTCTCCGTAATCTCATACGGACCAATGTACCGCGGTCGAAGCTTGCCACGCTTCCCGAAACGCACAACTCCCCTCCACGGAGATAGTTTCAGGAAGACCCAATCACCAACCTCGAACTCTAAACTCTTCCTCCTCACATCCGCGTAACTCTTCTGCCGATCCTGGGCAATCTTCAGTCGATCCCGAATAACCTGAATGTCCTCCATCGTGGTTTTCACCAAATCCGGACCAATAAGCCAACGCTCGCCCACCTCACTCCAACACAACGGAGTGCGACACTGCTTCCCGTACAGGGCCTCGTACGGTGCCATCTCAATACTGGCCTGATAGCTGTTGTTGTAGGCGAACTCAATCAAGTGTAACTGCTGATCCCAGTTTCCATGAAACTGCAACACACATGATCTCAACATATCCTCAAGAGTCTGAATGGTCCTCTCGGACTGCCCGTCAGTCTGAGGATGAAAAGCTGTACTAAATCGCAACTTCGTGCCCAAAGCTCGCTGCAATGCCCGCCAAAACTCGGATGTGAACTGACTATCACGGTCAGAAATAATGGACACAGGCACTCCATGCAAGCGAACAATCTCAGACAAGTACAACTTAGCCAATCTGCCCACTGATACCTTCCCTGGAAGTGCTAGGAAGTGTGCGGATTTCGTCAGTCGGTCAACAATAACCCAAATGCCAGTGTTGCCCGCCGAAGTACGCGGCAACTGATAGACGAAATCCATCGTGATATGCTCCCATTTCCAAACTGGAATCTCAAGTGGCTGTAGTTTCCCTGCAGGTTTCTGCCTCTCCGCCTTCACCTGTTGACAAATCAAACACCGACTCACGTACGCGGCAATCTCCCGCTTCATGTTGCGCCACCAATAGTACGCTCGAAGTGTACGAAACATCTTCGTACCTCCGGGATGCATCGCATATGCAGAACTGTGGGCCTCATCCAGAATCTCCTTCTTCAAGTCCTCGTTCCTGGGTACACATAATCTGCCCCTGAACAACAACGTACCGTCGTCGCCCAAACGGAACTCTGTAGGCACACCATTCTGAATCATGGTCTTCTTGCCCAGCAAGTAAGGATCTGAATCCTGTGCCTCCCGTACCTGATCAACCAACACTGGTCGAACCTGAAAGCTAGCCAACAAGGCTCCATCATCATCATAACCAAACACAGCACCCGTAGCCCGAAGCTCGGCTAACATCGATACTCTGGCCACACACATATGAAACAATGAGGCTCCAGATTTCCGACTAAGTGCGTCAGCTACAACATTAGCCTTCCCCCAATGATACTCAAACGTCCAATCATAATCATTAATCAACTCCATCCATCGACGCTGTCTCATGTTCAGATCCGGTTGTGTCTGCAAGTAGGTGAGACTCTTGTGGTCAGTGAAAATCTTACACTGAGCACCATACAAATAATGTCTCCAACTCTTCAACGCTAACACGATAGCGGCTAACTCCAAATCATGCGTCGGATAGTTGACCTCGTGCGGTTTCAACTGTCTGGAACCGTACGCCACAACTCTACCATGCTGCATCAACACACAGCCAAGGCCCAACTTCGACGCGTCGCTGTACACAACATACTCACCACTGTCGTCTGGCAATGTCAGAACCGGTGCGGTAGTCAATCTCTCCTTCAGGAGCAAATAACTCTCCTCGCACGCATCAGACCACTCAAACTTGACGCCTTTCTTCGTCAATTTGGTCAGTGGTGTAGCTATCCGGGAGAAATCCTGTACAAACCGTCGGTAGTAGCCTGCTAATCCCAAGAAACTCCGAATCTCTGGCACAGTAGTGGGTCGACTCCAATTCAGCACGGCCTCGATCTTATCAGGATCAACACTAACTCCCTCGGCCGAAATCACGTGACCCAAAAACTTCACACTATCCAACCAGAACTCACACTTGCTAAACTTCGCGAACAACTGATGGTCCCGCAAAGTCCGCAACACCGCTCGCAAGTGCTTCTTGTGCTGGCCCACACTCCTCGAGTATATCAAAATGTCATCAATGAACACAATCACGAACTTGTCCAGGAATCGACGAAACACCCGATTCATCAAGTCCATGAAAGCTGCGGGGGCGTTGGTCAACCCAAACGGCATAACCAAAAACTCAAAGTGCCCATACCGCGTCCTGAATGCTGTCCTGGCAACATCTGAATCTCGGATCCTCAACTGATGATACCCGGATCGAAGATCAATCTTCGAAAACACTGACGCTCCCTTGAGCTGATCGAACAAGTCGTCAATCCGCGGCAACGGATACTTGTTCCTCACCGTAATCTGATTCAGCTTCCGATAGTCGATGCACAAACGCATAGACCCGTCCTTCTTCCGCACAAATAACATTGGAGCACCCCACGGAGAAACACTCGGTCGAATGAATCCCTTCTCTAACAACTCCTGAAGCTGAATCTGCAACTCCCTCAACTCTACAGGCGCCATCCGGTACGGTGTCTGGGAAATCGGTCCAGTACCCGGCAATAACTCAATGGTAAAATCAATCTCCCGCACAGGGGGTATACCAGGTAACTCCGCTGGAAACACATCCGGAAACTCAGACACAACCTCAATACTACCAAGCTCTGGCACTGCAGCTGTAGTATCCACAACATGGGCTAAGTAAGCAACACAACCCTTCTTCATCAGCCGATCCGCCCTCATCGCGGAAATCAAACACGGTAGGGAAGTGTTCTTCTCGCCGCGAAACAGTATCTCGGGTAACCCTGGTCGTCGAAACGCGACCTCCTTCCTGTGGCAGTCGAACATGGCCCAATGCGACTCAAGGAAGTCCATACCCAAAATCAAGTCAAAATCCACAATATCAAGCAACAACAAATCAGCGGCTAAACCATGGCCATCAACAAACACCTCACAGTCTCGGTAAACCCAACCGATGCTCACAACCTCACCTGACGGATACAACACTCTCCACAACCCCGGAAGTGGAGATGCAGGTACCGTAGCTAATGATGACAGTCTATATGATATGAATGAGTGTGTGGCTCCTGGATCTAATAATGCAACTACAGGAATACCAAAGACATGTAACGTACCGATAACGACCTCCGGTGATGCTCTGCCCTCACGCATAGTCATAGCATGAACTCTCGCCTGTCCGGCTGGTCGTCCCCGCTGGGGCTGTCCCTGCTGTCGGCCCTGACCTGCAAACTGAGCTGGTCGAGCTCCCGCAGTGGCACCTCGCTCTCCTCCGAAACTCTGGGTCGCCTGTCCATCAGCACTATACGACTGAGGACACTCCCTCGAGTAGTGACCCACCTGGCCACAACTATAGCAAGTAACAGGACCTCGCCGGCATGGACCTACATGATGTCGGCTGCAAAGACTACACAATGGGTACTCCCTCGGTACAGCAAAAGTGCCACTGGTATGCTGCGCAAAACTAGAACCGCTAGATCCTGCACTAGCCTGTGGTCGCTGTGGTCTAACTCTCCTCCATCTCGGCCTCTGTCTCGGTACCCCAGCTGGTGGTCGATATGATCCACCGCCTGAAGATGAAGCTGAGCCAGAAGTATCAGAACTCTGCCTCTTTGAAGGCCCCTGACTCGGTTCACCTTCCTCAAATCGTCTCGGCTGGTACCTCTGCTGTCTCTCCCGCTCAATATCCTCGCCTCGGAGAGCTGCACTGACAAACTCATCAAAGTTATTCCGAGGCATCGTAGTCAGTGTTGCCTTGATGCTCAGATTCAACCCCAGCTCAAATCTGCGACACTTGGCTTCCTCAGTAGCCACCATATCCCGCGCAAAACGAGACAAACGGGTAAACCGATCTCGATACTCAAGTACAGACAAACTGCCCTGCCTCAAGTTCGTAAACTCCTCGTACTTGCGCTGCTGGGTAGCCTGATTAAAATATCTCCGCATAAACAGATCACGAAACAATGTCCACGGAGTATCCACAGGAACTCTGTCAGTGCTGACCCACCAAAAGTATGCATCACCCTCAAGTAAACCAACTGCGGCTACTGTCATCTGCTCAGGTGTAAACTGCAGACGCTCACAAATACGCTCAATCTGAACCAACCATGCCTCGCATATCTCTGGATCAACTGAACCCGAAAACACAGTAGCACCCGCAGTGCGAGCCTTGACCACAGGGTCAAAACGCTCCTCCAAACGCAGCACTCGCATAAGCAAGTCGCGCGTTCGGCGATCCTCATCAGGATCATCATCCCGTTCAACACGGGGACCACGTCGAGGAGGCATCCTACTGATACAAGACAAGCATTAGGTACAAGCAGAAAGAACGTAATCATGAAATCGCAGATATTTGAGGACACACAACACCCGAAGTATTGATGAGTACCGCTGGCCAGTCGGGTCATCACTCCAGTCATGCTGTATCAACTCAAATACCCTAAGCGTCACAACTACAAGAGTCTACAGAATCTGACAACCTAATGCTCTGATACCAAGCTGAAAGGACCCAACCCCGATTTAGCCACCTAAACCGGAATCGAACCCCTTCGAAAACACGAACCAACAAAAATTTTCCAAAATTTGGGCAGAGTTTCGTTACTAACGTTGAATTACCATAACCTGCACGCGGAAAAATAACACTTCGTCCTATGCCACAAAAATCAAACCGTGGGCACCAATCCCATCCGGATTTCTCAACATCAATATATTCAACAACAGTAAACATACTGTAAAATTTATACGTATATCTGAGAAAATCCGTATAAACAAGTATCGGAATGTATCAGAGCGACCTCTAGTATAAAATATATACAACATGTACATCAGTAGGTGAAACTGAAACCTACTGGAAAACACAGGTGACTCTGATCACTAGCCTCCAAACCGCGACGTGAAAACACCAAACCTGAACTGCAACTGGGCACGAAAACCGAAAAGCCCAGGGGAAAGGCAAATAAAAACGTTAGAGTGAGTGGACGAAAATATACATATGCCTTTCACCAGTTAATATACAAACTCAATATAAACAGTGCGAGTTCGGAAAAACACAATAACACATATATATATACACGGAGGTTGTCGGGCGACCACTCAAACCCGACGTCAGGTGAATCGCTCAAACCTGACAGTGATAGGCCAGGGGACCACTCAACCCTGGCGGCACGCAGGGGACCACTCAACCCCGCCCAGAGGAATCTCTCAACTCTGGTACATCGATGTAATAAATGCCATCACAAACAACACATATAATAATACCTCCGGAAACAACATACATATATCACAACATCGTATAATTAAATACGGAAATCATAAAATCTACGAACTCGCAAATCAACAGTGAAAATCGAAACTTGTCCACTCACAGATCAGCTAGCGCGAACTCGCGCTAAACTCGTGGTCCGGCGGAAGTCCCCTCGCCCGAAGCACGATCACGATCCAGATCTCGATCTCGATCTCCTGAATATATTCATAAAATACAACTGATCAATATCGTAATCCACAACACTGTACTGTTGCACGGAAACCAACCGTTCCCGGAAAATACGAAATGCAGTGCAAAAATGAATTACGGAAATCCCGAAATTCCCACTCGAAACCTCGACTGAAAATCGGCTAACCAAATCAACCCGAAAACCTCCGTACGATAACCAGGGCGTGATTACGAGAAAAATGACACTAATTACATCGGAATCTGAAAAATTGACTTTCTGACCACCGTTGACCGCCGTTGACCGCCGCCGCCGGCGGCGGCGCGCCGTCAACGGAGGAATTTCACGGCCATCTCCTCCAGTTCCCATGGTCTCGACAAGGCGAGTAACTTCTTCTTCTACCTCACAACCCAATTCCAAACAGAACTGCCCCAATTCTTGAAAACAAATCGAAAACACCAAACCCAAATCCCTAATCGGGTTCACCCATACTCGCCTCCTCGTCCAAAACTAATCAACCAGGAAGCTCCACCACGAGGTGGGGAGCAAAACCCCCAACCACATGGCCCTCAACCGTCGCCGGAACCGCCGTCACCATTAACGGCGATCAACCCGGTTCGGCCTCCATTCGAACCCAACCAAAAACCAACCAAACTCAACAAACTCAAGCATGAATCAACAAGAAATGGAACAAGGAATCGGTCTATACCCTCGCCGAAGTCGCTCGTGGCCGGAAAAAGATCGCCGGAGTTCACTTTCCCGTTCGGGAAACTTTCCCTTCTCGGCAGCTCTTCCACTTTCCAAAATAGGAAAGTCAACGGTTGGTCAACTCCCACAATAAATTCTCGACTATTTCACGACTATTTTCCGACTTTTCGATATTTATACTCGTCCCTCGGGTCAATCGACGGTCCAAAATGAAAATACGAAATGATTCGGATAAGCTCGAAACAATCGGATAAACTCGTCGAAACCCGAAACTTCAAATAATCATAAAATATTCCTCGGTTATCGGAAAAATCTTCCAAAACCACCCACAAACTCGAAATCACGTACTCTACACTTCCCGTGAAGACACTCAACCCAAATTCTTGACCCAAAAACAAAGTCGCGAATCAAATCGGCAAACCACATAATATCGCAAAACTACGACTAAAACCAAACCTCGAGAATCGTGCCAAACACACATCTGATTCTGGTTCGGGTCGTCACAATATCCTCGCCTCCAAGTGCTGCACTCACAAACTCATCAAAGTTGTTCCGAGGCATCGTAGTCAATGTCCCCTTAATGTCCAAGTTCAAGCCCAAATCAAATCTTCGGCACTTGGCTTCCTCTGTAGCCACCATGTCACGAGCAAATCCGGATTAGCGAGTAAATCTGTCCCGGTACTCAAGTACTGACATGCTGCCCTATCTCAAGTTGGTGAACTCGTCATACTTCCGCTGCTGTGTAGCCTGGTTGAAGTATCTCCGCATAAACAAATCCCTGAATAGTGTCCACGGAGTATCAACCGGAACTCTATCAGTGCTAACCCACCAGAAGTATGCATCTGACTCAAGTAAACCAATTACTGCCACAGTTATCTGCTTAGGAGTGAAACGCAGACGCTCACAAACTCGTTCAACCTGAACCAACAGTGCCTCACAAATCTCTGGATCTGCTGAACCCGAGAATACAGTCGCTCCAGCAGTTCGAGCTTTGACCACAGGGTCAAAACGCTCCTCCAAACGCAATACTCGCATAAGCAAGTCATGCGTCTGGTGATCCTCATCAAGATCCACATCGCTATTAACACGGGGACCACGTCTAGGAGGCATCCTAATGATAAGAGAAAAGCATTAGTCACAAGGCACAAGGAACATAATCATAAAACCTCAGACATTTGAAAACATACAACACCCGAATCATTGATGAGTTACCGCAGGCCAGTCGGGTCATCGCTCCAGACATGATGTACATACTCAAATATCCTTAGTATGACAACTACAAAAGTCTACAGAACCTGAAACCTAATGCTCTGATGCCAAGTTGAAAGGACCCAACCCCGATTTAGTTTCCTAAACCGGAATCAAACCCCTTCTGAAAACACGAATTTGCAAAAACCATAGAAATTTCTGCAGAGTTTCACTATAACGTGGAATTACCGTTAACCTGCACCCGAAAAACACACTTCAACCTATGCCACAAAAGCCAAACTGTGGGCACTAATCTCATCCAGATTTCTCAATATCATAACAATAATGTAAAGTAATAAACCAAAAGCTGTAACTTTACAAAAATCCGGGGAAGATCATATGAAAGTATGACAGTAGAGTAATCAGAGCGACCTCTAGTGTATATATACATAAATATACAATAGTAGGCTAAATAAGAAACCTGCTGGAAAAGAAAGGTAGTTCAAACACTAAGCCTCCGACTGCGACGTGTGGCACCAGAATCTGAACTGCAAACTGGGCACGGAAACCGAAAAGCCCAGGGGAAAGGCAAATAAAATCATTAGAGTGAGTGGACGAAAATAATCATATGCCTTTCACCATTTATACAATATAAAAACAATGCGAGTTCTTAAAATGAATGGAGGTGTCAGGCGAATCTCTCAAGCCCAACAGTGATAGACTAGGCGAATCTCTCAAGCCTAGTGGGCACATAAGGGGAATCTCTCAACCTTGGATCTGGACTACCGGTGATCAGCCGAGTAGCCAATGCATCGATGCTAAGTAAATGCCATCACCATATAAAATATAAAATAATACCTCCAAAAACAATAAATAATCTCAATACCGTACTGTAAATAAATACTGAAATCAAGAACTCGCTACGACAGTGTAAATAAAAGTCCAGTCACAGATAGCACAGCGCGCAAACGCGCTAATCACGAGATCCGACGGAAGATCCCTCGCCTAACGTACGATCTGGATCCACTGAATAATCACAAAATATAACTGATCAAAATCACAATTCATTACTCTGTACCACACCTCGAAAACCAACTATTTCCGGAAACATATAACTCGGATACAAAATAATTGACGAAAACCCCCAAATTCTCCACATAAACCGTCGACTTAAAATCCGATAACCAAATCAACTCAAAAACCTCAAGGCGATGATCGGTGCGCGATTACGAGCAAAACAACATAAAACTCTTCAAAATCCAAAAAGTCAATGCCCTCGCCGGAGCGCCGCCGTCGGCGGCGGTGCGGCGTCAATGGTGATGGATTCCGGCGAAACTTTCCAGATCAGAAGTACTCATCGGCGGCGCGGCGTCAATGGTGATGGATTCCGGCCAAACTTTCCAGATCAGAAGTACTCCTCAAGCTCAACAACTTCCTGTTCTACACCGAGACCCAATTCTAAGCCCACCGACCGGAATTGAGCCCGAAACTCACGGAATCCATTGATTCCGGCAAGATTCCGGCGAGCAACAAACCTCAACCAATCCAAAATCCCTTCGCCCAAAAGCTTCACAAGGATGAGGGGAACCTTTCCCCCCACACCCCCGACCTCAACTGTCGTCGGAGCACCCCACCCGATTCTGGCGAAATCCCTAGATTTTCTCGAACTCGTTCTCCCTCAAATCGTGATCAATTCAACTCAAATCAAGTTCTAAACTATAGGAAATCAAGAGAGGAAGCTAGTCACACCAAAATCAAGGCCGGAGGTGGCCGGAAATGGAAATTCGCCGGCGAGTCAAACGGTGGTATGGTTTGAACTCGGTGAACACGATCAACGTTGGTCAACGACGGTCAAACTTCCAAACAGTGATTTTTCTACAATTTTTCGACTATTCTGATATTTTTACTCGCGACTTGATACGATCGACGGTCCAAATCGAATCACATCCACGTTTCGGATAACTCAAACTTAATCGGATAAACACGACTAAATCACGCGATTTCAAATATTCATAACATATTCCTCGATTATCGAAATAATTATCCAAAACCACCCACGAACTCGAAATCACGCATACTACATTCTCGTGAAGAGACTCATCTGAAAGGACCCAACCCCGATTTAGCTTCCTAAATCGGAATCAAACCCCTTCGAAAACACGAACCAACAAAAAATTTTCGAAATTTGGGCAGAGTTTCGTTACTAGCGTGGAATTACCATTACCTGCACGCGTAAAATACACTCCATCCTATGCCACAAAAAGCAAACCGTGGGCACCAACCCCAACCGGATTTCTCAATATATCAACAATAACGTAAAGTAGTAAATATATATGCACTTTACCGAAATCCAGTGTAAAATCGTACAACGTATTCAATAGGAAGCTCAGAGAGACATCTAATACATAATCGTATACACATACCACAGTAGGTAGAACAATAAACCTACTGGATGAAACAAAGTAGCTCGAGCACTATGCCTCCAACCATGACGTGCGACACCAGAGCCTGAACTGCAAACTGGGCACGGAAACCGAAAAGCCCAGGGGAAAGACAATAAACACGTTAGAGTGAGTGGACGAAAATAAATGTCTTTCACCAGTTTATATATGTTATAAAAACATATGCGAGTCCAGATAAATAAAAACAACATAGTACACGAGGTAAAACTCACACTCCTCCAGTGTACAGAGCATGCAAGTAAAAATCCCACGGGGTCGCTCATGGACACACACCGTGCTAGTACAGTCCGAATCACGGGATCCCGGACCCACACGTGATTCTAAGCCAGAAAGGCCTCGGTTCCGGGGATACGCCCCTCGCCGGTCAGGTCGGGGTAACGCCCCGCCTGGGATGCCTACCATCGGGGATCAGCCGAGAGGCTAAGTGTATCGATACAACAACGTAACCACGACTGTACTCTGTGTAAACCAAATCATAAACATTTCGATGCAAATGCATGAAACAGCATATAAGTGTATGTATACTCGTATACGTATATTCGTATAAGTATATCGTATAATCGTAAAACACATGCTCATGCAATTCGTAATCTCAATACGCATGCTCAAGTTCGAAAATCATATAAAAGACTCGCAAACAATCCGTGAAAAGAAATGTCCACTCACAAACTGGCGTAACGCGTATCGCGTTAACCCGTGATCCGGCGGAAAGTCCATCGCCAAAACAACGATCACGAACCCCTGAATATTCACAATGTCCAATATTCAAAATCATAATCCGACAATACAAATCAAACCACGAGAAACCACCGTTCTCGGAAACACGAAATCCAAAGTCAACGAATCGTCGAAAATCCGTATATGTATACCACAATACCTCGCTTTACGTTCGGACGCTCAACTCGAAAAACGAACCTCCCCACTGCGATCGGAGCGCGATTTCGAGTCAAATGACATGCAACTTGCCGAAAGTCAAAAAGTCAACCCGTTGACCGTTGACCGCCGTTGACCGCCGTCCACGGCGGCGCCGCCGCCGGCCGAAGAATTTTCCGGCGGAACCACCCTTGTTCCACTCCAAATCGCCCACTGAGAAACTTTGTCAACTGCACCGAAGTCCAATTCTCACTCTAACATGGTCAATTTCATGAAAAACCGAATGAACACACAAATTTCAATCCCAAAATTCTCCTTCCACAAATCGAATTGGAACACGAAACTTACAGGGAAGCATCATGGTGATGAGGGCTACAAAGCCCACCCCAAAGTTCAGCTCGAATCGGCCCGAAACAAAGAACCCGAATCACAAAGTTTTCCCTCCATTTTTTGGCCGGATTTCCTTCCATTTCCGGCGAGTCTCGCCTTGAACGGTGGCCGGGGAAAGGACAAGGAAGCTGAGGCGCTTCGAACGGGACCAACCCCGTCCCACGGGATGGCCGGAATCAAACGCCGCCGTGGAGTCACCGTCAAGCACGTCGGCCTCCTTCTCTCACCACCGAGTTGACCGGGTCAACTCGGTCAACAACCGAATAGGAAATGTTTGACTTGTCCCAAAATGGCAACCTGCTATTTATAGCCTTTCCCGATTAGGAAACTTCATGTTTATCCATTTCGACAAACTTCAAACACGCGTAACTCTCTCGTCGTAATTCCGATTCCGAAAATTCTCGCGGCCACAAACTCGACTCAACATGATCTTCAATAATCACCCAAAGTCAAACACATCGGCCAAACGGATAAAAAGTCAACCCTTTAAAGCAACACACATTAAATCGACTAAATAACCAACAAACGGAAATATTCGCAACTAATTCCTCGTAACTCCAAATTATGCTCCGGAAGTTCCCACAAACTCGAAACTAAATTCCGAACAACTTCCGTGAAGAAACCGAAACCAAATTCCCGTCCGATAATTTAGTCGATAAGTGGCCCACCATTTAAATCTAGACTTCAAATATTCATAACTAATTCTTCGGTTGTCCAAATAACGATCCGGAACCGCCCACGAACTCGTAATCACATATAGAACGACTCTCGAGAAGAGATCCAGCTCCAATTCTCGGCCAATAATTTAGTCGTTAACAGAACCCTAGCGAGTAAGTCCGCTATCGGAAATCCACGTCGATACGCTAACTCGCGAATTGAGCTAATTATACTTCTGATTCTGGTCCGGGTCGTCACAAATCCACTCCCCTTAGAAAAATTTCGACCTCGAAATTTCCGAGTCTGCTTACTACAATGTAGGAGCACTGCCTCTGCATACTGCTCAACTCACCAACTGCAATCTCAACAGAACAACTCTGATCATAAACTCCACAATAGGAGACAATTCCGTGCTGGAATCCCTGTACCCTTAAATCACAAATCTGAACTGGCTCACACAATCGCTAAGTGTTCCTACATAAGGAACAGATAGGGTACACAACACGCAACGACCTGAAACATAGTTCCGCCACGCGGAACACAATACACAAAGCCAACACTATAGGCGGTGCCGAACCATACGGCATAACACAAACTCGCCTATGGCAACATACGGATCAATACATCAAGGCAAATCACAACTCAATTTGCACACATCAACATAACTCAAACATCGGACTCGGGCAATTATCAACCCATTTCCGCTAATCTGACAGTCTGTGGTAGCACACTCCACAAAACGACGTCAAACAATATCAAAATCACAGTGGACAACAACCTGGTACTGCAAGCAACCTCGAACAACTGAAACTGCTGGTCCCGAATCCTCCGGAACTGCAATACCAAGGTCCACAACATGCCCTCCAAGGCCTAAATAGTCCTCAAAGATCGCTCGCCAATCCGAGGATAAGAACTGGTACTATCTCGTAGTCTGGTCTCCAATGCTCGTGGCAAAGCTCACCAACACACAGTCGTAACTGATCACCTCAATCGGTGAATTGGGACACAGGTACACCATGTAGATGGACAACCTCTACCAAACATAGCCATAACCGCCTGTCACTGAAATCATTTCCGAAAGTACAAGTAAACATACCCCAAGTTTATCAAACTGTCCACAAAGACCCAACAACCGGTATCACAAACCAAACTGCGCATAAACACACACGAGATCAAAACAGCAACCGCCACGTCTAACCGGAAATCTCAAATGGCTAACACATCTTGGCACGTCTCTGCCTCCTAGCCATCGCCAGTCGACGAATGTGGCATCAGTACACACATGCTGTGCTCGCACAAGCTGCTATATCGCTCTTCATGTTGCGTCACGAGTAATAAACTTGAAGTATCTGACATTTCTCCGCGTCACTAGCGCCAAACACGCGCAAAATCACAAGCCTCAACATCATCATACTCAAATTCAGCTCTCGTAGCCCATAACTCGGCTAATACGGAAACTCGAGCCACACATACACGCATGCAATACCGAAGCTCCTAACTCTCGACCGAATGCATCAACAGCAACATCATCCCAAACGGATGGTCAAAGTGCAACCATTAGCCTTCCTCGAACAAACTCTAATGTACAGCCATAATCGTCAGTCGACTCCATCCATCGACACTGCCTCAAGCCCAAATCTGGCCGAAAATGCAAGTGGATGAAACTCAATGGTCGGTGTACATCCTACACCACGCTGCACGCCGTAGCTATAAAATCTCGATGCATCGCCATAACCCACGAACTCGTCATGATCGTCAGGTAAGGTCAAAGCCGCAGTAACGGTCACCAACCTGCAGGAGTAAGCAACTCTCCTCGCGTGCATCGAACCACATGAACCTGACGCCTTCTTCGTCAATCCGGAAAGTGAAGTGGCAATCCAGGAAAAATCCTGTACAAAGCCGTCGATACAAGCCTGCCAAAACCCAAGAGACCCCCAATCTCTGGCACAGTAATAGGCAAACTCCAAATCAACACGGCTTCGAACTGGTCAGGATCCACTCCAACTCCCTCGGATAATATCACATAGCCCAAAATCTTCACGCTAATCGACCAAAACTCACACTGAATGAACTTTCACAAACAGCTAATCGTCTCGCGAAGTCCACAAAACCGCTCGCAACTGCTCCAGGTACTGGTCCACACTCTCGGAGTACATCAGGACATTGCCAACAAACATGACCGCAACTCGTCCAGAAACCGTCTGAACACATGGTCCATCAAGTCCACACAATCTACGGAGCATTGGTCAACCAATGAAGTGACCAAGAACTCCAGATGCTCGCTCCGAGATCCGAAAACCACACCTGACTCAACAAACCACCACTGATGGTATCTGGATCCGAATCGATCTTCGACCAGTCTGAAGCTCTCACAAGCTGATCAAACCAATCATCAATCCGAAACGGAGGATACACACTCTCCTCTGAAACGAATCAGGCTTCCGGTAGTCAATGCACCACCTCGTCAACCCCTACAACATCAGTGCAAACAATGCAAGAGCACACCACGCAAATATGTGGGGTCACATGAAATCTCCTGAAACCTCCTCCAGCAACTCCTGGAGTCGAAACAATAGCTCCATCAGCTCCGCTGGCTCTGAACGACAAGACGTCGATAAAATGAGTCCAGCGCCTGTAACAAACTCAATGATGTAGTCAGTCTCCCGAATTGGAGGAACACCTGGTAACTCCTCCAACACACACCTGGAAACTCGGAAACCACCACAATGTCACCAATGTCGGACACAGCAACTACAGTATCCACAACATGAGCTAAGAAAACCACACAACTCATCTACATAAACTGCTCGACCATCACCAAGAAACAGCATCTCGGGAAAACTGGTCGTCGAAACACAACCTCCTCCTCGATGCACTCGAACACAACCAAATGCGTCGTCAGACTCACAAACATACTGTAACCGCAATATCCAGCTATAACAGATCCGCGGCTAAGTCATAACCTCCAACAAGGATTTCGCAACCTCCGGATGGATACAACACTCTCCAAGACCTCGGAAGTGGAGATACAGGTACAATCGCCATGGACATCAAGCAACAGTAACCTCGGAGAAAAGTCTGTCCTCAAACAAGGTCATGGCACGAACTCCAACATGCCCAACTGGCCACACACATCAACTGTGACTTCTGACTAACTCGTCAACAGGGTGCATTAGTCAGACCGTAGGAACAACATGAGGATCTCCTCGTAAACTCTGAGCTGTCGAACCGCTACAACAGCTGACCAAGGGCGCTCCCTCGTAACGTGATCCTCCTGGCCACCATAATGGCAACAGAGAGTGCTCCACAAAAACATGTCACCGCAACACCTGCTGCGTGAAAGGATCACCAACGATCACCCAAATTCATGCCACAGGAGCAAGTCCGCTACACTGTGATCTTCACCATCGCCAAACGGACCAGCAGAGGATCCACAACATAATCGAAAAGGCCACAGCCGGATGAAGTCATTGATCCCGAAGTGTCGGAACTCAACCTCATCAAAAATCTCACTGCTGAATCCACTTCCTCAAACCGTCACATCGGAAACCGTGTACATCTTTTCTTCACTATAACCTCGCCGCTGAGTGCAACACACTAAGCTCCTCACGGATAACTCGAGGCACATCAATCAGAATCTCTCTGATGCTCAGGTTCAAACTCATCTCGAACCTCGTACACTGCTTCCTCTGAAGCCACATAACTCGTGCAAACCGAAACTAACATGTGAACAATGCATCTCTGCCCCAGGTGGGTAAACACTCCACATCAATTGCTGCGTAGCCTGATAACACCATCACTGTTTACACAACACTCTGAATGTAGGCCGTAGAGTCGCAATCGGAACTCATACAATATCAGCCCACAAAATACACTGATCTGACTCAGGCATACATCAACTGCCATAAATCTCAGCTCTGAGGCCACATATAGACGCCCATATACACATCCCCAGGCAAACCGTGCCACACAGTTCACTGAACTCTGAATACTCATCTGAATCCACTGTTCACTGGCAAATCACACGTCGTATGATCCTCAACAGGATCCACAACCGAAACGACACGGAAAGCACGTCAGGAGGCATCCTAACGAATACAATATCGTTCACAACAAGTGGAACGTAATCATGGAACTTCAAATATTTGAAAGCATACAACACCCGGAATTTGATGATTATCCGCCGGCCGGTCGGGTCACCATTCCAGACATGCTGTACATTCTCAAATATCCTTAGTAAACACGACTACAGAAGTCTACAGAACCTATAACCTAATGCTCTGATACCAAACTGAAAGGACCCAACCCCGATTTAGCTTCCTAAATCGGAATCAAACCCCTTCGAAAACACGAACCAACAAAAAATTTTCGAAATTTGGGCAGAGTTTCGTTACTAGCGTGGAATTACCATTACCTGCACGCGTAAAATACACTCCATCCTATGCCACAAAAAGCAAACCGTGGGCACCAACCCCAACCGGATTTCTCAATATATCAACAATAACGTAAAGTAGTAAATATATATGCACTTTACCGAAATCCAGTGTAAAATCGTACAACGTATTCAATAGGAAGCTCAGAGCGACATCTAATACATAATCGTATACACATACCACAGTAGGTAGAACAATAAACCTACTGGATGAAACAAAGTAGCTCGAGCACTATGCCTCCAACCATGACGTGCGACACCAGAGCCTGAACTGCAAACTGGGCACGGAAACCGAAAAGCCCAGGGGAAAGACAATAAACACGTTAGAGTGAGTGGACGAAAATAAATGTCTTTCACCAGTTTATATATGTTATAAAAACATATGCGAGTCCAGATAAATAAAAACAACATAGTACACGAGGTAAAACTCACACTCCTCCAGTGTACAGAGCATGCAAGTAAAAATCCCACGGGGTCGCTCATGGACACACACCGTGCTAGTACAGTCCGAATCACGGGATCCCGGACCCACACGTGATTCTAAGCCAGAAAGGCCTCGGTTCCGGGGATACGCCCCTCGCCGGTCAGGTCGGGGTAACGCCCCGCCTGGGATGCCTACCATCGGGGATCAGCCGAGAGGCTAAGTGTATCGATACAACAACGTAACCACGACTGTACTCTGTGTAAACCAAATCATAAACATTTCGATGCAAATGCATGAAACAGCATATAAGTGTATGTATACTCGTATACGTATATTCGTATAAGTATATCGTATAATCGTAAAACACATGCTCATGCAATTCGTAATCTCAATACGCATGCTCAAGTTCGAAAATCATATAAAAGACTCGCAAACAATCCGTGAAAAGAAATGTCCACTCACAAACTGGCGTAACGCGTATCGCGTTAACCCGTGATCCGGCGGAAAGTCCATCGCCAAAACAACGATCACGAACCCCTGAATATTCACAATGTCCAATATTCAAAATCATAATCCGACAATACAAATCAAACCACGAGAAACCACCGTTCTCGGAAACACGAAATCCAAAGTCAACGAATCGTCGAAAATCCGTATATGTATACCACAATACCTCGCTTTACGTTCGGACGCTCAACTCGAAAAACGAACCTCCCCACTGCGATCGGAGCGCGATTTCGAGTCAAATGACATGCAACTTGCCGAAAGTCAAAAAGTCAACCCGTTGACCGTTGACCGCCGTTGACCGCCGTCCACGGCGGCGCCGCCGCCGGCCGAAGAATTTTCCGGCGGAACCACCCTTGTTCCACTCCAAATCGCCCACTGAGAAACTTTGTCAACTGCACCGAAGTCCAATTCTCACTCTAACATGGTCAATTTCATGAAAAACCGAATGAACACACAAATTTCAATCCCAAAATTCTCCTTCCACAAATCGAATTGGAACACGAAACTTACAGGGAAGCATCATGGTGATGAGGGCTACAAAGCCCACCCCAAAGTTCAGCTCGAATCGGCCCGAAACAAAGAACCCGAATCACAAAGTTTTCCCTCCATTTTTTGGCCGGATTTCCTTCCATTTCCGGCGAGTCTCGCCTTGAACGGTGGCCGGGGAAAGGACAAGGAAGCTGAGGCGCTTCGAACGGGACCAACCCCGTCCCACGGGATGGCCGGAATCAAACGCCGCCGTGGAGTCACCGTCAAGCACGTCGGCCTCCTTCTCTCACCACCGAGTTGACCGGGTCAACTCGGTCAACAACCGAATAGGAAATGTTTGACTTGTCCCAAAATGGCAACCTACTATTTATAGCCTTTCCCGATTAGGAAACTTCATGTTTATCCATTTCGACAAACTTCAAACACGCGTAACTCTCTCGTCGTAATTCCGATTCCGAAAATTCTCGCGGCCACAAACTCGACTCAACATGATCTTCAATAATCACCCAAAGTCAAACACATCGGCCAAACGGATAAAAAGTCAACCCTTTAAAGCAACACACATTAAATCGACTAAATAACCAACAAACGGAAATATTCGCAACTAATTCCTCGTAACTCCAAATTATGCTCCGGAAGTTCCCACAAACTCGAAACTAAATTCCGAACAACTTCCGTGAAGAAACCGAAACCAAATTCCCGTCCGATAATTTAGTCGATAAGTGGCCCACCATTTAAATCTAGACTTCAAATATTCATAACTAATTCTTCGGTTGTCCAAATAACGATCCGGAACCGCCCACGAACTCGTAATCACATATAGAACGACTCTCGAGAAGAGATCCAGCTCCAATTCTCGGCCAATAATTTAGTCGTTAACAGAACCCTAGCGAGTAAGTCCGCTATCGGAAATCCACGTCGATACGCTAACTCGCGAATTGAGCTAATTATACTTCTGATTCTGGTCCGGGTCGTCACATCATCTCAAATTCTCGCCCGGTAATTTAGTCGCGAATGAAACTACTAAAACTACTCAATACGACGAACAGTAATAATTCGTAAAGCTCGCGGATTAAGCTGATTAACGTACTAATTCTGATTCGGGTCGTCACAGAAACAGCTCGGCGGTGGAGATCGCCACCGAAAACTATTTTCCAGCCGTGAGATTTTGGGGCCGATTCTGGCCAAACACGTCGGAGTCTGGCATAGGTCCTTTTGAAAAAGTTATTAGGCTTGTTTAAAGCTTTCCAACGATGTGCCATTCATCGCCGCCGCCGATGGTCACTGGTGGTGGTGCGTGGGCGGCATGCGCCACCGTTTGTGGCGGCACATGGCTAGAATTTCTGACCGAAAATATCTTTTTGAAACGTGTTGAGTTATATGTCGCTAGGTTCGTATAGGCAATACGAACACAGTTGTGAGGTTATTTTGCACTTTAGGCTTCACCGTCCCAGTGGGTAGGTGGTGGTATTGGGTTGTCATCAATGGCGGTACGGGGGACAGAGAAACTAGAGTTGTCTTTTATCGTTACGACTGTTTGGTCGTAACAAGTTATCGAATGTGTTTTTCGACTGAGTTAGTCAAAAAATTTCGTATCGAGTACTTCCTCGATTTACCTGATTATTTTATTATTTTATTCATTTTGACGATTTTCAACAAGGGTCGGATGGTCACATATCAACTAAAGTGATGAAACTTAAAACTGCATATGTACTAAAGTGAGTGAATGGACTACATATGGAATGCTAAATTTGGCATCTGTAGATTTGAGAGAGATCAAAAGAAATGGCTTTGAAACTTTAATCATAAGGTTAGAGAGCAAGAAGTTACCATAATTGAGTTCTACGGGAATGTGGAGTGAAGCTCACTAACAGGCTACAAAATTCCAAAACAGTTATTTAGGTGATTCTCATTATTCAGATAATAAGTAAGTTTATCCCCAAGACTCACAACTGCAACAAATTCTCCATAACGATAAATTTATTACTCAAGTTTAACCGTTCATAAAAAATAAAAAAATAGATGTGCAGTCCACAAATGTAAATAGAAAACAAAAGTAGTGTAGTGTTAGTTTTAAGCACCTAAAACACAATCAATATATATCTAAACAATGATCTAACTATAATCATTAATTTGATTTAAAGAGTTGATGATCAAGTTTTGATAAACACCTGATTATGCCCAGCCCCTAGTAACAATCATCAAGAGTTTCGAATCTGAATTGACCAAAGTTGAATTTTTAGGTACTTCAATCAGGTAAGTTAAGTGCGTCTGGCTGACTATCTAATTATTGGGCTTCTCTGCAACTGGGAGCCATAGTCAGTATTTGTGACAAACCAAAAAATTATGAAATGAGTAATGAAACTACAGCCCATTGAAATTATACCCAAATAAAGAGAGATCGAGAGAAAAATTAGCACCTCCACCGCATCGCCATTCAGATTCGAGGCCATGCTACTCTGATGCCTCTGTTCTAGTCAGATCGATGGAATCAGTGAGAACAGAATCGACGACGGCACGATGGAGCCAAGCGAGATGGTTGAAGAAGGCTTCACTCTTCGTGAAAGGAGGAGGTAAGGAAAAGTACTGAGATCACGTTGAGATATACTGGGTAGGATTTTTAGTCCGAATTGATTTTCAGGTTTCAGGCCGAGGGCGTATGACGGCTGGGTCATCGACTCGTTATCTTAGTCACAACAAAGGCGGAGGACATGATTTGCTCGGAGGGGAGAGAGAGAGAGAGAGAGAAAGAGATACGAAGAAGAGTAGAAGACCGAGTGAGGAAGGGTTGACATTAACCTTGCATGCCTCGCATGCTAAAAATATTTTGTTGAAAATGCCCCCCATGAACAGTAGATGGAACACTGATCTCTAGAAACCATGATTGTTATATAGTAAATATATGATCCCTATCCATATTGCAAAGCCCTCATCAGTCATGTAAGTGCTAAGATGAAAACGATTGAAAAGAACAAAACCCATCCGTTCAAGAAGAAATTTGGAAAATTCATGAGTTACTCAAGACTTGTGTAGTGAAAGGCATTGTTTGAAGTCACTCGGTTGTTGTAGAAAGAACTGAGAAGCCAAATGGGTATCTGAGAGATTTTATGTTGGATACAAGAAGGGAAATTTCATAATAGAGTTTTCTCTAAAGAAGCTATGTCTTCCCCAGGAAATATCTTCAGCTCTTACAACCAATTTCACTAGACTATTACAATTATGATTACAGACACAATTATGTGTATCTTGGACTTTTTCTTTTGGTGGACAATCCACTTTGGCTTTGCTTTTTCACAATGGAACATGAACTTTGCCTTTTAGACTTTCGATTTTTAAAACTTTCCCAAGTGGACAAGGGACTTGTAGTGGAGCACTATCAGACTTCTTTTGCAATTTGTCATTGAGTTCTTGGTGGAGAATCTTGAATATTTTCTTTTGAAATCTGTAGACCCTGGTGATAGCTTTTTTATCTATATTTTGTAAAAACTTGGACAGCTGGAGACTCAGAAATCATCTATGAAAATAGCATTTGGGTCATGATTTGCAAATTGAGATGATTGGGCTTCACTTGTTATGTCATCATCTTAATTTGAAATTTGTGATAAAGATTCTTGGAGTTTTCTAGCATATTCTCTGTGGGATGAAACACCTGCAAGCTGGCTCTGGATTTGAGACTTTTGAACCAGGAATTGGCTTTGTTCTTTTATCTGGGCAATTGATCATTTCTTCTAAAATTGTGGGTGATCTTTGAACCATGAAAGTATATGATTCACTGAAAATTTGGTGGTGTCGAAGCTATCCCACCACTTTTGTTTGAACCTTCTTGAAAATACCATTTGTTGATCTAGACTTAGTGGAGATACCATGAGTTCCCATGATATAATCCAAGAAATATGTAAAAAAGCAAAAAACATAAAGTTTGAATCATAAGGTTTTGCTGGACTTGCATCAAAGTTTTCTTCAAAGAATTTGAATAAAATCTGTATTTGTTAGGGCAGGATGATTTCAGTAGCACCGAAATAACTCCACAAAATTCTGAACCAGGAGGACATTTTGTATCTAAAGTTTTGACAGAAGAAAATAAACCAAGAATGTTGCTTGTTTTTTTTTGAAGATAGAAAATGTTTTGCAGGTGTTAACGTAATCCCAGTAAGTAAAAGTACTTGGGATGAAATTTTGAGAAAATTTTTTGGAAGTCAATTAGTGCTGAGCCCAATCTTCAATGGTTAGAACTTTTCTGATTTGAAATTTTGAATGGGTAACTTGACTAGCTTTGCCTTTATTGTGAGTTATACTAATTGAACCAATATCAACCAGCTGGATAAATGCATTGGAAATTTGACTCTTGTTTGGATCATTGGTGAAGAAATAGTGGGGAAAAGAAGTTTTTCTGAGGATTTGGTAAGGATCATATAACTATGGTTCTACAACAAGGATGGTTTTGGTTTCTAATTTGGTAAAGTAAGGGCTTTTGAACTATTTTTGGGGAATTGGGCCTTTTTGGCTTGAAGAAGGGATGCTGGTAGATTTTGGTAAAGTAAATTGTTGGGCATATGTTTGGGGAGTATTTGATAAAGGAGTAAAGCTGTTTTTAATTGGAAGAATTTTTCCGAGAATATTTAAAGAATTTGGATTGGAAACCAATATACTTTGCACTGTCTTCTTTGGAGTCATTGCATATGACTCTTTCGATGTTGGTTATTGCTTGTCACTCATCTTCTCTATAAGAATTCTCTTGTAAGAAAGTCTGGAAGAGAATTATTTTCTCTTTTGATGAATTCAATGTCAAAATCAAATATTGAAAGAATCGCTTGCCATCTGGCAAAAAAAAATTTAATACAAGATTTTGAACCTCTTTTTCTAAAACTTATTTTGCTGCTTTACAATAAATTTTGAGGAAAAAAAATTTGTTTAATAAATCATCTTGGAATTTCCTTATACATAGCATTATAGATAAATTTTCTTTTTTATAGTACTATAATTTTGCTAAGCCTGGTTCCAAATTCCTGAGGTGAACTTAACTAACTATTTTGGGCTCTCTTCTGAAACCTTATGTTTGAGGATTCCTCCGTAACAAATATCTGAAGTGTCAGTTTCAACTATTTTGAGGGCCTCTGGTTAGAGTAGTTCTAAGCAAGGAAGAGTTTTGACATAGGTTTTGACGCTTTTGACTAATTCGGTGTGTTCTTCTGTCCAATTTGGAGTAATTTTCCCAAGTCTTTGGTAAAGAGGTTTGCAGATGGTTGTTCGATCTTTATAGAAATCTGAGATATAGTTTAAACAGCCTAAGAACCTTTGAAGTTGGGTCTTATCTTTGATTTTATTGGAAAATTTGTCTACAAATTCTATTGACCTAGAAATTGGAATAATAGTTCCTTGTTCGATATTGTAGCCTAAGAACCAAATTTCTGCTAGGAAGACCTTGATCTTTGGTGTTGAAAGTCCTAGACCATTAATTTTGATGATCTGGAAAAACCTATAAAGGTGTTTCCAATGTTGTTCAATATCTTCAGAGGAGATCAGAACATCATCAATACAAATTTTTCAATAGTTTATATTGATGATGTTCTGATCTTCTCTGAAGATATTGAACATCATCAATATAAACTATTGAAAAATTTGTATAGGGATTGAAAATGTCATTCAGCATAGTTTGAAATTCTGAAGGGTAATTTTTGAGGCCGAAAGTCTTGACATTCCCTTCGTATTGTCCGAAGGGAAAGTTGAAAAAAGTTTTATATTTGTCCTTCTCATCAACCAGGTTTTGCCAAAAACCAGATTTCAGATCGAATTTTGAAAAGGCATTTGTTTTGACAAGTCATTTGAGAAGATCTTGTATGTTCAGAATTTGGTATCTGGTCCATTGAAGGACTTTGTTCAAGGGTTTGTAGTTGATCACAAGTCTCGAGTCTCCTCATTCAAGTTCATAAGCCTTTTGAACATAGAAGGCAGAGCAACTCTAGGGAGATTTGTTGGGCCTTATTAGGTTTTTGTTTGGGAGGTCTTGGATTTCTTTTTTGCAATATTCCAATAACTCACTGCTCATTTGAATAGGCCTTGATTTAGTTAGAATTTTTCTTTCGTCAAAGTCTTTCTCATAAGGTAAACTTACCATATAAGTTTCTTTTCCAAAACGCATTTGGGAAATCTGAGCTAACCTCTTTTTTTTCTAGTTTCTCTTTGAACTCCTTGTTTCAGGTTTGGAGATGAGGTTGTTGAAACTGGTTTTCAATCCTTTTAACTAGGAGATCTTGCTTTAAGTAATTTATGTGGTTTTGTTTATTTTGTATGAGGCGGACTTTTTGAGAAATTGAATCTGATCTAATAATTCTTAATTCCTTATGTCTTGGTTTTTCAAGGAAGGAAAAACAAACCATTTGACCTAGAAGATTTGTTTCAATACCCTCATCCGTGGTTAGGAAATGATGGATCAAGGTAATAAAAGGAGTTCTCATAATAAATTCTGAATCCAAGTTGTTGACGACAACTATGAATGTTTGAATGCAGACATTGTCTACACAAATATGGGGTTTTGAAATTTTGTGTCTTACGGGGAGCTTTGAGCCTTCTACTCATGTAATCTTCTTTGACTTTTCACAGTATTTGGTGGGGATCATGCCCTGCTGTATGCAATTCATATCTGCTCCTGTGTCGATTAAGGCAGTGATTTGAATTTGGTAGGAATTTACCACAAGAGTTATTGTTGTCTTCCCATTTTTGGTAAGTAACTCTGGTGGTTAATCCGAGGAAAGGGTCTTAGTCTGGGCTTTCAACTCCTTGGGCTTGTTCGTCAACTAAGACCAGACTAGAGCCTGAGGTTTTTGTAGTGTCATTTGTAATTTTAGTCTTGACTTCTGTAAGTTCAAGTTGAAGTAAAGAAACTTCTTGTTTTACAAGGTTTATTTCTCGTTGGAGATCATGAAGGGTTATTTCCAGGTTTTTTTTTTGTCGAACCTTCTTACAATATCTTTCATAATGTAAAGTTCAATTTTTGGGGTTTCTTCATCAACAGCTTCTTTCAATAAGTCTTTGAAAGTAGTGAGAAACTGGGCTTGTAGTTCGGCATTATCTATTTTTGAGGCTACTTTGAGTAAGTCATTTGTTGTTGTCTGGGAGATTACCTGAATTTTTAATTTGTTTTTACAGTTGCAAATTCTAGCACCATTTTTGAGGAGTTCGCACTCTTCCTCATCTGATTCAGCCAAACTGGACATGTCTGAAAGGACCCAACCCCGATTCAGTTTCCTAAACCGGAATCAAACCCTTTCGAAAATACGAACCAACAAAAAAATTTCAAAATTTCGGCAGAGTTTCGTTACTAACGTAGAATTGCTTAAACCTGCATCCTGAAAATAACACTTCATCCTATGCCACAAAAGCCAAACCGTGGGCACCAATCCCATCCGGATTTCTCAACATCAATATAACAAACAACAGTAAATAAACTGTACTATGTATATATGTATATCCGTGGAAATCCGCATAACATGTATCAGAATGTATCAGAGCGACCTCTAAAGTATAACATATACAATATATACATCAGTAGGCGAAACAAGGACCTACTGGAAAAACACAGGTTACTCTGATCACTAGCCTCCAAACCGCGACGTGAAACACCAAACCTGAACTGCAAACTGGGCATGGAAACCGAAAAGCCCAGGGGAAAGACAATAAACATGTTAGAGTGAGTGGACGAAAATAAATGTCTTTCACCAAGTAATATATACATATAAAATCATATGCGAGTCAAAAGCGTGAAAATCAAATGCTACGTGAGGAGATTCTGGCTACCACTCACGTACAAAGCATGCAACGTAAAACATATCGCGGAGACTCTCGTGGGCTTCCACGCGATAGCACAGTCTGAATCACGGGATCCCAGACCCACACGTGATTCTAGCCAGAAAGGCCTCGGGTCAGGATATCTGTCCCCCCCCGGAGCGTACTCGGGGATCAGCCGAGAAGCCAATGTGTATCCATACCACAACATATACTGAGACTGTACTCTGTGTAAACCAAATCATAAATCTTTTCTATGCACATGCTTAAAACATAATATGTACGTATATGTATATATTCGCATACGTATATTCGTATAATCATATCGTAAAACACATGCTCGTAAAATCATAATCAGTCCGCATGCTCAAGTTCGTAAATCATTTATAAAAGACTCGCAGTCAATCTGTGAAAAGAAATGTCCACTCACAGACTCTCGAAACGAGCACACGCGCTACACTCGTGGTCCGGCGGAAGATCCCTCGCCTGAAGCACGATCACGATCCAGATCTCGATCACGATCTCCTGAATATTCACAAAACATAATTGATCAAAACCGTAGTCCACAACACTGTACTGATGCACGGAAACCAACCGTTCCCGGAATACGAAATGCATTGCAAAATGAATTACGGAAATCCCGAAATCCCCACTCGAAATCTTGACTGAAAATCGGCTAACCAAATCAACCCGAAAACCTCCGTACGATAATCAGGGCGTGATTACGAGAAAAATGACACTAATTACATCGAAATCTGAAAAGTTGACTTTTTCCCCCACCGTTGACCGCCGTTGACCGGCGCCGCCGGCGGCGGCGCGCCGTCAACGGAGGAATCACACGGCCAAACTCTCCAGTTCCCTAGGTCTCATCAAGGCGAGCAACATCCATAACTAACACAAGGCTCAATTCAAACCGGAACTACCTCCACCGACAAAAATCCGATCAAAATTTCCAACTCCGGCAACCCATTCGGGTTCACCGGAAAACTCCACCAACCATCAATCAAAACACATAGGAAGCTTCCTTGGGGAAAGGCGAGTTGAAGCCCTCACCCCTCTGCCTCCAATACTCACCGGAAAACCTTCCCCCGTCGAGGACGATTTCCGGCGAACTAACCCGAATCGGGTTCAACCCATACCTCACCAATTCTTCTCAAACCACACACCATCACATTCGAAATCTCAAGGGGAAGCGAATAGTACCTGTCCCGTGGTGGATGGTGACCGGAATCCGGTCGCCGGAGGTGAAGGCCGAAACGGGAAAGTCACACTTTCTCTGGTCAATGGTCAAACTTTCCAAAACGGGAAAGTCCACGATGGTCAAAGTAAATTTGTGTTTTTGCGACTATTTCTCGACTATTCGATATTTATACTCATCCCTCGGGTCGATCAACGGTCCGGAATGAATATACGATGTGATTCGGATAAGCTCGAAACAATCGGATAAACTTGTCGGAACCCGAAACTTCAAATAATCATAAAATATTCCTCGGTTATCGGAAAAATCTTCCGGAACCGCCCACGAACTTGAAATCACGTACTCTACACTTTCCATGAAGATACCCAACTCAAATTCTCGACTGAAAACAAAGTCACGAATCGAATCGACAAACCACATAATATCGCAAAGCTACGACTAAAACCAAATCTCGAGAATCGTGTCAATCACACATCTGATTCTGGTTCGGGTCGTCACAAATCTACCCCCCTTAAAGAAATTTCGACCTCGAAATTTACGTACCTGCTATGTGAACAGATGAGGATACTGCTCCCGCATACGCTGCTCGGTCTCCCAGGTGGCCTCCTCAACTGAGTGGTTCTGCCACAAGACCTTCACCAGCGGAATCACACGGTGCCTCAGCTCCTGCTCACGTCGATCAAGAATCTGCACTGGCTCTTCAACATATGATAAGTCCTCCCTGATCGGCAACTGCTGTGGGGCTAACACATGTGAAGGATCAGAGATGTACTTCCGCAGCATCGAAACATGGAAGACATCATGCACACGAGCCATCTCAGCCGGTAACTCAAGTCGGTAAGCAACAGCTCCAATCCTCTCCGTAATCTCATACGGACCAATGTACCGAGGTCGAAGCTTGCCACGCTTCCCGAAACGCACAACTCCCCTCCACGGAGATAGTTTCAGGAAGACCCAATCACCAACCTCGAACTCTAAACTCTTCCTCCTCACATCTGCATAACTCTTCTGTCGATCCTGAGCGATCTTCAGTCGATCCCGAATAACCTGAATGCCCTCCATCGTGGTTTTCACCAAATCTGGACCAATGAGCCAACGTTCGCCCACCTCACTCCAACACAATGGAGTACGACACTGCTTCCCGTACAGGGCCTCGTACGGTGCCATCTCAATACTGGCCTGATAGCTGTTGTTGTAGGAGAACTCAATCAAATGCAACTGCTGATCCCAGTTTCCGCGAAACTGCAATACACACGATCTCAGCATATCCTCAAGAGTCTGAATGGTCCGCTCGGACTGCCCATCTTTCTGAGGATGAAAAGCTGTACTAAATCGCAATCTCGTGCCCAATGCTCGCTGTAAAGCCTGCCAAAACTCAGAAGTGAACTGACTATCACGGTCAGAAACAATGGATACATGCACACCATGAAAACGAACAATCTCGGATAAGTACAACTTGGCCAGTCTGCCCACTGAAATCTTCCCTGGAAGTGCAAGAAAGTGTGCAGATTTCGTCAGTCGGTCAACAATAACCCAAATGCCAGTGTTGCCCGCCGAAGTACGCGGCAACTGATAGACGAAATCCATCGTAATGTGCTCCCACTTCAAAACTGGAATCTCAAGTGGCTATAGTTTCCCTGCAGGTTTCTGCCTCTCCGCCTTCACCTGCTGACAAATCAAACATCGACTCACGTACGCGGCAATCTCCCGCTTCATGTTGCGCCACCACTAGTACGCTCGAAGTGTACGAAACATCTTCGTACCTCCGGGATGCATCGCATACGCTGAACTGTGGGCCTCATCCAGAATCTCCTTCTTCAAGTCCTCGTCCCTGGGTACACATAATCTGCCCCTGAACAACAACGTACCGTCGTCGTTCAAACGGAACTCTGTAGGCACACCATTCTGAATCATGGTCTTCTTGCCCAGCAAGTAAGGATCTGAATCCTGTGCCTCCCGTACCTGATAGACCAATACGGGTCGTACCTGAAAGCTAGCCAACAAGGCTCCATCATCATCATAACCAAACACGGCACCTGTAGCCCGTAACTCAGCTAACATCGATACTCTGGCCACACACATGTGAAACAATGAGGCTCCGGATTTCCGGCTAAGTGCATCTGCCACAACGTTGGCCTTCCCTGGATGGTACTCGAACGTACAGTCATAATCATTGATCAACTCCATCCATCGGCGCTGCCTCATATTCAGGTCCGGCTGTGTCCGCAAGTAGGTGAGACTCTTGTGATCAGTGAAAATCTTACACTGAGCACCATACAGGTAATGTCTCCAACTCTTTAACGCTAATACAATAACGGCTAACTCCAAATCATGCGTCGGATAGTTGATCTCGTGCGGTTTCAGCTGTCTGGAACCATAAGCCACGACTCTACCATGCTGCATCAATACACAGCCAAGGCCCAACTTCGATGCATCACTGTACACAACAAACTCACCACTGTCATCTGGCAATGTCAGAACCGGTGCGGTAGTCAATCTCTCCTTTAGGAGCAAATAACTCTCCTCGCACGCATCAGACCACTCAAACTTGACGCCCTTCTTCGTCAATCTGGTCAGTGGTGTAGCTATCCGGGAGAAATCTTGTATAAATCGTCGATAATAGCCTGCTAACCCCAAGAAACTCTGGATCTCCGGCACAGTAGTGGGTCGACTCCAATTCAGCACGGCCTCGATCTTGTCAGGATCAACACTAACTCCCTCGGCCGAAATCACATGACCCACAAACTTCACACTATCCAACCAGAACTCACACTTGCTAAACTTCGCGAGCAACTGATGGTCCCGCAAAGTTCGCAACACTGCTCGCAAGTGCTTCCTGTGCTGGCCCACACTCCTCGAGTATATCAGGATATCGTCTATGAATACAATCACGAACTTGTCCAGGAATCGTCGAAACACCCGATTCATCAAGTCCATGAAAGCTGCGGGGGCGTTGGTCAACCCAAACGGCATAACTAAAAACTCATAGTGCCCATACCGCGTCCTGAAAGGTGTCCTGGCAACATCTGAATCCCGGATCCTCAACTGGTGATATCCGGATCGAAGATCAATCTTCGAAAAGACTGCTGCTCCCTTCAACTGATCGAACAAGTCGTTAATCCGCGGCAACGGATACTTGTTCCTCACTGTAATCTGATTCAGCTTCCGATAGTCGATGCACAACCGCATGGACCCGTCCTTCTTCCGCACAAACAACACTAGAGCACCCCACGGAGAAACACTCGGTCGAATGAATCCCTTCTCCAACAACTCCTGAAGCTGAATCTGCAACTCCCTCAACTCTACAGGCGCCATACGGTATGGTGTCTGGGAAATCGGTCCAGTACCCGGCAATAGCTCAATGGTAAAATCAATCTCCCGCACAGGAGGTATACCAGGTAACTCCGCTGGAAACACATCTGGAAACTCAGATACAACCTCAATACTACCAAGATCCGGCACTGCAGCCGTAGTGTCCACAACATGGGCTAAGTACGCAACGCAACCCTTCTTCATCAACCGATCCGCCCTCATCGCGGAAATCAAACACGGTAGGGAAGTGTTCTTCTCGCCACGAAACAGTATCTCAGGTAACCCTGGTCGTCGAAATGCGACCTCCTTCCTATGGCAATCAAACATGGCCCAGTGCGACTCCAAAAAGTCCATACCCAATATCAAATCAAAATCCACAATATCAAGCAACAACAGATCAGCGGCTAAACCATGGCCATCAACAAACACCTCACAATCTCGGTAAACCCAACCGATGCTCACAACCTCACCTGACGGATACAACACTCTCCACAACCCCGGAAGTGGAGATGCAGGAACCGTAGCCAATGATGACAGTCTAAATGATATGAATGAATGTGTGGCACCTGGATCTAGCAATGCAACTACAGGAATACCAAAAACATGTAACGTACCGATAACGACCTCCGGTGATGCTCTGCCCTCACGCATAGTCATAGCATGAACTCTCGCCTGTCCGGCTGGTCGTCCTCGCTGGGGCTGTCCCTGCTGTCGGCCCTGACCTGCAAACTGTGCTGGTCGTGCTCCAGAAGTGGCACCTCGCTCTCCTTCGGAACTCTGAGCCGCCTGTCTATCACCACCATACAACTGAGGACATGCCCTCGCATAGTGACCCACCTGGCCACAATGATAACAGTTGAGGGTGCCTCGCTGACACGAACCAACATGATACCTATTGCACAAGTTGCACAACGGATACTCCCTCGGTGTAGTAAAAGTGCCAAATGGTCGTCGAGGATGACTAGAACCGCTGGAATCCCCACTAGCCTGTGGTCGCTGCGGTCGATCTCTCCTCCATCCCGATCTCCATCTCGGTACACTAACTGGTGGTCGATATGACCCACCGCCTGAAGATGAAGCTGAACCGGAAGTATCAGAACTCAGCCTCTTTGAAGGCCCCTGACTCGGTCCACCTTCCTCAAATCGTCTCGGCTGATACCTCTGCTGTCTCTCCTGCTCAATATCCTCGCCTCGGAGTGCAGCACTGACAAACTCATCAAATTTGTTCCTCGGCATCGTAGTCAATGTCGCCTTGATGTTCAGATTCAATCCCAGCTCAAACCTGCGACACTTGGCTTCCTCTGTAGCCACCATATCCCGCGCAAAACGAGACAAACGAATAAACCGATCCCGATACTCAAGTACAAACAAACTGCCCTGCCTCAAGTTCGTAAACTCCTCGTACTTGCGCTGCTGGGTAGCCTGATTGAAGTACCTCCGCATAAACAAATCATGGAACACTGTCCACGGAGTATCAACCGGAACCCTGTCGGTGCTAACCCACCAAAAGTATGCATCACCCTCAAGTAAACCAACTGCGGCTACTGACATCTGCTCAGGAGTAAACTGCAGACGCTCACAAACACGCTCAATCTGAACCAACCATGCCTCGCATATCTCTGGATCAACTGAATCCGAAAACACAGTAGCACCCGCAGTGCGAGCCTTGACCACAGGGTCAAAACGCTCTTCCAAACGCAGCACTCGCATCAGCAAGTCGCGCGTTCGGCGATCCTCATCAGGATCATCATCCCGATCAACACGGGGACCACGTCGAGGAAGCATCCTACTGTTACAAGACAAGAATTAGGCACAAGCAGAAATAACGTAATCATGAAACCGCAGATATTTGAGGACACACAACACCCGAAGTATTGATGAGTACCGCTGGCCAGTCGGGTCATCACTCCAGTCATGCTGTATCAACTCAAATACCCTAAGCGTCACAACTACAAGAGTCTACAGAATCTGACAACCTAATGCTCTGATACCAAGCTGAAAGGACCCAACCCCGATTCAGTTTCCTAAACCAGAATCAAACCCTTTCGAAAATACGAACCAACAAAAAATTTTCAAAATTTCGGCAGAGTTTCGTTACTAACGTAGAATTGCTTAAACCTGCATCCTGAAAATAACACTTTATCCTATGCCACAAAAGCCAAACCGTGGGCACCAATCCCATCCGGATTTCTCAACATCAATATAATCAACAATAGTAAATAAACTGTACTATGTATATATGTATATCCGTGGAAATCCACATAACATGTATCAGAGCGACCTCTAAAGTATAACATATACAATATATACATCAGTAGGCGAAACAAGGACCTACTGGAAAAACACAGGTGACTCTGATCACTAGCCTCCAAACCGCGACGTGAAACACCAAACCTGAACTGCAAACTGGGCACGGAAACCGAAAAGCCCAGGGGAAAGACAATAAACACGTTAGAGTGAGTGGACGAAAATAAATTTCTTTCACCAAGTAATATATACATATAAAATCATATGCGAGTCAAAAGCGTGAAAATCAAATGCTACGTGAGGAGACTCTGGCTACCACTCACGTACAGAGCATGCAACATAAAACATATCGCGGAGACTCTCGTGGGCTTCCACGCGATAGCACAGTCTGAATCACGGGATCCCAGACCCACACGTGATTCTAGCCAGAAAGGCCTCGGGTCAGGATATCTGTCCCCCCCGGAGCGTACTCGGGGATCAGCCGAGAAGCCAATGTGTATCCATACCACAACATATACTGAGACTGTACTCTGTGTAAACCAAATCATAAATCTTTTCTATGCACATGCTTAAAACATAATATGTACGTATATGTATATATTCGCATACGTATATTCGTATAATCATATCGTAAAACACATGCTCGTAAAATCATAATCAGTCCGCATGCTCAAGTTCGTAAATCATTTATAAAAGACTCGCAGTCAATCTGTGAAAAGAAATGTCCACTCACAGACTCTCGAAACGCGCACACGCGCTACACTCGTGGTCCGGCGGAAGATCCCTCGCCTGAAGCACGATCACGATCCAGATCTCGATCACGATCTTCTGAATATTCACAAAACATAATTGATCAAAACCGTAGTCCACAACACTGTACTGATGCATGGAAACCAACCGTTCCCGGAATACGAAATGCATTGCAAAATGAATTACGGAAATCCCGAAATCCCCACTCGAAATTTTGACTGAAAATCGGCTAACCAAATCAACCCGAAAACCTCCGTACGATAATCAGGGCGTGATTACGAGAAAAATGACACTAATTACATCGAAATCTGAAAAGTTGACTTTTTCCCCTACCGTTGACCGCCGTTGACCGCCGTTGACCGGCGCCGCCGGCGGCGGCGCGCCGTCAACGGAGGAATCACACGGCCAAACTCTCTAGTTCCCTAGGTCTCATCAAGGCGAGCAACATCCATAACTAACACAAGGCTCAATTCAAACCGGAACTACCTCAACCGACAAAAATCCGATCAAAATTTCCAACTCCGGCAACCCATTCGGGTTCACCGGAAAACTCCACCAACCATCAATCAAAACACATAGGAAGCTTCCTTGGGGCAAGGCGAGTTGAAGCCCTCACCCCTATGCCTCCAATACTCACCGGAAAACCTTCCCCCGTCGAGGACGATTTCCGGCGAACTAACCCGAATCGGGTTCAACCCATACCTCACCAATTCTTCTCAAACCACACACCATCACATTCGAAATCTCAAGGGGAAGCGAATAGTACCTGTCCCGTGGTGGATGGTGACCGGAATCCGGTCGCCGGAGGTGAAGGCCGAAACGGGAAAGTCACACTTTCTCTGGTCAATGGTCAAACTTTCCAAAACGGGAAAGTCCACGATGGTCAAAGTAAATTCGTGTTTTTGCGACTATTTCTCGACTATTCGATATTTATACTCGTCCCTCGGGTCGATCAACGGTCCGGAATGAATATACGATGTGATTCGGATAAGCTCGAAACAATCGGATAAACTCGTCGGAACCCAAAACTTCAAATAATCATAAAATATTCCTCGGTTATCGGAAAAATCTTCCGGAACCGCCCACGAACTCGAAATCACGTGAAGATACCCAACTCAAATTCTCGACTGAAAACAAAGTCACGAATCGAATCGACAAACCACATAATATCGCAAAGCTGCGACTAAAACCAAATCTCGAGAATCGTGCCAATCACACATCTGATTCTGGTTCGGGTCGTCACATGTCAGAGAAATCAAGTTCGTCAATTTGTAGGGTTTCTTCATCTGAATTAGAACTTTCTGAATCTAACATTAGTTTTAAGAGTTGGGTTTTGATGTTTTCGTCAAAGTTTAGGGAATTGATTTTTTGTTTGACTCAACAGTCTTTGTTTTAGTGTCCTATCTTACCACACTGGTAGCACACGGAGAGCTTTGGGTTTTGGCTTGATTTTTCCTTGGAGATCTTTTCCTAAAACTCTTGTATAGTTTGTTTGAGCATTTCCTTTCTGGATCCCTATAGAAGTTCTTCCTATAATTACTTTTTTGTTTCTTTGGGTAACCTAATTTCTTTGTTTTGGAAGGGGATTTAAATGACTCGTTACCAAATTGTTCACAAAAGTTACCTAGTTCTTTGCTGGAGGTTATTTGATTTTTCTTCATTTGAGTTTTTAATCGAATGTCATTGCAAAACTCAAGACCAGTGGCATTGATTAAACTAATCAAATGACTGTAGGTCAAGTTCTCATAGGGGATATTGTCATTATAAATTTGTCTCAATTTTTTTCTTACCTTTTTTGCGAACAGATTTGGTAGTCCTAAAACAAACTTTTCTTTCTAGACAGCCTGGTGAGGATCTGTTCTAACCATTACTTTAGAAAAAAAACACATCTTTGTTCCATATGAAGTCTTGAAGCTTATTGCACCTGAGGCTTGTGAGGGTTTCAGACATCTTATCTCTGACCCCTTTGTAGTCTCCGATAAAATGTTGCATAATTGTGTAGCACAATGTAGATACTACCTTTGTCACTGGTTGCGAATTTTGGTCGATAATTATTTCATCAGTTTGTTCTTTCTTAACACTGGTGGCTATTATCTTTATTTCTGCTTCGGTAAGATAGTTATCCCATCAACCTTTGAGTTGACCAATGAATCCTGCAACTAGGATTTCTCCTATTTGTTTGTCTGATTTTTTCTCTTTATGGATATTGCTAACCATAAGCTTCTCATTAATGTGGTGGATTATCAGATACTCACTCATTCAATCAATATTCCACTCGTACAAAGTACTAGCAGAAAATCCTTCCAAGATAAATTGAGTCGGCGTTGGGTAATAGTTTCTGGTTGTTGGAAATTTGAGTTTTTCAACCTAGAAGGATTTTTCTATTTCACTAACACTACAAGAAAACAGCACTTAGACAACGGAAACGTAATTGTTCCGTGGTCCAAGTGACACCTAGACCACGGAAAATACTCCGTGGTCCAAGTAACACCTGGACGACGGAGAATACCATCTCCGTCGTCCAGGTGATCACCTGGACCACAGAGTCTTTTCCGAGGTCCAGGTGATAACCTGGACGACGGAGAATATCATCTTCGTTGTCCAGGTTATCACCTGGACCTCGGAGTCTTCTCCGTCCTCCAGGTGATCACCTGGACGACGGAGATGGTATTCTCCGTCGTCCATGTGGTTACCTGGAGGACGGACCGACACGCCGTCGTCCGAGTATACGAAACGTACATCCACTTAGACGACGTACCGACACCTCCGTCGTCTAAGTGAAGCATTATATAAGCCCGATGCCAAACTGATCGAATTCATTCCTAGCCTCGATCTCTTCATGATTCCATTTGAAGAAGAATTGAAGGAGAAGGGAGAAGGAGAAGGGAGCTAGGTAGCTAGAAGCTAGCTAGGCCGAGAAGAATCAGGATCGATAAGGGATTTCCGCTGACTAGCTAGTTAGCTTAATTAACGTAAAGATATCGAGAAGGCCAGCAGGTACGTACGTACGCAGTTAAAATTTGCTTAATTAATATATATTTAGTGAAAACGTACGTACATATATATATACATGCAAGGATGTTAGCTGATGTTAGCTATATATATATATGTAGAGATCGATTAAATTACGTACGTACGTACGTAATTGATGGATCGATATGTAGATCGAGTACGTATAATTAAGCGTAAATTAATGGACAAACATATATATATATATGTAATAATTAATTAATTATAATATTTTGTAGCAGTATGGACAAGAGTTGGATGAAGATGAAGAATAGATGTGATGTCCGGTATATGGATGGAATTAGCGAATTTGTGAATTTTGCGATAGAACATGGTCAGGGAAAGAAACGTTTCAGGTGTCCGTGTCAGAAATG
The DNA here is from genome assembly GCA_946800695.1 of Geum urbanum. Taxonomy (NCBI): domain Eukaryota; kingdom Viridiplantae; phylum Streptophyta; class Magnoliopsida; order Rosales; family Rosaceae; genus Geum; species Geum urbanum. Next base: position 38,352,770 of record OX326997.1, on the reverse strand, counting down.
TCTTAATTGTCAATATGCGGAGGTTAATGTTATGGTGCAACACTTGTACGAAAATGGTATGATGTGGAGTTACACTACATGGAGCGAGCATGGTGAAGCAGAAGAGTTCAGCGCAGCAGACTTCAGCTCAGGGTACAGTTACCATGGTGCCTCATCCAGTGGCAGTGGTGCCGGACCCCCAGCTTGCAACCCAACTGCAGATTTGGTCCATGATGCGTTTCCGGGATGTAGTCATAGTGGACACCAACACCAAGACGGAGGTTACAGTACCACTAATGAGCATGATGACACATTCCCCGCAGCTAGCTTGGCCACTGACACCAGTGAGATGGAAAAGTACAACCGGATACTACTTGAAGCGCAGACCCCGGTGTTCCCTGGATGTCGAGAGAATGTGTTGCAATATGTGATGGAGCAAATGAAGATAAAAGTGAAGCACAAAATGTGAGTGAGTGCTTTTGACGAAATTCAGGAGCAAATATGTAAGTTGCTTCCTGATGATCACAATCTTTCTAAATCTCATTATAAGGTTAGAAATATCCTGAGCAGCCTCGGCCTAAAGTACAGGATAATTGATGCATGTCCGAATGATTGTGTGCTATTTTACAAAGAGTATAAAAAGTTGGACTATGGTCCCGTATGTGGCCAGTGCAGATTCCAATTGAATAGGAAGAGTTCGAAAAAGAGAATTCCTGTGAAAGTTGTTCGATATTTTCCCTTGATTCCCAGATTGCAGCGCCTGTACATGTCTCTACACACAGCAGAGGCGATGCGATGGTACGCAGAAAAGCGAATAGATGACGATGTCCTGCGACACGCCGCGGATGGGGAGGGTTTCAAACATTTCGACAGAGAATTTGGAGACTTTGCTTCAGAGGTTAGAAATGTTAGACTCGGCCTATCTACAGACGGATTTAATCCTTGGGGAAGTAATAGCTCCGCCGTCAGCACTTGGCCAGTTATTCTGATGCCGTACAAATTGCCTCCGTGGATTTGCATGAACAAGGAATTTAATTTCCTTACCGTACTAATTCCAGGTCCTAAATCTCCATCGAAGTGCTTAGATGTCTACCTTAGACCTTTGATCGACGAGCTGAAACTGTTGTGGGAAAATGGAGTCCCAACTTATGACAAATTCACTGACACGATGTTCACGATGAGAGCTGCTGTAATGTGGACGATCAGCGATTTTCCAGCTTATGGGATGTTGGCAGCCTGCAGGACAAAAGGATATAATGGATGTCCTATATGTTTGGACGACATGAACTCTAGTTGGCACGGGGGGAAGGTGTGTTACTTGGGTTACCGTAGATGGCTTCCTCACGACCACCCGTGGCGACAGGATGAAGCTCATTTCGACGGTACGGTAGAGAACAATCATAAACCCCGTAGTTGGTCGGGCGAAGAGATTTTAGAGAGGTTGAGCTATTTCGACTTTGGTGTGTTGAGCAATGACGCGGATGTAAAGAAATGCAATCCAATTCCTCCACATGATCTGAGCTATTGGGATCACAAGAGTATGTTCTTTGAACTCCCTTACTGGTCGAAGTTGAAGCTGAGGAACAACTTGGACGCGATGCACATAGAAAAGAATGTGTGCGACAACGTGGTGGGAACAATTTTCGGTATTAAGTTCAAGACTAAAGATACTCCCAAAGCGCGCAAAGATTTGGAATCAATGAATCTACGTCGTCCCTTGTGGTTGAGGAGGGATAGGAAATGAGTGTACAACAAGATGCCAGATGCACCATACACAGTGAAGCCAACGCTTAGACGTTCTGTATTTCACTGGTTTAAGGGCGTTCGTTATCCGGCTACGTATGCAGCTACTATAACTGGAGCAGTGGACGAGGTGCAACACAAGTTTGTTGGTCTAAAGACACATGACTATCACGTTATGCTGCAACGTCTGATTCCAGTGGTAATTCGACCATACTTGCCTCGGGACGTCGCAGAACCAATAGTGGCATTATGCAGGTGGTGGCAGAGGTTATGCGCCAGAGAATTAAAGAAGTTAGATGTGGTGGAATTGCAACAAGAAATTGTGCACATCATTTGCAAAATAGAGAGGATTTTCCCCCCTGCTTTCTTTGACATCATGATTCACCTAATGATCCACCTGCCCGAGCAGGTGCTCATTTCTGGTCCGGTCCAGTACACTTGGATGTATCCTCAAGAAAGGTACGTACAACTAATTAATTAATTTGTTCCACTGGAGATTATATATATACTAGCTAGCTAGCTATATATACTTATGTAATGTGTACGTTTGATTTTGTAGACAGCTTGGACAGTATAAGTCATTCGTCAAAAACAGGTCGGCCCCGGATGGCTCCATAGCAGAGACATACCTAATGCATGAGTGTGTTACTTACTGCAACATGTACCTCAAAGATCCACCCCCTCCCACTGCCTCCGATCGCAGTGCCCGCATCAATCTTTCTGTCGTCACCAATGTCGTCCGACCGTTTAGAGGAGTATTAAAGGAATCGTTAACACGGGAAGAACTTATTGAGGCACATTGGGTAGTGTTGCGAGACTGTGACGAAGTTGAGCCGTACATGTTGTCAAACAGGGAGAGGCTTCAGGCGTTAAATCAAAACAAGAGTTTGGCGTGGATTGAGAAAATGGTTAAAAAGAAGTTTCCTGATTATTTCTTCCAATGGGTACGTACGTACGACTCGGTATTAATTATTTAAATACATATCGCTCATGTTTGTAGAAAGTAAACCCTTATATTAATTTGCCAATTTTCACAGATGATTGATCTGCAAAAATCTGATAACCACGGAGGGTGGTGGTCATGGCCAAAGCACTTGCTAGCAGGGAAGCCGGTTAAACACTATATTTATCCCGGATGTTTTGTGAACGGTGTAAAGTTTCATTCATTGGCCCGAGATGAAGGAAGAAGAACAAAAAACAGTGGGGTAGCGGTTGGGAAAGACAATGATCTATATTACGGGGCTATTGTATACGTGGTTCAACTATGTTACGGGAATGATGTCAACGTTTTCCTATTCAAGTGCAGATGGTTCAAACGTACAAAGGAAGACCTGGGACTATTATAAGTCGATACAAACTCTAGCTGGTATGAGGATGAGCCTTTCGCTCTCGCCACCTTAGTTCAGCAGGTGTTCTATCTCGACGATGCAAAAGCCGGTGAAGGGTGGAAAATAGTGAACCATATCTCTCACCGAGGAATATGGAATACAGAGACAATTGAAGGGACACCGGCGACGACTGAAGATGCTGCTGAACCAGAAAGAGACATTCCTACCTATCAAGAGCCTAATATTTCTATGGTCTGCTCCGATATAATGGACCTGGTTCAAGATAGTGAACGGTTACCCATGCCTGATGGTTGTACAGATCGAACTGAAGATGAGATTATCGATGAGGTAGATGAAGAAGACGAGCAGGAAGAGGACGCGGACTAGAACTCAGGTTATTCGTCGGACGATGTTGAGTACGATGACGAGGATGAGCCGTCGTCTAACGGGGATAAGGACGATGATGATTATGACGAAGAGTACGGTCATACGACGAGGGAGATTAATTGGTAAATAATTATTGTAATTTTCACCTTTGGCGCCACGCCAAATCTCAATCTCATATAAAACCCTAAATCCTGGACCCTAAATCTAGCAGATCGGATCGATCGATCGATCTATTTTTTAATTATATTTTTGAATCAGAATAATTGAACGGACACACAAATGACCGAGGACGACCTAAACCGTAAACCCTAAGGCCCTAACCCCTGAATTCGGGGTTTAGAACTTGGACGACGGAGAATGGTCATTATCCGTCGTCCAGGTACACACTAGGACGACGGATATGGTCATTCTCCGTCGTCCCAGTTCACAAACCCTAAACCCTAAACAGTAAGGCCCTAACCCCTGAATTCAGGGTCTATGCACCTGGACGACGGAGAACGTCATTATCCGTCATTCAGGTTATCACCTGGACGACGGATAACTAGATATCCGTCGTCCAGGTGATTACCTGAACGACGGAAACGCTCATTTCCGTCGTCCAGGTGCAGATATCGTAATTTTTTCTAAGACAACGACCATCTAGACCTTCTTCCAATGCAAAGTCTTTTCATCAAGACTTTAGAGTAAACAATTCTTGGTGTGTGAGCTTCGACGGTTTGAAAATCGGAGTTGCGAAATGCCTTGTATCCACGTTTCCGGTTTGTGAAATTATTGGTTTTGCGGTTTACTGTGCCGATCAAACCCTTCCCGAACTTATTATTTTATGGTCCTTTGAAGAAAATTATATATTATGTTACGACGAACATATCCAACGGTTGTTTTGTCCAAATTCAATTTCGTTAATACTCTGCTGCAAATGAGCGTCTACTCATGAACACTTAAGTCGTAAAGATTAGTCGATACTTAACATGTTTCAATACGTAAAATTAATCGGCGGTTCAAATTTAACTGTTCATATATACGATGCGTTCATCGATATTGTATGACTATTTCACTCGAATGACATATCGCTAAATTCCTAGCGATTTATTTTTTAAATTTTTTTTTTACGTAATTTGAACCTGGACGACGGAGATGGTCATTTTCCGTCGTCCAGGTGAATATGACCATCTCCGTCGTCCAGGTTCAAAAATCATGGCGGTTCAAATTTTTTTTGTTTATTTTTTTCATGTAATTTTCACTTGGACGACGGAGATGATCATTCTCCGTCGTCCAAGTCCAAAATTATGGCGGTTCAATTTACCGCTTCCTTTTTTGGGAACGCTTGAATTTTCACTTAGACGACGGAGAATTCATTCTCCGTCGTCTAAGTCCAAAATTATGGCGGTTCAAAACGTCCCGCCGATTAATTACGCGCCGCTTGAAATTTTTTAAACCGCCACTTAGACGACGGAAAACACTATTTCCGTCGTCTAAGTCCACTTGGACGACGGAGAATAGTGCTCCGTCGTCTAAGTGAAAGCCTATAAATAGGCTGTGCGCCATCTTCTTTTCCTCATCCCATACATTCCTCTCCTCTCTCTTTCTCTCTCTCTCTCTCTCACTCCGGCGATCCTCCTCCGGCGACGCTCCGACGACATTTTTTCCGGCGTGATTCCTCCTCTCCGACGACTCAACTCTTCCGATATTCCGGCGACATTCCGACTCAGTAATAATTCTATTTTTTACCCTTTTTACATTTTTGTTAATTAATTAATTATTTAATTAATAAATAGTTTTAATTTATTAATTAGTTTAAAATAATTAATAGTTATAATTGGGATAATTATTATTAGTTGTTAATTATTTGGTAATAATTTTATATTTGTTAGTTAAAATTAAATAATAGCAATAATTATTATTGTTAATAATAATTAATTATATTGGTAAATGAATAATTATTATTATATGCATGATAAATAATAATTTATTATTGTAATTATTTATTGTTTTAATTAATTGATAATTAATTACGTGTATTTTCGAGTAAATTGCATGGTAGTACGTGTTCGATTTAAATTTAGTACATAGGCTTGGTTGATTAAGTCGCACTCTTTGGAATAGATGTCGCCTCTTTTCCTAGCTTATCTCCTTAACCCCTCGTGATGTGTGGATTTCATCACCGCACACCATAACCTAAGTGAAGTTATGGACACAAGGTTGAGGGCGGAGTTTGCAAAGGACTTGAGGGAGTGTAAATTTTCGAAAAATTGGCCGAATGTCGGACATGGTGTCTAGAAACGGGTTATGACTGGTGACAGGATTTGGACTAAGAAAGACTTTGGTCGAAATTAGTCATGCCTCTCGCGTTATCTCTATCTCTAACTGGCCATGTTTTTCGATTTAACCAAGGCTGATTAATTGAAAATTTACACTTTATCGCGCGGGTCGCATGTCCATTGAACGACCGAAAATGCCAAGCTAGTGTACTCTATTTAAATCTTAAACGTACTTAATTAATTAGCGTAAATTTTTAAGTTGTAATTATTATGGTAAGTAGGTATTTTAACACCGTACTCTTAGGTTTAAATGGCTCCGCCAAAGACCACATCCGGCAAGAAAAAAGCCCAACAGGAGGTAGAAGATGAGATGCTCCGAATGTTGGCGGCCCAAGTCGGTTGGGTTCAACAGGAGGGCAACGACGCTCTCAATCCGGACGGATCATCTGGTCCGTCCGTAGCGCCCTCTGGGGAAATTCCCGCTCCCCCATTCATCTCGAGCGGTGATGACGTCGACCCCTTCCAATCTCCGACGCCCGGTACCCATTCAACGGGAAGTACTCAGGCGTCCTCGACCGCCGAATCAATCATGTACAGCGCCCGCCGTAGGCAAAGGAGGGCCCCCACTGACCCGGAACCGAAAAGGACTCGGGGTCTCGTTAAAGGGGGCAAAGCGGAGCGTATTTGCAAGGCGACTGGTAAAAAGATCGACTTGTCGTACGACGAATTCACCGGTGGCCCTCCCACAGCTCAGCTAGCAAGTCTCTCGGCGCATGGGATAGGGTCAATCATCCGTAACCGGGTTCGTATCACTGCCCCTACTTGGAAGGAGGCGCCGGATCATGAGAAGGTGAAAGTCTTCAAAGATCTTTCGGTACGTAATATGTCCAATTTAGTTATTATATAATATTGTTAATCTCGGCCTAAAATTTCATAATATATACGATTATAATTTTCTATTTATTTTTGATATATAGGAACAATTTGACATGGATCCGACACCGGCTATGTTGAGGCATATCAACCAAACCGCCAACTCCATCTACAAAGATTGGAAGTACAAGCTCCATAAGTACTTCAAAGATGTCGGTCCCGTGCCTCCCCCGGTAGAGCTGCAAGGGGAGAGAGAAGATGAGTGGGAGTGGTTGTGTAACCACTTTGCCGATGAACAATTTAAGGTATTAATTTATTTTTTTTATTTCAATTAAGATAATTGAATTATTTAAATTGTAGTTATTCATTTTTTAATGATTTAATTATGTTGTGTAACAGAAATTCTCCGGTGTCAACAAAGCCAACCGGGGGAAGAAGGAGAAACACCATACTACCGGCGCCAAGCAGTTCATTCAAATAGCCAAGGAGCACAAGGATAAGGGCTCCAAACACCCTTATCTTGATGCAAGCGTAAGCGCGTACGTGACGCCAGGGCTCGATAATGAAGCGAGTCAATGCGGCGTAAGTGATATATATATATGTGTGCGTTTAATTATAGTAATTATTATTTAAATATGATTTCATTATAATAAATTAATTATTCTTTTGTAGGCAAGGGCGATAGAGCGTGCGCATGAAGAGTTGGCTAACACTCAGCTTGCATTCCCAGATGTGCCACCGGAAGACCTGCCTCCTCTATCCTTAGAGAGCCAAATTGCAATCGCGGATGAGGTCTACGGTCGTAGAGCTGGCAAGGAGATTAGGCACTTTGGGCCTAGGGTGGTACGAGATTTGTCGACGACCTCCGGCTCATCATCTACGGGAGGTTCGGGGCAGCGGAGAAGGAGTCAGGCTGCGGCCGCCGAAGCAGCCATTCAAGAGGCTCGACTGGCACGAGAGGAGAATGAGTCAATGCGGCAAAGACTTGACGAACAACAAGCACAAATAGCCCAACTCATCGCCCTCATGCAACAAAATTGAGAAGTATGTCAACCTCCTCCGAACCCACACCCCGACGACAACGACCCGGCTGGAGGCGGAGGACTCGGCGGCGCATCTGCTCCTCCAGTGTATTAGCTAGCTAGTAGTTTATTATCTCGTTTCTTTCCGCATTCCGAACAATATTTTTATTTTTTAATTTATGGGTTTTTTCGATTATTCATGTATGTACAAATTAATTTAATTTAATTATTTAATAATTAATTAAGTAATATTCAAAATTTAGTTTATTTAATTAATTTTAGCATTTTTCATTATTTAAATTAAATTAATAATAAATTAAATTAATAATATTTAATTTCAATTTTTTTAAAAATTAAATATTCACTTGGACGACAGAGATTATGTTGTCCGTCGTCCAGGTGAACAAACCCTAAACCTAACCCTAAACCCCTAACCCCTAACCCCTAAACCCTAAACCCTGTCGTTCTCCGTGGCCCAGGTGTTCACTTGGACGACGGAGAATTACTTCTCCGTCATCCAGGTGAATACCTGGGCCATGGAGAAACGAGCAATATCCGTGGCCCAGGTAGACACCTGGACGACGGAGAATTAGATTTTCCATTGTCCAGGTGTCTACCTGGGCCACGGATAATGTCCGCGGTCCAAGTGAATTTGGACGACGGATCACTAAATCTCCGTCGTCCAGGTGCTTGGACGACAGCACTTGGAGCACGGACCTTGGACGACGTAGATTCTGTCGTCCAAGTACTTAGACGACGGAAAACTGCACCTAGACGACGGAAATGGTCCGTGGTCTAGGTGCAATTTTCTTGTAGTGTAACTTCAAATTCTTCATCTGAGTCATGGACATGGTCTGAGAGTGTGTTTACCTGTTGATTATTTGCTGGTGACATTTACCTTTTGGGCTTTGTTACGGTTAAAATACCACTCAAAGAAAAATAAGTTAACTTTATTTTTGTTCCGAAAAGCATAATATTCTTCCTGAATAACATCATTTTCTTGTTTGTTGAAGATTTGAAGAAAAACTGTACGTCTGAATTTGTTTTTCTCAAAATAAAAGTCATTTCTCAAATATTCTTTGTCAATCTCGAATTCTTTCGAAATTGTGAAGATTTCAAGATCTTTGACTTCTTCTGCAGCCATCGAGGACTGAGTAGGAAAAGTTTGCCTTGTGTACAAAGGTCTTGGGATTATGGATGCTTAATCCAATTCTTGCAGTTTGAAGTTTCTGAGACTTTTTTCAGTTTCTTGAACAGTTGGGATTGAGAAAACTGACCTTCTAGAACTCGAAGATTTTCTAGAAAGCGAGTTGTTTTTATTTTCATTTGTGAATCGTATACCTGTACTTCCATCTGGATGTTGTGATATACAATCAGTTTGTTGGTTTTGGATTTGTTGTGGAGCAATTACCTCATCATGTTTCCATTCTGAGGGTAGTTCAATATCAGTCCACCTGATCATTTTGGGAATAACCACATTTGTTTTTGAAACATCTATTTCTAGTAAAAGATTTTTTCCTTTAAAGTCTAGATTTTTGGCTTTTGGGTTTATCAAAGTCGTCATAACCTTGTAATAAACTCTGTATATGATTGTCAGAGGCTGTCCGCCTGGTGACATATCATATCCATGGGTTTTGATATTTAAAGTTAAGGACTTTTGAATTTCAGTATCAGTGAGTGATAAAGGAAAATTTGGGAAACATTTAAAATTAATTAGACCATTGCAGAGACTAGACTCTACTAGTCCAAGAATTGAGTCTTCAAAGTTTCTGTGCCTGCGGTCATGAAGTGCAACGAAGACAGAGGTTTGAAGACTATTTCTGGTCAAGGCCTGGATTCCTATCTGGACCAGTCCTATATGCAGATATTTGTAGTTCTCTTTTAAATGTGTTCTCAAAGCATCTGAAGTGAGTAATTGGACGTTTTGGGTGTTTGAATCTATTGCTATAATTTGTTCTTAGGTCTTAATGGAGTATTTGGTTTTGAACTTGAAGGTTCCTATTTTGTAGATTTCATTATAGCTTTTCCTGAGAAGTTTCCAACTTCCGATACTGTTAGCTAAACTTCATGAAGACCATTCTTCACAGTTCAACATAGTTCCTGAACTACTTTCTACTACCGAAGACATCAGGATTTGAAAGGTTTTTAGGGAAACAAACTTACTCCTTAAGTCGAAGATCTTGATGGGGCACCCCTGCTGACTAATGGTGTCATTGCGCCTCTCTGTGTCTTACTCCCGGGACCGCAAGCTGCTACCTCCTCTCGGTCTTCTTTCTGAGTTTTGGGTCTATCTCAGTCTCTGGAAAGATAGTTGTATGGTCACTGTGTTTTTAAGATTAGAATTATGAATTCAGTAATTGACCCAACTTTCTTTTAAAACAAATAAAATAAAATAAAAATATTGATGAGAATCAATTCTTCATTCGTATATAAGTAGCCATCTGACCAGCTAATGCATGCTTTCATCTCAATGATGTATAAATCGATTGGCTGCCATTTCTATAGGAACTTCAGCTCGCTATTTGAGCAATTGCTTTTTATCATATTTTGAATATGCAAAAGTTTGTATGTATCACGTACAAAATTAAGTGTTTTTGTTGACGGATATTCAATATGATAATTAGTGTGTCTAGTTATGAAGAATTAGTAGTACTTAGTGTATGGTATTAATCACCACTAATGGGATCGATGTTCGTAACTCCCATCATCATTGTCAATTAGGCATTATTTGTTGTAACGGTAATGTAACGGTCATTTACATTATGTCTGTAATCATTATCGGGTCCTCACATCCTTTTATAAAAGGATATAAAAACATGTACTACAATATAACGACATAATGATTTGCTTCCAGATACTCTCTTGCTTTCTAATTTTATGATTTTCTTAAAGACATTATCAGCACGAAGCTGTTCCAGAGCTTGCATAAAAACCTTTTGTCGTAAGTTCTCACTTCCACGACACGACTTAAATAAGCCAAGTCGAATTGCTCCTCCTTATCACGACTCAATCAACTTTGTGACTCTCAGTCTCTAACTCCTGCCGACTCCACAAGTCGAGTTGAGCCGATGTCAAGTCGTGTCAGCCAACTCGCATGACTCAGCACAACAAGCTACACACACCTACTCCGTTAGCGACTAATCTGCGGTCCCAACAGCCACACCGCGCCAGGCCCTTATGGGCTTCAGCTGTGACTAAAAAGCCTGCAACAGTAACTCTTGTGCCGCACAAGCCCAGGCCACGCGCCTCCAACCCTAATCGACACCTTTGCTTGCTTTTGACATTCGTTACCGCTGCATTGTTTAGCCACTGTAAGATAAGCCCAGCCACCTCCGCTTGTCCGGTCGCCTCCCTCTGCAAGATCAATAACGAATCTGGTTGGATTTGCTTGAGCCGAGCCAACCCAGGTATGCAGCACATGTGTGGCGTGAATGTTCACCAAGTCCGTATTTCCATGGACGTGAAAGTTGAAAGTGGTATTCTGATACATATTTTAACTAAAATTTCTATATTTAATTTAATTACACTTTTGTTTGCAATTTTATGCATGTTTGATCGATATTCAAGGAATACCTTAGAATTGGTGAGAGACCAAGAAATCAGGCATCATGATGCAAGGACGGAAAAGAGGAAAAAGAAATTGTTGTGTATTCTAAGAAAATAAGTTTTTATAAGAGTTCATGCTTTCACTTTAAATTCGAATAAGTACTCTTTTCGCAACTTCTTTTTACCCGGGAAATTTGCAGATTCCTTCCCCTTTCTTCAACTTTGAGAAAATGGAACATAGTTCCTAAATGGACAATGAGAGTCCATGTGAATTAAGATAATTCACCATCGATTCAAACTAAGAAGTTTTTAAAAGCATCGATAACGAACAAAGGGAGTTTGTGTGACCATTAATATCTTGGTTTTGGTCTAATCCAAATTTCTTGGAAATATTAGTTGTCGAAGAAGTCTTTGGGGCTGCAAGACACTACAAGAAAACAACACTTAGACCACGGAAACGTAATTGTTCCGTGGTCCAAGTGACACCTGGACCACGGAAAAGACTCCGTGGTCCAAGTACCACCTGGACGACGGAGAATACCATCTCCGTCGTCCAGGTGGTCACCTGGACCACGGAGTCTTTTCCGTCGTCCAAGTGATCACCTAAACGACGGAGACGGCATTATCCGTCGTCCAGGTGATCACCAAGACCTCGGAGTCTTCTCCGTCCTCCAGGTGATCACCTGGACGACGGAGATGGTATTCTCCGTCGTCGAGGTGATCACCTGGAGGACGGACCGACACGCCGTCGGCCAAGTACGTAACGTACTTCCACTTAGACGACGTACCGACACCTCCGTCATCTAAGTGAAGCATTATATAAGCCCGATGCCAAACTGAATTCAATCCTCGATCTCTTCATTCCATTTGAAGAAGAATTGAAGGAGAAGGGAGAAGGAGAAGGGAGCTAGCTAGCTAGAAGGCCGAGAAGAATCAGGATCGATAAGGGATCTCCGCTGACTAGCTAGGTAGCTTAATTAACGTACAGATATCGAGAAGGCCAGCAGGTACGTACGTACGCAGTTAAAATTTGCTTAATTAATATATATTTAGTGAAAACGTACGTACATACATGCAAGGATGTTAGCTATATATATATATGTACAGATCGATTAAATTAAGTACGTACGTACGTAATTGATGGATCGATGTAGATCGAGTACGTATAATTAAGCGTAAATTAATGGACAAATATATATATATATGTAATAATTAATTAATTATAATATTTTGTAGCAGTATGGACAAGAGTTGGATGAAGTTGAAGAATAGATGTGATGTTCGGTATATGGATGGAATTAGCGAATTTGTGAATTTTGCGATAGAACATGGTCAGGGAAAGAAACGTTTCAGGTGTCCGTGTCAGAAATGTCTTAATTGTCAGTATGCGGAGGTTAATGTTATGGTGCAACACCTGTACGAAAATGGTATGATGTGGAGTTACACTACATGGAGCGAGCATGGTGAAGCAGTAGAGTTCAGCGCAGCAGACTTCAGCTCAGGGTACAGTTACCATGGTGCCTCATCCAGCGGCAGTGGTGCCGGACCCCCAGCTTGCAACCCAACTGCAGATTTGGTCTATGATGCGTTTCCGGGATGTAGTCATAGTGGACACCAACACCAAGACGGAGGTTACAGTACCACTAATGAGCATGATGACACATTCCACGCAGCTAGCTTGGCCACTGACACCAGTGAGATGGAAAAGTACAACCGGATACTACTTGAAGCGCAGACCCCGGTGTTCCCTGTATGTCGAGAGAATGTGTTGCAATATGTGATGGAGCAAATGAAGATAAAAGTGAAGCACAAAATGTCAGTGAGTGCTTTTGACGAAATTCAGGAGCAAATATGTAAGTTGCTCCCTGATGATCACAATCTTCCTAAATCTCATTATAAGGTTAGAAATATCCTTAGCAACCTCGGCCTAAAGTACAGGATAATTGACGCATGTCCGAATGATTGTGTGCTATTTTACAAAGAGTACAAAGAGTTGGACTATTGTCCCGTATGTGGCCAGTGCAGATTCCAGTTGAATAGGAAGAGTTCGAAAAAGTGAATTCCTGTGATAGTTGTTCGATATTTTCCCTTGATTCCCAGATTGCAGCGCCTGTACATGTCTCTACACACAGCAGAGGCGATGCGATGGTACGCAGAAAAGCGAATAGATGACGATGTCCTGCGACACGCCGCGTATGGGGAGGGTTTCAAACATTTCGACAGAGAATTTGGAGACTTTGCTTCAGAGGTTAGAAATGTTAGACTCGGCCTATCTATAGACGGATTCAATCCTTGGGGAAGTAATAGCTCCGCCGTCAGCACTTGGCCAGTTATTCTGATGCCATACAACTTCCCCCCGTGGATGTGCATGAACAAGGAATTTAATTTCCTTACCGTACTAATTCCAGGTCCTAAATCTCCATCGAAGTGCTTAGATGTCTACCTCAGACCTTTGATCGACGAGCTGAAACTGTTGTGGGAAAATGGAATCCCAACTTATGACAAATTCACTGACACGATGTTCACGATGAGGGCTGCCGTAATGTGGACGATCAGCGATTTTCCAGCTTATGGGATGTTGGCAGCCTGCAGGACAAAAGGATATAATGGATGTCCTATATGTTTGGACGACGTGAACTCTAGTTGGCACGCGGGGAAGGTGTGTTACTTGGGTCACCGTAGATGGCTTCCTCACGACCACCCGTGGCGACAGGATGAAGCTCATTTCGACGGTACGGTAGAGAACACTCCTAAACCCCGTAGTTGGTCGGGCGAAGAGATTTTAGAGAGGTTGAGCTATTTCGACTTTGGTGTGTTGAGCAATGACGCAGATGTAAAGTAATGCAATCCAATTCCTCCACATGATCTGAGCTATTGGGATCACAAGAGTATATTCTTTGAACTCCCTTACTGGTCGAAGTTGAAGCTGAGGAACAACTTGGACGCGATGCACATAGAAAAGAATGTGTGCGACAGCGTGGTGGGAACAATTCTCGGTATTAAGTTCAAGACTAAAGATACTCCCAAAGCGCGCAAAGATTTGGAATCAATGAATCTACGTCGTCCCTTGTGGTTGAGGAGGGATAGGAAAGGAGTGTACAACAAGATGCCAGATGCACCTTACACAGTGAAGCCGACGCTTAGACGTTCTGTATTTCACTGGTTTAAGGGCGTTCGTTATCCGGCTACGTATGCAGCTACTATAACTGGAGCAGTGGATGAGGTGCAACACAAGTTTGTTGGTCTAAAGACACATGACTATCATGTTATGCTGCAACGTCTGATTCCAGTGGTAATTCGACCATACTTGCCTCGGGACGTCGTAGAACCAATAGTAGCATTGTGCAGGTGGCAGAGGTTATGCGCCAGAGAATTAAAGAAGTCAGATGTGGTGGAATTGTAACAACAAATTGTGCACATCATTTGCAAACTAGAGAGGATTTTCCCCCCTGCTTTCTTTGACATCATGATTCACCTAATGATCCACCTGCCCGAGCAGGTGCTCATTTCTGGTCCGGTCCAGTACACTTGGATGTATCCTCAAGAAAGGTACGTACAACTAATTAATTAATTTGTTTCACTGGAGATTATATATATACTAGCTAGCTATATGTACTTATGTAATGTGTACGTTTGATTTTGTAGACAGCTTGGACAGTATAAGTCATTCGTCAAAACACTACAAGAAAAGAGGACTTAGACGACGGAACAGTATTAGTTCCGTCGTCTAAGTTACACTTAGACCTCGGAGATTTATCCGTGGTCCAAGTCACACTTAGACGACGGAGATGTAATTCTCCGTCGTCTAAGTGTTACTTGGACCACGGAGAAATCTCCGAGGTCTAAGTAACACTTAGACGACGGATGTGAAGTTTCTCCGTCGTCTAGGTAAGAACCTGGACCTCGGAGACTTCTCCGTGGTCCAGGTTATCACCTGGACGACGGAGAAACTTCACATCCGTCGTCTAAGTGTTACTTAGACCTCGGAGATTTCTCCGTGGTCCAAGTAACACTTAGACGACGGAGAATTACATCTCCGTCGTCTAAGTGTGACTTGGACCACGGAGAAGTGATCACCTGGACAACGGACCGACACGTCGTGGTGTAAGTTCCACTTAAACGACGTACCGACACCTCCGTCGTCTAAGTGAAGCATTATATATATAGGCCATGCCAAACTCTCTTAGCTTCGATCATTCCATTATATTTTCTCCCGTGGGGAATTTTTGAGATCGAAGGAGAAGGAGAAGGCCGGATTAGGCTAGGCCGGGGCTAGAAATTAATTAAAGGATCGGATCTCCGGTGTTCGATCACTAGCTAGCTTAATTAACTGCAGATATCGAGAAGGCCAGCAGGTACGTACGTAGGCAGTTAAAATTTGCATGATTAAATATATATATATTTAGGGAAACCGTACGTGCGTACATACATGCATGAATGTTAATTAGCTATATATACAGATTAAATTACGTACGTAATTTGATGGATCGATGTAGATCGAGTACGTATAATTAATGGTAAATTAATGGACTAATATATATATATGTAATAATTATTTAATTATAATATTTTGTAGCAGTATGGACAAGAGTTGGATGAAGTTAAAGAATAGATGTGATGTCCGGTATATGGATGGAATTAGCGAATTTGTGAATTTTGCGATAGAACATGGTCATGGAAAGAAGCGTTTCAGGTGTCCGTGCCAGAAATGTCTTAATTGTCAGTATGCGGAGGTTAATGTTATGGTGCAACACCTGTACGAAAATGGTATGATGTGGAGTTACACTACATGGAGCGAGCATGGTGAAGCAGTAGAGTTCAGCGCAGCAGACTTCAGCTCAGGGTACAGTTACCATGGTGCCTCATCCAGCGGCAGTGGTGCCGGACCCCCAGCTTGCAATCCAACTGTAGATTTGGTCCATGATGCGTTTCCGGGATTTAGTCATAGTGGACACCAACACCAAGACGGAGGTTACAGTACCACTCATGAGCATGATGACACATTCCCCGCTGCTAGCTTGGCCACTGACACCAGTGAGATGGATAAGTACAACCGGATGCTACTTGAAGCGCAGACCCCGGTGTTCCCTGGATGTCGAGAGAATGTGTTGCAATATGTGATGGAGCAAATGAAGATAAAAGTGAAGCACAAAATGTCAGTCAGTGCTTTTGACGAAATTCAGGAGCAAATATGTAAGTTGCTTCCTGATGATCACAATCTTCCTAAATCTCATTATAAGGTTAGAAATATCTTGAGCAGCCTCGGCCTAAAGTACAGGATAATTGACGCATGTCCGAATGATTGTGTGCT
This sequence comes from Geum urbanum, assembly GCA_946800695.1. Taxonomy (NCBI): domain Eukaryota; kingdom Viridiplantae; phylum Streptophyta; class Magnoliopsida; order Rosales; family Rosaceae; genus Geum; species Geum urbanum. The sequence continues at coordinate 38,336,323 of OX326997.1, read as the reverse complement.
ATTTTACAAAGAGTATAAAGATTTGGACTATTGTCCCGTATGTGGCCAGTGCAGATTCCAGGTGAATAGGAAGAGTTCGAAAAAGAGAATTCCTGTGAAAGTTGTTAGATATTTTCCCTTGATTCCCAGATTGCAGCGCCTGTACATGTCTCTACACACAGCAGAGGCGATGCGATGGTACGCAGAAAAGCGAATAGATGACGATGTCCTGCGACACGCCGCGGATGGGGAGGGTTTCAAACATTTCGACAGAGAATTCGGAAACTTTGCTGCAGAGGTTAGAAATGTTAGACTCGGCCTATCTACAGACGGATTCAATCCTTGGGGAAGTAATAGCTCCGCCGTAAGCACTTGGCCAGTAATTCTGATGCCGTACAACCTGCCTCCGTGGATGTGCATGAACAAGGAATTTAATTTCCTTACTGTACTAATTCCAGGTCCTAAATCTCCAGGGAAGTGCTTAGATGTCTACCTCAGACCTTTGATCGACGAGCTGAAACTGTTGTGGGAAAATGGAGTCCCAACTTATGACAAATTCACTGACACGATGTTCACGATGAGGGCTGCCGTAATGTGGACGATCAGCGATTTTCCAGCGTATGGGATGTTGGCAGCGTGCAGGACAAAAGGATATAATGGATGTCCTATATGTTTGGACGACGTGAACTCTAGTTGGCACGCAGGGAAGGTGTGTTACTTGGGTCACCGTAGATGGCTCCCTCACGACCACCCTTGGCGACAGGATGAAGCTCATTTCGACGGGACGGTAGAGAACAATCCTAAACCCCGTAGTTGGTCGGGCGAAGAGATTTTAGAGAGGTTGAGCTATTTCGACTTTGGTGTGTTGACTAACGACGCGGATGTAAAGAAATGCAATCCAATTCCTCCACATGATCTGAGCTATTGGGATCACAAGAGTATATTCTTTGAACTCCCTTACTGGTCGAAGTTGAAGCTGAGGAACAACTTGGACGCGATGCACATAGAAAAGAATGTGTGCGACAGCGTGGTGGGAACAATTCTCGGTATTAAGTTCAAGACTAAAGATACTCCCAAAGCGCGCAAAGATTTGGAATCAATGAATCTACGTCGTCCCTTGTGGTTGAGGAGGGATAGGAAAGGAGTGTACAACAAGATGCCAGCTGCACCGTACACAGTGAAGCCGACACTTAGACGTTCTGTATTTCACTGGTTTAAGGGCGTTCGTTATCCGGCCACGTATGCAGCTACTATAACTGGAGCAGTGGACGAGGTGCAACACAAGTTTGTTGGTCTAAAGACACATGACTATCACGTTATGCTGCAACGTCTGATTCCAGTGGTAATTCGACCATATTTGCCTCGCGACATCGTAGAACCAATAGTGGCATTGTGCAGATGGTGGCAGAGGTTATGCGCCAGAGAATTAAAGAAGTCAGATGTCGTGGAATTGCAACAACAAATTGTGCACATCATTTGCAAACTAGAGAGGATTTTTCCTCCTGCTTTCTTCGACATAATGATTCACCTAATGATCCACCTGCCCGAGCAGGTTCTCATTTCTGGTCCGGTCCAGTACACTTGGATGTATCCTCAAGAAAGGTACGTACAACTAATTAATTATACAGGTTTTTCGATTCATAATTTGTTCCACTGGAGATTACTAGCTAGCTATATGCATGTACTTATTTTTATTGTACGTTTGATTAATTTTGTAGACAGCTTGGACAGTATAAGTCATTCGTCAAAAACAGGTCGGCTCCGGATGGCTCCATAGCAGAGACATACCTAATGCATGAGTGCGTTACTTACTGCAACAGGTACCTCAAAGATCCACCACCTCCAACTGCCTCCGATCCCAGTGCCCGCATCAATCTTTCTGTCGTCACCAATGTCGTCCGACCGTTTAGAGGAGTATTAAAGGAAACGTTAACACAGGAAGAACTTATTGAGGCACATTGGGTAGTGTTACGAGACTGTGACGAAGTTGAGCCGTACATGATGTCATACAGGGAGAGGCTTCAGGCGTTATATCCAGACAAGAGTTCGGCGTGGATTGAGAAAATGGTTAAGAAAAAGTTCCCCGATTATTTCTTCCAATGGGTACGTATTTAGTGATTTATATACATATTGAGATCATGCATGTTTAATTTGTAGAAAGTAAACCCTTACATTTTTCCATTTTCGCAGATGATTGATCTGCAAAAATCCGAAAACCACGGGGGGTGGTGGTCTTGGCCAAAGCACTTGCTAGCAGGGAAGCCGATTAAACACTATATTTATCCGGGATGTTTTGTGAACGGTGTGAAGTTCCATTCATTGGCGCGAGATGAAGGAAGAAGAACACAAAACAGTGGGATAGCGGTTGGGAAAGACCCTGATCTATATTACGGAATGATCGTATATGTGGTTCAGTTATGTTACGGGAATGATGTCAACGTTTTCCTATTCAAGTGCAGATGGTTCAAGCGTACAAAGGAAGACCTGGGACTTTTATCAGTCGATACAAACTCAAGCTGGTATGAGGATGAGCCTTTCGCTCTCGCCACCTTAGTTAGGCAGGTGTTCTATCTCGACGATCCGAAAGCTGGTGACGGGTGGAAAATAGTGAACCAGATCTCTCATCGAGGAGTTTGGAATACAGAGACGATTGAAGGGACACCGGCGACGACTGAAGATGCTGCTGAACCAGACAGAGACATTCCTGCCTATCAAGAGCCTAATATTTCTGTCATCCGCTCCGACATAATGGACCTGGTTCAAGACGGTGAACGGTTACCCATGCCTGATGGTTGTACAGATCTAACTGAAGAAGAGATCATTGAGGTAGATGAAGAAGACGTGCAGGATGAGGACGATGACGACGACTCTGGTTATTCCTCGGACGATGTTGAGTACGATGAGGAGGATGAGCAATCGGATAACGGTGATGATGATGATGACGATTATGACGAAGAGTACGGTCACACGACGAGGATCATTACTTGGTAAACCCTAATTTATTATTGTAATATATATATGATCGATCGATGCATCGTAAAAAGGTGAAAGATTTCTATTATGTCGAGACTTTAAGATTCCTCGTCCAGCTTTGGTTGGTTTTATTGTTTTTAAATACTATTTATGTATAAATTGGATTAATTATGGGTCCCTATATATGATTATATATATTGACTTGTGATAGTATTATTGAGAGCACAAATATTGTAGTGTATATATATATATAAAAGTTGTTTGTACCTGGACTAACATCGATCTCCGCCAGCTTAACTTCCTCAGATTTTAAGTCGACTTCTCTCTGTTTCAATTGAATGTCTTTGGACTGTTTTTCTAGTCCCGGCCCCTCTCTTTGCTTTCAACTTCATCGGTGTATTCTCTGATCTTATTAAAAGTAAGCTGAAGCTGCTCTACATTTCGCTCACGCAGCCCTTCAAACCCTAAATCCTAGCCTAGACCCTAAACCTAAGGACCCCTAACCGAGAACGGAGAAATTAATTGCAGATTCACCTTTGGCGCCAAATCTCAATCTCATATAAAACCCTAGCTAAATCTTGGACCCTAAATCTAGCAGTTCGGATCGATCGATCTTGGTTTTAATTATATTTTTGAATCAGAATAATTGAACGCACACACAAATGACCGGGGACGACCTAAACCGTAAACCCTAAGGCCCTAACCCCTGAATTCGGGGTTTTTACACTTGGACGACGGAGACAGGCATTATCCGTCGTCTAGGTACACACTTGGACGACGGAGACAGTCATTATCCGTCGTCCAAGTGACAAACCCTATAACCTAAACCCTAAGGACCCCTAACCCCTGAATTCAGGGTATATTCACCTGGACGACGGATACGACATTCTCCGTCGTCCAAGTAGACACCTGGAGGACGGATATTAGCGTATCCGTCGTCCAGGTGTGTACTTGGACGACGGAGAATGTCGTATCCGTCGTCCAGGTGAAAATTTCGTAATTTTTTCTAAGACAACGACCATCTAGACCATCTTCGAATGCGTATTCTTTTCGTCAAGACTTTAGAGTAGTATATTCTTGGTGTGTGAGCTTCGACGGTTCGAAAATCGGAGTTGCGAAATGTCCTGTATCCACGTTTCCGGTTTGTGAAATTCTCGGTTTTGCGGTTGACTGTGCCGATGAAACCCTTCCCGAACTTATTATTTCCTGGTCCTTTATAGTAATTATATATTATGTTACGACGAACATATCCAACGGTTGTTTTGTCCAAATTCAATTTCGTTAGTACTCTGCTGCAAATCAGCAACTACTCATGAACACTAAAGTCTTAAAGATTAGTCGATACTTAACAACTTTCAAAACGTAAAATTATTCGGCGGTTCAAATTTATCTGTTTATATATACGATGCGTTCATCGATATTGTACGACTATTTCACTCGAATGACAGATCGCTAAATTCCTAGCGAATTAATTTAAATATTTTTTTTGCATAATTTGAACCTAGACGACGGATACGGTCATTTTCCGTCGTCCAAGTGTTCACCTGGACGACGGACAATGACCGTATCCGTCGTCTAGGTTCAAATTACCATGGCGGTTCGAATAAATTTTTTATTATTTTTTCGATGTAAATATTGACTTGGACGACGGATATGTAGGTTTCCGTCGTCCAAGTGAAAACTTGGACGACGGAAACCTACATATCCGTCGTCCAAGTCAATATTTACATGGCGGTTCGATTTGCCGCTTCAATTTTCGGCACCGCTTGAAATTCCACTTAGACGACGGAAAACACTGTCTCCGTCGTCTAAGTCAAAATTTATGGCGGTGAAACGGCCCGCCCATTTATTTGGCGCCGGTTCGAAAAAATTTGACCCTTCACTTAGACGACGGAAAGCACTGTTTCCGTCGTCTAAGTGCACTTAGACGACGTAGAATAGTGCTCCGTCGTCTAAGTGAAAGTCTATATAAGGAACAGCACCCCCCCCTCATTTTCTCATCATTCCATCTCCTCCTCTATACTCTCCTCTCCTCTCTCTCTCACTCCGGCGATCCTCCTCCGGCGACGCTCCGACGACCAATTTTCCGGCGTGGTTCCCCCTCTCCGACGACTCTACTCTTCCAATATTCCGGCGAAATTCCGACGAGGTAATAATTCGAAATTTTAACTCTTTAACAATTTTTTTATTTGTTTAATTATTTAAATTCTAAATACTTTTAATTTATTAGTTTTAAATAATAAATAGTTGTAATTATAATAATTATTTTCTTGTTATTATTATTATTTAGTAATCATTATTAGTTGTTAATTATTTGGTAATGAATAATTATTAGTTAAAATTAAATAATAGTAATAATAATAATTGATTATATTGGTAAATGAATAATTATTATTAAATGCATGATAAATAATAATTAATTGATAATTATATGTATTTTCTAGTAAATTGCATGGTAGTACGTGTTCGATTTAAATTTAGTACATAGGCTTGGTGTAATTAAGTCGCACTCTTTGGAATAGATGGCGCCTCTTTTCCTTGCTTATCTCCTTAACCCCTCGTGATGTGTGGATTTCATCACCGCACACCATAACCTAAGTGAAGTTATGGACACGAGGTTGAGGGCGGAGTTTGCAAAGGACTTGAGGGAGTGTAAATTTTCGAAAAATTGGCCGAATGTCGGACATGGTGTCTAGAAACGGGTTATGACTGGTGACAGGATTTGGACTAAGAAAGACTTTTGTCGAAATTAGTCCTGCCTCTCGCGTTATCTCTATCCCTAACTGGCCATGTTTTTCGATTTAACCAAGGCTGATTAATTGAAAATTTACACTTTATCGCGCGGGTCGCACGTCCATTGAACGACCGAAAATGCCAAGCTAGTGTACTCTATTTAAATCTTAAACGTACTTAATTAATTAGCGTAAATTCTCCGTCGTTGTAATTATTATGGTAAGTAGGTATTTTAACACCGTACGTACTCTTAGGTTTAAATGGCTCCGCCAAAGATCACATCCGGGAAGAAGAAAGCCCAACAGGAGTCAGAAAATGAGATGCTCCAAATGTTGGCGGCCCAAGTCGGTTGGGTTCAACCGCAGGTAGACGCCCTCAATCCGGGGCCTTCTGGGGAAATTCCCTCTGCCCCAATTCTCTCAAGCGGTGATGACGTCGACCCCTTTTCAACTCCGACGCCCGGTACCGCTTCAACGGGAAGTACTCAGGCGTCTTCGACGGCCGAGTCTATCATGTACAGCGCCCGCCGTAAGCAAAGGAGGGCCCCCACTGACCCCCAACCGAAAAAGACTCGGGGTCTCGTTAAAGGTGGAAAGGCGGAGAAAATTTGCAAGGCGACCGGGAGCAAGATCGCCTTGCCTTACGACGAATTCACCGGTGGCCCTCCCACACCTCAGCTAGCAAGTCTCTCGGCTCATAGCATTGGGTCGATTGTTCGTAACCGGGTTCGTATCACTGCCCCTACTTGGAGGGAGGTGCCGGATTCGGAGAAGGCGAAAGTCTTTAAGGATCTTTCGGTACGTAATACGTACAATTTTAGTTATTATATACTATTTTTAATATTAGTTATATATAATTTTATAATATATACGATTATAATTTTCAATTTATTTCTGATAGGAACAATTTGCGGTGGATCCGGATCCGGCGATGTTGAGGCATATCAACCAAACCGCCAACAACATCTTCAAAGATTGGAAGTACAGGCTCCATCAGTACTTCCGAACTAACGGTCCCGTGCCTCCCCCCGAAGAGCTGCGTGGGGATAGAGAAGATGAGTGGGAGTGGTTGTGTAACCACTTTGCCGATGAGCAATTTCAGGTGTTAATTTACTTTTTTTATTTCAATTAAGATAATTGAATACTCTAAATTTTAGTTACTTATAAATTTTTTAATGATTTCATTATGTTGTCTAACAGAAATTCTCCGGTGTCAACAAAGCCAACCGGGGGAAGAAGGACAAGCACCATACTTCCGGCGCCAAGCAACTCATTCAAATTGCCAAGGAGCACAGGGATAAGGGCTCCAAACACCCTTATCTCGATGCAAGCGTAAGCGCGTACGTGACGCCTGGGCTCGATAATGAAGCGAGTCAACGCGGCGTAAGTCATATATATATATCTGTGTGCGCTAATAATTATAGTAATTATTATTTAAATATTATTTCATTATAATAAATTTATTATTCTTTTGTAGGCAAGAGTGATAGAGCGTGCGCAGGAAGAATTGGCTAACACTCAGCTTGCGTTCCCAGATGTGCCGCTAGAAGACCTGCCTCCTCTATCTGTGGAGAGCCAAATAGCAATTGCGGATGAGGTCTACGGTCGTAGAGCTGGCAAGGAGGTTAGGCACTTCGGGCCTAAGGTGGTTCGAGATTTGTCGACCTCTGAGTCATCATCTACGGGAGGTTCGGGGCGGCGGAGAAGTTCTCAAGCTGCGGCAGCCTATGAAGAGGCTCGAATCGCACGGGAGGAGAATATTGCCATGCGCCAAAGAATGGACCAGCAAGACGAGCGAATAGCCCAACTCATCGCCCTTATGCAACAAGCTCAAAGACAATGTCAACCTCCTCCGAACCCATTCCCCGACGACGACGACCCGGCTGGAGGCGGAGGACGAGGCGGCGCATCTGCTCCTCCAGTGTTTTAGCTAGCTAGTAGTTCATTATTTCGTTTCTTAATTTCCGCATTACGAACAATATTTTCATTTTTAATTATGGGTTTTTTCGATTATGTATGTACAAATTAATTTTCATTATTTTATTAATTTAGTGTATTTAATTAATTTAATTAATTTTTTTTCAATTAATATTAATAATATTTTTGAATTTAATTTTTTTTTAAATTAATTTTTCACTTAGACGACGGAGATTAATGTCTCCGTCGTCTAAGTCACCACCTGGGCCACGGAGAAGCTAACAATCTCCGTGGCCCATGTAGGGACTTAGACGACGGAGATTAATGTCTCCGTCGTCTAAGTCACCACCTGGGCCACGGAGATTGTTAGCTTCTCCGTGGCCCAGGTGGTGACTTAGACGACGGAGACATTAATCTCCGTCGTCTAAGTGAAAAATTAGGCCACGGACGTTCTCCGTGGTCCAAGTGAACTTGGACGACGGAGATTAAATTCTCCGTCGTCTAAGTACTTAGACGACAGCACTTGGAGCACGTACCTTGGACGACGGATTTTCCGTCGTCCAAGTACTTAGACGACGGAGATAGGCACTTAGACGACGGAAATTCTCCGTCGTCTAAGTCACTTTTTCTTGTAGTGAAAACAGGTCGGCCCCGGATGGCTCCATAGCAGAGACATACCTAATGCATGAGTGTGTTACTTACTGCAACAGGTACCTCAAAGATCCACCCCCTCCCACTGCCTCCAATCACAGTGCCCGCATCAATCTTTCTGTCGTCACCAATGTCGTCCGACCGTTTAGAGGAGTATTAAAGGAATCGTTAACACGGGAAGAACTTATTGAGGCACATTGGGTAGTGTTACGAGACTGTGACGAAGTTGAGCCGTACATGTTGTCATACAGGGAGAGGCTTCAGGCGTTAAATCAAAACAAGAGTTCGGCGTGGATTGAGAAAATGGTTAAGAAGAAGTTTCCTGATTATTTCTTCCAATGGGTACGTACGTACGACTGGGTATTAATTATTTAAATACATATCGCTCATGTTTGTAGAAAGTAAACCCTTATATTAATTTGCCCTTTTTTGCAGATGATTGATCTGCAAAAATCTGATAACCACGGAGGGTGGTGGTCATGGTCAAAGCACTTGCTAGCAGGGAAGCCAGTTAAACACTATATTTATCCTGGATGTTTTGTGAACGGTGTAAAGTTCCATTCATTGGCCCGAGAGGAACGAAGAAGAACACAAAATAGTGGGGTAGCGGTTGGGAAAGACAATGATCTATATTACGGGGCTATTGTATACGTGGTTCAGCTATGTTACGGGAATGATGTCAACGTTTTCCTATTCATGTGCAGATGGTTCAAGCGTACAAAGGAAGACCTGGGACTATTATCAGTCGATACAAACTCGCACTGGTATGAGGATGAGCCTTTCGCTCTCGCCACCTTAGTTCGGCAGGTGTTCTATCTCGACGATCCGAAAGCCGGTGAAGGGTGGAAAATAGTGAACCATATCTCTCACCGAGGAATATGGAATACAGAGACAATTAAAGGGACACCGGCGACGACTGAAGATGTTGCTGAACCAGAAAGAGACATTCCTGCCTATCAAGAGCCTAATATTTCTATGGTCCGCTCCGATATAATGGACCTGGTTCAAGATGGTGAATGGTTACCCATGCCTGATGGTTGTACTGATCTAACTAAAGATGAGATTATCGATGAGGTAGATGAAGAAGACGAGCAGGAAGAGGACGCGGACGCGGACGAGGACTCAGGTTATTCGTCGGACGAGGACTCAGGTTATTCGTCGGACGATGTTGAGTACGATGACGAGGATGAGCCGTCGTCTAACGGGGATGAGGACGATGATGATTATGACGAAGAGTACGGTCATACGACGAGGGAGATTAATTGGTAATTAATTATTGTAATTATTGTAATATATATATGATCGATGCAGGTTAATTTACGGTAATTAATTAATCCGAATTATATATCCTGGACAACGGAGAAATTAATTACAGGTTGTCGCCTTTGGGTATTTTGGCTATCTCCCTAAATCCTCGACCCTAAATCTAGCAAATCGGATCGATCGTTCATTTATTTAATTTTTTTATGGTCATTCAAAATAATTGAACGGACACCTGAATTCCGTCCACGTTTATATTAGGTCCCCCGCCATTTTCACCTTTGGCGCCACGCCAAATCTCAATCTCATATAAAACCCTAAATCCTGGACCCTAAATCTAGCAGATCGGATCGATCGATCAATTTTTTAATTATATTTTTGAATCAGAATAATTGAACGGACACACAAATGACCGGGGACGACCTAAACCGTAAACCCTAAGGCCCTAACCCCTGAATTCGGGGTTTAGAACTTGGACGACGGAGAATGGTCATTATCCGTCGTCCAGGTACACACTAGGACGACGGATATGGTAATTCTCCGTCGTCCAAGTTCACAAACCCTAAACCCTAAACAGTAAGGCCCTAACCCCTGAATTCAGGGTCTATACACTTGGATGACGGAGAACGTCATTATCCGTCGTCCAGGTGATTACCTGAACGACGGAAACACTCAATTCCGTCGTCTAGGTGCAGATATCGTAATTTTTTCTAAGACAACGACCATCTAGACCTTCTTCCAATGCAAAGTCTTTTCATCAAGACTTTAGAGTAAACAATTCTTGGTGTGTGAGCTTCGACGGTTCGAAAATCGGAGTTGCGAAATGCCTTGTATCCACGTTTCCGGTTTGTGAAATTATCCGTTTTGCGGTTGACTGTGCCGATCAAACCCTTCCCGAACTTATTATTTTATGGTCCTTTGAAGACAATTATATATTATGTTACGACGAACATATCCAACGGTTGTTTTGTCCAAATTCAACTTCGTTAATACTCTGCTGCAAATGAGCGTCTACTCATGAATACTTAAGTCGTAAAGATTAGTCGATACTTAACATGTTTCAATACGTAAAATTAATCGTCGGTTCAAATTTAACTGTTAATATATACGATGCGTTCATCGATATTGTACGACTATTTCACTCGAATGACAGATCGCTAAATTCCTAGCGAATTATTTGTTCAATTTTTTTTTACGTAATTTGAACTTGGACGACGGAAAATGACCATCTCCGTCGTCCAGGTTCAAAAATCGTGGCGGTTCAAATTTTTTTTTGTTTATTTTTTTCATGTAATTTTCGCTTGGACGACGGAGATGGTCATTCTCCGTCGTCCAAGTCCAAAATTATGGCGGTTCAATTTACCGCTTCCGTTTTTGGGACCGCTTGAATTTTCACTTAGACGACGGACAATTCATTCTCCGTCGTCTAAGTCCAAAATCATGGCGGTTCAAAACGTCCCGCCGATTAATTGGCGTCGCTTGAATTTTTTTGAAACCGTCACCTAGACGACGGAAAACACTGTTTCCGTCGTCCAAGTGGACTTAGACGACGGAGAATAGTTCTCCGTCGTCTAGGTGCAACTCTATAAATAGAGTTGCACCCCCCCCTCATTTTCTCATCATTCCATCTCCTCCTCTCCCTCTCCTCTCCTCTCCTCTCCTCCGGCGATCCTCCTCCGGCGACGCTCCGACGACATTTTTTCCGGCGTGGTTCCTCCTCTCCGACGACTCAACTCCGGCGAAATTCCCGAAAACTCCGCTTCGGTACATTTCTATTTTTCCCTTATTAAAATAATTTTCATTTAATTAATTAATTAAATTCTAAATATAATTTAGAAGTAGAAATTAATTTATTAATTAGTTTAAATATTTAATAAATTATTAATTATTGTTATTAATTTATTAAATCATAATTATTGTAATTATTGTAATTATTTATTATTTGTTGCATGATTAAATGAATTTATTATTAAATTTATTAAATGAATAAATTATTATTCATAATTTATTAAATGAATCAATTTTTTATTAAATGCATGATAAATAAATATAAATTATTGCATATAATTAAAAATTAGTATTTTCTAGTAATTCATTTATTGCATACAATATTTATGTTTATTTTCTAGTAAATTAATTAGTAGTACGTGTTCGATTTAAATTTAGTACATAGGCTTGGTTTATTAAGTCGCACTCTTTGGAATAGATGGCACCTCTTTTCCTTGCTTATCTCCTTAACCCCTCGTGATGTGTGGATTTCATCACCGCACACCATAACCTAAGTGAAGTTATGGACACGAGGTTGAGGGCGGAGTTTGCAAAGGACTTGAGGGAGTGTAAATTTTCGAAAGATTGGCCGAATGTCGGACATGGTCTCTAGAAACGGGTTATGACTGGTGACAGGATTTGGACTAAGAAAGACTTTTGTCGAAATTAGTCCTGCATCTCGCGTTATCTCTATCCCTAACTGGCCATGTTTTTCGATTTAACCAAGGCTGATTAATTGAAAATTTACACTTTATCGCGCGGGTCGCACGTCCATTGAACAACCGAAAATGCCAAGCTAGTGTACTCTATATAAATCTTAAACGTACTTAATTAATTAGCGTAAATTTTTAAGTTGTAATTATTATGGTAAGTAGGTATTTTAACACCGTACTCTTAGGTTTAAATGGCTCCGCCAAAGACGACATCCGGCAAGAAGAAATCCCAACAGGAGGCAGAAGATGCCATGCTCCGAATGTTGGCGGCCCAAGTCGGTTGGGTTCAACAGGAGGGCAACGACGCTCTCAATCCGGACGGATCATCTGGTCCATCCGTAGCGCCCTCTGGGGAAATTCCCGCTCCCCCATTCATCTCGAGCGGTGATGACGTCGACCCCTTCCAATCTCCGACGCCCTGTACCGGTTCAACAGGAAGTACTCAGGCGTCCTCGACCGCCGAATCAATCATGTACAGCGCCCGCCGTAGGCATTGGAGGGCCCCCACTGACCCGAAACCGAAAAGGACTCGGGGTCTCGTTAAAGGGGGCAAAGCGGAGCGTTTTTGCAAGGCGACCGGTGAAAAGATCGACTTGCCGTACGACGAATTCACCGGTGGCCCTCCCACAGCTCAGCTAGCAAGTCTCTCGGCGCATGGGATAGGGTCAATCATCCGTAACCGGGTTCATATCACTGTCCCTACTTGGAAGGAGGCGCCGGATCATGAGAAGGCGAAAGTCTTCAAAGATCTTTCGGTACGTAATACGTCCAATTTAGTTATTATATAATATTGTTAATCTCGGCCTAAAATTTCATAATATATACGATTATAATTTTCTATTTATTTTTGATAGCAACAATTTGACGTGGATCCGACACCGGCTATGTTAAGGCATATCAACCAAACCGCCAACTCCATCTACAAAGATTGGAAGTACAAGCTCCATAAGTACTTCCAAGATGTCGGTCCCGTGCCTCCCCCGGTAGAGCTGCAAGGGGAGAGAGAAGATGAGTGGGAGTGGTTGTGTAACCACTTTGCCGATGAACAATTTAAGGTATTAATTTATTTTTTTATTTCAATTAAGATAATTGAATTATTTAAATTGTAGTTATTCATTTTTTAATGATTTAATTATGTTGTGTAACAGAAATTCTCCGGTGTCGACAAAGCCAACCGGAGGAAGAAGGAGAAACACTATACTACCGGCGCCAAGCAGTTCATTCAAATATCCAAGGAGCACAAGGATAAGGGCTCCAAACACCCTTATCTTGATGCAAGCGTAAGCGCGTACGTGACGCCAGGGCTCGATAATGAAGCGAGTCAATGCGGCGTAAGTGATATATATATATATGTGCTTTTAATTATAGTAATTATTATTTAAATATGATTTCATTATAATAAATTAATTATTCTTTTGTAGGCAAGGGCGATAGAGCGTGCGCATGAAGAGTTGGCTAACACTCAGCTTGCGTTCCCAGATGTGCCGCCGGAAGACCTGCCTCCTCTATCCTTAGAGAGCTAAATTGCAATCGCGGATGAGGTCTACGGTCGTAGAGCTGGCAAGGAGGTTAGGCACTTTGGGCCTAGGGTGGTACGAGATTTGTCGACGACCTCCGACTCATCATCTACGGGAGGTTCGGGGCAGCGGAGAAGGAGTCAGGCTGCGGCCGTCGAAGCAGCCATTCAAGAGGCTCGACTGGCACGAGAGGAGAATGAGTCAATGCGGCAAAGACTTGACGAACAACAAGCACAAATAGCCCAACTCATCGCCCTCATGCAACAAAATCGAGAAGTATGTCAACCTCCTCCGAACCCACACCCCGACGACAACGACCCGGCTGGAGGCGGAGGACTCGGCGGCACATCTGCTCCTCCAGTGTATTAGCTAGCTAGTAGTTTATTATCTCGTTTCTTTCCGCATTCCGAACAATATTTTAATTTTTAATTTATGGGTTTTTTCGATTATTCATGTATGTACAAATTAATTTTAATTATTTAATAATTAAGTAATATTCAAAATTTAGTTTATTTAATTAATTTTACCATTTTTCATTATTTAAATTAAATTAATAATAAATTAAATTAATAATATTTAATTTCAATTTTTTTAAATTAAATATTCACTTGGATGACGAAGATTATGTTCTCCGTCGTCCAGGTGAAAAACCTAAACCTAACCCTAAACCCATAACCCCTAACCCCTAACCCCTAAACCCTAAACCCTGCCGTTCTCCGTGGCCCAGGTGTCAACCTGGACGACGGAGAATTAGTTATCCGTCGTCCAGGTCAACACCTGGGCCACGGAGAAGCTAGCATTATCCGTCGTCCAGGTGAACACCTGGGCCACGGATAACTAATTCTCCGTCGTCCAGGTGAACACCTGGGCCACGGAGAAACGAGCAATGTCCGTGGCCCATGTAGACACCTGGACGACGGAGACTTAGAGTTTCCGTCGTCCAGGTGTCTACATAGGCCACGGACATTGCCCGCGGTCCAAGTGAACTTGGACGACGGAGCACTAAATCTCCGTCGTCCAGGTTCTTGGACGACAGCACTTGGAGCACGGACCTTGGACGACGGAGATTCCGTCGTCCAAGTACTTAGACGACGGAAAACTGCACCTAGACGACGGAAATAGTCCGTGGTCTAGGTGCAGTTTTCTTGTAGTGAGACTAATACATCTTCTTGTTTCTTAAGACCTCAGCAAAGGTTGTAATTTGCTATACTTGATTCCAATGGCTTAGAGTCACAATTGGGTGAATGATGTTGAGAATTTCTTCAGTCTTAATGGAATCTATGGAGTAAAGGTCACAGATCGAGATGAGGTATGCTATAGATGTCGATCTGATAAGCATTGTTAGGACATTGGAAGGGTAATGCAAAATTTGTTACAAAATACAAAGCATATAGAGATGCGAAAGGGTAAGAGACTCACCATGCAAATAAAGAAGAAGATAGAGATTGCAATAGCACTAATCACACAATTGCAAACTTCAAAACTAGCAAAGATCCATTGAACTTTTCAGATTTTTATTAGAGCATATATTCTTCAAGAATATTGTGTAAAGGTTCTAATGCCTTAATTTAACAATTGAAAATTGATCAATATTGTTATTTGGATTAACAAAACTCTTGTAATTCGTTGGCAAACGATTGACAAAGGAATGTTGTATTGATACAAATTTGGCTGTATTTCTGTATAAAGTACTTGATTTGCAATCTTTATTATTCTATTTTCTATTATGGCTCACCTTTGTACCTCATAATGTTTAGAAAAAAAGACTCTCAATAATAGTATACTTAGGCGGGCCTCACACCACCTACATCGATTTCTCTTAACCTAGTTATAAGTGAAAAGTACTACCCGAATGATAATAGATGATGTAATTACTAGCAAAGTCATCCATGTACTATTTGAGATTTCAAAAGTGTTTGAATCTATGAGTACACCATAAAACAAAATTAAATCGCATTGAATGCAAAGTTAGAATCTGTCTATGTAGATTAGCCAACTTTGTCTGAGTTTTGTGAACAACTCATAACGAACCAGATTATGAACCTTATATGGTTGGAAATCTACAAAAAAATGATTAGTGGAAAATCTGATTTTTCATACAAGCTTTGTAGGTATATTTCCCAGAGAACTTGAGTTTCTCATTGATAGTGGAACTACTTAGACTATGTTGTGCTATAGAAAACTATTTATCGACTTTGTACCTTGTTGATCATATGTGACTATGTCTCTTGAGTTTTATAGACATACACACTAACAAATTTTATTTAGAATCTCATTATGAGAATGAAATCGCATTATTATGCATCACCTTTAATAATTATGGAAGAAACCACATATTAGAGAAATTGTGTGTCAACCAAATAGGCTATGCATCACAACTGTTCGAGTTGTTAAATCTAACCATGTCATAAGAGATTATCTCTGGTTTCCTGTAACGACCCGACCCGTATCACCGATTCCGGCTACCTTCGACGACAGAAAAGGTAGGGAAACGAAGCCCTTGCTTCCTTGATTGATTGGTGTGGTTATTTTAAGGATTTTTGAAAGTTATTGGGTGACCTGATTCAATTTTATCTGTGGGAGTCGTCACCATCGGTGGCAGTGCTTGACTCGTATCTTTTCAAGCATTTAATTAAACACTCAATTGAACACAAACACAATTAAAACCTTTTTTGTTGATGTAGCATTGGTAAATAGGGTATCGTTCTTAACCGGGGATTGAGGGTGCATGCATGACTACGCTATGGTTAAAGGGGGGTTTATAAGTTGGTTGTTTATAATCTACGAAAATAAAGACAGAAAATGGTTAGTATACACATAGAGAAATCCTAGGTTCTATCATGCTTCACTCATAGACAAGTAGAAAACAAACAAGAACAAAGAACCCTAAACATGCTTACTAGGCCGAAAATAAAAGCTATCCTACATATGTACATGATCAACTCGTCATACTTACCTCATTCCTTTATAACCTAATCATATTATATGCAACCTAAGTTTTATTTAGGCCTTTACTATGTGGTTCGCATGCGTCTTTCATAATTAAGTGACTAAACCAAGATTGCTCGCATTTAGACACATCATTAACCTAAACCAAGATTGCTCGCATTTAGATTAAAGCATTAAGTGAAGAAGACACATTATCTAACCTAAACCAAGATTGCTCGCATTTAGATTAGCACAAAGAAAGAACTTAGACTCGAAATAGATGACATAAAATAGAATTGGAATTATATTACAAAAGCACGTCTTTACACTCTACACAAAACTAAAATTCATTACAAGGAGAAAGTAGAGGGATCGAAATACACTCTTTGTGTTGTGATTGCAGTCGCAAAGCATGTACAAGATCCTTCTATGGATGGCTAGATGAACCCTCAGATTGCCTAAGGTTGCTCTAGGTGGAGGCCGAGTGTTTATGGTGTGGAGGGTGGCGTTCCTTGAAGAAATCTCGAGTATTTGTGGAGAGGAAGTGTTTAAGGCAGAGACTTGGCTTGTATGATGAGTGATGGTCATGAATGAGTCGAGCTCCCCAATTTATAGAAGAATATTAGGATTCTTCCTACCAAAATAAGACTTTCCTTGTGTACCCGGGCAAATCTGACAGTCTGTCTTCAAACGCGTTTTCCCGGAGTTTCAGATCTTAGAAAATTCTGATTCTTGTTTCATTGGAAAGCTTATTCAAAGGGCTATAGAATCTATATAAGGAACGCCATATTCGTATTTGAATTGGATTTACTACGGATTTTAGAAGTTAAGTGACCTGGCTGCCCTGTTTTCTTCTTCTTCAAGGAAAAGGAAATCTTCATATCTTCAAATCTTGCCTTCCTTATTCCTTAACAATTCTTGGCCGAATCTATCATATTCTTGCAAATATTTTGGCCCTCAAATCAGGTCTGAAAATTCATATAATATCTCCCAAAATTCGTCCATTATATGCTCTATATATTCCGCCATATTTGCTCTTTCCTGGGTCGCGCAGGAGAAATATCTTCATCTTCTTGTCCACCATTTTGGTATCCATTTTCATTTGGCATTTGGTTTCCAATTCTTGACACCATATGGGAATGCATTTTAGTAACCATTTGAAGATCATTCCTCGGACCATTTCTTCTCCGGAATTGAGAACTTTTCTCCTTAGCCCGCTTTTAGCTCCAAATCGCCTCCTTTATTATTTTCTCCGTTATTTCTACCTAAAAGCATAAAGTAAGTTAGAAACATATTTACTAAGCATAAAACAAAAATGTAGAGAGAATTGCGTTAAGAATCAAGTATGAAATGCGTTGATCAAAACCCCCCACACTTAGACTTTGCTAGTCCCTAGCAAAAAAAAAACTAAAATAAAGGAAACGAGAAGGTAAGCTACATATTTTCAACGATGAAGCTAGCCTTCACGTTGAACACATTCCATGGACTCAAATAAATAAAAACAACTTCTAAGCCCTTAACTAAATTTGTCTCAGAAATTTCTTTATGTATATGGCGATGGAATCACAAGATTTTAGAATTTAAAGTTCAACAATTTCGAGAGTTAATAGAAATATGATCATGTTATAAACAAGTAGGACTTGGAGACAAATTACTTGCATCGAAATACCTCATAATTACTTGCATAAATGAACCAAACCATATGCTTACTCATGTAACTTACTCAACCAATTGAAGGCTACTCATCTTAAGGATCATAAAGGACTTTAGAAAGGTTGTAATGAGGCTAAGGCTAAGACATTCGAAATTTAGATAAGTGGTGGTGTAAAAACATTCCAAAGACTTAGTTTAGCACTTAGAATTCTTCAAATTCGTGGCTCATCCTCTCCACACACTTCCTTGTGTCAAACTTCAAGATCGGGGGCCAATTTTCATCTTTTTGGGCCCTAACTTCATTCTCAACTTCCTTTGAGCTTTATGAACAGGACAAATGCCATATTTCTTCACTTTTGGGCCTTCAATTCGTAGTAATCTCCAAATTCATAAGTATAGGGGACATTAATCCAAACTTATACAATCTAAACACAATGCCTCGAGATCTTTATACATTTTTCTTCTTTTTCTTTTTTATCTCGAAAATTTTGGCATTCAAATACAAAATTTGTTGGACAAGTCTATCCCTATGCACACATCTTTTCATCATCTTCACGCCACTTTCATTGTGCTAGCTTCGAAATTCTTCACCAAGTCTTTAGAACAAGGGTAGGAACTCTACACTAGGCTAAGTGTTTAGATACAATGTGGTAATGAAAGAAAGGCTAAACGTGGGCTCAAAGGGGTTAATCTAGGGGTGTCGCAACTCGTGCGCACAATGGGACACATGGCTATTTGGTTTAAGTGGTGGAAAACCTAAATGTCTTTAATCATATCCAAAATCAAAGTATATATCAACTTAAAAGCTTTGCAAGTCTACATGAGTAAGTTCTAGTAATCTCTAGTTCATTAAAATCTATGGCAAGTAATTTTGCTGAAGCATGTATTATTTTTGAGACACATGCACGAATTTCACTTATCAAAGAAAGTATCGTAGGCTCAAAAACTCACTTTAAGGTTCGTATGATCTAAAAGCTTATTCTAGCATGCGAAATCTGTACCATGTTTATGCAAACCATATCCACTACATGTTATAATACTCAAAATATCTCAATTAGCACTAGAAATTGTTTAAGTGATTTGCAACGCCATAATGTATTCGTTTTCGGTCCATTTTCATCATAAACTAATTAAGGGCATCCTAAAGACTTTTTACAACACTAAGTTGAAAAAAAAGACTCAACACAAATATTTTTTTTTTTAGGGCATCATCCGCTGGAAAGTTTCATTGTCCGCCCGAATTTAACAATTTATGACTCAAATAAGTTGTAAACCCCTCCCCCACACTTAAACTCTACATTGTCCTCAATGTACTAAAGTAAAACATAGAATCAAGCATGAAGAAAATGATTTACGAAAAATCTAACTAAGAAAAAAAACAAAATCTACAAAAATAAAAAAAAAAGAGAAGAGAAAGCAAATCTTGTTTGTAGACTCCTCCATTGGGTTGCCTCCACCGTCTTGTTGCAAAAGTGACTTCCCCCATCGCTAATTAGAATGCGAGGCATTCCATGTCGTGTAAAAATTTTAGCCTTAAGGAAATCTGCAACAACTTGCGAATCATTAGTACGGGTGGCTTTAACTTCCACCCATTTTGACACATAATCAACAGCGAGTAACATATAAGTATAACTGTTAGATGGAGGAAAAGGTCCCATAAAATCAATGCCCCAAACATCAAAAATTTCGACATTAAGAATGTAGTTCTGCGACATTTCATCTCGAGGACCTATATTACCGGATCTTTGGCACCTGTCACACTTGGCACAAAATTCATGAGAGTCACGAAATATATTAGGCCAAAAGAATCCACAATCTAACACTTTCAATGCCGTCTTTCTAGAACCAAAATGACCTCCACATGCATCGTTATGACAAAACTTAAGAATAGACTCAAATTCACAATCTGGGACACACCTCCTAATTACTAAGTCAGAGCATTGTTTCCATAAGTACGGTTCATCCTAAATGAAATGTTTAGCGTTTAGTCTAAGTTTATGGCGTTGGACACTATGCATGTGAGGTGGAAACTTATCGGTAACTAAATAATTTACGATATCCGCATACCACGGAGTGTCCGAAGTACTTACCTGAAGTCCGAAGAGTTGTTCATCCAAAAATGTTTCTTCTATTGCTACCGTCTCCTTGTCATGTATAATTCGAGATAAGTGGTATGCCACCACGTTTTCTACTCCCTTCTTATCTTGCACTTCTATGTCGAATTCTTGGAGTAGAAGTATCCAACGAATCAGTCGTGGCTTGGCATCCTTTTTCTCCATGAGATACTTTAATGCAGCGTGGTCCGTGTAGACAATCACCTTGCTTTGCAACAAGTATGATCGAAACTTGTCAAGTGCAAACACCACAGCGAGCATCTCCTTCTCAGTGGTAGTATAATTGCTTTGTGCATCATCCATCGTCCGAGAAGCATAGTAGATGGCGTGAGACTTCTTGTCTTTCCGCTGACCAAGGACGGCTCCAACAGCATAATCGGATGCGTCGCACATCAACTCAAAAGGTAGTGACCAATCCGGAGCACAAAGTATAGGAGGACTCGTGAGAAGCTCCTTCAATTTTTCAAAGGCAACGTATCAAAGTCGAAGGGAGTGTCCTTTTGAAGTAGTTTGCACAAGGGTCGAGCTATGTGGGAAAAGTCCTTAATAAATCGTCGATAAAATCCTGCATGACCAAGAAAGGAGCGAACCTCTCTAACCGAAGTCGGAGAGGGTAAGTAGCGAACAAGATCTACCTTAGATTTATCAACTTCAATTCCTTTTTTCGATATAATGTGTCCTAAAACAATCCCTTGAGTAACCATAAAATGACACTTTTCCCAATTAAGCACAAGGTTAGTTTCAACGCATCTTTGCAATATTAACTCTAAATTCCCTAAGCATGCATCGAAATCTTTTCCAAAGACACTAAAATCGTCCATGAATACTTCAATTATTTTCTCAATAAAGTCAGAAAAGATAGATAGCATGCAACGTTGAAATGTACCTGGTGCGTTGCATAATCCAAATGGCATGCGGCGATAGGCAAACGTTCCAAAAGGGCAAGTGAATGTTGTCTTCTCTTGATCCTCTTCCGCAATGCTGATTTGGTTGTAACCGGAATAACCATCGAGAAAGCAATAGAACGCATGGCCAGCCAATCTCTCGAGCATTTGGTCAATGAATGGCAAGGGAAAGTGGTCCTTGCGAGTGCTGGCGTTTAACTTCCTGTAATCGATACAAACACGGTGGCCGGTTACCAGTCGTTGAGGGACGACCTCATTTTCCGCATTCTTGACAACGGTGATGCCAGATTTCTTCGGAACAACTTGAACGGGTGACACCCACCGGCTGTCCGAAATTGGATAAATTACACCACAATCAAGGAGTTTGATAACTTCCTTCTTCACAACTTCCATCATTGGAGGATGGAGTCTACGTTGAGCTTCCCTTGAAGGTTTGGCTCCATCTTCTAAGAAAATCCGATGCACACATGTGGCCGGGTTAATTCCTTTGATATCCGCAAGCATCCAACCTATAGCAGACTTATATTTCGAGAGCACCTCCACCAATTTCTCTTCTTGTGCTGTCTCCAACGAAGATGAGATGATAACTGGTAATGTTTCGTTGTCGCCCAAGTATGCATACTTAAGATGGGCCGGTAACACCTTTAATTCTAACTCCGGAGCTTGGACAATCGAGGGAACCAACGAGTTAGTGCCATAAATGATAGGCATTGGTGGAGAATGACTTACAACTCGTGGTGCTTGGTTTAGTGCCATGGCCATCTCACGAATTCGGGCTTGACAACTCGTGGCATGCGGCGATACGCAAACGTTCCAAAAGGGCAAGTGAACGTTGTCTTCTCTTGATCCTCTTCCGCAATGCTGATTTGGTTGTAACCGGAATAACCATTGAGAATGAAATAGAACGCATGGCCAGCCAATCTCTCGAGCATTTGGTCAATGAATGGCAAGGGAAAGTGGTCCTTGCGAGTGCTGGCGTTTAACTTCCTGTAATCGATACAAACACGGTGGCCGGTTACCAGTCGTTGAGGGACGAGCTCATTTTCCGCAGTCTTGACAACGGTGATGCCAGATTTCTTCAGAACAACTTGAACGGGTGACACCCACCGGCTGTCCGAAATTGGATAAATTACACCACAATCAAGGAGTTTGATAACTTCCTTCTTCACAACTTCCATCATTGGAGGATGGAGTCTATGTTGAGCTTCCCTTGAAGGTTTGGCTCCATCTTCTAAGAAAATCCGATGCACTTAATTCTAACTCTGGAGCTTGGACAATCGAGGGAACCAACGAGTTAGTGCCATAAATGATAGGCATTGGTGGAGAATGACTTACAACTCGTGGTGCTTGGTTTAGTGCCATGGCCATCTCACGAATTCGAGGTTCCAAAGTCTCGATCAAAGAATCAATAAGGGCTTCATCCCCGAGTCGAGTCAGCCCCGCTCCCTCCTGTATGGTCATGTCGAGTTCATCTTCTCTCAAAGTCTCCAAGTGTAGTTGTGCTATATCTTCAACAATGTCAATCGAGCACACATCCCCCACACTTGACGTTGGGACCTTCATTGCATCGAGAATATTGAACTCGATTCTCTCTCCATCGATTTCCATAGAGAATGTGCCTTCGAACATATCAATGTTTGTTCTAGCCGTCCTCATGAAGGGTCGTCCAAGCAACAGTGGCGTGGTATTCAACGAACTCTCTGTGACGACCCGAACCAGAATCAGATGTGTGTTTGGCACGATTCTCGAGATTTGGTTATAGTCGCAGTTTCACGATATTGTGTGGTTTGTCGATTCGATTCGCGACTATGTTTTCAGTCGAGAATTTGAGTTGGGTGTCTTCACGGGAATTGTAGAGTACGTGATTTCGAGCTCGTGGGCGGTTCTGGAAGATTTTTCCGATAACCGAGGAATATTTTATGGTTATTTGAAGTTTCGGGTACAGACGAGTTTATCCGTTTATTTCGAGTTTATCCGAATCGTGATGGTTATCCATTTCGAATCGTCGATCAACCCGAGGGACGAGTATAAATATCGAAAAGTCGAAAAATAGTCGAGAATTCATTTTGGAAGTTGACCAGTCATTGACTTTCCCAAATTGGGAAGTTGACCGTTCACCAAAGGAAGAAGGACTTTCCCGTTTCGGCTTTCACTTCCGGCGACCGGATTCCTGCCACGGGACAGGTATAGATCGCTTCCCCTTGTAATTTCGAGTGTGATGGTGTTTGGTTTGGTGAGAATTGATGTCGTTTTGGGGAGGAACCATTGGAGGCCGAGTTGCTCATTTCGCCGGTGACGGGAAGCTTGGTTCCGGTGAGATTTGGTGGGCGAGATTAGGGGGATTCGGCTCCCCTCGTCTCTCTGAGTCTAGTGGTGTTATTAATTGTGGTTAGGGAGGAGTTTTTGAAGCAACCCGAAGAGGATTTTGGTTTGGGATTTTCGATTGGATTTTGAGAAATTGGAGTGGTTTCTTTGTGAATTGGGTTATGTGGTAGTTGACAAAGTGGTTCGAAATGAGGAGGGCATGAAATCTAGAAATTTTGGCCGCAAAACTCCACCGTTGACGGCGCGCCGCCGCCGGCGGCGGCGGTCAACGGCTGGAAAGTTGACTTTTTCAGATTTCGATGTAATTAGTGTCGTTTTTCTCGAAATTGTGTCCTGGTTATCGTACGGAGGTTTTCGGGTTGATTTGGTTAGCCGATTTTCAGTCGAGATTTCGAGTGGGGATTTCGGGATTTCCGTAATTCATTTTGTACAGCATTTCGTATTTCCGGGAAGGGTTGGTTTCCGTGCATCAGTACAGTGTTGTGGGTTATGTTATTGAACATATATGTTTTATGGTTATGTTCAGGTGATCGAGATCGTGATCGTGCTTCTGGCGAGGGATCTTCCGCCGGTCCTCGAGATTAGAGCGTGTGTGCTTTTTGCTCACCTGTGAGTGGACATTTCTTTTCACGGAAAATATTGCGAGTCTTTTATATGATTTATGAACTTGAGCATGCGTATGAGATTTCGGATATACGAGCATGTGTTTTATGATTATACGATATATTTATACGAATATACGTATACGAGTATACATACACTTATATGCTGTTTCATGCATTTGCATCGAAATGTTTATGATTTGGTTTACACAGAGTACAGTCGTGGTTACGTTGTTGTATCGATACACTCGCCTCTCGGCTGATCCCCGATGGTAGGCATTTGTCAGGGGAGGCTGTGACTCCTGACCCGAGGTCTTTATCGGGGGGAGGCAGACCTTTGACCTGAAGCCATTTCCGGCTAGAATCACGTGTGGGTCTGGGATCCCGTGATTCTGACTGTACTAGCACGGTGTGTGTCCATGAGTGACCCCGTGGGATTTATACTTGCATGCTCAGTACGCTGGAGGATTATGGTTTTACCTCGTGTACTTTATTATTTCTATTTACCTGGACTCGCATATGTTTTTATAACATATATACTTGGTGAAAGACATTTATTTTCGTCCACTCACTCTAACGTGTTTATTGTCTTTCCCCTGGGCTTTTCGGTTTCCGTGCCCAGTTTGCAGTTCAGGTTTGGTGTTTCACGTCACGGTTTGGAGGCTAGTGATCAGAGTCACCTGTGTGTTCCAGTAGGTTCTTGTTTCTCCTACTGATGTACATGTTGTATATATTTTACTCTAGAGGTCGCTCTGATACATTTTGATACATGTTTATGCGGATTTTCACGGATATACTATATATAGTACAGTACTGTTTACTGTTTATGATTCATATATTGTTGTTGAGAAATCCGGATGGGATTGGTGCCCACGGTTTGCTTTTTGTGGCATAGGATGAAGTGTATTTTCCGCGTGCAGGTTATGGTAATTCCACGCTAGTAACGAAACTCTGCCGAAATTTTGAAAAATTTTTGTTGGTTCGTATTTTCGAAAGGGTTTGATTCCGGTTTAGGTAACTGAATCGGGATTGGGTCCTTTCAGCTTGGTATCAGAGCATTAGGTTGTCAGATTCTGTAGACTCTTGTAGTTGTGACGCTTAGGGTATTTGAGTTGATACAGCATGACTGGAGTGATGACCCGACTGGCCAGCGGTACTCATCAATACTTCGGGTGTTGTGTGTCCTCAAATATCTGCGGTTTCATGATTACGTTCTTTCTGCTTGTACCTAATGCTTGTCTTGTATCAGTAGGATGCCTCTTCAACGTGGTCCCCGTGTTGATCGGGATGATGATCCTGATGAGGATCGCCGGACGCGTGACTTGCTTATGCGAGTGCTGCGTTTGGAAGAGCGTTTTGACCCTGTGGTCAAGGCTCGCACTGCGGGTGCTACTGTGTTTTCGGTTTCAGTTGATCCAGAGATATGCGAGGCATGGTTGGTTCAGATTGAGTGTGTTTGTGAGCGTCTGCAGTTTACACCTGAGCAGATGTCAGTAGCCGCAGTTGGTTTACTTGAGGGTGATGCATACTTTTGGTGGGTCAGCACCGACAGAGTTCCTGTGGATACCCCGTGGACATTGTTTCGTGATTTGTTTATGCGGAGGTATTTTAATCAGGCTACCCAGCAGCGCAAGTACGAGGAGTTCACGAACTTGAGGCAGGGCAGTTTGTTTGTACTTGAGTATCGGGATCGGTTTACTCGTTTGTCTCGTTTTGCGCGGGATATGGTGGCTACAGAGGAAGCCAAGTGTCGTAGGTTTGAGCTGGGATTGAATTTAAAGATCAAGGCGACCTTGACTACAATGCCGAGGAACAACTTTGATGAGTTTGTCAGTGCAGCTCTCCGAGGCGAGGACATTGAGCAGGAGAGACAGCAGAGGTACCAGCCGAGACGATTTGAGGAGGGTGGACCGAGTCAGGGGCCTTCAAAGAGGTTGAGTTCTGATACTTCCGGTTCAGCTTCATCCTCAGGTGGTGGATCTTATCGGCCACCAGCTGGTGTACTGAGGCAGAGATCTAGATGGAGGAGAGATCGTCCATAGCGACCACAGGCTAGTGGAAGTTCCAGCGGTTCTAGCTATCCTCGGCGTACTGGTGGCACATTTCCTGTACCGAGAGATTATCCGTTGTGTAGCTTCTGCAACAAATATCATGCTGGTACATGTCGGCAAGGTCCTGTCACTTGTTTCCGTTGTGGCCAGGTGGGTCACTATGCGAGGGAGTGTCCTAAGTTGTATGGCGGTGACGGACAGGCAGCCCAGAGTTCCGGAGCAGAGTGAGGTGCTACTACGGGAGCTCGACCAGCATAGTTTGCAGGTCAGGGTAGACAGCAGGGACAGCCCCAGCGTGGACGACCAGCCGGACAGGTGAGGGTTCATGCTATGACTCTACGTGAGGGCAGAGCATCACCGGAGGTCGTTATCGGTACGTTACATGTCTTTGGTATTCCTGTAGTTGCATTGTTAGATCCAGGTGCCACACATTCATTCATATCATTTAGACTATCATCATTAGCCACGGTTCCTGCATCTCCACTTCCGGGGTTGTGGAGAGTGTTGTATCCGTCAGGTGAGGTTGTGAGCATTGGTTGGGTTTACCGGGATTGTGAGGTATTTGTTGATGGCCATGGATTAGCCGCAGATCTGCTACTGCTTGATATTGTGGATTTCGATTTGATTTTGGGTATGGAATTTTTGGAGTCGCACTGGGCCATGTTTGATTGCCACAGGAAGGAAGTCACGTTTCGACGACCAGGGTTACCCGAGATATTGTTTCGTGGTGAGAAGAACACTTCCCTACCGTGTTTGATTTCCGCGATGAGGGCGGATCGGTTGATGAAGAAGGGTTGTGTTGCTTATTTAGCTCATGTTGTGGATACTACAGCTGCAGTACCGGATCTTGGTAGTATAGAGGTTGTGTCTGAGTTTCCGGATGTGTTTCCAGCGGAGTTACCTGGTATACCCCCTGTGCGGGAGATTGATTTTACCATTGAGTTATTGCCAGGTACTGGACCGATTTCCCAGACACCATACCGGATGGCACCTGCAGAGTTGAGGGAGTTGCAGATTCAGCTCCAGGAGTTGTTAGAGAAGGGATTCATTTGACCGAGTGTTTCTCCGTGGGGTGCTCCAGTGTTGTTCGTGCGGAAGAAGGATGGGTCCATGCGTTTGTGCATCGACTATCGGAAGGTGAATCAGCTTACAGTGAGGAACAAGTATCCGTTGCCAAGGATTGACGACTTGTTCGATCAGTTGAAGGGAGCAGCAGTCTTTTCGAAGATTGATCTTCGATCCGGATATCACCAGTTGAGGATCCGAGACTCTGACGTAGCCAGGACAGCTTTCAGGACGCGGTATGGGCACTATGAGTTTTTGGTTATGCCGTTTGGGTTGACCAACGCCCCTGCAGCTTTCATGGACTTGATGAATCAGGTGTTTAGACGGTTCCTGGACAAGTTCGTGATTGTATTCATTGATGATATTTTGATATATTCGAGGAGTGTGGGCCAGCACAAGAAGCACTTGCGAGCAGTGTTGCGGACTTTGCGGGACCATCAGTTGTTCGCGAAGTTTAGCAAGTGTGAGTTCTGGTTGGATAGTGTAAAGTTTCTGGGCCACGTGATTTCGGCAAAGGGAGTTAGTGTTGATCCTGACAAGATTGAGGCCGTGCTGAATTGGAGTCGACCCACTACTGTACCAGAGATCCGGAGTTTCTTGGGGTTAGCAGGCTTTTATCGACGGTTTGTACAGGATTTCTCCTGGATAGCTACACCACTGACCAGATTGACGAAGAAGGGCGTCAAGTTTGAGTGGTCTGATGCGTGCGAGGAGAGTTATTTGCTCCTGAAGGAGAGATTGACTACCGCACCAGTTTTGACGTTGCCAGACGACAGTGGTGAGTTTGTTGTATACAGTGATGCCTCGAAGTTGGGCCTTAGCTGTGTGTTGATGCAGCATGGTAGAGTCGTGGCATATGGTTCCAGACAGCTGAAACCGCACGAGGTCAACTATCCGACGCATGATTTAGAGTTAGCCGCTATTGTATTAGCGTTGAAGAGTTGGAGACATTACCTGTATGGTGCTCAGTGTAAGATTTTCACTGACCACAAGAGTCTCACCTATTTGCGGACACAGCCAGATCTGAACATGAGGCAGCGCCGATGGATGGAGTTGATCAATGATTATGATTGCACGTTTGAGTACCATCCAGGGAAGGCCAACGTTGTAGCGGATGCACTTAGCCGGACATCTGGAGCTTCGTTGTTTCACATGTGTGTGGCCAGAGTATCGATGTTAGCTGAGCTTCGAGCTACAGGTGCTGTATTTGAGTATGATGATGATGGAGCTTTGTTAGCCAGTTTTCAGGTTCGACCAGTGTTGGTTGATCAGGTGCGGGAGGCACAGGATTCAGATCTTTACTTGCTGGGCAAGAAGACCATGATACGGAATGGTGTGCCTACAGAGTTCCGATTGAGCGACGACGGTACGTTATTGTTCAAAGGCAGGCTATGTGTGCCCCGAGACGAGAGCCTGAAGAAGGAGATTCTGGATGAGGCTCACAGTTCAGCGTATGCGATGCATCCCGGAGGTACGAAGATGTTTCGTACACTTCGAGCGTACTATTGGTGGCGCAACATGAAGAGGGAGATTGCTGCGTACGTGAGTCGGTGTTTGATTTGTCAGCAGGTGAAGGCGGAGAGGCAGAAACCTACAGGGAAACTACAGCCACTTGAGATTCCAGTTTGGAAGTAGGAGCATATCACGATGGATTTCGTCTATCAGTTGCCGCGTACTTCGGCGGGCAACACTGGCATTTGGGTTATCGTCGACCGACTGACGAAATCCGCACACTTTCTTGCACTTCCAGGGAAGATTTCAGTGGGCAGATTGGCCAAGTTGTACTTATCAGAGATTGTTCGCTTGCATGGTGTGCCTGTGTCGATTGTTTCTGACCGTGATAGTCAGTTCACTTCTGAGTTTTGGCAGGCTTTACAGCGAGCTTTGGGCATGAGGTTGCGGTTTAGTACAGCTTTCCATCCTCAGACTGATGGGCAGTCCGAGCAGACTATTCAGACACTTGAGGATATGCTTAGATCGTGTGTGTTGCAGTTTCGTGGTAACTGGGATCAGCAGTTGCACTTGATTGAGTTCGCCTACAACAACAGCTATCAGGCCAGTATCGAGATGGCACCGTACGAGGCTCTATACGGGAAGCAGTGTCGCACTCCATTGTGTTGGAGTGAGGTGGGCGAGCGTTGGCTCATTGGTCCTGATTTGGTGAAAACCACGATGGAGGACATTCAGATTATCCGGGATCGACTGAAGGTCGCCCAGGATCGGCAGAAGAGTTACGCGGATGTGAGGAGGAAGAGTTTAGAGTTCGAGGTTGGTGATTGGGTCTTCCTGAAACTATCTCCGTGGAGGAGAGTTAAGCGTTTCGGGAAGCGTGGCAAACTTCGACCACGGTACATTGGTCCGTATGAGATTACAGAGAGGGTTGGAGTTGTTGCTTACAGACTTGAGTTACCGGCTGAGATGGCTCGTGTGCATGATGTCTTCCATGTTTCGATGTTGCGGAAGTACATCTCAGATCCTTCACATGTGTTAGCCCCACAGCAGTTGCCGATCAGAGAGGATTTATCGTATGTTGAGGAGCCAGTGCAGATTCTCGATCGTCGTGAGCAGGAGTTAAGGCACCGTGTGATTCCGTGAGTGAAGGTCTTGTGGCAGAACCATTCAGTGGAGGAGGCCACCTAAGAGACCGAGCAGCGTATGCGGGAGCAGTATCCTCATCTGTTCACATGACAGGTACGTAAATTTCGAGGTCGAAATTTCTTTAAGGGGGGGTAGATTTGTGACGACCCGAACCAGAATCAGATGTGTGTTTGGCACGATTCTCGAGATTTGGTTATAGTCGCAGTTTTACAATATTGTGTGGTTTGTCGATTCGATTCGCGACTATGTTTTCAGTCGAGAATTTGAGTTGGGTGTCTTCACGGGAATTGTAGAGTACGTGATTTCGAGCTCGTGGGTGGTTCCGGAAGATTTTTCCGATAACCGAGGAATATTTTATGGTTATTTGAAGTTTCGGGTACCGACGACTTTATCCGTTTATTTCGAGTTTATCCGAATCGTGATGGTTATCCATTTCGAATCGTCGATCGACCCGAGGGACGAGTATAAATATCGAAAAGTCAAAAAATAGTCGAGAATTCATTTTGGAAGTTGACCAGTCGATGACTTTCCCAAATTGGGAAGTTGACCATTGACCAAAGGAAGAAGGACTTTCCCGTTTCGGCTTTCACTTCCGGCGACCGGATTCCAGCCACCATCGGCCACGGGACAGGTATAGATCGCTTCCCCTTGTAATTTCGAGTGTGATGGTGTTTGGTTTGGTGAGAATTGATGTCGTTTTGGGGAGGAACCATTGGAGGCCGAGTTGCTCATTTCACCGGTGACGGGAAGCTTGGTTCCGGCGAGATTTGGTGGGGGAGATTAGGGGGATTCGACTCCCCTTGACTCTCTGAGTATAGTGGTGTGATTAATTGTGGTTAGGGAGGAGTTTTTGAAGCAACCCGAATAGGATTTTGGTTTGGGATTTTCGATTGGATTTTGAGAAATTGGAGTGGTTTCTTTGTGAATTGGGCTATGTGGTAGTTGACAAACTGGTTCGAAATGAGGAGGGCATGAAATCTGGAAATTTTGGCCGCGAAACTCCACCGTTGACGGCGCACCGCCGCCGTCGGCGGCGGTCAACGGCCGGAAAGTTGACTTTTTCAGATTTTGATGTAATTAGTGTCGTTTTTCTCGAAATTGCGTCCTGGTTATCGTACGGAGGTTTTCGGGTGATTGGTGCCCACGGTTTGTGATTGGTATTGAGAAATCCGGATGGGATTGGTGCCCACGGTTTGCTTTTTGTGGCATAGGATGAAGTGTATTTTCCGCGTGCAGGTTATGATAATTCCATGCTAGTAACGAAACTCTGCCGAAATTTTGAAATTTTTTTGTTGGTTCGTATTTTCGAAAGGGTTTGATTCCGGTTTAGGTAACTAAATCGGGATTGGGACCTTTCACTCTCCTAAATGTCAACGATGTAAAAATCAGCGGGGAATATCAAGTTGTTGACACGGACTAGAACATCCTCCACATATCCTCGTGGATACTTATGCGAACGATCGGCTAATTGGATGATGACGTTATCATGCTTGAGCTCGCCTAACTCCATAGAAGCATAAAGATAATAGGGCATAACGTTGATTGAAGCTCCTAAGTCAAGCATGACATCTTCGAAATTCTTGTCACCAATTACGCATGGAACGGAGAAACTCTCCGGATCTTTTAACTTTGGGGGTAGCCGACGTTGCAAGACCGCTGAAACGGTCGCATTCACCTTTACAACCTCCTTCGCCCGTGTTTGCCTCCGTTGAGTGCATAATTCTTTTAAAAACTTAGCATATATCGGCACTTGCTTGATGCACTCGATGAGGGGTAGATTGACTTGCACCTTCCGGAAGATGTCTAAGATTTCTTCGTATTGTTCATCCTTCCTTGGTTTTGACAACCTATGTGGAAAAGGTGCACGAGCAAACGGGGCATTAGTATTAACAAAATTTGAAGGATTAGAGTTAATACCTTTCGTTGGGGATGGTTGAGATGGCGATGGTGCCTTAGTAATCTCGGCTTCCTTTGTGGCCGGTTCATGTTCTTCCACGTACTCCTCTAACACGTGGGGCACTTGTGCTTTCTTTGGTCTAGGTGAGGTGGCTTCAAGTATTCTCCCACTTCGTGTCGTAACCGCGCTAACATTTCTCGGATTTGGAAGCGTTTGCGAGGGTAGTTGGCCGGTTTCACGGATTTGGCTCATGAAGTCCACGACTTGTCCCATCTGTTTCTTCATCTCTTGTATGTCTCGGCCATGGCTATCCAAAGTCTCCTTAGCTTGAGCTTGTCCTGCCAAAAGGACTTGCGTCGAAGCTGATAATTGAGCAATCATCTTGTCGTAATCCGGATTTGTAAGTGGTTGGACCGGAGGAGCTTGGTGCGTTGGATCTTGAGGAAGTGGCGGCCTAGGTTGAAATGGAGCACGTTGGTAGCCTTGATTAGGTGCCGGAGGGTTTAGACATCCCTCATTACTACTCCACTTGAAACCCGGATGATCTCGGTTGCCAAAATTGTTGTTATTGTAATTGTTGTAACGTTGGCCACCTTGATAACCATCTCGGCCTCCATTGTAACCGCCAATGGCGTTGACTTGTTCCGGCTCTCCCTCTTGCTCGGCTATAGTAGGACATTGATCATTGTGATGTCCTTGCATATGACAAACACCACAAACGGGTCCTAAGGCAGTTTTAGCTCGTTGAGTCTCAAGTTCGAGCACTTGTTCTAGCATTGTTGCTAGCTTGTCATACTTTTCATCCGTAGCTTGCTTCGAACTCACCTCTGCAACTGTTTTCCTTGGAGCCATCCCATATTGAGCATCATTGTTGGCTCGATTTTGCAGCAATGTTCGAGCCTCTACTTCGTCTAAATCCATAAAAGCACCAGCGGCTGCGGCATCGAGTAACTCACGATCAATTGGTTTCAAACCATCATAGAAGTAGTTCATGAGATTTGTCTCCGAAAATCCATGGGAGGGGCATGTGGCGCAAAGGACCTTAAATCGATCATAATATTGGCCGAAGGACTCATCTGATAATTGCGTAATTTCGGTGATCTTCTTCCTCAAAACAGTAATCTTTGAGGCCAGAAAGTACTTCGCCAAAAATAGGTCCGCGAGTTGCTTCCACGTTGTGATGTAGTTTGGAGGAAGCTCCAAAAGCCAAGTTTGAGCTCTATCCGTCAGTGTAAAGGGAAAATCTTTGAGTTTGAACAATTCTTCATCGGCATCTGACGGCTTCATACTCATGCTGATGAACTGAAACTACTTGAGATGCATGTTTGGATCTTCATTTGACAGCCCATGGAAGATTGGTAAACGGTGTAGGAAACCACTCTTCAACTCAATGTCTTTCTTATCTTCTTGAGGTTCTGGAAATGCAATGCATGACGGACCACTACTCCATTCGGTGGAACAAGTGCGTTGGCGAAGTGATCGACGTTCATGGTTGTTGGCCATTGGTACTTGATCGGTTCCTTCTTCACTGTAATGGTCGGTGGAGTGTTGTGATGAGTGTGGTGAGTCAAGACCGTCCTCGATAGTAGGCCGGTCCAAAATCAAAGGTAGTGGAATGATTTCGGAAGTTTGTGCAGAACGACGTATTTGTAGTCGAGTGTTGTAATGTACGTTGAGATCGTTCATACGTTGAAACTACACCACCACCAAAGAACAAATGTTAGTATCTAAAGAATACACAATGAATGCATGATACTTCACCAAAACGTGGAAAACAAAAAGAAAGGAAGAAAACACACAAAAACACCTGAAAAACACACAACACATAAAAACACATAGAAACATAACAAAGTACACGTTATATATAGAGGATATAGATTGTAGGGATGGATGTAATGCTTAGATATATATATATATATGCAATGTCGAGAATGCACACGAAATGCATGAAGTGAACTATAAACACATGTACACACGTTTTCTGCAAAGTTAGAAATAATATACAATGCAAGATTTATAAACAAGTTAAGACACACTCATATGCACACGGAAATTATGCAAGTATAACATTAATCACGTTGGATGCATTATGTAACACACTTAGAAGGATTTTAAATGCACACATAAAAGATCCTACGTGAAAAATGGTATGAATGCATAAGAGAAAACGTTAGAAACCTGCAGAAAACACACAAAGTTACGTGCTAAATACATGATGCAATGTGACCATACGTTTGGCCTCATGTCCCTAACTTCACTTAGGTTAGGGTACCCGGTGATGAAATCCGAGCATCACAAAGCCGCCGGCAGGTTATGCAAGCTATATGCAACGTGGTTAATTCTTTACAAATTAAAATGCACACGAAATTTACAAGTAATATGCACAAGTATTTTGTTCATTGAGTTTCACCCTCAATTTAAAGAGAATACGTTCATTTAGCCTTTAGGTCTTTCATTGAACGTGCGACCCGCGCGATAAAATGTACATTCTCAATCAATCGGCCTTGGTTCAATCGAAAAACATGGCCAGTTGGGGATAGAGATAACGCGAGAGGCAGGACTAATTTCGACGATGCATCCCGAGGCTTACCGATCATGGAAAGTAGATTTAGTCCTTATCTTCTTTGGGAAACTTCAATAAACTTGGCCAGTTGGCAAGAGAGACCACGAGAGGCAAGGACCGATTTGAGATCTCGGATCCAAAACCCGTCATAGAAACCGTTACCTTCTAGACCCCAAGTTATTAAAGATTTCTTACTCAAAAACAAGTATTCATCCACTCACCGGATCATTGGTATATACTCCATTGATGCAAGTCTTTCTTAGATCCAAAACCTGTCACTAGTCATAACCCGTTTCTAGACACCATGTCCGACATTTAGCCAAAATTTCGAGAAAGACATTCCCTCAAGTTCTTTGCAAACTCCGCCCTCGACGTTATGTCCATAACTTCACTTAGGTTATGGTGTGCGGTGATGAAATCCACACATCACAAGGGGTTAAGGAGATAAGAAAGAAAAAGAGACGCCATCTATTCCAATGAGTGAGACTTAATCAACCAAACTCGCGTACTCAATGTAAATCGAAGACTTCCTTTAATATGTACCTATTTACATGGCTGCAAAACAAAAGGTTAGAATGAAACTTATTATGAACATGTATGAAAATTTTGGCACTTTACATATTTACTTACATATTCCGACATATATATATATATATATACACACTTATTTACACATATTCACATATTTACAAGCATAAACACACAATTCTTTACAATCCCCGGCAACGGCGCCAAAATTGACTCGCATCTTTTCAAGCATTTAATTAAATACTCAATTGAACACAAACACAATTAAAACCCTTTTTTGTTGATGTAGCATTGGTAAATAGGGTATCGTTCTTAACCGGGGATTGAGGGTGCATGCTTGACTACGCTATGGTTAAAGGGGGGTTTATAAGTTGGTTGTTTATAATCTACTAAAATAAAGATAGAAAATGGTTAGTATACACATAGAGAAATCCTAGGTTCTATCATGCTTCACTCATAGACAAGTAGAAAACAAACAAGAACAAAGAACCCTAAACATGCTTACTAGGCCGAAAATAAAAGCTATCCTACATATGTACATGATCAACGCGTCATACTTACCTCATTCCTTTATAACCTAATCATATTATATGCAACCTAAGTTTTATCTAGGCCTTTACTATGTGGTTCGCATGCATCTTTCATAATTAAGTGACTAAACCAAGATTGCTCGCATTTAGATTAAAGCATTAAGTGAAGAAGACACATTATCTAACCTAAACCAAGATTGCTCGCATTTAGATTAGCACAAAGAAAGAACTTAGACTCGAAATAGATTACATAAAATAGAATTGGAATTATATTACAAAAGCACGTCTTTACACTCTACACAAAACTAAAATTCATTACAAGGAGAAAGTAGAGGGATCGAAATACACTCTTTGTGTCGTGATTATAGTCGCAAAGCATGTACAAGATCCTTCTATGGATGGCTAGATGAACCCTCAGATTGCCTAAGGTTGCTCTAGGTGGAGGCCGAGTGTTTATGGTGTGGAGGGTGGCGTTCCTTGAAGAAATCTCGAGTATTTGTGGAGAGGAAGTGTTTAAGGCAGAGACTTGGCTTGTATGATGAGTGATGGTCATGAATGAGTCGAGCTCCCCAATTTATAGAAGAATATTAGGATTCTTCCTACCAAAATAAGACTTTCCTTGTGTACCCGGGCAAATCTGACAGTCTGTCTTCAAACGCGTTTTTCCGGAGTTTCAGATCTTAGAAAATTCTGATTCTGGTTTCATTGGAAAGCGTATTCAAAGGGCTATAGAATCCATATAAGGAACGCCATATTCGGAATTGAATTGGATTTACTACGGATTTTAGAAGTTAAGTGACCTGGCTGCCCTGTTTTCTTCTTCTTCAAGGAAAAGGAAATCTTCATATCTTCAAATCTTGCCTTCCTTATTCCTTAACAATTCTTGGCCGAATCTATCATATTCTTGCAAATATTTTGGCCCTCAAATCAGGTCTGAAAATTCATATAATATCTCCCAAAATTCGTCCATTATATGCTCTATATATTCCGCCATATTTGCTCTTTCCTGGGTCGCGCAGGAGAAATGTCTTCATCTTCTTGTCCACCATTTTGGTATCCATTTTCATTTGGCATTTGGTTTCCAATTCTTGACACCATATGGGAATGCATTTTAGTAACCATTTGAAGACCATTCCTCGGACCATTTCTTCTCCGGAATTGAGAACTTTTCTCCTTAGCCCGCTTTTAGCTCCAAATCGCCTCCTTTATTATTTTCTCCGTTATTTCTACCTAAAAGCATAAATTAAGTTAGAAACATATTTACTAAGCATAAAACAAAGTTAAATGTAGAGAGAATTGCGTTAAGAATCAAGTATGAAATGCGTTGATCAAAACCCCCCACACTTAGACTTTGCTAGTCCCTAGCAAAAAAAAACTAAAATAAAGGAAACGAGAAGGTAAGCTACATATTTTCAACGATGAAGCTAGCCTTCACGTTGAACACATTCCATGGACTCAAATAAATAAAAACAACTTCTAAGCCCTTAACTAAATTTGTCTCAGAAATTTCTTTATGTATATGGCGATGGAATCACAAGATTTTAGAATTTAAAGTTCAACAATTTCGAGAATTAATAGAAATATGATCATGTTATAAACAAGTAGGACTTGGAGAAAACAATGGTGAAGTTAAAGCTATGCATGTTTCGAATAAGGTTAAATCAAGCTCACATGGATGCACTCATCATATTTTCACTCATGAAAAGAGGTTCACTCAAAATGTATATGTATTGCATCGAAATACCTCATAATTACTTGCACAAATGAACCAAACCATATGCTTACTCATGTAACTTACTCAACCAATTGAAGGCTACTCATCTTAAGGATCATAAAGGACTTTAGAAAGGTTGTAATGAGGCTAAGGCTAAGACATTCGAAATTTAGATAAGTGGTGGTGTAAAAACATTCCAAAGACTTAGTTTAGCACTTAGAATTCTTCAAATTCGTGGCTCATCCTCTCCACACACTTCCTTGTGTCAAACTTCAAGATCGGGGGCCAATTTTCATCTTTTTGGGCCCTAACTTCATTCTCAACTTCCTTTGAGCTTTATGAACAGGACAAATGCCATATTTCTTCACTTTTGGGCCTTCAATTCGTAGTAATCTCCAAATTCATAAGTATAGGGGACATTAATCCAAACTTATACAATCTAAACACAATGCCTCGAGATCTTTATACATTTTTCTTCTTTTTCTTTTTTATCTCGAAAATTTTGGCATTCAAATACAAAATTTGTTGGACAAGTCTATCCCTATGCACACATCTTTTCATCATCTTCACGCCACTTTCATTGTGCTAGCTTCGAAATTCTTCACCAAGTCTTTAGAACAAGGGTAGGAACTCTACACTAGGCTAAGTGTTTAGATACAATGTGGTAATGAAAGAATGGCTAAACGTGGGCTCAAAGGGGTTAATCTAGGGGTGTCGCAACTCGTGCGCACAATGGGACACATGGCTATTTGGTTTAAGTAGTGGAAAACCTAAATGTCTTTAATCATATCCAAAATCAAAGTATATATCAACTTAAAAGCTTTGCAAGTCTACATGAGTAAGTTCTAGTAATCTCTAGTTCATTAAAATCTATGGCAAGTAATTTTGATGAAGCATGTATTATTTTTGAGACACATGCACGAAATTCACTTATCAAAGAAAGTATCGTAGGCTCAAAAACTCACTTTAAGGTTCGTATGATCTAAAAGCTTATTCTAGCATGCGAAATCTGTACCATGTTTATGCAAACCATATCCACTACATGTTATAATACTCAAAATATCTCAATTAGCACTAGAAATTGTTTAAGTGATTTGCAACGCCATAATGTATTCGTTTTCGGTCCATTTTCATCATAAACTAATTAAGGGCATCCTAAAGACTTTTTACAACACTAAGTTGAACAAAAAGACTCAAAACAAATATTTTTTTTTAGGGCATCATCCGCTGGAAAGTTTCATTGTCCGCCCGGTTTTAACAATTTATGACTCAAATAAGTTGTAAACCCCTCCCCCACACTTAAACTCTACATCGTCCTCAATGTACTAAAGGAAAACATAGAATCAAGCATGAAGAAAATGATTTACGAAAAATCTAACTAAGAAAAAAAACAAAATCTACGAAAATAAAAAAATAAGAGAAGAGAAAGCAAATCTTGTTTGTAGACTCCTCCATTGGGTTGCCTCCACCGTCTTGTTGCAAAAGTGACTTCCCCCATCGCTAATTAGAATGCGAGGCATTCCATGTCGTGTAAAAATTTTAGCCTTAAGGAAATCTGCAACAACTCGCGAATCATTAGTACGGGTGGCTTTAGCTTCCACCCATTTTGACACATAATCAACAGCGAGTAACATATAAGTATAACTGTTAGATGGAGGAAAAGGTCTCATAAAATCAATGCCCCAAATATCAAAAATTTCGACATTAAGAATGTAGTTCTGCAGCATTTCATCTCGAGGACCTATATTACCGGATATTTGGCACCTGTCACACTTGGCACAAAATTCATGAGAGTCACGAAATATATTAGGCCAAAAGAATTCACAATCTAACACTTTCAATGCCGTCTTTCTAGAACCAAAATGACCTCCACATGCATCGTTATGACAAAACTTAAGAATAGACTCAAATTTACAATCTGGGACACACCTCCTAATTACTAAGTCAGAGCATTGTTTCCATAAGTACGGTTCATCCCAAATGAAATGTTTAGCATTTAGTCTAAGTTTATGGCGTTGGACACTATGCATGTGAGGTGGAAACTTATCGGTAACTAAATAATTTACGATATCCGCATACCACGGAGTGTCCGAAGTACTTACCTGAAGTCCGAAGAGTTGTTCATCCGGAAATGTTTCTTCTATTGCTACCGTCTCCTTGTCATGTATAATTCGAGATAAGTGGTCTGCCACCACGTTTTCTACTCCATTCTTATCTTGCACTTCTATGTCGAATTCTTGGAGTAGAAGTATCCAACGAATCAGTCGTGGCTTGGCATCCTTTTTCGCCATGAGATACTTTAATGCAACGTGGTCCGTGTAGACAATCACCTTGCTTTGCAACAAGTATGATCGAAACTTGTCAAGTGCAAACACCACAGCGAGCATCTCCTTCTCGGTGTTAGTATAATTGCTTTGTGCGTCATCCATCGTCCGAGAAGCATAGTAGATGGCGTGAGACTTCTTGTCTTTCCGCTGACCAAGGACGGCTCCAACAGCATAATCGGATGCGTCGCACATCAACTCAAAAGGTAGTGACCAATCCGGAGCACAAAGTATAGGAGCACTCGTGAGAAGCTCCTTCAATTTTTCAAAGGCAACGTATCAAAGTCGAAGGGAGTTTCCTTTTGAAGTAGTTTGCACAAGGGTCGAGCTATGTGGGAAAAGTCCTTAATAAATCGTCGATAAAATCCTGTATGACCAAGAAAGGAGCGAACCTCTCTAACCGAAGTCGGAGAGGGTAAGTAGCGAACAAGATCTACCTTAGATTTATCAACTTCAATTCCTTTTTTCGATATAATGTGTCCTAAAACAATCCCTTGAGTAACCATAAAATGACACTTTTCCCAATTAAGCACAAGGTTAGTTTCAACGCATCTTTGCAATATTAACTCTAAATTCCCTAAGCATGCATCGAAATCTTTTCCAAAGACACTAAAATCGTCCATGAATACTTCAATTATTTTCTCAATAAAGTCAGAAAAGATAGATAGCATGCAACGTTGAAATGTACCTGGTGCGTTGCATAATCCAAATGGCATGCGGCGATAGGCAAACGTTCCAAAAGGGCAAGTGAATGTTGTCTTCTCTTGATCCTCTTCCGCAATGCTGATTTGGTTGTAACCGGAATAACCATCGAGGAAGCAATAGAACGCATGGCCAGCCAATCTCTCGAGCATTTGGTCAATGAATGGCAAGGGAAAGTGGTCCTTGCGAGTGCTGGCGTTTAACTTCCTGTAATCGATACAAACACGGTGGCCGGTTACCAGTCGTTGAGGGACGACCTCATTTTCCGCATTCTTGACAACGGTGATGCCAGATTTCTTCGGAACAACTTGAACGGGTGACACCCACCGGCTGTCCGAAATTGGATAAATTACACCACAATCAAGGAGTTTGATAACTTCCTTCTTCACAACTTCCATCATTGGAGGATGGAGTCTACGTTGAGCTTCCCTTGAAGGTTTGGCTCCATCTTCTAAGAAAATCCGATGCACACATGTGGCCGGGTTAATTCCTTTGATATCCGCAAGCATCCAACCTATAGCAGACTTATATTTCAAGAGCACCTCCACCAATTTCTCTTCTTGTGCTGTCTCCAACGAAGATGAGATGATAACTGGTAATGTTTCGTTGTCGCCCAAGTATGCATACTTAAGATGGGCCGGTAACACCTTTAATTCTAACTCCGGAGCTTGGACAATCGAGGGAACCAACGAGTTAGTGCCATAAATGATAGGCATTGGTGGAGAATGACTTACAACTCGTGGTGCTTGGTTTAGTGCCATGGCCATCTCACGAATTCGGGGTTCCAAAGTCTCGATCAAAGAATCAATAAGGGCTTCATCCCCGAGTCGAGTGAGCCCCGCTCCCTCCTGTATGGTCATGTCGAGTTCATCTTCTCTCAAAGTGTCCAAGTGTAGTTGTGCTATATCTTCAACAATGTCAATCGAGCACACATCCCCCACACTTGACGTTGGGACCTTTATTGAATCGAGAATATTGAACTCGATTCTCTCTCCATCGATTTCCATGGAGAATGTGCCTTCGAACACATCAATGTTTGTTCTAGCCGTCCTCATGAAGGGTCGTCCAAGCAACAGTGGCGTGGTATTCAACGAACTCTCCTCCATGTCAACGATGTAAAAATCAGCGGGGAATATCAAGTTGTTGACACGGACTAGAACATCCTCCACATATCCTTGTGGATACTTATGCGAATGATCGGCTAATTGGATGATGACATTATCATGCTTGAGCTCGCCTAACTCCATAGAAGCATAAAGATAATAGGGCATAACGTTGATTGAAGCTCCTAAGTCAAGCATGACATCTTCGAAATTCTTGTCACCAATTACGCATGGAACGGAGAAACTCCCCGGATCTTTTAACTTTGGGGGTAGCCAACGTTGCAAGACCGCTGAAACGGTCGCATTCACCTTCACAACCTCCTTCGCCCGTGTTTGCCTCCGTTGAGTGCATAATTCTTTTAAAAACTTAGCATATATCGGCACTTTCTTGATGCACTCGATGAGGGGTAGATTGACTTGCACCTTCCGGAAGATGTCTAAGATTTCTTCGTATTGTTCATCCTTCCTTGGTTTTGACAACCTATGTGGAAAAGGTGCACGAGCAAACGGGGTATTAGTATTAACAAAATTTGAAGGATTAGAGTTAATACCTTTCGTTGGGGATGGTTGAGATGGCGATGGTGCCTTAGTAATCTCGGCTTCCTTTGTGGCCGGTTCATGTTCTTCCACGTACTCCTCTAACACGTGGGGCACTTGTGCTTTCTTTGGTCTAGGTAAGGTGGCTTCAAGTATTCTCCCACTTCGTGTCGTAACCGCGCTAACATTTCTCGGATTTGGAAGCGTTTGCGAGGGTAGTTGGCCGGTTTCACGGATTTGGCTCATGAAGTCCACGACTTGTCCCAATTGTTTCTTCATCTCTTGTATGTCTCGGCCATGGCTATCCAAAGTCTCCTTAGCTTGAGCTTGTCCAGCCAAAAGGACTTGCGTCGAAGCTGACAATTGAGCAATCATCTTGTCGTAATCCGGATTTGTAAGTGGTTGGACCGGAGGAGCTTGGTGCGTTGGAGCTTGAGGAAGTGGCGGCCTAGGTTGAAATGGAGCACGTTGGTAGCCTTGATTAGGTGCCGGAGGGTTTAGACATCCCTCATTACTACTCCACTTGAAACCCGGATGATCTCGGTTGCCAAAATTGTTGTTATTGTAATTGTTGTAACGTTGGCCACCTTGATAACAATCTCGGCCTCCATTGTAACCGCCAATGGCGTTGACTTGTTCCGGCTCTCCCTCTTGCTCGGCTATAGTAGGACATTGATCATTGTGATGTCCTTGCATATGACAGACACCACAAACGGGTCCTAGGGCAGTTTTGGCTCGTTGAGTCTCAAGTTCGAGCACTTGTTCTAGCATTGTTGCTAGCTTGTCATACTTTTCATCCGTAGCTTGCTTCGAACTCACCTCTGCAACTGTTTTCCTTGGAGCCATCCCATATTGAGCATCATTGTTGGCTCGATTTTCCAGCAATGTTCGAGCCTCTACTTCGTCTAAATCCATAAAAGCACCAGCGGCTGCGGCATCGAGTAACTCACGATCAATTGGTTTCAAACCATCATAGAAGTAGTTCATGAGATTTGTCTCCGAAAATCCATGGGAGGGGCATGTGGCGCAAAGGACCTTAAATCGATCATAATATTGGCCGAAGGACTCATCTGATAATTGCGTAATTCCGGTGATCTTCCTCCTCAAAACAGTAATCTTTGAGGCCAGAAAGTACTTCGCCAAAAATAGGTCCGCGAGTTGCTTCCACGTTGTGATGTAGTTTGGAGGAAGCTCCAAAAGCCAAGTTTGAGCTCTATCCGTCAATGTAAAGGGAAAAGCTTTGAGTTTGAACAATTCTTCATCGGCATCTGACGGCTTCATACTCATGCTGATGAACTGAAACTACTTGAGATGCATGTTTGGATCTTCATTTGACAGCCCATGGAAGATTGGTAAACGGTGTAGGAAACCACTCTTCAACTCAATGTCTTTCTTATCTTCTTGAGGTTCTGGAAATGCAATGCATGACGGACCACTACTCCATTCGGTGGAACAAGTGCGTTGGCGAAGTGATCGACGTTCATGGTTGTTGGCCATTGGTACTTGATCGGTTCCTTCTTCACTGTAATGGTCGGTGGAGTGTTGTGATGAGTGTGGCGAGTCAAGACCGTCCTCGATAGTAGGCCGGTCCAAAATCAAAGGCAGTGGAATGATTTCGGAAGTTTGTGCAGAACGACGTGTTTGTAGTCGAGTGTTGTAATGTACGTTGAGATCGTTCATACGTTGAAACTACACCACCACCAAAGAACAAGTGTTAGTATCAAAAGAATACACAATGAATGCATGATACTTCACCAAAACATGGAAAACAAAAAGAAAGGAAGAAAACACACAAAAACACCTGAAAAACCCACAACACATAAAAACACATAGAAACATAACAAAGTACACGTTATATATATAGGATATAGATTGTAGGGATGGATGTAATGCTTAGATATATATATATATATATGCAATGTCTAGAATGTACACGAAATGCATGAAGTGAACTATAAACACATGTACACACGTTTTCTGCAAAGTTAGAAATAATATACAGTGCAAGATTTATAAACAAGTTAAGACACACTCATATGCACACGGAAATTATGCAAGTATAACATTAATCACGTTGGATGCATTATGTAACACACTTAGAAGGATTTTAAATGCACACATAAAAGATCCTACGTGAAAAATGGTATGAATGCATAAGAGAAAACGTTAGAAACCTGCAGAAAACACACAAAGTTACGTGCTAAATACATGATGCAATGTGACCATACGTTTGGCCTCATGTCCCTAACTTCACTTAGGTTAGGGTACCCGGTGATGAAATCCGAGCATCACAAAGCCGCCGGCAGGTTATGCAAGCTATATGCAACGTGGTTAATTCTTTACAAATTAAAATGCACACGAAATTTACAAGTAATATGCACAAGTATATTGTTCATTGAGTTTCGCCCTCAATTTAAAGAGAATACGTTCATTTAGCCTTTAGGTCTTTCATTGGACTTGCGACCTGCGCGATAAAATGTACATTCTCAATCAATCGGCCTTGGTTCAATCGAAAAACATGGCCAGTTGGGGATAGAGATAACGCGAGAGGCAGGACTAATTTCGACGATGCATCCCGAGGCTTACCGATCATGGAAAGTAGATTTAGTCCTTATCTTCTTTGGGCAACTTCAATAAACTTGGCCAGTTGGCAAGAGAGACCACGAGAGGCAAGGACCGATTTGAGATCTCGGATCCAAAACCCGTCATAGAAACCGTCACCTTCTAGACACCAAGTTATTAAAGATTTCTTACTCAAAAACAAGTATTCATCCACTCACCGGATCATTGGTATATACTCCATTGATGCAAGTCTTTCTTAGATCCAAAACCTGTCACCAGTCATAACCCGTTTCTAGACACCATGTCCGACATTCAGCCAAAATTT
The DNA here is from genome assembly GCA_946800695.1 of Geum urbanum. Lineage (NCBI taxonomy): Eukaryota > Viridiplantae > Streptophyta > Magnoliopsida > Rosales > Rosaceae > Geum > Geum urbanum. The sequence goes on along the minus strand of OX326997.1, from coordinate 38,291,788 downwards.
CGAGAAAGACATTCCCTCAAGTTCTTTGCAAACTCCGCCCTCGACCTTATGTCCATAACTGCACTTAGGTTATGGTGTGCGGTGATGAAATCCACACATCACAAGGGGTTAAGGAGATAAGAAAGAAAAAGAGACGCCATCTATTCCAATGAGTGAGACTTAATCAACCAAACTCGCGTACTCAATGTAAATCGAAGACTTCCTTTAATATGTACCTATTTACATGGCTGCAAAACAAAAGGTTAGAATGAAACTTATTATGAACATGTATGAAAATTTTGGCACTTTACATATTTACTTACATATTCCGACATATATATATACACACACTTATTTACACATATTCACATATTTACAAGCATAACCACACAATTCTTTACAATCCCTGGCAACGGCGCCAAAATTGACTCGCATCTTTTCAAGAATTTAATTAAACACTCAATTGAACACAAACACAATTAAAACCCTTTTTTGTTGATGTAGCATTGGTAAATAGGGTATCGTTCTTAACCGGGGATTGAGGGTGCATGCATGACTACGCTATGGTTAAAGGGGGGTTTATAAGTTGGTTGTTTATAATCTACGAAAATAAAGATAGAAAATGGTTAGTATACACATAGAGAAATCCTAGGTTCTATCATGCTTCACTCATAGACAAGTAGAAAACAAACAAGAACAAAGAACCCTAAGCATGCTTACTAGGCCGAAAATAAAAGCTATCCTACATATGTACATGATCAACTCGTCATACTTACCTCATTCCTTTATAACCTAATCATATTATATGCAACCTAAGTTTTATCTAGGCCTTTACTATGTGGTTCGCATGCGTCTTTCATAATTAAGTGACTAAACAAAGATTGCTCGCATTTAGACACATCATTAACCTAAACCAAGATTGCTCGCATTTAGATTAAAGCATTAAGTGAAGAAGACACATTATCTAACCTAAACCAAGATTGCTCGCATTTAGATTAGCACAAAGAAAAAACTTAGACTCGAAATAGATGACATAAAATAGAATTGGAATTATATTACAAAAGCACGTCTTTACACTCTACACAAAACTGAAATTCATTACAAGAAGAAAGTAGAGGGATCGAAATACACTCTTTGTGTCGTGATTGCAGTCGCAAAGCATGTACAAGATCCTTCTATGGATGGCTAGATGAACCCTCAGATTGCCTAAGGTTGCTCTAGGTGGAGGCCGAGTGTTTATGGTGTGGAGGGTGGCGTTCCTTGAAGAAATCTCGAGTATTTATGGAGAGGAAGTGTTTAAGGCAGAGACTTGGCTTGTATGATGAGTGATGATCATGAATGAGTCGAGGTCCCCAATTTATAGAAGAAGATTAGGATTTTTCCTACCAAAATAAGACTTTCCTTGTGTACCCGGGCAAATCTGACAGTCTGTCTTCAAACGCGTTTTTCCGGAGTTTCAGATCTTAGAAAATTCTGATTCTTGTTTAATTGGAAAGCTTATTCAAAGGGATATAAAATCCATATAAGGAAAGCCATATTCGGAATTGAATTGGATTTACTACGGATTTTAGAAGTTAAGTGACCTGGCTGCCCTGTTTTCTTCTTCTTCTTCTTCAAGGAAAAGGAAATCTTCATATCTTCAAATCTTGCCTTCCTTATTCCTTAACAATTCTTGGCCGAATCTATCATATTCTTGCAAATATTTTGGCCCTCAAATCAGGTCTGAAAATTCATATAATATCTCCCAAAATTCGTCCATTATATGCTCTATATATTCCGCCATATTTGCTCTTTCCTGGGTCGCGCAGGAGAAATGTCTTCATCTTCTTGTCCACCATTTTGGTATCCATTTTCATTTGGCATTTGGTTTCCAATTCTTGACACCATATGGGAATGCATTTTAGTAACCATTTGAAGACCATTCCTCGGACCATTTCTTCTCCGGAATTGAGAACTTTTCTCTTTAGCCCGCTTTTAGCTCCAAATCGCCTCCTTTATTATTTTCTCCGTTATTTCTACCTAAAAGCATAAAGTAAGTTAGAAACATATTTACTAAGCATAAAACAAAATTAAATGTAGAGAGAATTGCGTTAAGAATCAAGTATGAAATGCGTTGATCAGTGCTCCTGCCAGGTTTGAGGGTCGAGGGTGGGGGTCTTTTAAAGCTCTCCCCTTCCTGCGTTGATCAAGTATGAAACTGGGTTGGTCACAAAGTCTGACGAATCTCCACGGTGCAATTTCGATGCCATGAGAATTTTTGGCCAATTTAGGGTCATGGCTATTTAAGCCGATACGCCCGGAACAATATATTGCGATAATTGGAACTTATGAGATTAGTTGCTTATTAATTACGTTAATCATCGAGGGTAATTAGTTTTTACCGTTGGTAACTTTCACTTGCGATTTATCGAGAATTTATCAATTGTGTCTTTCAAGAAATTTCATTGGATAAGGTTGTAAGTTTGTCAATACGAGTTCGTGGCCACGTCAAGTGTTGAAATCGGAGTTACAACGAAGAAGTTATGGTTAGTGAAAATTTTACAGAAATATCTGAAAACGTTTTATTGCAAAATTGCGGGTATAAATACGGATTTTCATTTTGGGAAAGTCAAAAGTTTCCATATTTGGAAACCGGGTTGACTCAGCGTTAACCGAGTTCCCCGAGCGGGAAAGACTGCCGAAGGCGACGGCAGATTCCGGCCATCTCCAACCGAAATTTTTCGTTGAAAATGCTAGGTTTTCTCTCCTCTTTCGTTTGGTGGGTGAGTCTACGACAGTTGTGGCCGGAGGAGGGAGAATCAAGGCAGTGAAATCGGCCAGTTTCAGATTAAATTTCTCGGTGATAGTGGCGGCGTTTGTGGCAACGTTGGACGTTGAGGTTATGGGGGTTTCGAAGCCACGGGTAAGACGAGTCAAAAGCGACACGTCTCGGCCCTTGCCGTGGACGGATTCCGGCAATTTGACGACTTGAATTTTCGGTTGGATTTTTTGGTCTTTTGACAAATTGGATGCTTTCCGGTTAGAATTTCATATCCTATCCTTTATTATTGTTGTTGGATTTGTTGAGATGAACATTTTGGTATGTAGGTTGCTCGAATTGGTGCCAGTGTGATTTCGGCCGCCACCCACGCGCTGCCGTGCACGGCGAAGCTCTGGAATGTGGAATTTTAGACCAAATTTTATGTCATTCCGCTCATAATTTTGTGTCGAACGCAATGGTGAGGTTCTTGGTTGGATATGGAGTTGTTTAATTTAGATGTGTATTTAATCGCATAATAATTAATTAATTTCACGATATTATTAACGGACGATCCGACTATCGATTTAAATTTGAGTCGCTCGATATTTGAGATTTAGGTTGCGACTCCAAAGTTTAGTTATAGTGATGGAATGCAAGGTATTGAATTCAGAATTAGATGAAAGGACCCAATCCCGATCCAGTTACCTAAACCGGAATCAAACCCTTTCGAAAATACGAACCAACAAAAATTTTCCAAAATTTCGGCAGAGTTTCGTTACTAGCGTGGAATTACCATAACCTGCACGCGGAAAATACACTTCATCCTATGCCACAAAAAGCAAACCGTGGGCACCAATCCCATCCGGATTTCTCAACATCAATATATGAATCATAAACAGTAAACAGTACTGTACTATATATAGTATATCCGTGAAAATTCGTGTAAACATGTATCAGAATGTATCAGAGCGAACTCTAGAGTAAAACATATACAATATGTACATCAGTAGGCGAAACAAGAACCTACTGGAAAACACAGGTGACACTGATCACTAGCCTCCAAACTGCGACGTGAAACACCAAACCTGAACTGCAAACTGGGCACGGAAACCGAAAAGCCCAGGGGAAGAACAATAAACACGTTAGAGTGAGTGGACAAAAATAAATGTCTTTCACCAGTTTATATATGTTATAAAAATATATGCGAGTCCAGATAAACATAAACAACATTGTACATGAGGTAAAACTCATACTCCTCCAGTGTACAGAGCATGCACGTAAAAATACCACGGGGTCACTCATGGACACACACCATGCTAGTACAGTCAGAACCACGGAGTCCCTGGCCCACACGTGATTTTAGCCAGAAATGGCTTCAGGTCAAAGATCTGCCTCCCCCCCGGTAAAGACCTCGGGTCAGGAGTCACAGCCTCCCCTGATATATGCCTACCATCGGGGATCAGCCGAGAGGCGAGTGTATCGATACAACAACATAACCACGACTGTACTCTGTGTAAACCAAATCATAAACATTTCGATGCAAATGCATGAAACAGCATATAAGTGTATGTATATTCATATACGTATATCCATATAAGTATAATCGTATAATCGTAAATCATATGCTCATGCAAATACGAAATCTCATACGCATGCTCAAGTTCATAATTCATAAAAAGACTCACAAGATTTCTGTGAAAAGAAATTATCCACTCACAGACTCTCGAAACGCGCACACGCGCTACACTCGTGGTCCGGCGGAAGATCCCTCGCCTGAAGCACGATCACGATCCAGATCTCGATCTTGATCTCCTGAATACATTCACAAGACATAACTGATCAATATCGTAATCCACAACACTGTACTGAAGCAGGGAAACCAACCGTTCCCGGAAATACGAAATGCAGTGCAAAATGAATTACGGAAATCCCGAAATCCCCACTCGAAATCTCGACTGACAAACGGCTAATCAAATCGACCCAAAAACCTCTGGATGACGATTAGGGCGTGATTACGAGAAAAACGACATTAAAATTATCGAAATCTGAAAAGTTGACTTTTTCCTCGCCGTTGACCGCCGCCGCCGCGCCGTCAACGGTGGAATCACGCGGCGAAACTCTCCAGATCAGACCATCTCAACCATGCGAACCTCTTTCCCTTCTAACACTAAGCCCAATACACAAAGGAACCACCTCAATTCTTCGAAACCAAATCGGAATACCCAAACCGGATCCCTAATCGGGTTCACCCCAAAACCTCACCTCATCCAAAACTACCTACCCCGTGAGCTTCTCCTAGGTGTGGGGAGCAAAACCCCCAACAAATCCCCTCTCAAATCTCGCCGGAGCACCACCACCCAACACCGGTGAAATCCGGCGAAATAACCCACTTCGGGTTCCACCAAAACAGCACCAATTCAACTCAAACCAATTACCATCATGCTCGAAATCACAAGGGGAAATGATCTGTACCTGTCCCGTGACCGATGGTGGCCGAAATCCGGTCGCCGGAAGTGCAAGACCGAAACGGAAACTCTCCTCCCACGGTCAACCAGTCAAACTTCCCAAAACGGGAAAGTCAACGATGGTCAATGCAAATTCGTGTTTTTACGACTATTTCTCGACTATTTTTCGACTTTTCGATATTTATACTCGTCCCTCGGGTCGATCAACGGTCCGGAATGAATATACGATGTGATTCGGATAAGCTCGAAACAATCGGATAAACTCGTCGGAACCCGAAACTTCAAATAATCATAAAATATTCCTCGGTTATCGGAAAAATCTTCCGGAACCGCCCACAAGCTCGAAATCACGTGCTCTACAATTTCCGTGAAGACACTCAACTCAAATTCTCGACTGAAAACATAGTCGCGAATCGAATCGACAAACCACACAATATCGTAAAACTGCGACTATAACCAAATCTCGAGAATCGTGCCAAACACACATCTGATTCTGGTTCGGGTCGTCACATTAGATTAAATGCATTTTTAGTCTGAAAATACGTATTTCGAAAATGCGAGATTCTTGACATTATTACTCGTTGGATTATGAGCTTAGCTTTTCAATATCGATGAGTAAATATTAATAATAACCGTGGTTTCTGGATTATGAGTTAGCGGGCCGTGTCGGATAATTATTGCGCCGATTAGCATGTTATGGCTTTATGAATATTCCGGCATAGTACGGTGAGTGGACTTTTATTTCCACAGTTGTAGCAAGTTTGTAGCAAGTTCTGATTTTATACAGCATGCTCTACAGTTTTATTTTAGAGATTTTAAATTTGGAGGTTTATAATGATAGTTTATTTTATTGTATCGATGTTTTAGCGATTCGGCTGATCACCAGATAGTTTAGTCAGGGGAGGTTAGGTGGCCTCGTCAGACCCAGATCGACTCAGGTTATGTAGCCTGGGGACGATCCCATCACATTTATTTTCTTATAGCTATCCGACTCAGGTTAGGTGGCTTGGGCGAGGGCCTCCATTGTTATCAGTTTACAGTTTCTTTGAACTCGCTGTATTTCTCTAAAATCAGCAGAAATGCACAGATAGAGTATTTTATTAATTCATACGGATTATGAGTTTTGTCCACTCACGCTACCTTTTTTATGTTTTTATCTGCCTTTCTCTGGACTTTTCCGCTTTTTGCGCCCAGATTGCAGTGCTTCTCCAGAGCGGGTTTTTGGATTTCCTGAGGCTTGAGTCCACCGGGTTATCCTACCTTCTTGTAGGTTTCGGCCATTAGCAGTATATTTTCTTATGCTTTATTCTGCTCCTAGAAGTCGCTCTGAACATTAGTGTTGTAAATATTTTTCAGTGTTGGTAGTGAATTGTTAGAATTACTTAATTATGAATTTTTAGATTCTGTATTATTATTTAAGCAATGTAATTAATTTATTTTCTGCACTTTATTGAGAAATTCGGATTGACATCAGTGGTCCATGGTATTGTTTGTGGGAAATTCGAAGTGTGAATTTCTTGCAGGTTCCTGGTAGTCCACTTCATAGAGGAAATTATGTCAAAATTTATACAGAAATTCTTAGGTTAGGTCTTGTCGTTAGGGCGTGATCCTAGATTACTAGTTAATCTAAGGTTGGGTCCTTTCAATTAAGGCATGTAGAGTTAGGGTATAGGTTGGGCTTGAGGAGGAGGAGCATTTTAGGGGGTTAACTACCGCTGTTGGTGGCATGGCGGTTGCTGGAAAATAATTTTCCGGTCTGTTTCAGCAATTTTGAGCCAAACGTCTTCGAATTGGACCTCGGTTCATTTATCAAAGATGTAGGGATAGTCGAGAGCTTTCCAAGGAGTGGTCAACCACCCCCATTGGATCATTTTCACTGGAGGCATGTGTAACCCACGGCAGTGCTCTAGCAAGGCAATGTGTAGGAATCATTGGCGGGACATCCTGGGTTATTTTTAGGGCCGACTTCCATAGTTTTACGCATATTCTGATACCATATGCAATTCGTATTTATAGGACATTGTGGTAGCGACCCTAGCAGCAAAGGGAATTCCGTTGGACCCCAGCAGTAGTTGTAGACAGTTGAGTGAACCCTTTTAATTTCATAGTCGTAGCGAGTTCAATTTTCTGTAATTCAGTATTTCAATTTAATTTACAGTATATTTTAATTTACAGTAAATTTGGAGGTTTTTCTTTGTGATGGCTTTAGTTAGTTGCATTAATGCACTAACTGTTCGGCTGATCACCGGATAGTCCAGTCAGGGGAGGTCCGGTTGCCTCGTCTGGCCCATCACCTATATTTTTTTATACATATTGTTGACTCAGGTTAGGGAAAAACTCTTGAGCGACCACCTCCATTAGAGTTCAAATTTATACTTGAACTCGCTTTATTTTATAAAAATCAGTGGAAATGCATTAAATCATATTTTATTAGTTACATAGATTATTACAAGATTTTGTCCACACATGCTAACATTTTATATTGTTAAATGCCTTTCTCTGGGCTTTTCGGTTTTCGTCGCCCAGACTGCAGTTTAAACCGAATTTGCATGGTGTCGTCGAAGGCTTTGAATCCACCTGTCAGCTATTCATTCAGTAGGTTCCAATTCATATGTATCATATGTTTATAGAAGTCGCTCAGAATTCTAGTTGTATTATGTTATTTTTAGTTACTCGAGTAGTAGTTAAGTTTGCTTTTCTTTGTATTTAGAACCAGCGTATTGTAAATATGTTAAAAAATTTTGAGTTGAATTCCTGGTTCTTGTATATATTATTTTTTGAGAAATCCAAAAGGACAATCGGTGTTCCACGGTTTGTTTGTGAGAATTTGGTTTAGAACTGTTCTCTTCTTGTAGGTTTTTGGGTTGTTCAGTTTTCAAGCGGAATTATGTCAAAATTTTCGTACAATTTCTCAGAATTTTGTTAATCATTAGGATTTAATTCTGGTTTACTAGCTGAACAATCTAGTTTACTACAAAAACTAGGGTTATCATAGCATTAGGTTACAGATTCTGTAGACTCTTGGTTATGTCTATACAGGCATTTGATAGTGTATAACACTCAGAGGAGGATGGTCAGTCCGGTCGGCGGATCCCCATCACAACTCTCTAAGTGTTGTACATTGTTAACTATCTAGAGTCTCATAGTTATGCCATTTCTCTTGGTCTCTTTTGAGTGAGCTAAATATTTTTGTGGACTCTTAGGTCATTATGCCTCGACAACTAGCTTAACAGGATGAAGCACAGTCTTTGGTACAACAGATGCACGAATTAATTACATGCATGATGCTAGTGCCACATGTGGGTCTAGATTATTTAGTCACCAAAGCTAAATCGGCAGAAGCAGTTCCCTTTACAGGATCCCATGACCCTAATGTATGTGAGAAATGGCTTATATCGCTGACTATATGACCGCCTGCATCCCAGTTGACCCCAGAGCAGAAAATAGAGATAGTTGTAGGTGTGTTATAGGACCATGCTTACTATTGGTGTTAGAGCACTGAGAAAAATAAAACTACCACCTCGTGGGCAAAGTTCAGGGAGTTGTTCATGAGTCACTTCTTCAGTGAAGCAAAAGAGCCGAGGAAATAGGAGGAGTTTATGAATCTTCGGCAAGGAGACTTGTCTGTGATTGAGTAACGAGATCGTTTCACCCACTTATCCCGATTTGCACCAAATTCTGTCAGGTTAGTGAAAAGGAAATATGTTGGAGGTTTAAGGAAGGTTTGTGACATACATATCAGGTGTGCCACGCACTAATTTTGACTCGTTTGTCAGTGCTGCTATGAGATGTAAAGAGATGCTTTGATCTTAGTGGGGCCAGACTCGACGATTTAATAAGGGTGGGCCCAGCCAGGGTCCTTCAAAAATGGGAAGCTCTGACGCATCTAGTTCCACATTATCTTTTGGTGAGGGATCTCAGTCCTCAAGCGTGTGTCATCCGAGCTGTTTTCTAAGATGGAGGTGGAGTCGATCACAGAGATAGGGATCTATGCCTAATTCTAGTGGGTCCAGTAGATACCGACCTACTCCACCAGCATCTAGAGAGTTTCCTTTATGCAACATCTGTCAAAGACGCCATTCTTAACAATGTCAGCTTGGGACTTTAGCTTGCTATAGTTGTGGCCAAACAGGCCACTTTGCGAGGGAGTATCCGTAGAGGGACATATTAGGTGGATTTCCTGTGCAGAGTTCTGGTGTTAGTCAGGGAGCCACTTGAGGGGTTGGAATCACACCACCACCCAGACAGCCAGCTTATCAGGACCAGAGCCAGAGAAGGCGACCGGCTGGACAGGGCCGGCTTCATCGGATGACTCTACAGGAAGGTAAAGCATCTGCAGAGGTGATCATTGGTATGTTGCTTGTTTTTAGTTATATTGTTTATACTTTAATAGATCTGTGAGCGACACACTTATTTATCTCCGTGAGATTAGCATCAATAATTAACGATCCTGCCATTTCCTTATCAGAAATTTGGATAGTGTTGTATCACTCTGGTGAGGTGATTTTAGTCGGGCTAATGTTCAAGAGTGTAGCGTGATGGTGGGAGATTTTGGATTGTCTGTTGATCTGATACATCTTGACATCGCAGATTTTTATTTAATTTTGGGCACGGACTTTCTTAGCAATCATTAGGCTTTGGTTGATTGTCATTGAAAAGAGGTAGTATTTAGAAGTCCGAGGTTTCCTGAAATTTTATATTGTGGTGAAAGAAATGCTCTTTCATCATACCTTATTTCAGCGGTGAAGGATGAGAAGATGTTGCAGAAATGGTATTTCACATATCTAGCACATGTAGTAAATACCAGCATTTCCACCTATAACTTTGAGCAGATTAAGGTGGTTACGAAATATCCAAATTGGAGCAGACTTGCAAGTGTAGCTGATATCAGGAGTTTTCTGCACTTAGCCAGTTACTACCATCGGTTTGTACAAAACTTTTCATGTATTGGTACACCTCTTACCCGACTCACGAAGAAGGGAGTTAGAATTTAATGGTCAGAGGGTTGTGAGAAAATTTTTCAGATTTTAGAAGACAAGGCTGGCCATTGCTCCAGTGTTGACTTTACCGGATGATAATGGGGAGTCTACAGATTTCAGTGATGCATCCAAGTTAGGTTTGGGATGTGTGTTGATGCAGAAAGGCAAAGTTATCGCTTACGGTTCCCGACAATTAAAGCCTCATGAAGTTAATTACCCCACTCATGACTTGGAGTTAGCAATAATTATTTCGTGTTGAAGATTTTTATCGACAATAAAAGTCTTACGTACTTCCTCACATATCTAGAACTAAATTTAAGGCAGACGAGATTGATGGAATTTTTAAGTTATTATGAGTGCACTTTCGACTATCATCCTGGCAAGGCAAACGTGGTAGCTGATACTCTTAATCAGAAATCAGGAGTTTCTCTATCACATATACAAATGAATCGGATGCTATTACTTTCTGAGTCATGAGGCACTGGCGCATTTCTGTATACAGATGATGATGATGATGAATTGGGACTTTTACTTGTCAACTTCCAGGTTCAACCTGTTCCTATTGACAGAGTTCGTAAATTATAAGATTCTGATGCCTCATTACTAAAACTAAAGGAGCAGTACATGGTGGCGGACAACCAGACTTTACATTACGGGGAGATGGCTTGCTGGTGATCAAAGGTAGACTTTGTGTTCCGATTAATGAAGAGTTAAAATGAGAAATACTTGGTGAAACTCATTGTTCAACATATGCAATGCATCCCGATAGTACGAAAATGTATCGAACTCTTAAGGAGTATTATTGGTGGCGAAATATGAAGTGGGAAATAGTGACATATGTGAGCCAGTGTCCCATATGTCAACAAGTGAAGGTGGAGCGGCAAAAACCTTCCGACTTGATGGAACGCCTGGAAATGGGAGCATGTTACTATGGATTTTGTCTACAAGTAACCTTGTACATCCAAAGGTCATATAGGTATTTGCGTAGTTGTGATCGCTTCACGAAGTCTACACACTTTATACCAGTCGTAGAGACTTTCTGTAAGAAAACTAGCTCAGTTGTATATGCAGAAAATTATGAAGCTACATGGTGTGCCTGTTTCTATTATCTCGGATCGAGATTCCCATTTCACTTCACAGCTCTTGAGAGCTTTACAGGAAGTTATGGGAACCAAGTTAGAATTCAGTACTACTTTTCACCCTTAGACGGATGGTCAATGCGAGAGAATAATTCAGACACTAGAAGATATGCTAAGATCTTACGTATTGTAATTTCTGGGAAAATGGAATAAGTACCTGCATTTGATGAAATTTTCTTATAATAATAGTTTCCACTCTGTCATTGGTATGTCATCATATGAAGCCTTACACGAGAAACAATGTAGGACCCCGTTGTATTAGAGAGAGGTAGGAAAGAGAAGCCTTATTAGTCCAGATATTGTGCAAGAAATGACAGAGAATGTGCAGATCATTCGAGATAGCTTAGGCTATCAAGGATAAACAAATGAGTTATGCAGACATTAGGAGGAAGAGACTAGAATTCGAGATTGGTGACTAGGTATTTTTGAAGTTATTGCCATCGAAGGGTGTGACGACCCAGAACAGAATCAGCAGTGGAATCAGCTTGACCTACGAACTTGCGCGTGTAGTCGCAGATTTCCGACAGTTATGTGAATCGCCGGATTTGTTAACGACTAAATCATTGGCCGAGAATTGGAGCTGGGTCTCTTCTCGAGAGTCGTTGTACGTGTGATTTCGAGTTCGTGGGCGGTTCCAGATTGTTATTTGGACGACCGAGGAATAAATTATGAATATTGGAAGTTTTGATATAATCGGTTTTATATGTCAGATTTCTTAACGACTAAATTACAGGACCAGAATTTGGTTTCGGCTTCTTCACGGAAGTTGTTGAGAATTTAATTTCGAGCTCGTGGGAACTTCCAGAGCATTATTTCGAGTTACGAAGATTAAGTTGTGAATATTTCCGATTGTTGATTATTTAGTCGGTTAAATATGTGTTGGTTTGAACAGTTGAATTTTTATCCGATTGGTCGATGTGTTTGACTTCGGGTGATAATTGAAGAACATGTCGAGACGAGTTTGTTGCCGCGAGAATTATCGGGATTGGAATTACGACGAGGAAGTTACGTGTTTAAAGTTCGTCGAAAAGGATAATTACGAAGTTTCCATTTTGGGAAGGCTATAAATAGAAGGTTGCTATTTTGGGCAAGTCAACAGTTGCCATTTAAAGTGTTGACCGAGTTGACCGAGTCAACTCGGTGGAGAGAGGGAGAAATGCAACGGAGGACGTCGGCCACGACGGTGGCTCACCGTCCGGCCACCCCAAGGTGTGGGGCTTATCCCAAAAGATGCGCCTCGGTCCCCTGGTGGTGACTCCGGCCTCCATCCACGGCGTGGCTCGCCGGAGAAGAGGAATTTTCCGATCAAAAATGGAGATTTTTGGGTGAATTCGGGTTTGCATTTTCTGGCCGAATTGAGCTGAAACAAAGAGTGGGCTTTGAAGCTCTCATCACCTAGAGGCTACCATGTAAGTTTGGTGATCTAATTTTGTTAATACATGGAGAATTTTGGATTTGAAAGTTTGGTTCCAATTTGGTTTTTCATGAAATTGGATGAGTTAGAGTGAGAATTGGCCTTTGTTGCAGTTGTGAAAGTTGCTCAGTGGGTGATTTTGAGTGGAATAGTGGTTGCTCCGCTGGGAAAATTTCAAGTTGGTGGTGGCGGCGGCGGTCAACGGTCAAACTTTGACTTTTTGGGGTTTTCGACAAGTTGCATGTCATTTCACTCGAAATCGCGCCCCGATTGCAGTGGGGAGGTTCGTTTTTCGAATTGAGTATCCGAACTTACAGCGAGGTATTGAGGTGTGATTTCCGGATTTCCGACAGTTTGTCGTAATCGGATTACGTGTTTCCGAGAACGGTGGTTTCTCGTGATTTGATTTGAATTGTCGAGTTATGACTTTGAGAAATGAATTTTGTGAATATTCAGGGGTTCGTGATCGTTTGTTGGCGAGGGACTTTCCGCCGGATCACGGGTTAACGCGAACTGCGTTACGCTAGTCTGTGAGTGGACAATTTCTTTTCACGGATTGTTTGCGAGTCTTTATATACGTTTTACCAACTTGAGCATGCATATGAGATTTCGATTTACATGAGCATATGTTTTACGATTATACATATACGGATATGCGTATACGAGTATACATACATACATATTATGTTTTATGCATGTGCATGGAAAGGATTTATGATTTGGTTTACACAGAGTACAGTTTATATATGTTGTTGTTGAAAGGACCCAACCCCGATTTAGCTCCCTAAACCGGAATCGAACCCCTTCGAAAACACGACCCAACAAAAACTTTTCGAAATTTGGGCAGAGTTTCGCTACTAACGTAGAATTGCCATTACCTGCACGCGGAAAATACACTTCATCCTATGCCACAAAAATCAAACCGTGGGCACCAATCCCATCCGGATTTCTCAATATATCAACAGTAAAGTAAAGTAGTAAATATATATGCACTTTACTGAAATCCAGTGTAAAATCGTATAATGTATTCAACAGGAAGCTCAGAGCGACATCTAATACATAATCGTATACGCATACCACAGTAGGTAGAACAATAAACCTACTGGATGAAACAAAGTAGCTCGAGCACTATGCCTCCGACCACGACGTGCGACACCAGAGCCTGAACTGCAAACTGGGCACGGAAACCGAAAAGCCCAGGGGAAAGACATAAAACACGTTAGAGTGAGTGGACGAAAATAAATGTCTTTCACCAAGTAATATGTACATATAAAAATCATATGCGAGTCAAATGCACGAAAATCAAATGGTACGTGAGGAGACATCAGTTACCACTCAAGTACAGAGCATGCAACGTAAATGTATCGCGGAATCTCTAATGGACTACCACGCGATAGCACAGTCTGAACCACGGGATCCCAGACCCACACGTGATTCCTAGCCAGAAAGGCCTCGGGTCAGGATATCTGTCCCCCCCGGAGCGTACTCGGGGATCAGCCGAGAAGCCAATGTGTATCGATACCACAACATATACTGAGACTGTACTCTGTGTAAACCAAATCATAAATCTTTTCTATGCACATGCTTAAAACATAATATGTACGTATATGTAAATATTCGTATACGTATATTCGTATAAACATAATCGTAAAACACATGCTCGTGAAATCATAATCAATCCGCATGCTCAAGTTCATAAATCATAAATAAGGACTCGCAATCAATCCGTGAAAATAAAGTGTCCACTCACAAACTTGCGTAACGCATATCGCGTTAACCCGTGATCCGGCGGAAAGTCCCTCGCCAAACGAACGATCACGAACACCTGAATATTCACAAAATCCATATCTAAAACTCATATCTCGACAATACACGACAAATCACGAGAAACCACCGTCCTCGGAAATACGAAATCCGAATACGACGAATCGTCGAAAAACCATATATATATCACCTCAATACCTCGTTTTACGTTCGGACGCTCAATTCGAAAACGAACCTCCCCACTGCGATCGGGGCGCGATTTCGAGTCAAATGACATGCAACTTGCCGAAAGTCAAAAAGTCAACCCTTCAAAGCAACACACATTAAATCGACTAAATAATCAACAAACGGCAAAATTCGCAACTAATTCTTCGTAACTCAAAATCATGCTCCGAAAGTTCTCACAAACTCGAAATTAAATTCTGAACAACTTCCGTGAAGAAGCCGAAACCAAATTCTCGTCCCGTAATTTAGTCGTTAAGTAGCCCACCATTTAAATCTGAACTTCAAATATTCATAATTAATTCCTCGGTCGTCCAAATAACGATCCGGAACTGCCCACGAACTCGTAATCACATGTACAACGACTCTCGAGAAGAGACCCAGCTCCAATTCTTGGCCAATAATTTAGTCGTTAACGAGCCTGGCGATTCAAATAACTGCCGACAAACTGCGACTATCCAGTAACTCATCAATCAAGCTGATCATACTGCTGATTCTGGTCCGGGTCGTCACAGTTGTATCGATACACTCGCATCCCGGCTGATCCCTGAGGGTGCCTATTTACCAGGGGAGGCTGTGACTCCTGACCCGAGGCCTTTACCGAGGGGAGGCAGACCTTTGACCTGAGGCCTTTCTGGCTAGAATCACGTGTGGGTCTGGGATCCCGTGATTCGGACTGTACTAGCATGGATGTGTCCACGAGCGATCCCGTGAGATTTTATGCATGCTCCGTATGCGTGAGGAGTTAGAATCTCCCTCGTGTACTCGGACGCGTGAGGAGTTAGAGTCTCCCTCGTGTACCATTTGATTATTTATACTTTCGACTCGCATATGTTTTTATAACATATATATTATGTGGTGAAAGACATTTATTTTCGTCCACTCACTCTAACAGTTTTCATGTCTTTCCCCTGGGTTTTTCGGTTTCCGTGCCCAGTTTGCAGTTTGGATTCCGGTGTCGCACGTCGTGGTCGGAGGCATAGTGCTCAAGCTACCTTGTTTCTTTCAGTAGGTTTATTGTTCTACCTACTGTGTTATACTTATATGATTATACATTAGAGGTCGCTCTGAGTATTCTGTTGTATATACTATATGATTTTTCACCGGATTTCAGTAAAGTACCGATATATTTATTATTTTACTTTACTGTTGATATATTGAGAAATCCGGATGGGATTGGTGCCCACGGTTTGATTTTTGTGGCATAGGATGAGGTGTATGTTCCGCGTGCAGGTAATGGTAATTCCACGTTAGTAACAAAACTCTGCCAAAATTTTGTTGGTTTTTGTTGGTTCGTATTTTCGAAAGGGTTTGATTCCAGTTTAGGGAGCTAAATCGGGGTTGGGTCCTTTCAGCTTGGCATCAGAGCATTAGGTTATAGGTTCTGTAGACTTCTGTAGTCGTGTTTACTAAGGATATTTGAGAATGTACAGCATGTCTGGAATTGTGACCCGACCGGCCGGCGGATACTCATCAATATTCCGGGTGTTGTATGCTTTCAAATATTTAAAGTTCCATGATTACGTTCCACTTGTTGTGAACGATGTTTTTATTCATTAGGATGCCTCATTGACGTGTTTTCCGTGTCGGTACGGTTATGGATCCTATTGAGGATCAATCGACGCGCGATTTGCCAATGAATTGTGGGGTTGGATGAGCATTCTGAGTTCAGAGAATTGTGTGGCACGGTTTGCCTGGTTGTGTGTGTATGAGCGTCTACATGTTACCTCAGAACTGAGAATTGTGGCAGTTGATGTTTGCCTGAGTCAGATCATTGTATTCGGTGGGCTGGTATTGTGTGAGTTTCTGTTGCGACTCCATGGCCTACTTCCAGGGTATTGTTTATACGGTAATGGTTTAATCAGGCTACCCAGAATTCGAATGAGGAGTGTTTACTCACCTGAGGCAGAGAGGCATTGTTTATATGTTTGTTTCCGTTTGCACGTGTTATGTGGCTTCAGAGGAAGCGGTGCACGAGGTTCGAGATAAGTTTGAACCTGAGCATCAGAGAGAGTCCGATTGTTGTGCCTCGAGAAAACCTTGAGGAGCTTAGTGTGTTGCACTCAGTGGCGAGGCTATTGAGAAGGAAAGGTGTACGCGGTTACCGATGTGTTGGTTTGAGGAAAGTGGACTTAGTTGAGATTTTGATGAGGTTGCGTTCTGACACTTCGGGATCAGTGACTTCATCAGGCTGTGGCCTTTTTGATTATGTTGAGGGTCATCAGATCAAGCAGAGGACCGTTTGACGATGGTGGAGATCACGGAGTAGCGGATTTGCTCCTGTGGCATGAGTTTGGGCGATTGTTGGTGATCCTATCTCGCAGCAGGTGTTGCTGTGACTTGTGTTTGTGGAGCACTTTCAGTTGCTATTGTAGTGGCCAGGAGGGTCATGTTACGAGGGAGCGCCCTCAGCTAGCTGTGTTAGTGGTTCGGCAGCTCAGAGTTCAGGAGGAGGTCATGATGCTGTTTCTGGAGTTTGACCAACGCAGCTTTTTAGATGAGTTATACAGCAAGTCGCAATTGACGTGGGCGGCTTGTTGGGCATGTTGGAGTTCATGCCATGACCTTGTTTGAGGACAAACTTTTCTCCGAGGTTACTGTTACTTGATATCCATGGCTATTGTACCTGCATCTCCACTTCCGAGGTTTTGGAGAGTGTTGCATCCATCCGGAGGTTGCGAGATCCTTGTTGGAGGTTATGTGTTAGCCGTGGATCTGTTATAGCTGGACATTGTGGTTTTGGTTTGATTATGAGTATAGACTTACTGACAACGCATTTGGCTGTGTTTGTGTACCTCGAGAAGGAGGTTGTGTTTCGACGACCAGATTTCCCTGAGATGCTGTTTCGTGGTGATGGTCGAGCGGATGGTGGAGATGAGTTATGTTGTTTGCTTAGCTCATATTGTGGATACTACAGTTGCTGTGCCCGACATTGGTGACATTGAGGTGATTCCCGAGTTTCCAGGTGTGTTCCGGAGGAGTTACCAGGTGTTCCTCCAGTTCAGGAAACCGACTACACTATTGAGCTTCTACCGGGCGTTGGACTCATTTTACCGACGTTTTGTCGTTCGGAACCAGCGGAGCTGATCGAGCTACAGTTTTGACTCCAGGAGTTGCTGGAGGAGGTTTCAGGAGATTTCATACGACCCCGCGTATTTGCGTGGTGTGCTCTTGCATTGTGTGTACGGAGGATGGATGGTTCGACGTGGTGGTGCGTTGACTACCAGAAGTCTGATTCGCTTCAGAAGAGAGTGAGTATCCTCCACTTCGGATTGATGGTTGGTTTGATCAGCTCGCGAGAGCTTCATTCTTTTCGAAGATTGATTTCGGATCCGGATACCATCAGCTGGGGTTTGATGAGTCAGATGTACCTTGGACGATTTTCGGATCTTGGTGCAG
The DNA here is from genome assembly GCA_946800695.1 of Geum urbanum. Lineage (NCBI taxonomy): Eukaryota > Viridiplantae > Streptophyta > Magnoliopsida > Rosales > Rosaceae > Geum > Geum urbanum. Next base: position 38,273,687 of record OX326997.1, on the reverse strand, counting down.
GCATCATGGGTTTTTGGTCACGCCATTAGTTGACCAATGCCCCGTAGATCATGTGAACTTGATGGACCATGTGTTCAGATGATTCTGGACGAGTTGCGGTCATGTTCGTTGGCAACATCTTGATGTATTCCAGGAGTGTGGATCAGCATATGAAGCGATTGCGATCGGTTTTGCGGACTTTGCGAGATGATCAACTATTTGCGAAGTTCAGCCAGTGTGAGTTATGGTTGCGTGAAGATTTTGGGCTGTGTGATGTTAACCGAGGGAGTTGGCGTGGATCCTGACCAGATAGAAGCCGTGTTAATTTGGAGTTGACCTATCATTGTACCAGAGATCGGGAGTCTCTTAAGTTTGGCAGGCTATTACCGACGGCCTGTACAGGATTTTCCTGGATTGTCACTCTATTTTCCGGATTGACGAAGAAGGTGTCAAGTTCGAGTGGTTCGATGCACGCGAGGAGAGTTACTTACTCCTAAAGAATGGTTGACCATTACTTTGGTTTTGACCTTACCTGACGATCGTGGTGAGTTCGTGGGTTATGGCGATGCATCGAGGTTTGGATTTGGTTGTGTATTGATGCTATGTAGCAGAGCGGTGGCTTATGATTTCAGGCAGTGGAAACCTTATATAGTTGCATATCCTGTGTATGATTTGGGCGTAGCTATCTGTGTGTTAGCATCAGAGAGTTTGAGATACTACTACTATGGCGTGCAGCGCGGTGTAGGACGTACACTGATCACTTGGGTTTCATCCACTTGCATTTTCGGCCAGATTTGGGTTTGAGGTAGTGTAGATGGATGGGGTCGACTAACGACTATGGCTGCACCTTTGAGTTTGTTCGGGAAAGGTTAGAGGTTGTACTTTGACTATCCATTTGGGATGTTGTTGCTGATGTATTCAGTCGGAAGTCAGGAACTTCAGTGTTTCATGTGTGTGTGTGGCTCGAGTTTCCGTGTTAGCCGAGTTGCGAGCTATGAGGGCTGAGTTCGAGTGTGATGGTGTTGAAGTTCATTGTTTTGCGTGCGTTATGCACTAGCAGTACGGAGATGTGTCTGATACTTCGAGTTTACTACTCGTGACGCAACATGAAGAGCAATATAGCAGCTTGTGTGTGTAGATGCCACATTTGTCGACTGGCGATGGCTAGGAGGCAGAGACTTGCCGAAAAGTGTCAGCCATTAGAGATTTCCGGTTAGACGTGGCGATTGTTGCTGTGATTGTGTGTGTTTGTATGCACTTTGGTTTGTGATACCAGTTGTCAGACTATTGTGGACCATTTGATGAACTTAGTACGTTTCCTAGTACTTTTCGAAAAAGATTTAAGTGGCAGGCTGGCATAGCTGTGTTTGACGGAGGTTGGCCATTCACATGGTGTACCTGTGTCCCGGTTCGCTGACCGAGATAATCAGCTACAACAGAGTGTTGGCAAGCTTTGCAGCGAGTATTGGGGACCAGATTACAAGTTAGTACCGGTTCTTATCCTCAGATTGGCGGGCGATCTTTGAGGACTATTCAGACCTTAGAGGGCATATTGTGGACCTCGGTATTGCCGTTCCGGAGAATTTGGGACCAGCAGTTTCACCTGTTCGAGATTGCTTGCAGTTTCAGTTTGTGGACCACTATAGTTTTGATGTTGCTTGATGTCGTTTTGAGGAACGATGTTGTACTCCATTGTGCTGGAGAGAGTTTGGTTTAAGTTTGAGTTGACATTTGATTCGGATTTTGTGGAATGTGCTACCACAGACTTTCGGATTAGCGGAAACAGGTTATTAATTGCCCGAGTTTGATGTTTGAACTATGTTGATATGAGTGTGTGAGTTATGTTGATGTGTGTGGACTGAATTGTGATTTCCCATGTTGTTTTGATCCTTATGTGGTCATAGGCGAGTTTGTGTTGTGCCGTATAGTTCGGCGTCGCCTAGAGTGTTGGATTTGGTGTGTGTTGTGTTCCGTGTGGCGGAACTATGTTTCAGGTATATTACGTGTTGTGTACCCTATATGTTCCTTATGCAGGAACACTTGGCGATTGTGTAGAGCCAGTTTAGATTCGAGATTGAGGGTACATGGATTTTCAGCACGGAGCTATCTCCTATTGTAATGTCAGTTGTCAGAGTTGTCCAGTTGACGTAGCCACTGGGCAGTTAAGCAGTATGCAGAGGCAGTGCTCCTACTTTTGGTTGGCAGACTCAGAAATTTCGAGGTCGAAATTTTTTTAAGGGGGGTGGATTTCTGACTACCCAAAACAGAATCAGCAGTGGAATCAGCTTAACCTACGAACTTGCGCGTAGTCGCAGATTTCCGACAGTTATGTGAATCGCCGGATTTGTTAACGACTAAATCATTGGCCGAGAATTGGAGCTGGGTCTCTTCTCGAGAGTCGTTGTACGTGTGATTTCGAGTTCGTGGGTGGTTTCGGATCATTATTTGGACGACCGAGGAATAAATTATGAATATTGGAAGTTTTGATATAATCGGTTTTATATGTCAGATTTCTTAACGACTAAATTACCGGACGAGAATTTGGTTTCGGCTTCTTCATGGAAGTTGTTGAGAATTTAATTTCGAGCTCGTAGGAACTTCCGGAGCATTATTTCGAGTTACGAAGATTAAGTTGTGAATATTTCCGATTGTTGATTACTTAGTCTGTTAAATATGTGTTGGTTTGAACAGTTGACTTTTTATCCAATTGGTCGATGTGTTTGACTTTGGGTGATAATTGAAGAACATGTCGAGACGAGTTTGTTGCCGCGAGAATTATCGGGATCAGAATTACGACGAGGAAGTTATGTGTATTTAAAATTCGTCGAAAAGGATAATTACGAAGTTTCCATTTTGGGAAGGCTATAAATAGAAGGTTGCTATTTTGGGCAAGTCAACAATTTCCATTTATGGTGTTGACCGAGTTGACCGAGTCAACTCGGTGGAGAGAGGGAGAAATGCGACGGAGGACGTCGGCCACGACGGTGGCTCACCGTCCGGCCACCCCAAGGTGTGGGGCTTGTCCCAAAAGATGCTCCTCGGTCCCCTGGTGGTGACTCCGGCTTCCCTCCACGGCGTGTCTTGCCGGAGAAGAGGAATTTTCCGATCAAAAATGGAGATTTTTGGGTGAATTCGGGTTTGCATTTTTCGGCCGAATTGAGCTGAAACAAGGAGTGGGCTTTGAAGCTCTCATCACCTAGAGGCTACCATGTAAGTTTGGTGATCTAATTTTGCTTATACATGGAGAATTTTGGATTTGAAAGTTTGGTTCCAATATGGTTTTTCATGAAATTGGATGAGTTAGAGTGAGAATTGGCCTTTGTTGCAGTTGTGAAAGTTGCTCAGTGGGTGAATTTGAGTGGAATAGTGGTTGCTCCGCGGGGAAAATTTCAAGTTGGTGGTGCCGGCGGCGGTCAACGGTCAAACTTTGACTTTTTGGGGTTTTCGACAAGTTGCATGTTATTTCACTCGAAATCGCGCCCCGATCGCAGTGGGGAGGTTCGTTTTTCGAATTGAGTATCCGAACTTACAGCGAGGTATTGAGGTGTGATTTCCGGATTTCCGACAGTTTGTCGTAATCGGATTACGTGTTTCCGAGAACGGTGGTTTCTCGTGATTTGATTTGAATTGTCGAGTTATGACTTTGAGAAATGAATTTTGTGAATATTCAGGGGTTCGTGATCATTTGTTGGCGAGGGACTTTCCGCCGGATCACGGGTTAACGCGAACTGCGTTACGCTAGTCTGTGAGTGGACAATTTCTTTTCACGGATTGTTTGCGAGTCTTTATATACGTTTTACCAACTTGAGCATGCATATGAGATTTCGATTTACATGAGCATATGTTTTACGATTATACATATACGGATATGCGTATACGAGTATACATACATATATATTATGTTTTATGCATGTGCATGGAAAGGATTTATGATTTGGTTTACACAGAGTACAGTTTATATATGTTGTTGTATCGATACACTCGCATCCCAGCTGATCCCCGAGGGTGCCTATTTACCAGGGGAGGCTGTGACTCCTGACCCGAGGCCTTTACCGGGGGGAGGCAGACATTTGACCTGAGGCCTTTCTGGCTAGAATCACGTGTGGGTCTGGGATCCCGTGATTCGAACTGTACTAGCACAGATGTGTCCACGAGCGACTCCGTGAGATTTTATGCATGCTCCGTATGCGTGAGGAGTTAGAGTCTCCCTCGTGTACTCGGACGCGTGAGGAGTTAGAGTCTCCCTCGTGTACCATTTGATTGTTTATACTTTCGACTCGCATATGTTTTTATAACATATATATTATGTGGTGAAAGACATTTATTTTCGTCCACACACTCTAACAGTTTTCATGTCTTTCCCCTGGGCTTTTCGGTTTCCGTGCCCAGTTTGCAGTTTGGATTCTGGTGTCGCACGTCGTGGTCGGAGGCATAGTGCTCGAGTTACCTTGTTTCTTTCAGTAGGTTTATTGTTCTACCTACTATGTTATACTTATATGATTATACATTAGAGGTCGCTCTGAGTATTCTGTTGTATATACTATATGATTTTTCACCGGATTTCAGTAAAGTACCGATATATTTATTGTTTTACTTTACTGTTGATATATTGAGAAATCCGGATGTGATTGGTGCCCACGGTTTGATTTTTGTGGCATAGGATGAAGTGTATTTTCCGCGTGCAGGTAACGGTAATTCCACAGTAGTAACGAAACTCTGCCGAAATTTTGTTGGTTTTTGTTGGTTCGTATTTTCGAAAGGGTTTGATTCCGGTTTAGGGAGCTAAATCGGGGTTGGGTTCTTTCAAAGGGTGTTATGTGCTTTGGAAGGCGTGCCAAGCTTCAGCCACGATACATTAGACCATATGACATTATTGAACATGTTGGTGACGTTGCTTATCGTTTGGAGTTACCATTAGAGCTAGCACGTGTTCATGACATATTCCATGTGTCCTTATTTCGAAAATGCATCTTCGACCCTTCTCATGTCATTGTGCCTCAGCAGATTTCGTTACGTGAAGACTTGGTTTATATTGAGGAACCAGTGGAGATTCTTGACCATAGGGAGCAGATTCTCTGGAACAAGACCATTCCTTTAGTGAAAGTGTTATGGAGGAATCATGTATTGAAAGAAGCCACTTGGGAACCACAGTAGCACATGAGGGAGCTGTACCCTCATCTTTTCTAGCAGGTATGTAAATTTTGAGGAAGAAGTTTTTGTAAGGAGGGTAGATTGTTACAACCCGACCCATATCACCTACTTCGGCCACCTCTGACAACAAAAAAGGTAGGAAAATGAAGCCCTTGCCTCGCTTGATTGATTGGTGTGGTTATTTCGGGGATTTTTATAGGTTATTGGGTGACCCAATTCGGTTTCACCCCATCGATGGCGGTGCTCCAGCAAGGTTTGGGGGTCGAGGGTGGGGGGCTTTTGAAGCTCTCCCCCTCTTGAGTCTAACTGGGTTGGTCATAAAGTTCAACGAAGCTCCACGGAGGAGCTTGAACACTGTGACAATTTTTGGCCAATTTAGGGTCATGGCTATTCAAGTTGATTCTGGCCACGTGAAGGTGAATTGAGGCGCGTAGAGTTAGGGAATAGGTTAGGTTTAAGGAGAGGAGAATTTTGCGAGGTTAATTGCCTTCGTTGCTGGCTGTTCTTGGAAAATAATTTTTCAGTTCTGTTTCGGCAATTTTTGGCCAAACACCGTCGAATTAGACCTCGGTCAAATTATGAAAGTTGTAGGGCTGGTCTAGAGCTTTTCAACGAGGAACCGCCCCCATCGGAGCATTTTCACCGGAGGTGCTTATAACCCACGCACCGCAACCTGTAGAGCCATGTGAGGGCCACTCAGCACCACCCACGGCGGTGCTCTGATGAGGTTGTGTGTAGCAATCATCGGCGGGACGTCCCAGGTTATTTTTAGGGTCGACTTCCATAATTTTACTCATATTTGATATCTTATGTGATCCGTATTTATAGGACATCGTGATCCTAGTAGTGAAGGGAATTCTACTGGACCCCAACTGTAGTCGCAGACTTGTGAGTGGACCCTTTTATATTCACAGTCGTAGTGAGTTCAATTTTCTATAATTCAGTATTTCAATTTAATTTACAGTATATTTTAGAATAGTATATTTTAGTTGCATCGATGCATATATTGTTCGACTGAGCACCGGATAGTCTAGTCAGGGGAGATCAAGTTGCCTCGTTTGGCCTGTTAGAGGAGGCTAGGTTGCATCGTCTGGCCCATCATCTATATTTTTATATACAGATTGTTGACTTAGGTTAGGGAAAAACTCTTGAGCAACCACCTCCATCAGAGTTCAAATTTATACTTGAACTCACTTTATTTTACAGAATTCAATGGAAAGACATTAAATAATATTTTATTAGTTACACAGATTATTACGAGATTTTTTCCACTTACGTTAACGTTTTATATTTCTAAATGTCTTTCCCTATGCTTTTCGGTTTCCGTCGCCCAGGCTGCAGTTGAAATCATGAATTTACGTAGTGTCGGCGAAGTCTTTGAGTCCACATGTTAGCTATTCATTCATTAGGTTCTACTATCAGACTTGTTCATATGTATCATATGTTTATAGAAGTCACTCCGAATTCCAGTTGTATTATGTTATTTTTAGTTACTCGAGTAGTAGTTGAGTTTGCTTTTCTTTGTATATAGAACCAGCGTATTGTAAATGTGTTTAAAATTCTTGAGTTGAATTCATTGTTCTTATATATGTTATTTGTTAAGAAATCCAGATAGATAATCAGTGGTCCACGGTTTGTTTGTGGGAATTTGGTTTAGAAGTGTTCTCTTCTTGCAGGTTTTTCGGTTGTTCAGTTTTCAATGGGAATTATGTCAAAATTTTCTTAGAATTTCTCAGAATTTAATTAATCGTTAGGATTTAATTCTAGTTTACTCGCTAAACTATCTAGTTTACTAGCTAAATTAGGATTGAATCCTTTCATTTTTAACACTTAGAGTCATTGCCAAGACAAAAACTAGGACAACCAGATCGTGATATGATGATTTGTACGTATCTTAAAATGTCAAACAGAGATTCCTTCTTTTGAGTGAAAGCAAGCAAGAACCAAGAATCTTGTCCAAAAAGGATTGGTGATGTGCACCTCTAGTAATGGAACCATTGACCATTGTAGGCTAGAGGTATCCTATGTCGTTGCCCCCAACGACAACGACTGGACACAAAAGGAACCGTCAGAGTTACCCTGCTTCCCGATTTATTGATGACGTCTCTCGGTCTGAACTAAAATCTTTGTTGGTTATAAGAGACACTTATCACTGATTTTTCCAAAGTCTGTTCTTTAGCCAAGGTAGGATTGAAACCATCTTACGCTAAAGACACCAAAGAAAATCCATTCTTGCAAAATCCAATGAGATTTTATGGAACAATTCAACCAACTAGTGGATGTCTTTAATGATTTATTATGTTGGTTGGTATGCAATCACATTGGCCATGTGTTGTTCAATCGTAGTGATGTTGCTTATGATAATTCTTAGCCCAGATTAATGCTAGAGAGTTTACAATGAAGAAGTTCATGATTATTGCACTTCATTGAGATTTAATGATTGACATCATATTCTCTATTAAGGGTTACGCAATATTGTGTGCAGCTATACTAATTCATCTATGATCTACCACAACTCAATTTTGCGTTACAGCTAGTAACTTTCTGTGAATTATGATATCTCACAGTTATGCGTTTATGTGCCAAAATTGTGTTGCCACAGCACACCATGTGAGTTGTTTGAGATGAATGAGTATTTATGTTCGACATGAGTCTCCAACTATAGTATGTTATATAGATACCTTGACAGACGATCTTTATACCGCTAGTTTTGTGGATTGTCACTTTGATGAGATAATTTTCCCATTGTTAGGGGAGATAAGAACAAGTATGAGTAACAAACCGAACTAAATAACGTACTTAATTAGTAACTCATATTAGCTTTATCGTGAATTAGTCTCAAGTGTTAGATCATTAAACGACTTTCTAATCTTTTAAGAATTTGATTTAAGTCTCTTCTTCAGAGTTGTAGAGAATTTTATTTCATGTTTATAGGATTTTTTTTGGGAATTTTTTCGATAATCAAGCTAATTTTTATGTATATTTGAAGTTAGGCGGAATTTAAATTAAATAAGAAATTTTCATCTGATGATTTGATCTCACCCATTGGTTTCTACTACGATTAAATCTCAGTCGTTGATTAAGTGATGAGTTAGTGGGTATAAAAAGAAATTTTGGGCTGAAACCCTAACCCTAACCCATAACCCATCTCGGGCTTGACCCATTTTCTTGGGCAACGACCCGTTTTGTGGTCCCGACCCGTCGGAAAATTCGTCGTTCACGACGTTTTAGGTATGAAATTGATGCTCTTGACCTCTTAATTATATTTTTGGGTCTTTTTTGAGCGTTTAAGGCGGTGACGAGAAGGGAATCGATGGGGTTTTTCACGTTTGGATACTGCCGCCATTGCCGGCGAGGACGTTGAGGGTTGGGGTTGGGGGTTTTGGTAGCCCTCCTCCTCCTGCATCATTTGCGACCTGCCTTGACCCTTTCCGTGGCTCAACGGCAGTGCTGCAATGTCAAGAAGGTTTAGGGCGATATCTGTTCCGCCTGTTTTTAGGGCCAATTTCGGCTAAACTAAGCCGATTCAGCCGTTAGCCCTTTGAGGAAAAAATTTAGGCTCGTTGTGGGCTTTCCAACAAGGTATGAACTGCTACTGCATGTGGAGGCGTGTGATAGCCATGGCAAACCTCCGACGAGGCAGAAACTTAACCTTTTCTTGTGGATCTTTCGGGGTAGTTTCTAAGGTGGTTTCGTGTACTTTATCAAATTATTGTATTAAATGATTTCGTTATTTTTTATCAGGAGATCGTGATAAAGATTTGAGCGAGGGGACTTCGTCATACCTATCTACAACTATGAATTGACACTTTTATTTTCACAGTCGATGACGATTCATTACTATATGATTTTATTTCTTATACGAGTTTCAGTTTTTAGTGTCAGAGGCTATTATGTATATTTATATACAATCATTATTGCATTGATGCATTAGCTACTCGGCTGATCCTCGAGGGCTCTAGGATGAGTCGGAGGCTAGAGGTCGGAGTACTTTAGTCACCACTTCACTTCAATCAGCACTTGCACATATAGTTATCGTCTTGAATCAGATGTCCTTAGACGATGCCTCTAGTTTGGTATTTGAGGTGGATTCTTCTCCCCTCGATGTATCCTTTTGAGCTAGTGCTAACTCACTTAGTTTTATGTTTTGGTACCACTAGTGATGGAATGGCATAAACTATTTAATTTTACACGTATAATCTATTATTGATTTTTGTCTTCTCATTCTAACAATTTTTATGTTTTATATGCCTTTCCCTGGGCCTTTCGGTTTCTCGTTGCCTAGTTTGCAGTTTCTATCATGTGGTTGCACGTCATTGTTAAAGCCTTTGAGTTTGAGTCACACTTGTTCCCTAGTAGGTTCCTGGTTTAGCCTATTAGTCTGTATATTATGTAAATTAGTAATTTCTCTGAATACCATGTTCTAATTAGCTTCCGCTTGTGTTGTGTATCTAAATAATCATCGGATTTCTTGTAACCTTCTGAATTCAGTATTATTTTAGTAGCATTTATAGTTTGTAAATTTGAGAAATCTGGATGAGTATCAGTGGCTCACGGTTTCGCTTATAGGATATAAATTTAGAAGTGTTGTTCAGTGTAGGTTTTTTGTATCCTTCAATTTACAGGAGGTTATGTCAATTTTTTTTTGTAAAATTTTTCAGGTTTCTTTTGAGTCGTTAGGATTTAATCTTAATTTACTAGTTGAATCAGGGTTAGATCCTTTCAGTATGTTCCCACACTCTGTCTCATCTTGATTCCAAAATGATGTAACATAGTAGTTTCGATGCCTGACACGTTTCTGATATCATTAAAGTGACGAGATCATATATTACTTGCTGCAAGCATGCTTATAAGGATACATGTCACTTCAAGAGGACATGGTGCCACCCAAAGGAGTTGGGTACTAATAACGCTCTAACTAACTATCAAATAAACACTTGACAATGAATCAAAGGTTACAATTCAAAATCCTTTTTTATTGATGTAGCATTAGTAAATAAGGATCTTTCTTAACCGAGGATTGAGAGTGCATGCATGACTACGTTCTAAGTTCAGAGGGGGGTATGAGAGTTTGATTATTTAATCTATGAATTTAAAATAAAAAAGTGGTAAGCAACACATTTAGAAATCTTAGATTCTATCATGCTTCAACTCATAGACAATCAAAACAAACAAGAACATAGAATCCTAAACATGCTTACAAGATTGAAAATAAAACACTAAACTAACATATTTACATGTGATCAACTCATTCTTTCAACCCTAGCCGATTACGTCTAGATCCTTTAAGTGTCAATAAAATTCACAACTTCAATCAAACACACACACATGCTTATATTGAACAAGATAGCAACCAAATCGAGCTTACCACCTAGTCCAATTTTTATTTTTTAATTAGTTCGTGAAACATGCTAAAGAAGAACCAAATCGAGTATCATCTAACACAAGTTTCAAGCATTAAGAACTTATAAACTAGAATAGCCATTCGAATCAAAGTTGTAAACACATGGAAGAAACAAAATATACCAAAAATAAAAAGTATTTTATCAAAACTTGTTCTCAAAACACAATTACAAAGATTCCAATACAAAACCAAAACTAAAAACAAAGGGCCATGTTATACTTTTTAATCCCGTGAAGTCCCACCATAAGTCTCGAGTGTAGAAGCTCCTTTGGTGGCGATGCAGGTCAAGGGAGCTAAGCCAAATCGAGCTAAGAACCTAGAAGGTGGAGAAGAGTGTTTATGGAGTGATTTGGGTGGTGTTTCGACCTTGGGTTGGAGAGCTTCAAATTTTTGGAGTGAGGAAGTGATTAGGGCAGAGCTTAGGCGTCTAGAATGAGTGATACTTTTTTTCTGGTCGAAGTTCCCTTTTATATAGATATCAAACCTCTTCTCCAAATCTTCTTAAGAAACAAGTTAACTTTATTCGGGTAACCTGACCCTTCTCCACTAAAACAGGAATTTCCATCGTTCTAGGACTCCAAATCATGTGATTCCAATTGGGATAAAAACTGTACTTCTATATCTTTGAGACCATATATTTATCACAATTGGATTCATTCGACACTGATCACAATGGTCTGCCGAAGTGGGATAATGTGCACATGCTGATATCTGCTTCCTAGCTTCTAATCCATCTTCTTCTTTTGGCTTTTTTAATTATTCTCTTTGTATTTGACCCATCTTCATTAATTTTTTTCATTATTTATAAATATTGGACTTCTTTATAGGTATAGAATTAGCCTCCTTAATATATATATATATAGTCCATGACAAATGCAACTCCTAGATGGACTAGGATTGCATCTCCCTCTTCAGTCATGATTAGGAAACGTTTCCTACACCAATTAGGAAAGACTCGAACACTTCCTTTTCACTTTAAGATATATTTTACACATGTGTTCCAAATCCGAATTCACTTTCCTACTCTTCCAAGGACTTCTACGCTAACAAGGATTCCTAGGTTAAATAGGATTCATCATTTTTTTGCATTTTCCCTCCATTTTAACCTCATTTATTCGTCTCCATTATTTAAGACCTAAACAATAACAAAGTAAGTTAGAAAGAATAGTATTAAGGTCATAACATAGCTAAATGTAAAGAGAAATATTGAAAGGACCCAATCCTGATTCAGTTACCTAAATCGGAACCGAACCCCTTTTGAAAATACGAGCCAACAAAAAATTTTCAAAATTTCGGCAGAGTTTCGATACTAACGTGGAATTACCATAACCTGCACCCAGAAAATAACACTTCATCCTATGCCACAAAAACCAAACCGTGGGCACCAATTCCATCCGGATTTCTCAACATCAATATAATCAATAACAGTAAACAAACTGTACTATGTATATATGTATATCCGAGAAAAATCCGTATAAACATGTATACGAATGTATCAGAGCGACCTCTAGTTTAAAATATATACAACATATACATCAGTAGGCGAAACAAGAACCTACTGGAAAACACAGTTAGCTCAGATCACTAGCCTCCAAACCGCGACGTGAAACACCAAACCTGAACTGAAAATTGGGCACGAAAACCGAAAAGCTCAGGGGAAAGACAGGAAACTCGTTAGAGTGAGTGGACAAAAATAAATGTCTTTCACCAAGTAATATATGTTATAAAAACATATGCGAGTCTAACTATAAATAATCAAATCAAACAGTATACGAGGAGACGCTAACTCCAACTCGTAAACAGAGCATGCAAAGAAAATCTCACGGGGTCACTCATGGACACGTCCGTGCTAGTACAGTCGGAATCACGGAGTCCCTGACTTCCACATGATCCATAGCCAGAAATGGCCTCGGTTCTGGGGTACTGCCCCTCACTGGTCAGGTCGGGGTACTGCCCCTCCTGGCGGCCTACAATCGGGGATCAGCCTAGAGGCAAGTGTATCGATACAACAACGTAACTGAGACTGTACTATGTGTAAATCAAATCATAAACATTTCGATGCAAATGCATGAAACAGCATATAAGTGTATGTATATTCGTATACATATATCCGTATAAGTATAATCGTATAATTGTAAAACACATGCTCATAATAAACATAATCTCGTATGAAATCTCATGCTCGTAAAACCATATTCATGCTGTATGCTCAAGTTCGTAAATCATATAAAAGACTCGCAAGATTTCCGTGAAAAGAAATTGTCCACTCACAGACACGCGTAATGCGCACTCGCGCTAAACTCGTGGTCCGGCGGAAGATCCCTCGCCTGAAGCACGATCACGATCCAGATCTCGATCTCGATCTCCTGAATATTCACAAAAACATAACTGATCAAAATCATAGTTCTCAAACCTGTACTGAATCACGGAAACCAACCGTTCCCGGAAATATGCAATGCGGTACAAAATGAATAACAGAAATTCCGAAATCTCCACTCAAAACCTCGACTGAAAATTGGCTAACCAAATCAACCCGAAAACCTTTGGACGACGATCAGGGCGTGATTTCAAGAAAAACGACATTAAAAACGTCGAAATCTGAAAAAGTCAACCCTCGCCGGAGCTCCGCCGTTGACCGCCGCCGCCGCCGGCGGCGCGCCGTCAACCGTGGAGTTTCACGGCGAAACTTTCCAAAATTGAAGATCACAAGCATTCGAACTACTTCCTCCACTACCATGAAGCCTAAATCTCATCGGAAGCTTTCCAAAACGACACAAACCCGAACGAAAATAACCCCTCCGGTGACTAAACCGGTGACCCTTAAATCTCATCAAAACAAAAAATCAAGTATACCAGGGGCATCACCTAAGCTAGGGGAGTAAAAACCCCACTCCGGCGAAATCTGACGAAACAACCCGATTCGGGTTCCACCTAAACGGCATCATTTTTTCCAAATCAAACACCAACACACTCGAAATCATTCAAGGATGCTAACTGTACCTGTCACGTGGCCGGAGGTGGCCGGAAAGTCAGTCGTCGGACGGCAATACCCAATCGGGAAACCTTTCCCCTTTGGTCAACAGGTCAGCTTTCCAATTTTGGAAAGTCAAAGTTCGGTCAACGGTCCAACAATGTTTTACGACTAATTCTTGACTATTCCGATATTTATACTCGCGCCTCGGGTCGATCGACGATTCGGAATGGATAACCATCACGATTCGGAAAAACTCGAAACAATCGGATAAACTCGTCGGAAACCGAAACTTCAAACAATCATAAAATATTCCTCGTTTATCGGAAAAATCTTCCGGAACCGTCCACGAGCTCGAAATCACGTACTCTACAATTTCTGTGAAGACACTCAACTCAAATTCTCGACCGAAAACATAGTCGCGAATCGAATCGGCAAACCACAAATATGACAATAAACTGCGACTAAACTCAATCTCGAGAATCGTGCCGAATATGCATCAGATTCTGGTTCGGGTCGTCACAAATCTACCCCCCTTAAAGAAATTTCGACCTCGAAATTTACGTACCTGTCAAGTGAACAGATGAGGATACTGCTCCTGCATACGCTGCTCGATCTCCCAGGTGGCCTCCTCAACCGAGTGGTTCTGCCATAAGACCTTCACAAGCGGAATCACACGGTGTCTCAACTCCTGCTCACGACGATCGAGAATCTGCACTGGCTCCTCAACATACGATAAATCCTCTCTGATCGGCAACTGCTGTGGGGCTAACACATGTGAAGGATTTGAGATGTACTTCCGCAACATCGAAACATGGAAGACATCATGCACACGAGCCATCTCAGCCGGTAACTCAAGTCTATATGCAACAGCTCCAACCCTCTCCGTAATCTCATACGGACCAATGTACCGTGGTCGAAGCTTGTCACGCTTCCCGAAACGCACAACTCCTCTCCACGGAGATAGTTTCAAAAAGACCCAATCACCAACCTCAAACTCTAAACTCTTCCTCCTCACATCTGCGTAACTCTTCTGCCGATCCTGGGCGATCTTCAACCGATCCCGGATAATCTGTATGTCCTCCATCGTGGTTTTCACCAACTCAGGACCAATGAACCAACGCTCGCCCACCTCACTCCAACACAACGGAGTGCGACACTACTTCCCGTACAGAGCCTCGTACGGTGCCATCTCAATACTGGCCTGATAGCTGTTGTTGTAGGCGAACTCAATCAAGTGTAACTGCTGATCCCAGTTTCCGCGAAACTGCAACACACACGATCTCAGCATATCCTCAAGTGTCTGAATGGTCCGCTCGGATTGCCCGTCAGTCTGAGGATGAAAAGCTGTACTAAATTGCAACCTCGTGCCCAACGCTCGCTGTAAAGCCTGCCAAAACTCAGAAGTGAACTGACTATCTCGGTCAAAAACAATGGACACAGGCACACCATGCAAGCGAACAATCTCTGATAAGTACAACTTGGCCAATCTACCCACTGAAATCTTTCCTGGAAGTGCAAGAAAATGTGCGGATTTCGTCAATCGGTCAACAATAAACCAAATGCCAGTGTTGCCCGCCGAAGTACGCAGCAACTGATAGACGAAATCCATCGTAATATGCTCCCACTTCCAAACCGGAATCTCAAGTGGCTGTAGTTTCCCTGCAGGTTTCTGCCTCTCCGCCTTCACCTGCTGACAAATCAAACATCGACTCACGTACGCGGCAATCTCCCGCTTCATATTGCGCCACCAATAGTACGCTCGAAGTGTACGAAACATCTTCGTACCTCCAGGATGCATCGCATACGCTGAACTGTGGGCCTCGTCCAGAATCTCCTTCTTCAAGCCCTCATCTCTGGGTACACATAGCCTGCCTCTGAACAACAACGTACCGTCGTCGCTCAATCGGAACTCTGTAGGCACACCATTCCGTATCATAGTCTTCTTGCCCAACAAGTAAGGATCTGAATCCTGGGCCTCTCGTACCTGATCAACCAGTACGGGTCGAACCTGAAAACTGGCCAACAAAGCTCCATCATCATCATACCCAAACAAAGCACCTGTAGCTCGAAGCTCGGCTAACATCGATACTCTGGCCACACACATGTGAAATAATGAGGCTCCAGATTCCCGGCTAAGTGCATCTGCCACAACATTGGCCTTCCCCGGATGGTACTCAAACGTGCAATCGTAATCGTTGATCAACTCTATCCATCGGCACTGCCTCATGTTCAAATCCGGCTGCGTCCGCAAGTAGGTGAGATTCTTGTGATCAGTGAAAATCTTACACTGAGCACCATACAAATAATGCCTCCAACTCTTCAACGCTAACACAATAGCGGCTAACTCCAAATCATGCGTCGGATAGTTGACCTCATGCGGTTTCAGCTGCCTGGAATCATATGCCACAACTCTACCGTGCTGCATCAACACACAGCCAAGGCCCAGCTTTGACGCATCACTGTATACAACAAACTCACCACTGTCGTCTGGTAATGTCAGAACCGGTGCAGTAGTCAATCTCTCCTTCAAGAGCAAGTAAATCTCCTCGCACGCATCAGACCACTCAAACTTGACACCTTTCTTCGTCAATCTGGTCAGTGGTGTAGCAATCCGGGAGAAATCCTGTACAAACCGTCGATAATAACCTGCTAACCCCAGGAAACTCCGAATCTCCGGCACAGTAGTGGGTCTACTCCAGTTCAGCACGGCCTCGATCTTGTCAGGATCTACATTGACTCCCTCGGCCGAAATCACGTGGCCCAGAAACTTCACACTATCCAACCAGAACTTACACTTACAACTGATGGTCCCGCAAAGTCCGCAATACTACCCGCAAGTGCTTTTTGTGCTGGCCCATACTCCTGGAATATATCAGGATATCGTCAATGAATACAATCACGAACTTGTCTAGGAATAGTCGAAACACCCGATTCATCAAGTCCATGAAAGCTGCGGGGGCGTTGGTCAACCCAAACGGCATAACCAAAAACTCATAGTGCCCATACCGCGTCCTGAATGTTGTCCTGGCTACGTCAGAGTCACGGATCCTCAACTGGTGATATCTGGATCGAAGGTCAATCTTCGAAAAGACTGCTGCTCCCTTCAGCTGATCGAACAAGTCATCAATCCGTGGCAACGGATACTTGTTCCTCACTGTAACCTGATTCAGCTTCCGATAGTCGATGCACAAACGCATGGACCCATCCTTCTTCCGCACAAACAACACCAGAGCACCCCACGGAGAAACACTCGGTCGAATGAATCCCTTCTCTAGCGGAGCTGAATCTGCAACTCCTTCAACTCCGCAGTCGCCATCCGGTACGGTGTCTGGGAAATCGGTCCAGTACCCGGCAATAACTCAATGGTAAAATCAATCTCCCGTACAGGGGGTATACCAGGTAACTCTGCTGGAAACACATCCGGAAACTCGGACACAACCTCAATACTACCAAGGTCTGGCACTGCAGCTGAAGTATCCACAACATGGGCTAAGTAAGCCATACAACCCTTCTTCATCAACCGATCCGCCCTCATCGCGGAAATCAAACACGGTAGTGAAGTGTTCTTCTTGCTACGGAATAGTATCTCAGGTAACCCTGGTCGTCGAAACGCGACCTCCTTCCTGTGGCAATCAAACATGGCCCAGTGCGACTCCAAAAAGTCCATACCCAATATCAGATCAAAATCCACAATATCAAGCAATAACAGATCAGCGGCTAAACCATGGCCATCAATAAACACCTCACAATCTCGGTAAACCCAACCGATGCTCACAACCTCACCTGACGGATACAACACTCTCCAGCACCCCGGAAGTGGAGATGCAGGTACCGTAGCCAATGATGACAGTCTAAATGATATGAATGAATGTGTAGCGCCCGGATCTAACAATGCAAGTACAGGAATACCAAAAACATGTAACGTACCGATAATGACCTCCGGTGATGCTCTGCCCTCACGTAGAGTCATAGCATGAACCCTCGCCTGTCCGGCTGGTCGTCCTCGCTAGGGCTGACCCTGCTGTCTGCCCTGACCTGCAAACTGAGCTGGTCGCACTCCCGAAGTGGCACCTCGCTCTCCTCCGGAACTCTGAGCTGCCTGATCACCAGCACCAACTAACTGAGGACACGCCCTCGCATAGTGACCCACCTGGCCACAATGAAAACAGTTGAGGGTACCTCGCTGACACGAACCAAGATGATACCTATTGCACAGATTGCACAATGGATACTCCCTTGGTGCAGCAAATGAACCACCAGTACGTCGAGGGTAACTGGAACCGCTGGAATCCCCACTAGCCTGTGGTCGTCGCGGTCGATCTCTCCTCCATAACGGTCTCCGCCTCGGTACACTAGCTGGTGGGCGATAAGATCCACCACCTGAAGATGAAGCTGGACCGGAAGTATCAGAACTCAGCCTCTACGAAGGCCCCTAACTTGGTTCACCTTCCTCAAACCGTCTCGGCCGATACCTCTGCTGTCTCTCCTGCTCAATATCCTCGCCTCGGAGTGCAGCACTAACAAACTCATCAAAGTTGTTCCGAGGCATCGTAGTCAGTGTCGCCTTGATGTTCAGATTCAATCCCAGCTCAAACCTACGACACTTGGCTTCCTCTGTAGCCACCATATCCCACGCAAAACGAGACAAACGGGTAAACCGATCCCGATACTCAAGTACAGACATACTGCCCTGCCTCAAGTTCGTAAACTCCTCGTACTTGCGCTGCTGGGTAGCCTGATTAAAGTACCTCCGCATAAACAGATCACGGAACAATGTCCACGGTGTATCAGCCGGAACCCTGTCGGTACTAACCCACCAAAAGTATGCATCACCCTCAAGTAAACCAACTGCAGCTACTGTCATCTACTCAGGAGTATACTGCAGACGTTCACAAACACGCTCAATCTGAACCAACCATGCCTCGCATATCTCTGGATCAACTGAACCCGAAAACACAGTAGCACCAGCTGTACGAGCCTTGACCACAGGGTCAAAACGCTCTTCCAAACGCAGCACTCGCATCAGCAAGTCACGCGTTCGGTGATCCTCATCAGGATCATCATCCCGATCAACACGGGGACCACGTCGAGGAGGCATCCTACTGATACAAGACAAGCATTAGGTACAAGCAGAAAGCACGTAATCATGAAACCGCAGATATTTGAGGACACACAACACCCGAAGTATTGATGAGTACTGCTGGCCAGTCGGGTCATCATTCCAGTCATGCTGTATCAACTCAAATACCCTAAGCATCACAGCTATAAGAGTCTACAGAATCTGACAACCTAATGCTCTGATACCAAGCTGAAAGGATCCAATCCCGATTCAGTTACCTAAATCGGAACCGAACCCCTTCTGAAAATACGAGCCAACAAAAAATTTTCAAAATTTCGGCAGAGTTTCGTTACTAAACGTGGAATTGCCATAACCTGCACCCAGAAAATAACACTTCATCCTATGCCACAAAAACCAAACCGTGGGCACCAATCCCATCCGGATTTCTCAACATCAATATAATCAATAACAGTAAACAAACTGTACTATGTATATATGTATATCCGAGAAAAATCCGTATAAACATGTATCAGAATGTATCAGAGCGACCTCTAGTTTAAAATATATACAACATATACATCAGTAGGCGAAACAAGAACCTACTGGAAAACACAGGTAGCTCAGATCACTAGCCTCCAAACCGCGACGTGAAACACCAAACCTGAACTGAAAACTGGGCACGGAAACCGAAAAGCCCAGGGGAAAGACATGAAACTCGTTAGAGTGAGTGGACAAAAATAAATGTCTTTCACCAAGTAATATATGTTATAAAAACATATGTGAGTCTAACTATAAATAATCAAATCAAACAGTATACGAGGAGACGCTAACTCCAACTCGTAAACAGAGCATGCAAAGAAAATCTCACGGGGTCACTCATGGACACGTCCGTGCTAGTATAGTCGGAATCACAAAGTCCCTGACTTCCACGTGATCCATAGCCAGAAATGGCCTTGGTTCCGGGGTACTGCCCCTCACCGGTCTGGTCGGGGTACTGCCCCTCCTGGCGGCCTACAATCGGGGATCAGCCGAGAGGCAAGTGTGACGACCCGGACCAGAATCAGCAGTATGATCAGCTATATACATGAGTTACTGCATAGTCGCAGAGTTGCGACAGTTGTTTTAATTGCCGAAACTTCTTAACGACTTCATTATTGGCCGAGAATTGGAGCTGGGTCTCTTCTCGAGAGTCGTTGTACGTGTGATTATGAGTTCGTGGGCGGTTCCGGATCATTATTTGGACGACTGAGGAATTAGTTATAAATATTTGAAATTTCGACGGAAACGGATTATAATGGCGAGCTACTTAACGACTAAATTATTGGACGAGATTTTGGCTTCGGATCCTTCACGGAAGTTGTTCGGAATTTAATTTGAAGTTCGTGGGAACTTCTGCAACATTATTTTGAGTTACGAAGATTTAGTTATGATTATTTCCGTTTGTTGATTATTTAGTCGGTTTAATGTGTGTTGCTTTGAAGGGTTGACTTTTTATCCGTTTGGTCGATGTGTTTGACTTTGGGTTATAATAAAAGAGTATGGCGAGACGAGTTTGTTGCCGTGAGAATTATTGGAATCGGAATTACGACGAGGAAGTTACGGGTGTTTAAAGTTTGACGAAAAGGATAAGTATGAAGTTTCCTAATCGGGGAAGCTATAAATAGTAACCTACCTAAAAGGGAAAGTCAAAGACTTCAATTAATGGTGGTTGACCTGGTTTGACCGATTTGACCAAGAGGGAGGTGTGGCTCACGACGGCGGTGAGGGACTTTCCGGCGACCTTTGGGCTTGATCCTTACCTCTTTGGACTCGGCTTGGCTGCCCCGTGTGGATGCCGGCCACCGTTCACGGCGAGGTGGACGGTGGAGAGAGAAAGTTTGAATCAAAGTTTGTGAATTTTGGGTTTAATGGTGGTTTACGTTTCGGGCCGAGTTGAGCTCAATCATGGACTGGGTTTTGTAGCTCTCCTCTCAAGGATTCCAACCATGTAAGTATGAAGTTCTAATTCGATTTGTGGAAGGAGAATTTTGGATTTGAAATTTGTGTTTCAATTCGGGTTTTCATGAAATTGAGCTAGTTTGAGTGTGAATTGGACTTCGGTGCAGTTATGGAAGTTGCTCAGTGGACGATTTTGAGTGGAATTGGTGCAGCTCCGCCGTGAAATTCTTCGGCCGGCAGCGGCGCCGCCGTGGGCGGCGGTCAACGGTCAACAGTTTAACTTTTTGGACATTCGACAAGTTCCATGTCATTTGACTCGAAATCGCACTCCGATCGCAGTGGGGAGGTTCGTTTTTCGAATTGAGCATCCGAACGTAAAGCGAGGTATTGAGGTGTTATATAAGGATTTTCGACGATTCGTCGGCTTTGAGTTATGTGTTTCCGGGAACGGTGGGTTCTCGTGATTTATCTTGCATTGTCGAGATATGATTTTGAGATATGGATTTTGTGAATATTCAGGGGTTCGTGATCGTTTGTTTGGCGAGGAAGTTTCCGCCGGATCACGGGTTAACGCGATACGCGTTACGCCAGTCTGTGAGTGGACATTTCTTTTCACGGAAAATCTTGCGAGTCTTTTATTTGATTTATGAACTTGAGCATGCGTATGAGATTTCGGATTACATGAGCATGTGTTTTTACGATTATACGATTATACTTATATGAATATACGTATTCGAGTATACATACACTTATATGTTGTTTCATGCATTTGCATCGAAATGTTTGTGATTTAGTTTACACAGAGTACAGTCGTTATATGTTGTTGTATCGATACACTCGCATCTCGGCTGATCCCCGAGGATGTGTACCGGGGGAGGCTGTGACTCCTGACCCGTGACCTGTACCGGGGGGAGGCAGACCTCTGACCTGAGGCCTTTCTGGCTAGAATTGCGTGGAAGTCTGGGACTCCGTGATTCTGACTGTACTAGCACGGTGTGTATCCATGAGTGACCCCGTGGGATTTTTACTTGCATGCTCAGTACACTGGAGGAGTATGAGTTTTACCTCGTGTACTTGTTATTTTATTTACCTGGACTCGCGTATGTTATTTTAAACATATATATTAACTGGTGAAAGACATTTATTTTCGTCCACTCACTCTAACGTGTTTATTGTCTTTCCCCTGGGATTTTCGGTTTCCGTGCCGAGTTTGCAGTTCAGGCTCTGGTGTCGCACGTCGTGGTCGGAGGCATAGTACTCGAGCTACTTTGTTTCATCCAGTAGGTTTATTGTTCTACCTACTGTGGTATGCGTATATGATTATGTATTAGAAGTCGCTCGGAGTTTCCTATTGAATATGTTATACGATTTTACCCGGATTTCAGTAAAGTATATATTATATGTATTGTTTACTTTACTATTGATATATTGAGAAATCCGGATGGGATTGGTGCCCACGGTTTGCTTTTTGTGGCATAGGATGAAGTGTATTTTCCGCGTGCAGGTAATGGTAATTCCACGCTAGTAACGAAACTCTGCCCAAATTTCGAACAGTTTTTGTTGGTTCGTGTTTTCGAAGCGGTTTGATTCCGATTTAGGAGGCTAAATCGGTGTTGGGTCCTTTCAGCAAGTGTATCGATACAACAACGTAACTGAGACTGTACTATGTGTAAATCAAATCATAAACATTTCAATGCAAATGCATGAAACAGCATATAAGTGTATGTATATTCGTATACATATATCCGTATAAGTATAATCGTATAATTGTAAAACACATGCTCATAATAAACATAATCTCGTATGAAATCTCATGCTCGTAAAACCATATTCATGCTATATGCTCAAGTTCGTAAATCATATAAAAGACTCGCAAGATTTCCGTGAAAAGAAATTGTCCACTCACAGACTCGCGTAACGCGCACTCGCGCTAAACTCGTGGTCCGGCGGAAGATCCCTCGCCTGAAGCACGATTACGATCCAGATCTCGATCTCGATCTCCTGAATATTCTCAAAAACATAACTGATCAAAATCATAGTTCTCAATCCTATACTGAATCACGGAAACCAACCGTTCCCGGAAATATGCAATGCGGTACAAAATGAATAACAGAAATTCTGAAATCCCCACTCGAAACCTCAACCGTGGAGTTTCACGGCGAAACTTTCCAGAATTGAAGATCACAAGCATACGAACCACTTCCTCCACTACCATGAAGCCTAAATCTCATCGGAAGCCTTCCAAAATGACACAAACCCGAACGAAAATAACCCCTCCGGTGACTAAACCGGTGACCCTTAAATCTCATTAAAACCCAAAATCAAGTATACCAGGGGCATCACCTAAGCTAGGGGAGTAAAAACCCCAACAATTCCACTCTCAAATCTCGCCGGAGCACCACCTCCTAACTCTGGCGAAATCCGACGAAACAACCCGATTCGGGTTCCACCTAAACGACATCATTTTCTTCCAAATCAAACAGCAACACACTCGAAATCATTCAAGGATGCTAACTGTACCTGTCACGTGGCCGGAGGTGGCCGGAAAGTCAGTTGTCGGACGACAATACCCAATCGGGAAACCTTTCCCCTTTGGTCAATAGGTCAGCTTTCCAATTTTAGAAAGTCAAAGTTCAGTCAACGGTCCAACAGTGTTTTACGACTAATTCTTGACTATTCCGATATTTACACTCGTGCCTCGGGTCGATCGACGATTCGGAGTAGATAACCATCACGATTCGGATAAACTCGAAACAATCGGATAAACTCGTCGGAAACCAAAACTTCAAATAATCATAAAATATTCCTCGGTTATCGGACAAATCTTCCGGAACTGCCCACGAGCTCGAAATCACGTACTCTACAATTTCCGTGAAGACACTCAACTCAAACTCTCGACCAAAAACATAGTCACGAATCGAATCGGCAAACCACAAATACGACAATAAACTGCGACTAAACTCAATCTCGAGAATCGTGCCGAATATGCATCAGATTCTGGTTCGGGTCGTCACAAATATATTAAGAATTAAGCATAAAATGCATAGATCAAATTCCCACACACTTAGACTTTGCTAGTCCCTAGCAAAAATTAAAACACAAGAAAGACTAGAAATAAAGAGAACACACAAACCCAACGTTGGAGCTAGTCTCCACATTGGAAAACTGTAAAGAATTTAAAGACTCAAATACTAAAACACTTTTAAGGCCTTAGCTAAAAATGTCTCAGGAATTTTTGTAAGTATATGGCGATGGAATCACAAAAATGTAGAGTGAATGCTCAATGATTTCAAGAGATAGTAGAGATGATAGAGATATGATAATGTTATGAACAAGTAAGACTTGGAGAAAACAATGGTGAAGTTATAGTTATACATATTTCGAACAAGTTCAAATCAATCTCACAAGGATGCACTCATCATATTTTTCACTTATGAAAAGTGGTTCACTTAAAATATATATGAATAAAATCGAGGAACCTCATGAATGGGACTGAATTACTTGCACAAATGAACCCAAATCATATGTTTACTCATGCAACTTACTCAACCAATCGAAGGCTACTCATCTTAAGGATCATAAATGTCTTGAGAAGGGTTGTAATCGGCTGAGGCTAAGGCATTAGAAATTTAGATATGTGGTGGTAAAAACGTTCCAAAGACTTAGTCATAGCACCAAAACTTCATCAATTCGAGCTCAATCTTTTGGACCAAGTCTCGTGTGTCAAACTTCAAAAACGAGGGCCAGATTTCATCTTTTTAGGCCCTAACTTCATTCTAAACTTTAAATGATCATAACATTCATACTTTAGAACATATTGCCAGAGAGCTTTATTGTTTCTTTTCTTGCTCATGATTTATTTTTTTCTTTTTCTCGGCAATCACACTTTTTTCACGCTTTTAGATAAGTCTTCCCCATATTTTTCATTCTTTCATTATCTTCAATCCACCTTCATGTTCTAGCTTCTAAATTCTTCACCAAGTCTTTAGAACAAGGGTATGAGTTTCTACACTAATCTAAGTGTTTAGTTATATATGTGGCAATGAAAGAAAAGGCTTAACGTAGGCTCAAAGTGGTTATCTAGAGGGGAGTCGCAACTTGTGCGCACAAAAGGGACATATGGTTGTTTGGTTAAGTGGTGGAAAACCTAAATGTCTTTAATCATATCCAAAATAAGAGTATATATCAACTTAAAAGCTTTGCAAATATACACGAGTAAGTTCTAGTATTCTCTAATTCATTGAAATCTGTGGTAAGCCATATGATAAGGCATGTAAATTTTTTTGAGACTTATGCACGAAATTCATTCGTAAAGAAGTATTGTAGGCTCAAAAACTCACTTTAAGGTTTGTATGATCTAAAAGCTGATTCTAACATACAAAATCTGTACCATGTTTATGCAAACCATATCCACTACATGTCATGAAAATCAAAATATCTCAATTAGCACAAGAAATTACATGCAAAGCCATATGTTTGTTCTTTTTGGTCCAATTTCATAATAGACTAACTAAGGGCATCCTAAAGACTCTTAAAACACTAAGTTAAACAAAAAGACTCAAGACACTCAAACAAGCGTAGACTTAGTTATTGTCTTCTTTAGACAACCTTACTGAAATGGCTAGTCAGCGAGAGAGACCAAGAGAGGTAGGAGTGATTTTTGAGCCTGTCTTTTCTCACATCCAAAACCTGTCCTAGCAACTGTCCCCTTCCAAACACCAACTCACATAGGATATACTTGCTAAAAGACAAATGTTCATCCACTACGCTAATTAAAATACTAAGATTTTATTAGGGCATCATCTTCCTCACACTTAAACTCTACATTTTCCTCAATGTAATCAAGTAAAACATAGAATCAAGCATGGAATATAGGTTTTACGAAAATCTAACTAAGAAATAATGAAAGGTACGAAATAAAAAAGAGAAAGGGAAGAGAAAGGTACGGAAATCTAACTAGACATTGGCTCCAGACGAACGGTTCTCTCTAAAATCTTCTTTATCTCACGGTTGGAAAGTTAAGCTTTGCTATTCATTTGAGGATGATACTATGTAGAAATATTGTGCATGAAACCATACTTCTTCAATAATGCTTCCACTTTCTTGTTGTAAAAGTGACTTCCTCCATCGCTGATTAGAATGCGTGTCATTCCAAACCTTGTGAAAATACTAGCCTCGAGAAAATCTGCAACAACTCGCGAATCATTAGTTCGGGTGGCTCTTGTTTTGACCCATTTTGAGATATAATCCACGGTGAGTAAAATATAAGTAAAACTGTTAGATGGAGGAAAAGTTCCCATAAAATCTATGCCCCAATCATAAAAAAAATTAAGCATATAGTGTTGTGGAATTTGATCTCTAGGTTCTAAATTACCGGATCTTTCACACCTATCACATTTGGCACAAAGTTCATGAGAATCAAGAAATAAACTAGGCTAAAAGAATCCACAATCTAACACCTTAAGGGTTGTTTTCTTCAAATCAAAAAGACCTCCACATGCACCATTATGACAAAACTCAACAATGGACTTAAATTCACTATCCGGAATGCACCTCCTAATAACTAAATCAGAACATTGTTTCCACGAGTAATTTTCATCCCAAATGAAAGTCCTAGCATTATTCCTAAATTTTTTATGTTGAGAACTAGGCAAGGAAGAAGAAAAGTCATTGGTAACTAAGTAATTAACGATATCCCCATACCATGGAGTTTCAGAAGCACTTACCTTGATTCCAAAGAGTTGTTCATTTGAAAAATTTTCCTCAATAGCAACGGCTTCTTTTTCATGCACAGTCCGTGACAAATGCTTAGCTACCATGTTTTCTACTCCATTCTTGTCCTTGATTTCGATGTCAAATTCTTGGAGTAGAAGTATCCATCTAATGAGCTGTGGCTTAGGATCCATTTTCGCCAACAAATACTTCAAGGTTGTGTGGTCTGTGTAAACAATCACCTTACTTTGCAGCAAGTATGATCGACACTTGTCAAGTGCAAACACCACAGCGAGCAACTCCTTCTCGGTTGTTGTATAGTTCATTTGAGCTACATCAAGTATCCGAGAGGCATAGTATATGGCGTAGAGCTTCTTGTCCTTCTGCAAACCCAAAGCAACTCCAATGGCATAGTCTGAGGTGTCACACATTAATTCAAATGGAAAAGATCAATTCGGGGCACAAAGGATAGGAGCATTCGTGAGAAGCTCCTTTAATTTCTGAAAAGTAGATCGACAATCATTATCAAACACAAAGGGAGTGTCTTTTTGGAGCAGCTTACACAAAGAGCAAGAGATGTGGAAAAATTCCTTGATAAATCTTCAATAAAAACCTACATGACCAAGAAAAGAACGAACAACTCTAACCAAAGTTAGAGAGGGTAAGTAGCGAACAAGATCTACCTTAGATTTATCAACTTCTATCCCCCTAAATGAAACAATATATCCTAAAACGATCCCTTGAGTTACCATGAAGTGACATTTCTCCCAATTAAGCACTAAGTTCGTTTCAACGACTCTTTCCAAAATTAATTCTAAGTTCCGCAAGCATGCATCAAAATCCTTCTTAAATACACTAAAGTTATCCTTGGAAACTTCAATTATTTTCCAATCTAATTGGAAAAGATAGAGAACATGCAACATTGAAACGTACCTGGTGTGTTGCATAAACCAAACAGCATCTGTCTATAAGAAAGCGTTCCAAAAGGGCATGTAAACATTGTCTACTCTTGATCTTTCTCAGTGAAGCTTATTTGGTTGTAACCATAATATCCATCAAATAAGCAATAGTATGCGTGACCAGTCAATCTCTCAAGCATTTGATCAATGAATGGCAATGAGAAATGGTCCTTGCGAGTAGTGGCGTTGAGCTTTCTATAATCAATGCAAACTCGATGGTCGGTGATGGTTTTTGAGGGACAAGTTCATTTTTGCATTCTTTAAAAGTGATTACGGACTTCTTTATCACTACTTGCATAGGTGAGCCCCAACAGTTGTCCAAAATTGGATAAATGACTCCACAATGATGGAGTTTAATCACCTCCTTCTTCACTACTTCCATCATTGGCGGGTTGAGTCTTCTTTGAGCTTCTCTTGTATTTTTGGCGCCATCTTTAAGCAAAATCTGGTGCACACATGGTGCCGGATTAATTCCCATGATGTCTGCAAGCATCCAACCTATGACAAATTTGTATTTCGAGACAACTTGCACCAACTTCTCCTCTTATTCAGCCTCCACCGTTGATGAGATGATTACAGGAAAAATTTCATTCTATCACAAGTATGTATACTTCAAATGATCCAGTAACACCTTGAGCTCTAAAGTTGATGAGATGATTACAGGCAACGACGCCAAAAATTGATAACGCTCTAACTACAGTGCTTTGACAATAGAGGGAACGAGTGGGTTAGTACCATACATGATAGGAATAGTAGGAGTATGACTTAAAACCCATGGTGCTTCCTTAAGTTTCATGGCCATCTCTCAGATTCTAGGCTCCAAGATCTCTATCAATGCATCGAAAAAGACTTCATCCCTAAGTCGAGTCAGCCCCGATCCTTCTTGAATTTCCATGTTGCATTCATCTTCTCTAATGGTGTCTAAGTTTTGTTGCACCATGTTCTCCCCAATATCAATCAAAAATAAATTATTAACACTTGACGTTGGGAACTTCAATGCATCGAGAATGTTAAACTCGATCTTCTCTCCATCAATTTCCATGAAAAATATTCCTTGGAACACATCTATCTTTGTTCTTGCATTCCATATGAAAGGTCGTCCAAGTAGCAATAATGGACTTTCCTCCATGTCAACAATGTAAAAATCAGCTGGAAAAATGAGATTGTTGACTTGCACAAGAACATCTTCAACGTATCCCTTTGGATACTTATGAGAACGATTGGTTAGTTGTACGATGACATTATCATGCTTGAGTTTGCCTAAGTCCATGGATGCATAAAGGTAGTATTCAAATCCCTTGTCACCAATAACACAAGGAACTGAAAAACTCCTTGGATCCTTTAATTTTGGGGGTAGCCGACTTTGTAACACCGTAGAAATGGTTGCATTCAACTTCACTACCTCCTTCTCTCTTGTTTGCCTCCTTTGGGTACATAGTTCTTTCCAAAATTTGGAGTAAGAAGAGGCACTTACTTGATGCACTCAATCAAGGGCAGATTCACTTGCACCTTCTAAAAGATATCCAAGATTTCTTCATATTTATCATCTTTCTTTAACTTTGATAGCCTACTTGGAAATGGTGCACGAGCAAACAAAAAATTAGTATTAACCGAACTTGAAGGGATAGGGTTTATACCTTTTGTTGGGGTAGAGGGCGTAGGTAATGGTGCCTTAGTGGCATTTGGCGCCACTTTCTTCTTCTCGGCCTCTTGAGTTGCCGGATCTTCTTTTAAGTCTTCATCCTCTAAAACGTCATGAGGAGGTGCTTTGCTTATCTTGGGGGCTGGACCTTCTAGTACCTTCTCACTCCTTGTCATAATTTCACTCACATTCCTCGGATTTGGAAGTGTTTGAGGAAGAAGCTGCCAGGTCTCACTAATTTGGCCCATGAAGTCAACGATTTGGCCCATTTGCTTATTCATTTCTAAAATATCTCGGCCATGACTATCCAATTGAAAGGACCCAACCCCGATTTAGCTTTCTAAATCGGAATCAAACCCTTCCGAAAACACGAACCAACAAAAACTTTTCGAAATTTGGGCAGAGTTTCGTTACTAGCGTGGAATTACCATTACCTGCACGCGGAAAATACACATCATCTTCTGCCACAAAAAGCAAACCGTGGGCACCAATCCCATCCGGATTTCTCAATATATCAACAGTAAAGTAAAACAATAAATATATATATACTTTACTGAAATCCGGTATAAAATCGTATAACATATACCACAGAAAGCTCAGAGCGACATCTAATACATAATCACATACGCATACCACAGTAGGTAGAACAATAAACCTACTGGATGAAAGACAATAAACACGTTAGAGTGAGTGGACGAAAATAAATGTCTTTCACCAGTTAATATAAATGTTATAAAAACATATGCGAGTCCAGGAATATAAAATAATAAGTACATGAGGTAAAACTCATACTCCTCCAGTGTACTGAGCATGCAAGTAAAAATCCCACGGGGTCACTCATGGACACACACCGTGCTAGTACAGTCAGAATCACGGGATCCCAGACCCACACGTGATTCTAGCCGGAAATGGCTTCAGGTCAAAGGTCTGCCTCCCCCCGGTAAAGACCTCGGGTCAGGAGCCACAGCTTCCCCTGACAAATGCCTACCATCGGGGATCAGCCGAGAGGCGAGTGTATCGATACAACAACGTAACCACGACTGTACTCTGTGTAAACCAAATCATAAACATTTCGATGCAAATGCATGAAACAGCATATAAGTGTATGTATACTCGTATACGTATATTCGTATAAGTATAATCGTATAATCGTAAAACATATGCTCATGTAATCCATAACCTCAATACGCATGCTCAAGTTTGTAAATCACATAAAAGACTCGCAAGATTCAGTGAAAAGAAATTGTCCACTCACAGACTGGCGTAACGCGTATCGCGTTAACCCGTGATCCGGCGGAAAGTCCATCGCCAAACGAACGATCACGAACCCCTGAATATTCACAAAATCCATTTCTCAAAGTCATAACTCGACAATACAAATCAAATCACGAGATACCACCGTTCTCGGAAACACGTAATTCGAATACGACGAATCGTCGAAAATCCATATATAACACCTCAATACCTCGCTTTACATTCGGACGCTCAATTCGAAAAACAAACCTCCCCACTGCGATCGGAGCGCGATTTCGAGTCAAACGACATGCAACTTGTCGAAAGTCCAAAAAGTCAAACTTTGACTGTTGACCGCCACCCACGGCGGTGCCACTGCCGACCGGAGAATTTCATGGCGGAGCTGCACCTATTCCACTCAAAATCATGCACTGAGCAACTTTCATAACTGCACCGAAGTCCAATTCTTACTCTAACCACGTCAATTTCATGAAAAACCGAATGTACACACAAATTTCAAATCCAAAATTCTCCTTCCACAATCAAAATTAGAACTCCAAACTTACATGGTAGCTTGCTAGTGAGGAGAGCTTCAAAGCCCACCCAAAATTCCAGCTCAATTCGGTCCGAATCACCAAACCCGAATCACAAAGTTTTCCTCCATTTTCTTGCCGGAAATTCTTCCTCCACCGTGGACCATGCCGGAAAATGAGGCCGGGGGTGAGCTCGGGACCTCGAGACGAAGAGAACAAGACCACCCCCACGTCGTGGGGTGGCCGGAACATCCCTTGCCACCGGCGAGCCGTACGGCGTCGCACCACCTCTCCACAGCTCGGTCAAACTAAGTTGACCGGGTCAAAGAATTAAATGAAATGTTGACTTGCCAATTAAGGAAACCTTCTATTTATATACATGCTCAATATGGAAACTTTCCCAATAAGGAACCCAACAAACACGCTTTTCGGCAAACTTCAATTATTCGTAACTTTCTCGTCGTAATTCTGATTCCGATAATTCTTGCGGTCACAAACTCGTCTCGACATATTCTTCCAATATCACCCGAAGTTAAATACATTGGCCAATCGAATAAAAAGTCAACCATTAAACCAAACACATATTTAATCCACTAAACAAACAACAAACGGAAATATTCGTAACTAATTCTTCGTAACTCAAAATAATGCTCCGGAAGTTCCCACAAACTCGAAATTAAATTCTGAACAACTTCCGTGAAGAAGCCGAAACCAAATTCTCGTCCGGTAATTTAGTCGCTAACAAACCTGCCATTTAAATCCGTTTCCGTCGAAACTTCAAATATTCATAACTAATTCCTCGGTCGTCCAAATAACGATCCGGAACCGCCCACGAACTCGTAATCACATGTAGAACGACTCTCGAGATGAGATCCAGCTCCAATTCTCGGCCAATAATTTAGTCGTTAACGAGCCTGACGATTCGAATAACTGTCGGACAACTGCGACTATGCAGTAACTCACGTATATAGCTGATCATACTGGTGATTCTGGTCTGGGTCGTCACAAATCCACCCCCCTTAAAAAAAATTTCGACCTCGAAATTTCTGAGTCTGCCGACAACAAGTAGGAGCACTGCCTCTGCATACTGCTCAACTGCCCAGTGATAATATCGACTAAACACTCGAATAGCTGACTCCACAATAAGAGATAACTCCGTGCTGAAATCTCTGTACCCACAAATCACAAATCTAAACTGGCTCCACACAATAGCCAAGTGTTCCTACATAAGGAACAGATAGGGTACACAACACATAACAAACCTGAAACGTAGTTCCACCATACGGAACACAATACACACAAAAACCAACACTATAGGCGATGCCGAACTATACGGCATAACGCAAACTCGCCAATGACCACATATGGATCAAAACAACATGGCAATTCATAGCTCAATCTACAGACAACAACACAACTCACACACATGTCAACATAGCCCAAATACCAAACTCGAGCAATTATCATCCTGTTTCCGCTAAATCAAAAGTCTGTGGTAGTACATTCCACAAAATCAGAATCAAACATCAACTCAAACTCAAACCAAACTCACTCCAGCACAATGGAGTACAACATCGTCCTCAAAACGACATCATGCAACGTCGAAATCATAGTGATCCACAAAATGGTACTGCATGCAATCTCAAACAACTGGAACTGCTGGTCCCGAATCCTCCGGAACTGCAATACCGAGGTCCACAACATGCCCTCCAAGGCCTGTATAGTCCTCAAAGATCGCTCGTCAATCTGAGGACAAAAACCGGTACTAACTCGTGATCTGATTCCCAATGCTCGCTGCAAAGCTCACTAACACACAGTCGTAGCTGATTACCTCGATCAGCGAACTGGAACATAAGTACACACGTAAATGGCCAATCTCCGTCAAACACAGCTATGCCAGTCTGTCACTGAAATCCTTTTCCGAAAGTACAAGGAAATGTACCAAGTCCGTCAAATGGTCCACAATGGCTTGACAACTGGTACTACAAACCAAAATGCATAAGAACACACACAATCACAGCAACAATCGCCACGTCTAACCGGAAATCTCAAGTGGCCGATACCGCTCGGCAAGTCTCCGACTTCTAGCCATCGCCTGTTAACAAGTGGGGTATCTGCACACACCAGCTGCTATATTGCTCTTCATGTAGCGTCACGAGTAGTAAACTCGAAGTATCTGACACATCTCCGTACCACTAGCGCCAAACACGCGCAAAATCATGAGCCTCAACATCATCACACCCGAACTCTGCTCTCGTAGCCTATAACTCGGCTAATACAGAAACTCGAGCCACACACACATGAAACACGGAAGCTCCCGACTCTCGACTGAATGCATCAGCAACAACATCCCAAATGGAAAGTCAAAGTACGATCTCAAGTCCTTCTCGAATAAACTCAAAGATACAGCCATAGTTGTTAGCCGACTCCATCCATCAACACTGCCTCAAGCCCAAATCTGGCTGAAAACGCAAGTGGATGTAACTCAATTGATCAGAGTACATCCTACACCACGCTGCACGCCATAGCAGTAGTATCTCCAACTCTCTGGTGCTAACACAAAGACAGCTACACCCAAATCTTACATAGGATACGTAGCCACATAAAGTCTCCAATGCTTGAAACCATGAGCCACCGCTCTGTTACACTACATCAAATCATAACCAAATCCAAACCTCGATGCATCGCCATAACCTGCGAACTCGTCGCAGTCGTCAGGTAAAGTCAAAACCGAAGCAATGGTCAACCATCCTGCAGGAGTAAGTAACTCTCCTCGCGTGCATCGCACCACTCGAACTTGACGCCTTCTTCGTCAATCCGGAAAGTAAAGTGGCAATCCGGGGAAATCCTGCACAAGCCGGCAGTAATAGCCTGCCAAACCCAAGAGACTCCCGATCTCTGGTACAATGGTAGGGCAATCCCCAAATCCACATGACTTCAACTGGTCAGGATCCACGCCGACTCCCTCGGCTCACATTATACAGTCAAAAAAAAAACCGTCACGCTAATCGGCCAAAACTCATACTAACTGAACTTCGCAAACACCTGGTAGTCTCGCAAGGTCCGCGAAACCGCTCACAATTGCTTCAGGTGCTGGTCCACACTCCTGGAGTGAATCAGGATATTGCTAACAAACATAGCCGCAACTCGTCCAGAAACCGTCTGAACGCATGGTCCATCAAGTCCACACGATCTACGGGGGAATTGGTCAACCAAACAGCGTGACCAAAACTCCTGATGCCCGCACCGAGATCCGAAAGCTAACATAGCCACATCTGACTCACCGATCCTCAACTGATGGTATCCGAATCCGAAATCAATATCCGACAGGACTGAAGTTCTCGCGAGCTGAACAAACCACTCGCCAGTCCGAAGCGAAGGATACTCACTCTCCTCTGAAGCAAATCAAGCTTCCGGTAGTCAATGCACCACCACGTCGAATCATCCAACAACCACACAAACAATGCAGGAGCACACCACGCAAATTTGCGGGGTCGCATGAAATCTCCTGAAATCTCCTCCAGCAACTCCTGGAGTCGAAACTATAGCTCCATCAACTCCGCTGGTTCCGAACGACAAGATGCCGGTAAAATGAGTCCAGCGCCTGGTACAAGCTCAATGGTGTAGTCAATCTCTCGAACTGGAGGAACGCCTGGTAATTTCTCCGGAACACACCTGAAAACTCGGAAACCACCTCAATGTCACCAATGTCGGGTACAACAACCATAGTATCCACAACATGAGCTAAGCAACAACACAACTCGTCTCCACCATTCGCTCGACCATCACCACGAAACAGCATCTCGGGGAAATCTGGTCGTCGAATCACCACCACCATTTCGAGGCACTCAAACACAGCTAAACACATCGTTAGTAAGTCCATATTCACAGTCACACTAAAACCACGATGTCCAGCTATAACAAATCCGTGGCTAAGCTATATCCTCCAACAAGGATCTCGCAACCTCCGGACGGATACAACACTCTCTAAAATCTCGGAAGTGGAGACACAGGGACACAGGTACAATAGCCATGGATGTCCAACAACAATAACCTCGGAGAAAAGTCTGTCCTCAAACAAGGTCATGGCACGAACACTAACATGCCCAACTAGCCGCCCACATCAATTGCGACTTGCTGAATATCTCATCAAAAGGCAACATTGGTCAGACTTCAGGTACAACATGAGGATCTCCTCGTGAACTCTGAGCTGTCGAACCGCTAAAACAGCTGGCTGAGGGTGCTCCCTCGTAACATGACCCTCCTGGTCACCGAACAGAAACTGAAAGTGTACCATGAACACAAGTCACCGCAACACCTGCTGCGTGAATGGATCACCAACGATCGCCCAAACTCATGCCAGAGGAGCAAGTCCGCTACACTGTGATCTCCGTCATCACCAACGGATCCTCTGTTTGATCTAATGACCCTCAACAAAATCGAAAAGACCACAGCCTGATGAAGTCACTGATCCCGAAGTGTCGGAACTCAACCTCATCAAAATCTCGACTAAGTCCACTTCCCTCATAATAGCCTCGCCACTGAGTGCAACACACTAAGCTCCTCACGGATGTCTCGAGGCATATCAATTAGACTCTCTCTGATGCTCAGGTTCAAACTCATCTCGAACCTCATACTCTGCTTCCTCTGAAACCACATAACTCGTGCACATAGGGACAACATGTGAATAATGCATCTCTGCCTCAGATGGGTAAACACTCCACAGTCAAATGCTGGGTAGCCTGATAAACCATTACCGTATACACAACACTCTGAATGTAGGCCATGGAGTCGCAACCAGAACTCACACAATATCAGCCCACCAATCACAATGATCTGACTCAGGCAAACATCACTGCCATAAATCTCAGCTCTAAGGCAAAATATAGACGCTCATATACACATCCCCAGGCAAACCGTGCCACACAATTCTCTGAACTCTGAATACTCATCCAAATCCACAGTTCACTGGCAAATCAAGCGTCGAATGATCCTCAACTGGATCCACAACCGAAACGACACGGAAAGCAAGTCAGGAGGCATCCTAATGAATACAATATCGTTCACAACAAGTGGAACATAATCATGGAACTTCAAATATTTGAAAGTATACAACACCCGGAATTTGATGATTATCCGCCGGCCGGTCGGGTCACCATTCCAGACATGCTGTACATTCTCAAATATCCTTAGTAAACACGACTACAGAAGTCTACAGAACCTATAACCTAATGCTCTGATACCAAGCTGAAAGGACCCAACCCCGATTTAGCTTTCTAAATCGGAATCAAACCCTTCCGAAAACACGAACCAACAAAAACTTTTCAAAATTTGGGCAGAGTTTCGTTACTAGGGTGGAATTACCATTACCTGCACGCGGAAAATACACTTCATCCTATGCCACAAAAAGCAAACCATGGGCACCAATCCCATCCGGATTTCTCAATATATCAACAGTAAAGTAAAACAATAAATATATATATACTTTACTGAAATCCGGTATAAAATCGTATAACATATACCACAGAAAGCTCAGAGCGACATCTAATACATAATCACATACGCATACTACAGTAGGTAGAACAATAAACCTACTGGATGAAACAAGATTGCTCGAGCACTATGTCTCCGACCACGACGTGCGACACCAGAGCCTGAACTTCAAACTGGGCACGGAAACCGAAAAGCCCTGGGGAAAGACAATAAACACGTTAGAGTGAGTGGACGAAAATAAATGTCTTTCACCAGTTAATATAAATGTTATAAAAACATATGCGAGTCCAGGAATATAAAATAATAAGTACACGAGGTAAAACTCATACTCCTCCAGTGTACTGAGCATGCAAGTAAAAATCCCACGGGGTCACTCATGGACACACACCGTGCTAGTACAGTCAGAATCACGGGATCCCAGACCCACACGTGATTCTAGCCGGAAATGGCTTCAGGTCAAAGGTCTGCCTCTCCCCGGTAAAGACCTCGGGTCAGGAGTCACAGCCTCCCCTAACAAATGCCTACCATCGGGGATCAGCCGAGAGGCGAGTGTATCGATACAACAATGTAACCACGACTGTACTCTGTGTAAACCAATTCATAAACATTTCGATGCAAATGCATGAAACAGCATATAAGTGTATGTATACTCGTATACGTATATTCGTATAAGTATAATCGTAAAACATATGCTCATGTAATCCATAATCTCAATACGCATGCTCAAGTTTGTAAATCACATAAAAGACTCGCAAGAATTCCGTGAAAAGAAATTGTCCACTCACAGACTGGCGTAACGCGTATCGCGTTAACCCGTGATCCGGCGGAAAGTCCATCGCCAAACGAACGATCACGAACCCCTGAATATTCACAAAATCCATTTCTCAAAGTCATAACTCGACAATACAAATCAAATCATGAGAAACCACCATTCTCTGAAACACGTAATTCGAATACGACGAATCGTCGAAAATCCATATATAACACCTCAATACCTCGCTTTACATTAGGACGCTCAATTCGAAAAACGAACCTCCCCACTGCGATCGGAGCGCGATTTCGAGTCAAACGACATGCAACTTGTCGAAAGTCCAAAAAGTCAAACTTTGACCGTTGACCGCCGCCCACGGCGGCGCCACTGTCAACCGGAGAATTTCATGGCGGAGCTGCACCTATTCCACTCAAAATCATGCACTGAGCAACTTTCATAATTGCACCGAAGTCCAATTCTTACTCTAGCCATGTCAATTTCATGAAAAACCGAATGTACACACAAATTTCAAATCCAAAATTCTCCTTCCACAATCAAAATTAGAACTCCAAACTTACATGGTAGCTTGCTAGTGATGAGAGCTTCAAAGCCCACCCAAAATTCCGGCTCAATTCGGTCCGAATCACCAAACCCGAATCACAAAGTTTTCCTCCATTTTCTCGCCGGAAATTCTTCCTCCACCGTGGACCATGCCGGAAAATGAGGCCGGGGGTGAGCTCGGGACCTCGAGACGAAGAGAACAAGACCACCCCCACGCCGTGGGGTGGCCGAAACATCCCTTGCCGCCGGCGAGCCGTACGGCGTCGCACCACCTCTCCACAGCTCGGTCAAACTATGTTGACCGGGTCAAAGAATTAAATGAAATGTTGACTTGCCAATTAAGGAAACCTTCTATTTATATACATGCTCAATATGGAAACTTTCCCAATAAGGAAACCAACAAACACGCTTTTCGGCAAACTTCAATTATTCGTAACTTTCTCGTCGTAATTCCGATTCCGATAATTCTCGCGGTCACAAACTCGTCTCGACATATTCTTCCAATATCACCCGAAGTCAAACACATCGGCCAATCGGATAAAAAGTCAACCATTCAACCAAACACATATTTAATCGACTAAACAAACAATAAACGGAAATATTCGCAACTAATTCTTCGTAACTCAAAATAATGCTCCGGAAGTTCCCACAAACTCGAAATTAAATTCTGAACAACTTCCGTGAAGAAGCCGAAACCAAATTCTCGTCCGGTAATTTAGTCGCTAACAAACCTGCCATTTAAATCCATTTCCGTCGAAACTTCAAATATTCATAACTAATTCCTCGGTCGTCCAAATAACGATCCGGAACCGCCCACGAACTCGTAATCACATGTAGAACGACTCTCGAGAAGAGATCCAGCTCCAATTCTCGACCAATAATTTAGTCGTTAACGAGCCTGACGATTCGAATAACTGTCGGACAATTGCGACTATGCAGTAACTCACGTATATAGCTGATTATACTGGTGATTCTTGTCTGGGTCGTCACACCAATGTCTCCTTTGTTTTGGATTGACCATCCAAATGAACTTATGTCGAGGTAGACAATTGGGCCAACTTCTTATCGTAGTCCGGATTAGTGAATTGCTGGACCGGGGGAGCTTGTTGCATAGGTTGTATTGGAGTTTGAGGCATTGGCGGCCTAGCTTGAAATGGAGCATGTTGGTAACTTTGTTGAGGTGCCGGAGGGTTTAAACATCCCTCATTGCTACTCCACTTGAAACTGTTGTCAAAATTGTTATTGTTGTAACGTTGGCCTCCTTGATATCCAGCAATGACATTAACTTGTTCTGCTTCTCCATTTGACTCCATCAACATAGGGCATTCATCATTATGGTCCCCTTGCACATGATATACTCCACACATAGGTCCTTGAGCACTTGTTCTAGCATGGAGGCTAGCTTGTCATACTTTTCATCCGACACTTGCTTGGAACTCACTTCATTCACTGATTTTCATGGTGCCATCCCATATTGAGCATCATTATTTGCTCAGTTCTCCAAAAGTGTATGAGCTTTCATCTCATCCAAGTTCATGAATGATCCATTTGCAGCAGCATCAAGAAGTTCTCTATCAATCAGTTTGAGACCATCATAGAAGTAGTTCATAAGGTTGGTCTCTGAAAAATCATGGGAAGGGCTAGTGGCACATAGAACTTTGAAGCGATCATAGTACTACCCAAACGACTCATCTGAAGCTTGTGTTATCCCCATAATCTTCTTTCTCAAAATAGTGCTCTTAGAGGCAGAAAAGTACTTAGCTAAAAGCATTTCCGCAAGTTGCTTCCATGTCATTATGTGGTTAGGAGGAAGGTCCAAAAGTCAAGTTTGAACTCTATCCGTCAATTAGGTGAAGGACAAAGCATTGATCTTGAAGAGTTCTTGATCAGCTTCCAAGGGCTCATACTCATGCAAATGAACTAAAATTGCTTGAGATGCATGTTCGGATCTTCATTGGATTGCCCATGGAAGATAGGTAGACGGTGGAGGAAGCCACTCTTCAATTCGATGTCCTTCTTATCTGGTTGGGGATCTGGAAATGAAATGCATGAAGGACCACTACTCCATTCGGTTGAGCAAGTGCGTTGGCGAAGTGACTTGCATTCATTGTTGTTATTAGCGTTGTTGGCAGCCATGTGCTCTTGCTCTTCTTCTAAAAAATGCTCGGTGGAGTAATGTGATGAATGTGGAGAATCAATTTCGTCCTCAATGAGAGACTGGTTGAAAATTTGCTCCCTTGGAACAACTTGGACCTAAGCATCCACCAAAGACCAATTGTTAGTATCAAAATTATACACAATGAATACAAGATACTAGCCAAAATGTAAAAAATAAAAGAAAACAAAGTAAAAACATACTAAAACACACCAAACGACTGAAAATACTTCTTAAACACTAAAACACTCTAAATTAATGTTTAAACACTAAATGCAATGCAAACATGAATGTAAATTATTTAAACAACCTTAAATGTATGCAAAGTGGTTAGAATGCTCAAAATAAGTTAATACACATATACACACTATTTCTGCGAATTAGGCATATATACAATGCAAGACTTAGAATGAATGTTAGAAACATATATATATATGTTAAAAATGCAAGCACACAATATATCACTCGAATTCATGCATAGCACGCTCAAATTGTCATTTAAATATATCAAATAAGAACCTAAGTGAAGTATGGAGTGAATGAATAAGAGAACATGTTAGAAACCTGCGGAAAACACACAAGTTACGTGCTATATCATGAATGCAACGTGACCTTTCTTTTAGCCTCATGTCCCTAACTTCACTTAGGTTAGGGTACCCGGTGATGAAATTTGAGCATCACAAAGCCGCCAGAAGGTTATGCAAGCTAAAATGAAATGTTTGTTAGTCCATTACAAGTTTATATGCATAAACACATAATTTCGACATAGTATTATTTACAAGCATTGTACAAATTGACTGCGTCTAAGATTTAAAGAGAGTACATTACCTTGATCTTTAGGTCTTTCAATGGAAGTGCGACCCACGCCATAGTGTATGTTAATCTCAATCAATTTGTTTAGTAAACGGATAGAGATAACGCGAGAGGCAGGACAAATTTCAAAAAATATCCCGAGGCTAACTGGGCCAATGGTATATACTTTATTGATTTTTCTCTTTCTTAGATCCAAAAACTGTCACTAGTGATAACCCATCTAGACACCATATCCAACAATCAGCCAAATTTTTGAGACAATACACACCCTCAAGTCCTTTATAAACTCTGTCCTCAACCTCATATCCATAACTTCACTTAGGTTATGGTGTGCAGTGATGAAATCCATACATCATGAGGGGTTAATGAGATAAACCAGAAAAAGAGGTGCCACCTATTCCAAAAGAGTGAGACTTAATCAACGAAGCTTATGTACTCAATGTAAATCGAAGACTTCCTTTAACATGTAATATGGCTACAAAACAGATTGTAATATGAACAAGTATGTGTTATAAACAAGTATTTCATGTAAGAATTATAAACATGTATGTGTATTATTAATTTTCAGAACAAGAACACATTCCAAAATTGCACAACTTTAAGCACAACATCATGTCAGAATTTTCCAGAATTATTTGCTTATCCGATTACCATGATATTTTATAGACAAATATTAGGCAACAACCCACGAAAAACTGTGTAATTTTTTAAAATTTTATAAGACTTCTAGCTATGTCAAAGTAATTTCACAAAACAAGGCAGTGTAAAGTTTCAAAAACTTTAAACAAAAACATATGTACTAGTATATTATTTAAGTATAACAAACATATTCATACAAACGAAATGACACAAACACTTTACAATCCCCGGCAGCAGCGCCAAAATTAAAAATGTTCTAACTAACTATCAAATAAACACTTAATAATCAATCAAAATGTTACAATTTAAAACCTTTTTTATTGATGTAGCATTGATAAATTGGGATCGTTCTTAACCAGGGATTAAGGGTGCATGCATGACTATGTTCTAAGTTCAAGGGGGTATCAGAGTTTGGTTATTTAATCTATGAATTTAAAAAACGTGGCAAGCAACACATTCAGAAATCCTAGATTCTATAATGCTTAAACTGATAGACAAGAGAAACAAACAAGAACATAGCACCATAAACATGCTTATTAGACCAAAAATAAAACACTAAACTAACATATTTACATGTGATCAACTCATTCTTTCAATCTTAGCCGATTACATCTAGATCCTTTAAGTGTCAATGAAATTCACAACTTCAATCAAACACACACACATGCTTAAATTGAACAAGACAACAACCAAATCGAGCTAACCACCTAGTCCAATTTTAATCTTTTAATTAGTTCGTGAAACATGCTAAAGAAGAACCAAATCGAGTATCATCTAAAACAAGTTTCAAGCATTAACAACTTATAAACTAGCTATGCATTCGAATCAAAGTTGTAAACACATGGAAGAAACTTAAAAGAAATCAGAAATAAAAAGTCTTTTATCAAAACTTATTCTTAAAACACATTTACAAAGATTCCAATAGAAAACCAAAACTAAAAACAAAAGGGCCATGTTACTCTTTTTAATCCCATGAAGTCGCACCGAAAATCTCAAGTGGAGGAGCTCGTTAGGTGGTGATGGAGGTTAAGGGATCTAAGCCAAATCAAGCTAAGAACCTTGAAGGTGGAGGAGAGTGTTTATGAAGTGATTTGGGTGGTGTTTTGGCTTTGGGATGGAAAGCGTCAAATTTTGGGAGTGAGGAGTGATTAGGGCAGAACTTAGGTGTCTAGAATGAGTGATACTTTTATTCTGTCCAAAGTCCCCTTTTATATAGATAGCAAACTTCTTCTCAAACTCTTCTTAAGAAACAGGTTAACTTCACCTGGGTAACCTGATCCTTCTCCACTAAAACAAGAACTCTCGTCGTTCTAGGACTTCAAATCATGTGATTCCAATAGGGCTGAAAACTAGACTTCTATATCATTCCAACCATATATTCATAAATATCTGATTCATTTGTAGCTGATCAAAATGATCTGTCGAAGTGGGCTGATGTACACATACCGATTGTTGCTTCCTAGCTTCTAATCCATCTTCTTTGGACTTCTTTAATCATGCTCTTGGTCTTTGACCCATCTTCATTAATTATGGTACATTGTTTATAAATATTGGACTTATTTATAGCAATAGGTTCGGCCTCCTTAATATATATATATATATATATATGTAGCCCATGACAAATCTAACTCCTAGATGGACTAGGATTGCATCTCCCTCTTCAATCATGATTAAGAAAGGTTTCCTACACCAATTAGTAAAGACTCGAACACTTCCTTTTCACTTTAGGAAATATTTTGCACATATGTTCTAAATTCACTTTCCTACTCTAACAAGGATTCCTAGTTGAAATAGGATTCATCATTTTTCTGCATTTTCGCTCCATTTTAACCTCTTTTATTCATCTCCTTTATTTAAGACCTAAAAAATAACAAAGTAAGTTAGAAAGGATACTATTAAGGTCATAACATAGCTAAATGTAAAGAGAAATACGTTAAGAATTAATCATAAACTGTGTAGATCAGGTACGGTGATGAAACCATGAAAGGTGGGGCAGTGGCATCACAATGTGGTATAATGGCGTCACAGGTCATGGGTTCCACTAGAGAGTGTAGTAGACCCATATGTTCAATTAGTACTCGTCCAAGAAAGGAAGCGAGTTTGGAATAGTATGATACATTCATCATTGATACTCAATATCCATCTCATAAGAATATTTATGAATTATGGTTATCATTGAGGGACACTTTAATGTTAAAACCAATTCCAAAGAATATAGGGATCTCTACAAAGTATAAATTACAGTAGTGTACATGAGGACGTAGAATATTGAGACTAATGATATCGAACCACACTAAGTTGAAAGTCCCAAACGTAGAGCTGGCCTACATGGAAAGAAGCGATTCATATTGAATTATATTCACTAATAAAGAAAAAGGTAGTTGAGTTATTAATGTTGACACACCCAAGTGTAAAGCCTCTCGAATTGGGTCTTTGTTAGAAAGCGTAATGAGAATGAAGAGATATATACTCACCTTGTGGCACAGGGTTTCTCACAACGCACTGGAATCGACTACTTGAATACTATAAGATGTCATATCACTCCACTACCTAGTCAGTTTGGTTGTTTTCGAATAACTTGACTTGGAGCATATGAAAGTGGTCATAAAGAAGTATCTCTATGAGGATCTAGAGTAAGAGATATACTTGAAGATTCCAAATGGACTTCATTTACCCAAATAAAGTAGCTCTATACCATAGAGTGTGTTTGCAATAAGATTGAAACACTCATTAAGTGATTACTTGATTAGGAAGGGATATGATGAACTATGCCCATGCATGTTGATTCAAAGGACAAGTTCTGGATTTTGCAAAGTATTTGAAATCCAAATGTGAAAGATCTTGGGAAAGCACAGTTTTGTCTCGAACTAGAACTCGAGCATCGTAATGATAGAACTATTTATCAAATGGGCTTATACTCTAAGATACTATAACACTCTCATGATAAAGTGAAGCTTAAGAGTATGATGACGAGATGTGTTAGAGGCTGGAGTGTCTAATCTAAGTACAATAGTGTACTTAGCATAATACATAAAACTCAACTTCACATTCTTATAGAACTTATTAGCTAGATTTAGCTCTGTGCCTATGCAACGCCATTGAGCTAGCATAAAGACAATCTTTTGATTCTTAAAAAGTACGATAGATATGAGTTTCTTCTATCCCTGCAGAGAGACACGACAGAAGGTATTCATCGCTATAATTAAGGAAGCAAGGACGTGACATGTGGGAATAGCGTCGCTTCTTCCTTCACCCCTTAACCAACAATCCTTGTGAATTATTGTTACTTTTGTTAATATTGGGTATCTCTCTGACCCACACAAATGTCTCTCCCAAACAGGTTATGTCTTTACCATGGAAAACACCGCGATATATTGAATGTCAACAAAAGATACTTTTTCCGTTGTATCTTTAAATCATGTTGAGATTATTAATCTACATGAATTTGTTAAGAAGTGCATAAGGTTGAGGTCCATAGTTGCTTATATTCAAAGATTAAGTTGTTTAGAATAAGCCATGGATAAACCTACATGTATTTGTGAGGATAATACTACTTGCATCGAGTAGATGAAGCTAGGTTACATCAAATGTGACAACACCAAATATATATCGGGTAAGTTCTTCTACGATCAGCAACATCAACAATTTCCTTAAATCATAATGAACAAAGTTCGATCTCAGGATAAAGGTAGACTAACTTAATAATCATTGTCCAAAACCACATTTGAGAAGCATGTGAAGAGCATATGGTTGCTCAACTTATTTAAGTGTACCCCGATTGTCGATATCATAAGGAGTCTGGCATGCAAATGAGCGTTTCTAAATGTGAAGGATAAGTTGTACTCTTTTTCCTTGACAAAAGT
Organism: Geum urbanum; assembly: GCA_946800695.1. Lineage (NCBI taxonomy): Eukaryota > Viridiplantae > Streptophyta > Magnoliopsida > Rosales > Rosaceae > Geum > Geum urbanum. The sequence goes on along the minus strand of OX326997.1, from coordinate 38,228,828 downwards.
TGTACTTGTCCCAAATGATTTTTATTCCTTGGCAAGGTTTTAATAAGGCAACACGGTTTCGTTTCATATTATCATCTACGATGACTTGCACTCTTTTTATTGGATGAGATCACTTATTCTCCTGCAAAGCTTTTTGGGTCGACAAGATTTTTGATGAGGCATCAAAGAAGTATTGAAGAAGTGTCACCCACCATAACCGGCACGAGGGGGAGTGTTGAAGGATATTGATATTCCTAGTTATGGTAGGACTTCTAGAGAATAAATGATTGAATCTTATTTAGTGATGTAATGGGATTCATACAATATATGTAACATCTTGTACTCTCCTATATAAAGGAGCTTCTTCTTTATGAATAAGGTTACACATCATTGCTTCAAGCTATCTATCTACTTTATCCCAAAGGTTTTAATGAGGCAACATAGATAAGTATCATATCATCGTCTATGATGGCCTACACTCTTTTTACTTGTTCGAGATCACTTTTTCTCTTGCAAAGATTTTTTGCTCAACAAGGTTTTTAATGAGGCATCAAGGAAGCATCAACAACACATAACCGACATAAGGGAGAGCGTTGAAGGATATTCAATATGATAATTACTGTGCCTAGTCATGTAGAATTAGTAGTATTTAGTGTGGTATTAATCACCACTAATGAGATGCTTGTAACTCTCATCATCATTGTCAGTTATGTATGTAACTGTTGTAACAATCATTTACATTAATTATGTAATCATTATCAGGTCCTCACATCCTCCTATAAAAGAATGTGAAACCTTGTACTAAAATATGATGATAGAATCATTTGCTTCCAAATACTCTCTCTCTCTTTCTAGTTTTACAATTTCCTAAAACAATTTTGATGATCTATTTAATGGTTTTATTTATGCCTTTTATCCATTTAAAGTTACCCTTATAGAGAAAATCATATGTATATAGCATGCACAGTATATGATGACAATGTGGAAGATTACATTATTATACCAACATGAAAGAATCAGAATATATAGGAAACCAAGCATAGAGAAAATATGATGGAATGTATGGTTGAGATGGTGCTAATATTTGTATATCTATATCTATATTCCCCCCGGGCAACTAAGTTCCCTAATTTTTAAAGTTATCAATATGGTGTCTAGACTTTAATTTCGCTATAACATTAGGCTCTCCGTCAAATTTCAGTTAGAAAAACGCTAACTTGCTGATGTGGCATGAACTTAAATAATAAAAAAGGGCAATATTATAATTTCCATGAATAGTTAGTTTTTAATGATTTGGAAAAGAAACATTAGCTTTTAATATTGTCCCTCAATCTCTTCTCCAGTCTTTATAGATTTGCCCAAAAAAACCATTAGCACACAAGAGAGGCACGCCATGGGTAGTGCCTCTGATTTAATTAGAGATCAAGATGGGCAGTGCCATATCAATTAGAGATCATCAATATCATGAGGACATAGAAACCCAGAAAACCCAACTATTCAATCGATGCTAAACAACAAGATTAACCTAACAAACCCAAAAAATTGGATTCGAACATATAAATTCAACGATTATGAAACAGGGGAGGAAAAATAATAACTCAAGTCACAAGTATATACATTCTTAATATGCATTCTTCGAATCCTAGGTGATGAGCCTCGCTCGTAGTCTCTTACCTGATCTCCACCATGTCTAAAATGTTTAGAGCTCCTCCCAAGTTTAACACAACCAATACATTCAATTTCAACAATCCAAAATCAACATTCGGTAAGAGGAGAAGGTGAGTCGGTGCCTCCGGCCATTACTTGTCACCTCCTTATATTCTTCCTCAATGAACTCCACCTCGAGCCGCCGCATGTCGTGGCTTAGAGCTTAGAGCCCAATTGCGAATCCAACTGCATTGTCGTATCCTCGTAGGGTTGATGAGCTCGATGGCGATGTCGCAATGGATGGTGCACCACAGAGGGCCATACAGGGTGGATTTAGATAAATCGAGGAAGTAAGCAGTCAGAGAGGCAAAACCGAATTGATCTGGGTAAATTCGGATTTTGGGTCGCAAGCAAATATGGAGAGCGAGAGGAAGGAAAGAGATAGCAATATCAATTTTTATTAAACCAAAAAATTTATATATTATGAGCTTGGGCAAGGGGTTAGTGGCGAAGAATGAGACAAGGATGCATAGGGTGGAGTAGAGGAAAGGGTTCACAAAGAATCTGGATAAATCACGACATGGAAACCACTCAAGAGTCCAACTTTGCTGGAGATTTTGAGGTGGATGTAGATACCAATCTTGTGATTACAGAGGAAAAGGAGACAACCATTATTACTTTGGACTTTGAATAGCCTATGTAAAAGGCGTTATCTATGTAATAGATTCAAGTTTTTTGGTTTGTTTTTGGCTTGTTTAAAACACTATTTATCTTAGACTATTGTCTTGGTTTTGATTTAATTTTTAAATAAGAACATTTATGATGTAATCTTTAATTGTCAGCAAGTAATGAAATTTTCTCTATTTTTCGGTATATGAAAGTGTTGTGAATATTATTTTATACCAAAACAGTGTATGGTTCGATGTTTAATGAACATATGGAAAAATGACACAACGATACAGCCAACAACGAGACATAAAGGAGAGGATGTTGTTTTGATCTCGGGGAGCTTTGGTGTGACGACCCGAACCAGAATCAGAGGTGTGTTTGGCACGATTCTCGAGATTTGAGTTTAGTCGCAGTTTTGCGATATTATGTGGTTTGCCGATTTGATTCGCGACTTTATTTTCGGTCGAGAATTTTGTTTGAGTGTCTTCACGGAAATTGTAGAGTACGTGATTTCGAGTTCGTAGGCTGTTCCGGAAGATTTTTCCGATAACCGAGGAATATTTTATGATTATTCGTAGTTTCGGGTTCCGACGAGTTTATCCGATTGTTTCGAGCTTATCCGAATCACATCGTATATTCATTCCGGACCGTTGATCGACCCGAGGGACGAGTATAAATATCGAAAAGTCGAAAAAAAATAGTCGTGAATTAGTTGGAAACTTCATTGTGAACTTTGACTAAGCTTTGACTTTTGGTTGACTTTCCAAATTTGGAAATCTGCTGTTGACCCGTGAGGGGGGGTGGACGACCCGTTTGACTCGCCGGACGACCCGGCTTTTCCGGCCATCTCCAACCAGGCCGAGGGTACCTTTCGACTCACCTTGAGCTCCTCTTTCATTTCATGTTTGAGTTTGTGTGAATTAATCACGTTTTGAGAGGCTTCGATTAAGGATCGGTTTGGGTTGATCGGTGGTGTTGGTTGGTAGGTTTCCGGCGAGGTTTTGATGTTGGGTTTATGGGGGTTTGCCTCCTTTTGCTCTGGGGATGGTTTTCCTTAGTTTTGATTGGGTTTTTGGTGAGTTTTCCGGCGAACCGTAATGCTTGCCGGAGGTTATGTCCGATTTGCTTTCGGCCTTGATTTGGAGGGTTTAAGTTGAGAATTGTGATACGCGCAAAACATGCATTCACGATAACACAAAGTCGACCCTAAAAACATCGATTACGCGCATTGCAATTTAAACCCTTCTTTTGTCATTTATAATATCGGCGAGTAGGGATCGTTCTTTATCCGGGGAATTAAGGGCGCATGCATGGTTTCGTTATTAAGCGGAAATATAAAAGTTTGGGGGGATTGGAAATTGGTTATTTAATCTACGAAATTAAAGTACATAACATGCAAACACAACTAAAACTCTTAGGTATCTAACATGTTTTACTCATAGACAAGTTTCAACAATCAAGAAACTTAAAGTCTAATTATGCTTGCTAAAAATAAGAAGTTACACTACTAATTACATGTGATCAACTCATCTTATTAACCTACCCTTTTCATGCATCAAACCTTTTTGTAACTTGCGAAATTCATAACTTCTAACTAAATACACATGCGTGATAATTGTGTAGAAATGCAACTTAGCGTATAAACATCCTAAACAACTTACGATCATCGAAACATGCAAAAGAGAGGGACTTAGCGTATTTTCTAATACATGCATTCGAAGCTTTAAGATTGTATCAAACATGCATAAAAAGCTATAAATCACAAACACATGCATATTACAAATCGGTTTAGGCACATGAAACACAAATCTAAACTTGTTATTCATTTGATACACAAATCTAAACTTTCTAAACTTGTTATTCCAATACATCAAAAGATTCAAATACAAAGCTAAAGAAATGAGAGTGAAGATCATGGTTACACTTTTTGTCTTGAGTGCTTGATGAACTACGGTGGAGATGGACTTCCTTCACAAGGGACTTAGCGTATTGTGTTGGATGGAGGAGGCTTGATAGCTTCGGCTTGGAAGGAGTAACCTTGCTTGCTTCGGCTTGGAATGGTAAAGGATGTGCTTCGGCTTTGTAATGAACTTTGGAGTGTTTATGGTGGAAGAGTATTTGTGTAGAGCTTTGGCTTGTAAAATGAGAGATGATTTGAATGGTTCAGCCTCCCTTGGTATTTATAGGCAAGGATGTTTGCCTTCTCTCTTCCACCTTGCCTCCTCCATTTAATGCATGCAATGATCATTAAGGCAAGTCACACACTTAGTCACACACTTAGTCACCATTGCCGAACCCTAAGCATGAATCACCTAGCTTGTCACCATGGCAAGTCATCTTTTCATTCAATGCAAAGCAAGAGTCACCTAGTGTAGTCACCATTTGGGAACCCTAAGCATGAATCACCATGTGTAGTCACCATTTGTGATTATTAGCTTGATAATGTTGACTTGCCCTTTCAAAACAAGACTTTTCCTCTTCACCAAAAGGCATCTAGGCCGAATTACATGGGTTTGGGCTTGTTAATGGGCCGAAACAAGAGTTGAGAAATCGGCCCATAATTTGCTTTTTGGGCCGGCCCATTTTTCGTGGTCCGAAATCGCAAAAATCGCAAAATCGCCGAAATTCCTCCGAATTGCGCCGTTATTAATCTCCACCGTAAATATCTTCAAAATAACAATTTAAGTAAGGAAAACATAAAAACTAAGATAATAACATAGCTAAACGAAAAGGGAAATGCGTTAAGAAACGAGCATAAAATGCGTATATCAAATTCCCCCACACTTAGACTTTGCTAGTCCCTTAGCAAACACTAAGTTAAACTAAGACTCTCTAAGAATTTAAAACAAAAGAAAGAACAACTAAGCCCTTAGCTAAAATTTGTCTCAGAATTTGCATAAGTATATGGCGATGGCTCACATGAATTTCAACGTGTATGCTCAACGAATTCAAGAGATAATTGCGATATAATTTATGTAATGAACAAGTAAGACATAGAGAAAACAATGGTTATGTTATAGCTGTGCATGCTTTGAATAAAGGTTTAATCAACTCACAAGGATGCACTCATCATATTTTTCACTCATGAAAATGGTTCACTTAAAGTGTATATGAATTGAAATGAAAACCACATGAATAAAGTTTGATTACTTGCACAAATGAACCAAAACCATAAGCTTACTCATGCAACTTACTCTACTAATTGAAAGCTACTCATTTTAAGGATCATAAAGGACTTTTAGTGAGGTTGTAATGGGGTTAAGGCTAAGGCATTCGAAATTTAGATATGTGGTGATAAAAACGTTCCAACGACTTAGTCTAGCACCAAATTCGTCCTCCATCTCCACTCGAATGTTACCATGTATACTTCAATTTAAACTACCCTTTGAGCTTTTCGGACAGGACAAAGGCCATATTTGTTCTATTTTTGGGCCTTCAATTTATCGTAAACTCCAAATCCGTAAATAAGGGGGACGTTAATCCAAATGGTTATTCTTAGAACACAACATATTGCCATGAGAGATACTAATTTTTTTTTTTTTTTTTTCTTTTCATTCTCTCAAATATATTTTTTTTCTTTTCTTTTTGGCAATCACATACTTTTTTTTTTAGCTATTTGGACAAGTCTTTCCCCTTACTCACATTAACTCTTCCAATCTTTCCTACCGAACCACCATCTTATGTGCTAGTTTCGAAAAATTCTCACCAAGTTTCCGGAACAAAGGTAAGGATATTCTATACTAGGGTAAGTGTTTAGGTATATATGGTGATGAAAGAAAAGCTTAACGTGGGCTCAATTGGTTTATCTAGGGGTGTCGCAACTTGTGCGTACAATTGGGATACATGGATATATGGCAATGTGGTGGAAAATCCTAAATGCCTTTAATCATTTCCAAAATCAAAGTATGTATCAACTTAAAAGCTTTGCAAATTGACATGAGTAAGTTCTAGTATTCTCTAGTTCATTAAAATCTATGGCAAGCAATTAAATGAGGCATATATAAGCTAGTAGCTACGAAATGGATGCATATTCACTCGAATAAAGAATAGATAGCTCAAAAGCTCACATAGGGTTCATATGATTAAAAACTTATTCAAGCATGCGATTTCTGTACCATGTTTTGCAATTCATATCTACTACATGTTAAAAACATATAGAATATCTCAATTAGCACAAGAATTCGATGCATGTGATTCATACGCCATATGTGTTCGTATTGATCCAATTTCATCATTGACTAGTTAAGGGCATCCTAAAGACTCTGAAAAACACTAATTTAGACACAATTAAATTGTAAACCCTTCCCCCACACTTAAACTTTACATTGCCCTCAATGTACTTAAAGTAAATGTATAGAATTAAACATGGAGTATAGGATCTATGAAACTTTTAATCTAATACGCAAAAAGCCATTAAATTAAGTAAAAGGGGAGAAGAAAACAAATCTGTTGTCTCCCTATTGGGTTGCCTCCCAATGAGCGCTGGTTTTACGTCGTTAGCTTTGGACGTGATGCATTAGTTTGGTTTTGAAATGGCCGGTTCTTGGAGTTGCATCTCCTCCACGGTGTGCTCCACAAATGCCTCAAAATAGGGCTTCAAGCGATGGCCATTTACTTTGAACTCACTACCCTTGTCGATAGATCGAATGAGAACTGCTCCATGAGGTAGGACTTGAGAAACTATGAATGGCCCCATCCATCGAGAGCGAAGCTTTCCCGGAAAGAGCTTAAGTCTTGAATTGAAAAGCAATACTTTCTGCCCCGGTTCAAAACTCTTCCCGCGAATCATCTGATCGTGGATCTTTTTCGTCTTCTCTTTGTAGATCCACGCATTGTCGAAAGCATCATTTCTGATTTCTTCAAGTTCACAAAGTTGAAGCTTCCGATGCAAGCCTGCGGCATCTCGATCGATGTTGAATTTCTTCACGGCCCACCATGCCTTGTGCTCTAGTTCAACCGGAAGATGGCACGCCTTCCCATAAATTAATCGGAAAGGGGACATACCGATGGGGGTCTTGTAGGCAGTCCTGTAAGCCCACAATGCATCGTCTAAGCATTGACTCCAATCTTTCCGGTTGGGGCGGACGGTTCGCTCCAAGATCTTCTTTATCTCACGGTTGGAAACTTCAGCCATTCCATTGGTTTGAGGGTGGTATGGTGTGGAAACCTTGTGTTTGACGCCATACTTCCTCATTAGTGCTTCCACCGTGCGGTTGCAAAAGTGACTTCCTCCATCGCTGATTAGAACGCGTGGCATTCCAAATCTACTGAAAATGTTAGTTCGTAGGAAATCTGCAACAACTCGCGAATCATTAGTACGGGTGGCCTTTGCCTCCACCCATTTAGAAACATAATCTACTGCGAGTAAGATGTAAGTAAAACCATTGGAGGGAGGAAATGGTCCCATAAAGTCAATACCCCACACATCAAAAATTTCAACATTAAATATGTAGTGTTGTGGCATTTGATCTTTAGGTCCTAAATTACCGAATCTTTGGCACTTATCACATGTAGCGCAATATGCATGAGCATCGCGAAATAAACTAGGCCAAAAGAAACCGCAATCTAAAATTTTAAGGGCTGTCCTCCTAGAACCAAAGTGTCCCCCACATGCTTCATTGTGACAAAAGTCTAAAATAGGCTTGAATTCACTATCCGGGATACATCTCCTAATTACTAAATCGGAGCATTGTTTCCACAAATAAGGCTCATCCCAGATAAATGTTCTAGCATTATACTTAAGTTTGTCACGTTGAAATTTATGCATGGTAGACGGAAACTCACCGGTAACTAAATAATTAACGATATCGGCATACCAAGGAGTTTCCGAAGTAGTTACCTCAATTCCGAAGAGTTTTTCATCCGGAAAAGTTTCTTCAATCTCGATAGGCTCATGGTCACCTATCAAACGTGATAGGTGGTCAGCGACGACGTTTTCTACTCCCTTCTTATCCTTGATTTCTATGTTGAATTCTTGGAGTAGAAGTATCCATCTGATAAGCCGTGGTTTTGCGTCCTTCTTGAGCATTAGATACTTCAAAGCTGCATGGTCGGTAAACACAGTTACTTTAGTTTGAAGTAAATAAGATCGAAATTTATCTAAAGCAAAAACCACGGCAAGAAACTCCTTCTCGGTGGTAGTATAATTTCTTTGCGCTTCATCAAGCGTCCGAGAGGCGTAATAGATTACGCAAGGCTTCTTGTCCTTCCGCTGACCCAAGACGGCTCCTACGGCATAATCCGAGGCGTCGCACATGAGTTCAAATGGCAGAGACCAATCAGGGCTGCATAAAATAGGAGCGCTCGTAAGAAGCTCCTTCAACTTGTTGAAGGCAGCGTTGCATTCTTCATCAAAGACGAACGGGGTCTCCTTTTGCAGCAGTTTACACAAGGGGCGAGAGATGTGGGAAAAGTCCTTGATAAACCTACGATAAAATCCTGCGTGTCCAAGAAATGAACGAATCTCTCTAACCGAAGTTGGAGAGGGTAAGTGACGCACAAGATCTACTTTAGATTTATCTACTTCTAACCCTTTTTCAGAGATAATATGACCTAACACTATCCCTTGCGTAACCATGAAATGGCACTTCTCCCAATTAAGCACCAAGTTCGTTTCAACGCATCTTTTTAAAATAGTTTCTAGATTGTTTAAGCATGCATCAAAATCATTCCCGAATACACTAAAGTCGTCCATGAATACTTCAATAATGTTTTCAATGTACTCGGAGAAAATTGAGAGCATGCAACGTTGAAATGTACCTGGTGCGTTACACAGTCCAAATGGCATGCGGCGATATGCAAACGTTCCGAACGGGCACGTGAACGTTGTCTTTTCTTGATCCTCCTCCGCAATGCTAATTTGGTTGTAGCCGGAGTATCCGTCGAGAAAACAATAAAATGCATGGCCGGCTAATCTTTCCAGCATTTGGTCGATGAATGGTAAGGGAAAATGATCCTTGCGGGTCGCGGCGTTGAGCTTCCGGTAATCAATGCACACTCGGTGTCCAGTGATCGTCCGTTGTGGCACAAGCTCATTTTCCAGATTCTCGACGACGGTTATTCCCGATTTCTTGGGTACTACCTGCACTGGGGAAACCCAACGGCTATCAGAAATAGGGTAAATAACTCCACAGTCCATGAGTTTAATTACCTCCTTTTTTACCACCTCCATCATCGGAGGGTGGAGCCGACGTTGTGCTTCCCGCGTAGGCTTGGTGCCTTCTTCAAGGAAAATCCTATGCACACAAGTTGCTGGATTTATTCCCTTGATGTCCGCAAGTGTCCAGCACACTCACGAGCTTCTCCTCCTGTTCCTCTTCTAGCGCGGACGAAATAATGACCGGTAAAGTTTCATTCTCGCCCAAGTACGCATACTTAAGATGGTCCGGTAGTAGCTTGAGTTCTAAAACGGGAGCTTCTACAATGGAAGGAACCATTTTATTATTACCAAAAGTAATTGGTATAGGAGGAGAAAAGCTTACTTTCCGTGGTGCGGCATTTAGGGCCATGGCCATGTCTTGGATTCGAGGTTCAAGCTCTAGTAAGGCCTCGAGAAGGCCGTCATGTCCAAGTTGAATGGCCATGTCGAGTTCATCCTCGTTGATGGTGTCGAGGTAACCTTGTGCTAAGGTATCCACAGGATCGTATGTCGAAATGGCAGCTACGCTCGACATTGGAAACTTCATCCCGTCCAGGATGTTGAACTCGATTCTTTCTCCATCAATCTCCATGGAGAAAGTGCCTTGGAAAACATCAATCTTCGTCCTCGCAGTCCGCATGAAAGGTCGCCCAAGTAGCAATGGCGTGGTGTTCAGTGGACTCTCTTCCATGTCAACTATGTAGAAATCGGCTGGGAATATCAAGTTGTTGACTTGTACGAGAACGTCTTCTACGTATCCCCTCGGATACTTGTGGGTGCGATCGGCTAACTGGATGACAACACCATCTTGCTTGAGATCTCCAAGCTCCATCGATTCGAAAAGATAGTATGGCATGACGTTGATGGAGGCTCCAAGATCAAGCATCACATCTTGGAAATGGGTGGCACCGATTACGCAAGGAACTGCAAAGCTCCCTGGGTCCTTCAGTTTTGGGGGTAGCCGACGCTGCAAAACCGCCGAAACGGTTGCGTTCACCTTCACGACCTCCTTCTCTCGAGTTTGCCTCCTCTGAGTGCATAATTCTTTCAGAAACTTGGCGTATATAGGCACTTGCTTTATGCACTCGATCAAGGGCAAATTCACTTGCACCTTTCGGAAGATGTCCAGGATATCTTCATATTGGGCATCCTTCTTCTTTGATTTTGCTAATCTGCTTGGGAAAGGTGCAACAGCAAACGGAGAATTAGTAATCACCGTATTTGAAGGAATAGGGCTTTTACCTTTGATTGGGGTAGGTTGTGGAGGTGATTGTGCCTTGGTGACATTAGGCGTCACCTTCTGTTTTTCGGCCTCTTGAGTAGCCGGATCGATCTCATCTTCTTCTTTGTTGGTGATGTCCTCGATGGTGACTTCATCAAGATGAGATTGCTTGGTCTTTGGTTCCTCAAGTATCTTCCCGCTCCTTGTGACTATAGCATTCACGTTTCTTTGATTTGGAGTGGTTTGAGGTGGAAGCCGACCGGTTTCCTTGATTTGGCCCATGAAATCAACAAGTTGGCCAAGCTGCTTCTTCACTTCGGTGATGTCGCGGCCATGTGAGTCAAGTGTCTCCTTTGTCTTCGATTGTCCGTCGAGGAGAACTTGAGTGGAGGCCGAAAGTTGCGACAACATCTTGTCGTAATCCGGATTGGTGAAGGTTTGAGATGACGAACCATGCTGCATCGGTGGCCTTGGTTGAAATGGAGGGCGTTGGTAGCTTTGTTGAGGTGCTGGAGGGTTCAAAGTTCCCTCGTTGCTGCTCCATCTAAAACCCGGATGATCACGGTTGACATAGTTGTTATAATTGTTATACCGTTGTCCTCCCTGATATCCGCCGATGGCGTTAGCGTGCTCCGGCTCGCTTGCCTGCTCCTGCGCTTGAGGGCATTGGTCATTGTGGTGACCGTGTGTTTGACATATGCCGCAAACAGGCCGTTGAGTTGCCTTCGCTCTTGTCGTCTCGAGTTCTAACACCTTCTCTAGCATATGAGCTAGTTTGTCGTACTTCTCGTCCGCGTCGGTTGTTGAACTCGCCTCACCGACTGCTCGTCTGTTGGACATTCCGTATTGTGCATCATTATTCGCCCGATTCTCTAGAAGAGCTCTAGCTTCGGTTTCGGTTAAGTCCATGAATGCACCGGTGGCTGCTGCATCCAGCAATTCCCTATCGATCGGCTTGAGACCATCGTAAAAGTAATTCATGAGATTGGTCTCGGAGAATCCATGCGATGGGCAAGTGGCACATAAAACCTTGAATCGGTCGTAGTATTGGCCGAAGGTCTCGTCCGGTTTCTGTGTGATGCCAGTGATTTGCTTTCTCAAGACGGTGATCTTTGAGGCCGGGAAGTACTTCGCTAGGAACATATCCGCAAGTTGCTTCCATGAGGTAATATGGTTCGGCGGTAGTTCCATTAGCCAAGACTCGGCCCTGTCGACTAGGGTGAATGGAAATGCCTTCAGCTTGAAGAGCTCCGTATCAGCATCAGATGGCTTCATGCTGTTGCAAACAAATTGGAATTGTTTGAGATGCTTGTTCGGATCTTCATTGGAAAGTCCGTGGAAAATGGGTAGTCGGTGGAGGAAGCCACTCTTTAGCTCGATATCCTTCATGTTTTCCTCCGGTTGTGGAAAAGCAATGCTCGAAGGCCCGCTGCTCCATTCGGTTGAGCAGGTGCGCTGGCGAAGAGATTGTCCTGCATTGGCCATGTTGACTTGTTGTGCTTCTACTTCTGAATTGTGGTCGGTTGATGAAGCTAAAGTATGGTCGGTTGATGAATGTGAAGACTCGGAAACTTCTTCGATGATGGGAAAATCCAGGATGTCAGTTTGAGCTTTAAGTCTCGCTATTCTCTCTGCGATCTCCTCAAAGTTTGTTCTAGATGGTCCAGGATTCTGATCGGACATTCATTAGCCTGACATCCACCAAAGACCAAGTGTTAGTATCAACAATTAATATGAGATATATAGAGGAATACTAACCAAAATTGTAAAGCATATTTAGAAAACAAAGGGATAACAAATAAAATAGTAAAACTATCAAAACATACTATAAATACTCACAAATACTTAAAAACTACTAATAACACACAAAAGTTATAATACTTAAGACACTAAATGTAATTTACTAAGTAATGCAAATGAATTAATCAATTTTAGGGCTATGCAAAAGAATGTAATAAACTTAAAACATACGTTTTCTGCAAATTAACACTATATAATGCTAAACCTAAGAATTTAGTTAGAACACATATAAACAAGGTTCAAATACAAGCAAACAATAATTCACTTTGAATTTATGCACCACACACATTTTTTTTCAATAAAATGCATGAAACAACAATCCTACGTGAAAGATGAAGTGCATGCATAAGAGAAAACGTTAGAACCTGCAGAAAACACACGAGTTACGTGCTAAAAAAAATGAATGCAAAGAATGACCTCTTCTTCGATCTTATGTCCCTAACTTCACTTAGGTTAGGGTACTCGGTAGTGAAATCCGAGTATCATAAAGCCTAAAAAGAGGTTATGCAAGCTAAGTAACGTTTGTTAGTCCTTTACAGTTTTTAATGCACAAACAAACACAAAAATTTGACTAAGTTTTATTTATTTCCTTTGGCCCCGATGGTACGTGGTGCAGAGGCTCTTAACTGTGCAATGGGTCTCGTTCATCCGAAGATGAAGTCTGATTCCGAGAGGTCTAAGCATGCTTAATCCGATATACCATCTATTTAAAGGATTATGTCGTATTTATTTAGTTCGTATTTAACCGTATTCATATGCACTTATGATTTACAGAGAGTACGCGAAATGATCATTCGGTAAATTTCTTGGACGTGCGGCCCGCGCGAAAATATATACCGACTACAATTCAGCTTAGTTACGTTTAGAAATGGTTAGTAGGAATAGAGATAACGCGAGAGGTAAGGACTAATATTTAGAACAACCCGAGGCTTACTCGTAAGAGTATATACTCCAATGTTGTTCCTAGAGACACCCCGAGGCTAACCAGTTACGGTATATACTCCAATGGTGTTCTATTGCTTAGATCCGAAACCCGGCACCAATCATAAACCCATTCACCATATCCAACAATCAGCCAAATTTGTGAGATAGTATATAATCTCAAGTTCTTAGTAAACTCCGCCCACAACCTCGTGCCCATAACTTCACTTAGGTTATGGCGTGTGGTGATGAAATCCACACATCACGAAGGGTTAAGGAGATAAACCAGAAAAAGAGGCACCACCTATTCCAAAGAACGAAACCTTATAACCAATACTCGTGCTCAATGTAAATCAATTTAAGTACGTCTACGTTTTGATTGCGCCTATTATTTAAAAGGAATACACGACTTAGTTATTGAATAAATCTCTTGTCCGTGCGGCCCGCGCGAAAATGTATACCAACTATCGTTAATCCTCGTAATTGTTGGAAATGACCAGTTGGGATAGATGTAACGCGAGAGGTGAGAACTAATTTCTGGGAACAACCTGAGGCTAACTCGTAAGAGTATATACTCCAATGTTGTTCTTAGAAACACCCCGAGGCTTACTCGTAAGAGTATGTACTCCATTGGTGTTCTGTTTTCTTAGTTCAAAACCCGTCACCAATCATAACCCTTCTAGACATCATAACCAACTCTTACTCGAACTCACAAGATAGTATACAATCTCAAGTGTTTGTAAACTCCGCCCACAACCTCGTGCCCATAACTTCACTTAGGTTATGGCGTGTGGTGATGAAATCCACACATCACGAAGGGTTAAGGAGATAGACAAACAAAAGAGGCACCACCTATTTCATAGAGATTTATTTAATAACTAAGTACTAGTACTCAAATTAAATCAAAGACTATCCTTTAACATGGAAATAAATTATGCAAGTGTAAAATAAACTAAGTATGAATAAATTCGGCTAAGTAAAAGTAGGCATTGTAAACATGTATGAAAATTTCTCTAAGTATAAAAAATGAACAAGTATGTACTTCGAAAATTTAGACATGCTTTTAATCACAAATGTACAACGAAATCATACAAAAAACATTCTAACTCCCCGGCAACGGCGCCAAAAATTGATACGCGCAAAACATGCATTCACGATAACACAAAGTCGACCCTAAAAACATCGATTACGCGCATTGCAATTTAAACCCTTCTTTTGTCATTTATAATATCGGCGAGTAGGGATCGTTCTTTATCCGGGGAATTAAGGGCGCATGCATGGTTTCGTTATTAAGCGGAAATATAAAAGTTTGGGGGGATTGGAAATTGGTTATTTAATCTACGAAATTAAAGTACATAACATGCAAACACAACTAAAACTCTTAGGTATCTAACATGTTTTACTCATAGACAAGTTTCAACAATCAAGAAACTTAAAGTCTAATTATGCTTGCTAAAAATAAGAAGTTACACTACTAATTACATGTGATCAACTCATCTTATTAACCTACCCTTTTCATGCATCAAACCTTTTTGTAACTTGCGAAATTCATAACTTCTAACTAAATACACATGCGTGATAATTGTGTAGAAATGCAACTTAGCGTATAAACATCCTAAACAACTTACGATCATCGAAACATGCAAAAGAGAGGGACTTAGCGTATTTTCTAATACATGCATTCGAAGCTTTAAGATTGTATCAAACATGCATAAAAAGCTATAAATCACAAACACATGCATATTACAAATCGGTTTAGGCACATGAAACACAAATCTAAACTTGTTATTCATTTGATACACAAATCTAAACTTTCTAAACTTGTTATTCCAATACATCAAAAGATTCAAATACAAAGCTAAAGAAATGAGAGTGAAGATCATGGTTACACTTTTTGTCTTGAGTGCTTGATGAACTACGGTGGAGATGGACTTCCTTCACAAGGGACTTAGCGTATTGTGTTGGATGGAGGAGGCTTGATAGCTTCGGCTTGGAAGGAGTAACCTTGCTTGCTTCGGCTTGGAATGGTAAAGGATGTGCTTCGGCTTTGTAATGAACTTTGGAGTGTTTATGGTGGAAGAGTATTTGTGTAGAGCTTTGGCTTGTAAAATGAGAGATGATTTGAATGGTTCAGCCTCCCTTGGTATTTATAGGCAAGGATGTTTGCCTTCTCTCTTCCACCTTGCCTCCTCCATTTAATGCATGCAATGATCATTAAGGCAAGTCACACACTTAGTCACACACTTAGTCACCATTGCCGAACCCTAAGCATGAATCACCTAGCTTGTCACCATGGCAAGTCATCTTTTCATTCAATGCAAAGCAAGAGTCACCTAGTGTAGTCACCATTTGGGAACCCTAAGCATGAATCACCATGTGTAGTCACCATTTGTGATTATTAGCTTGATAATGTTGACTTGCCCTTTCAAAACAAGACTTTTCCTCTTCACCAAAAGGCATCTAGGCCGAATTACATGGGTTTGGGCTTGTTAATGGGCCGAAACAAGAGTTGAGAAATCGGCCCATAATTTGCTTTTTGGGCCGGCCCATTTTTCGTGGTCCGAAATCGCAAAAATCGCAAAATCGCCGAAATTCCTCCGAATTGCGCCGTTATTAATCTCCACCGTAAATATCTTCAAAATAACAATTTAAGTAAGGAAAACATAAAAACTAAGATAATAACATAGCTAAACGAAAAGGGAAATGCGTTAAGAAACGAGCATAAAATGCGTATATCAAATTGAGCTTAGGGATAGAAGAGTATTGTGTTCGAATGGGCAAGACCTTGAGGACTGGGAGTTTTTCGCCGGAAAATCTTGCCGTTGACGGCGCGCCGCCGTCGCCGGCGGCGTTCAACGGTGGTCAACGGCGGTCAAAAAGTCAACTTTTCAGATTTCGATGTAATTAGTGTCATTTTTCTCGAAATCACGCCCTGGTTATCGTACGGAGGTTTTCGGGTTGATTTGAGTAGCCGATTTTCAGTCGAGGTTTCGAGTTGGGGTTTCGGGATTTCCGTTATACATTTCGTACCGCATTGCATATTTCCGGGAACGGTTGGTTTCCGTGCATCTGTATAGTGTTGTAGACTACGATTTTGATCAGTTATGTTTTGTGAATATTCAGGAGATCGTGATCGAGATCTGGATCGTGATCGTGCTTCAGGCGAGGGATCTTCCGCCGGACCACGAGTTTAGCGCGTGTGCGCGTTTCGAGAGTCTGTGAGTGGACATTTCTTTTCACAGATTGACTGCGAGTCTTTTATAAATGATTTACGAACTTGAGCATGCAGATTGATTATGATTTTACGAGCATGTGTTTTACGTTTATGCTTATACGAATATACGTATACGAATATATACATATACATACATATTATGTATTATGCATGTGCATGGAAAGGATTTATGATTTGGTTTACACAGAGTACAGTCTCAGTATATGTTGTGGTATCGATACGCACTGGCTTCTCGGCTGATCCCCGAGTACGCTCCGGGAAGGACAGATATCCTGACCCGAGGCCTTTCTGGCTAGGAATCACGTGTGGGTCTGGGATCCCGTGGTTCAGACTGTGCTATCGCGTGGTAGTCCATGAGAGATTTCGCGATACATTTATGTTGCATGCTCTGTATGTGAGTGGTAGCTGATGTCTCCTCACGTACTATTTGATTTTCGTGCATTAGACTCGCATATGATTTTATATGTATATATACCTGGTGAAAGATATTTATTTTCGTCCACTCGCTCTAACGTGTTTATTGTCTTTCCCCTGGGCTTTTCGGTTTCCGTGCCCAGTTTGCAGTTCAGGTTTAGTGTTTTCACGTCGCGGTTTGGAGGCTAGTGATCAGAGTCACCTGTGTTTTCCAGTAGGTTCTTGTTTCGCCTACTGATGTACATTTTGTATATGTTTTACTCTAGAGGTCGCTCTGATACATTCTGATACATGTTGTGCGGATTTTCACGGATATACATATATACATAGTACAGTTCATTTACTGTTGTTGAATATATATTGATGTTGAGAAATCTGGATGGGAATGGTGCCCACAGTTTGCTTTTTGTGGCATAGGAGGAAGTGTTAATTTCTGGGTGCAGGTGATGGCAATTCAACGCTAGTAACGAAACTCTGCCCAAATTTCGAAAATTTTTTGTTGGTTCGTATTTTCGAAAGGGTTTGATTCCGGTTTAGGAAACTGAATCGGGATTGGGTCCTTTCATTTGGATCCATCGAAGACTTGTTCTTCGATCCATCGAAGCTACCCCTCGTGTTCAGTTTTTGAGATTTTTGATCCATCGAAAATTTGTACATCAATCCTTCGAAGGTCATCCTCGGGTCTTGCAACTTCTATTTTTGATCCATCGAGGATTCCTTCTTTGATCCATCGAAGGCATGTCTCAGGTTAAGCTTCGATCCATCAAAGCGTAATTCTTCGACCCATCAAAAATAAGTATCGGAAAATCAAGTTTTATTTTGGGTTTCTTCGATTTATCGAGGGTTTGTTCTTCAATCCATCAAAGGTATCCCTCAAGCTTTGTTTGTAAAGTCCTTCAATCCATCAAAGACTAAACTTGCTGTGTGCAGCTTTACTGCTCTCCCCTATTCGAAACTGATTGACATGCTGGTTGGATTTGTTAATGCTGGATACCTCTGTAACCCACACAAAGGTCATTCATAGACCGGTTATGTTTTCACTATGAGAAACACGACGATTTCTTAGAGATCAATTAAGCAAAGCCTTGTTGCTACTTCCTCAAATCATTGCTTTGCATGGAGCAGTTTGTAACGACCTGGAACAGAATCAGTAGTGTAATCGACTTAATCCACGAGCTTGCGCGTAATCACAGTTTTCCGTAAATTGATTGAATTGCCGGTTTTGATCACGACTTAATTATTGGCCGAGAATTTGAGTTAAGTCTCTTCTCGAGAGTTGTTGTACGCGTGATTTCGAGTTCGTGGGCGGTTTCGGATTATTATTTCAAAGACCGAGGAATATAATATGAATATTTGAAATTTCGGAATATCGTCGAGTTTATCCGTTTGTATTCGAGTTTATTCGAATCGTGATTGTGATCCGTTTTGGACCGTCGATCGACCCGAATTGAAATTGGAATGGTTATTGACTTGATTTGAAATTGAAATTAGTCGCGATTTCGATGCAATCGATTAATATGGCGGCTTCGTTAACCACTAAATTATTGGGCAAGAATTTGACTTGGGATCCTTCACAAAAGTTGTAGAGAATTTAATTTCAAGCTCGTGGGAACTTCCGGAGGATTATTCCGAGTTACGAGGAATAAGTTGTGAATATTTTCGGCCGTCAGATATTGTTGTATTTATCCGTTTGGGATTCGATACGCATACGGTATAAATACGGGAGAATACTTGCCTTTTTTAGAAACTTGCCAAATCTGGAAACTGGGCCTTGACCTGTGTTGACCACGGGTCAAGGGGCGACCCATTTGCACCTTTAGAAGCCGTTCCGTTTTCGCCAGAGTTGAGCCATTTTCCGGCCACGGTTGGCCGGGGTATCTTCATGAGATTTGTTGGGCTCGAGGCCCTCTTCAATTTGAGAGGTGGATCGACCCGTGAGATGGTTGGACGAGGGAGAATCAAAGTGGCAAAGTCGAGCAATTTTTGGCGAGTTTTTGGTGATATCGGAGGTCACTTTTCCGGCCGATTTGGTGGCTCCTCTTTGAGGGGTTTTCTTAGCCTTGGAGAGAGGAAGCTATTGGAAGTGGTTTGGGAAGTTGCCGTGGCCGGAGGAGAGAGATCGATGGATTTGAAATTCCGGTAAGGGTTTGTAACTTTGAAGTGAGTTTTGGCCATTTTCCAGTCAAAATTGAGCTTAACTTTGAACTGGAAAGTTGTTGGAAATGTCGAGATCTTCAAATCCGTGTGTAGGTTGCATTTTTCTGGGCCGGTATGATTTTCCGGCGGCCGACGCCGCCGTGCGCAGCGGTGACTTTTCCAGCGAAGTGTTTTTCGACGAGTTATATGTCGTTTCGCTCGGAATCGCGCACCGATCGCAGTGGTGAGGTTTATTTTTCGAATTGAGCATCGAAAATTATAGCGAGATTTTATGGTGTGATGAAAGGACCCAACCCCGATTTAGTTGCCTAAATCAGAATCGAACCCCTTCTGAAAACGTGAACCAACAAAAACCAATCAAAATTTCGGCAGAGTAACGTTACTAACGCGGAATTGCATTAACCTGCACCCTGAAAATAACACTTCATCCTATGCCACAAAAGCCAAACCGTGGGCACCAATCCCATCCGGATTTCTCAATATCATAACAATATCAATAAACAGATAACATATCTGTAATATATAATATATCCTAGAAAATCCGCATAAAACATGTATCAGAATGTATCAGAGCGACCTCTAGTGTAAATATATACAATATATACATCAGTAGGCGAAACAACAACCTATTGGAAAACACAGGTAGCTCGGATCACTAGCCTTCGACTGCGACGTGAAACACCAGAACCTAAACTGCAAACTGGGCACGGAAACCGAAAAACCCAGGGGAAAGACATGAAAACTGTTAGAGTGAGTGGACGAAAAGATAATTGTCTTTCGCCGAATAATATATATGTTATAAAAACATATGCGAGTCCAGATGCATAAATAATCAAATAGTACACGAGGGAGACTCTAAGTCCTCACGCGTACAGAGCATGCATAAAAATCCCACGGGGTCGCTCGTGGACACATCCGTGCTAGTACAGTCCGAATCACGGGATCCCAGACCCACACGTGATCACCAGAACCTTTTTGGCTAGAATCACGTGTGGGTCTGGGATCCCGTGATTCTAGCCAAAAAGGCCTCAGGTCAGAGGTCTGCCTCCCCCAGTAAAAGCCTCGGGTCAGGAGTCACAGCCTCCTTGATATACGCATTTTATGCTCGTTTCTTAACGCATTTCCCTTTATGTTTAGCTATGTTATTATCTTAGTTTTTATGTTTTTCTTATTTAATTTTTTATTTTGAAGATATTTACGGTGGAGATTAATAACGACGCAATTCGGAGGAATTTCGGCGATTTTGCGATTTTTGCGATTTCGGACCACCAGAAATGGGCCGGCCCAAAAAGCATTTTTTTGGGCCCATTTCTCAAAGTTTGTTTCGGCCCAAAAACCAGCCCAAGCCCATTGAATTCGGCAAGGAAGCAACTTGGGGAAGAGGAAAAGTCAAAGATGTCAAGCTTTGTGACAAGGCTTAGTGACTAAGCTTGTGATCATCACAAAAGATGACTAAGTGTGTGACTTGCCATGGTGACTCTTGCTTAGGGTTCACAAATGGTGAGTTGCCATGGTGACTCTTGCTTTGTGATGATCACACTTGGTGACTAAGGGAGTGACTTGCCATGTGACTAAGGCTTGCATTAAATGAAGGGAGGCAAGGTGGAAGAGAGATGAAGGCATATGCTTGCCTATAAATACCAAGGGAGTTCGGCCATGATAAAGGATCACATAATTTCACAAGCCAAAACTCTATACACTTTACTACTCTTCCATACACAACCGAAGTCCTCCCGAAGTCGAAGTCCTCCGCCACCTCCGGATCAAGAACGTAGAGTGCGTCATTCGTGTTCTTGAGAACCGCCGCTAGTAGATTGGTGCGTCACCTCTCTAAAAAGTGTAACCATGTACTCTAAACTCCATCTTCATCTTTGTAATACTTTCGGCTATGTAATGAAAGAAATTCTCCATGTTCTTCTCTTATTTCGATTCTTCCATGTGTTCTTGATTTTATTATTTTGGATGCATGTGCTAGCTTTAAAGTTCTTAATGCTTTGAGTATGATTTAGGATAGGGTGCGTCACTTATTGTCCTAAATTATACCTCATTGATTCGGCAAAGAAGCTATTGTTTTAAGTTGTTATGCGTCATGACATTCTTATTCAACGAAAGCATGTGTATGTATCTCGACTAAAATTAAGGATTTCATAGATGATAAATAAGGTAAAAGCAAAGGAGTAGGTTCGGTTAGTGAATATGTTGATCACTTGTAATTAATAGATTAGCTTCTTATTTTTAGCAAGCATAATTAGACTTGAAGTTTCTTGATTGTTAAAACTTGTCTATGAGTAAAACATGTTAGATGCCTAAGAGTTTTTGTTGTGTTTGCATGTTTTTGCACTTTAATTTAGTAGGACATTTAATCAACCAATTTCCACTCCCCCCAAACCTTTAGATTTCCGCTTATTAACGAAACCATGCATGCGCCCTTAATTCTCCGGATAAAGAACGATCCCTACTCGCCAATATTATAATGACAAAAGAAGGGTTTTAAATTGCAATGCGCGTAATCTGTGTTTTTAGGGTCTACTTTGTGTTAACGTTAAATGCATGTTTTGCGCGTATCAATTTTTGGCGCCGTTGCCGGGGAATTAAAATGTTTTTGTATGATTTCGTTGTATATATGTAAAAATAGGTAAATAAAAGCATGTCTATAATTTTCGAAATACATACTTGTTTATACTTATAGAAATTTACATACATGTTTACAATTCTTACTTATTACTTATACGAATTTATTTACATTTCGTATTTACACTTGCATAATTTATTTTCATGTTAAAGGATAGTCTTTGATTTAATTTGAGTACTAGCACTTAGTTATTAAATAAATCTCTATGGAATAGGTGGTGCCTCTTTTGTTTGTCTATCTCCTTAACCCTTCGTGAAGTGTGGATTTCATCACCACACGCCATAACCTAAGTGACGTTATGGGCATGAGGTTGTGGGCGGAGTTTACAAACACTTGAGATTGTATACTATCTTGTGAATTCGAATAATAATTAGTTATGATGTCTAGAAGGGTTATGAATGGTGACTGGTTTTGAACTAAGAAAACAGAACACCATTGGAGTATATACTCTTACGAGTTAGCCTCAGGTTGTTTCAAGAAATTAGTTCTCACCTCTTGCGTTACATCTATCCCAACTGGTCATTTCCAACAATTACGAAAATTAATGATAGTTGGTATACATTTTCGCGCGGGCCGCACGGACAAGAGATTTACTCAATAACTAAATCGTGTATTCCTTTTAAATCTTAGGCGCAATCAAAACGTAGACGTACTTAAATTGATTTACATTGAGTACGAGTATTGGTTTTAAGTTTCGTTCTTTGGAAATAGGGAGGTGCCTCTTTTTCTGGTTTATCTCCTAAACCCCTCGTGAAGTGTGGATTTCATCACCACACGCCATAACCTAAGTGAAGTTATGGGCACGAGGTTGTGGGCGGAGTTTTACTAAGGACTTGAGATTATATACTATCTCAAAAATTTGGCTGATTGTTGGATATGATGAGTGGGTTTATGATTGGTGCCGGGTTTCGGATCTAAGCAATAGAACACCATTGGAGTATATACCGTAACTGGTTAGCCTCGGGGTGTCTCTAGGAACAACATTGGAGTATATACTCTTACGAGTAAGCCTCGGGTTGTTCTAAATATTAGTCCTTACCTCTCGCGTTATCTCTATTCCTACTTGCCATTTCTAAACGTAACTAAGCTGAATTAGCGAGAGTCAGTATACATTTGAGCACGAGCCGCACGTCCAAGAAATTTACCGAAAGATCATTTCGTGTACTCTCTGTAAATCATAAGTGCATATGAATACGGATAAATACAAAACTCAGTAAATACGACATAATCCTTTAAATAGATGGTATATCGGATTAAGCATGCTTAGACCTCTTGGAATCAGACTTCATCTTCGGATGAACGAGACCCATTGCACAGTCGAGAGCCTCTGCACCACGTACCATCGGGGCCAAAGGAAATAAATAAAACTTAGTCAAATTTTTGTGTTTGTTTGTGCATTAAAAACTGTAAAGGACTAACAAACGTTATATTTAGCTTGCATAACCTCTCTAAAGCTTTATGATACTCGGATTTCACTACCGAGTACCCTAACCTAAGTGAAGTTAGGGACATAAGACCGAAAAAGAGGTCATTCTTTGCATTCATATTTTAAGCACGTAACTCGTGTGTTTTCTGCAGGTTCTAACGTTTTCTCTTATACATTCACTCCATCTTTCACGTAGGATTGTTGTTTGATGCATTTTATTGAAAAAATGTGTGGTGCATAAATTCAATGTGAATTATTGTTTGCTTGTATTTGAACCTTGTTTATATATGTTCTAACTAAATTCTTAGGTTTAGCATTATATAGTGTTAATTTGCAGAAAACGTGTGTTTTAAGTTTATTACGTTTATGTGCATAGCCCCTAAAATTGATTAAATCATTTGCATTACATAGTAAATTACATTTAGTGTCTTAACTATTATAAATTTTGTGTGTTTTAGTAGTTTTTAAGTATTTGTGAGTGTTTATAGTTTGCTTTGATAGTTTTACTATTTTATGTGTTATCGCTTTGTTTTCTAAATATGCCTTACGATTTTGGTTAGTATTCCTATATTCATCTCATATTCTTTGTTGATACTAACACTTGGTCTTTGGTGGATGCTCAGGCTAATGAATGTCCGATCAGAATCCTGGACCATCTAAAACAAAGTTTGAGGAAATCGCAGAGAGAATAGCGAGACTTAAAGCTCAAACAGACATCCTGGATTATCCCATCATCGAGGAAGTTTCCGAGTCTTCACATTCATCAACCGACCATAGTTCAGCCTCATCAACCGACCATACTTCAGAACAGGAAGCACAAAACGTCAACATGGCCAATGCAGGACAGTCTCTTCGCCAGCGTACCTACTCAACCGAATGGAGCAGCGGCCCTTCGAGCATTGCTTTTCCACTACCGGAGGAAAACATGAAGGAAGTCGAGCTGAAGAGTGGTTTCCTCCACCGACTACCCATTTTTCACGGACTTTTTAATGAAGATCCGAACAAGCATCTCAAACAATTCCAATTTGTTTGTAACAGCATGAAGCCATCCGATGCTGATACGGAGCTCTTCAAGCTGAAGGCATTCCCATTCACCCTAACCGACAGGGCCGAGTCTTGGCTTATGGAACTACCGCCGAACCATATTACCTCATGGAAGCAACTTGTGGATATGTTCCTAGCGAAGTACTTCCCGGCCTCAAAGATCACCGTCTTGAGGAAGCAAATCACTGGCATTACACAGAAACCGGACGAGACCTTCGGCCAATATTACGACCGATTCAAGGTTTTGTGTGCCACTTGCCCATCGCATGGATTTTCCGAGACCAACCTCATGAATTACTTTTACGATGGTCTCAAGCCGATCGACAGGGAATTACTAGATGCAGCAGCTACCGGTGCATTCATGGACTTAACCCAGACCGAAGCTAGAACTCTTCTAGAAAATCGGGTGAATAATGATGCACAATATGGAATGTCCAACAGACGAGCAGTCGGTGAAGCGAGTTCTAAACCCGACGCGGACGAAAAATACGACAAACTAGCTCATATGCTAGAGAAGGTTTTAGAGCTCGAGACGACAAGAGCCAAAGCAACTCATGGGCCTGTTTGTGGCATATGTCAAGTACAAGGTCACCATAATGACCAATGCCCTCAAGCGCCAGAGCAAGCTAGCGAAATGGAGCAAGCTAACGCCATCGGCGGATATCAAGGAGGCCAACGGTACAACAACTACAACAATTTTGGCAACAGAGATCATCCAGGTTTTAGATGGAGCAGCAACGAGGGAACTTTGAACCCTCCAGCACCTCAACAAAGTTACCAACGCCTTCCATTTCAACCAAGGCCACCGATGCAGCATGGTTCGTCATCTCAATCCTTCACCAACCCGGATTACGACAAGATGTTGTCGCAACTTTCGGCCTCCACACAAGTTCTCCTTGACGGACAATCGAAGACAAAGGAGACACTGGACTCACATGGCCGAGATATCACCGAAGTGAAGAAGCAGCTTGGCCAACTTGTTGATTTCATGGGCCAAATCAAAGAAACCGGTCGGCTTCCACCTCAACCCACTCATAATCAACGAAACGTGAATGCCATCGTCACGAGGAGTGGGAAGATACTTGAAGAACCAAAGACCAAGCGATCTCATCTCGATGAAGTCACCATCGAGGACATCACCAACGAAGACGATGATGAGATCGATCCGGCAACTCAAGAAGCCGAGAAGAAGAAGGTGACGCCTATTGTCACCAAGGCACAATCCCCTCCATAACCCACCCCAATCAAAGGTAAAAACCCTATTCCTTCAAATACGGTTATTACTAATTCTCCGTTTGCTGTTGCACCTTTCCCTAGCAGATTATTAAAATCAAAGAAGAAGGATGCCCAATATGAAGATATCTTGGACATCTTCCGAAAGGTGCAAGTGAATTTGCCCTTGATCGAGTGCATAAAACAGGTGCCGATATACGCGAAGTTTCTGAAAGAATTATGCACGCAGAGGAGGCAAACTCGAGAGAAGGAGGTTGTAAAGGTGAACGCAACCGTTTCGGCTGTTTTGCAGCGTCGGCTACCCCCAAAACTGAAGGACCCAGGGAGCTTTGCAGTTCTCTGCGTAATCGGTGACAACCACTTCGAAGACGTGATGCTTGATCTCGGAGCCTCCATCAACGTCATGCCTTACTATCTTTACGAATCGATGGAGCTTGGAGATCTCAAGCAAGATGGTGTTGTCATCCAATTAGCCGATCGCACACACAAGTATCCGAGGGGATACGTAGAAGACATGCTCGTGCAAGTCAACAACTTAATATTCCCAGCCGATTTCTATATAGTTGACATGGAAGAGAGTCCACTGAACACCATGCCGCTGCTGCTTGGGCGACCTTTCATGCGGACTGCGAGAACGAAGATCGATGTGTTTCAAGGCACTTTCTCCATGGAGATTGATGGAGAAAGAATCGAGTTCAACATCCTGGACGGGATGAAGTTTCCAATGTCAAGCGTGGCTGCCATTTCGACATACGATCCCATGGATACCTTAGCACAAGGCCACCTCGACACCATCAATGTAGATGAACTCGACATGGCCATCCAACTCGGGGAAGACGCCCTGCTCGAGGCCTTGCTAGAACTGACGCCTCGAATTCAAGACATGGCCATGGCCCTAAATGCCGCACCACAAAAAGTAAGTTTTTCTCCTCCTTTACCAATTACTTTTGGTACTAATAAAATTGTTCCTTCTATCGTAGAAGCTCCAGTTTTAGAACTCAAGCTACTACCGGATCATCTCAAGTACGCGTACTTGGGCGAGAATGAAACATTGCCGGTCATTATTTCGTCTGCGCTAGAAGAGGAGCAGGAGGAGAAGCTCGTGAGTGTGCTCAAAAGGTACAAAACCGCAATAGGCTGGACGCTTGCGGACATCAAGGGAATAAATCCAGCAACCTGTGTGCATAGGATTTTCCTTGAAGAAGGCACCAAGCCTACGCGGGAAGCGCAACGTCGGCTCCACCCTCCGATGATGGAGGTGGTAAAAAAGGAGGTAATTAAACTCATGGACTGTGGAGTTATTTACCCTATTTTTGATAGCCGTTGGGTTTCCCCTGTGCAGGTAGTACCCAAGAAATCGGGAATCACCGTCGTCGAGAATCTGGAAAATGAACTTGTGCCACAAAGGACGATCACTGGACACCGACTGTGCATTGATTACTGGAGGCTCAACGCCGCAACCCGCAAGGATCATTTTCCATTACCATTCATCGACCAAATGCTGGAAAGATTAGCCGGCCATGCATTTTATTGTTTTCTCGACGGATACTCCGGCTACAACCAAATTAGCATTGCGGAGGAAGATCAAGAAAAGACAACGTTCACATGCCTTTTCGGAACGTTTGCATACCGCCGAATGCCATTTGGACTGTGTAATGCACCAGGTACATTTCAACGTTGCATGCTCTCAATTTTCTCCGAGTACATTGAAAAAATTATTGAAGTATTCATGGACGACTTTAGTGTATTTGGGAGTGATTTCGATGTATGCTTAAACAATTTAGAAACTATTTTACAAAGATGCGTTGAAACGAACTTGGTGCTTAATTGGGAGAAGTGCCATTTCATGGTTACGCAAGGGATCGTGTTAGGTCATATTATTTCTGAAAAAGGGTTAGAAGTTGATAAATCTAAAGTAGATCTTGTGCGTCACTTACCCTCTCCAACTTCGGTTAGAGAGATTCGTTCTTTTCTTGGACACGCAGGATTTTATCGTAGGTTTATCAAAGACTTTTCCCACATCTCGCGCCCGTTGTGTAAATTACTGCAAAAGGAGACCCCGTTCGTATTTGATGAAGAATGCAACGCTGCCTTCAAAAAGTTGAAGGAACTTCTCACGAGCGCTCCTATTTTAAGCAGCCCTGATTGGTCATTGCCATTTGAACTCATGTGCGACGCCTCGAATTATGCCGTAGGAGCCGTTTTGGGTCAGCGGAAGGACAAGAAACCCTACGTAATTTATTACGCCTCTCGGACGCTTGATGAAGCTCAAAGAAATTATACTACAACCGAGAAGGAGTTTCTTGCAGTGGTTTTTGCTTTAGATAAATTTCGGTCTTATTTACTTCAAACTAAAGTAACTATGTATACTGATCATGCAGCTTTGAAGTACCTAATGGTGAAAAAGGACGCAAAACCACGGCTTATCAGATGGATACTTCTACTCCAAGAATTCAACGTCGAAATCAAGGATAAGAAGGGAGTAGAAAATGTCGTCGCTGACCACCTATCACGTTTGATAGGTGACCATGAGACTATTGAAATTGAGGAAACTTTTCCGGATGAAAAACTCTTCGGAATTGAGGTGAGTGCTTCGGAAACTCCTTGGTATGCCGATATCGTTAATTACTTAGTTACCGGTGAGTTTCCATCTACCATGCATAAATTTCAACGTGACAAACTTAAAAATAATTCTAGAACTTTTATCTGGGATGAGCCTTATTTATGGAAACAATGCTCCGACTTAGTCATTAGGAGATGTATCCTGGATAGTGAATTTAAGCATATTCTAGAATTTTGTCACAATGAAGCATGCGGGGGACATTTTGGTTCAAAGAGGACAGCCCTTAAGATTTTAGATTGCGGTTTCTTTTGGCCTAGTTTATTTTGCGATGCTCATGCATTTTGTGCTGCATGTGATAAGTGCCAGAGATTCGGTAATTTAGGACCTAGAGATCAAATGCCACAAACTTATATGCTTAATGTCGAAATTTTTGATGTATGGGGTATTGATTTTATGGGACTATTTCCTCCCTCCAATGGTTATACGTATATTTTACTCGCAGTAGATTATGTTTCTAAATGGGTGGAGGCAAAGGCCACCCGTACTAATGATTCGCGAGTTGTTGCAGATTTCCTACGAACTAACATCTTTACTAGATTTGGAATGCCACGCGTTCTAATTAGTGATGGAGGAAGTCATTTTTGCAACCGCACGGTGGAAGCATTGATGAGGAAGTATGGCTTAAGACACAAGGTTTCCACACCATACCACCCTCAAACAAATGGAATGGCAGAAATTTCCAACCGTGAAATCAAGAAGATATTGGAGCGAACCGTCCGCCCAAACCGGAAAGATTGGAGCCAGTGCTTAGATGACGCATTATGGGCTTACAGGACTGCTTACAAGACTCCCATCGGTATGTCACCTTTTCGACTAGTTTATGGGAAGGCATGCCATCTTCCGGTAGAACTGGAGCATAAAGCATGGTGGGCTGTTAAGAAGTTCAACATGGATCGAGATGCGGCTGGACTGCATCGAAAGCTACAACTTTCTTAGCTCGAGGAGATACGAAATGATGCTTTCGACAACGCATGGATTTACAAAGAGAAAACCAAGATGATCCATGACAAGATGATTCGTGGCAAGAGTTTTGAACCGGGGCAAAAAGTCCTACTTTTCCATTCAAAGCTCAAACTCTTTCCCGGCAAATTACGATCAAGGTGGAATGGGCCTTACACGGTTGTTCAAGTTTTCCCCTATGGAGCCGTCACAATTCAATCTTTGGATAGCGGGAACTTGTTCAAAGTTAATGGCCACCGTTTGAAGCCTTATCGTGAAGCACTCACAGATCAAATCGTGGAGGAAGAATCGCTGGAAGAGCCGGCCACCTCAAACACGTGAAGGGATACAACAGATTTGTTTTCTTCTCCCCATTTAAATTAATTTAATGGCTTTTTGCGTATTACATTAGAATTTTCGTAGATCCTATACTTCATGCTTAAAGTCTATACTTTTACTTTAGTACATTGAGGGCAATGTAGAGTTTAAGTGTGGGGGAAGGGTTTACAATTTAAGTGTGTCTAAATTAGTGTTTTTCAGAGTCTTTAGGATGCCCTTAACTAGTCGATGATGAAATTAGACCGATATGAACACATATGGCGTATGAATCACATGCATCGAATTCTTGTGCTAATTGAGATATTCTATATGTTTTTAATATGTAGTAGATATAAATTGTAAAACATGGTACAGAAAATCGCATGCTTGAATAAGTTTTTAATCATATGAACCCTATGTGAGCTTTTGAGCTATCTGTTCTTTATTCGAGTGAATATGCATCCATTTCGTAGCTACTAGCTTATATATGCCTCATTTGATTGCTTGCCATAGATTTTAATGAACTAGAGAATGCTAGAACTTACTCATGTCAATTTGCAAAGCTTTTATGTTGATACATACTTTGATTTTGGAAATGATTAAAGGCATTTAGGATTTTCCACCACATTGCCATATATCCATGTATCCCATTTGTACGCACAAGTTGCGACACCCCTAGATAAACCAATTGAGCCCACGTTAAGCTTTTCTTTCATCACCATATATACCTAAACACTTACCCTAGTATAGAATATCCTTACCTTTGTTCCGGAAACTTGGTGAGAATTTTTCGAAACTAGCACATAAGATTATGGTTTGGTAAGAAAGATTAAAAGAGTTAATGTGAGTAAGGGGAAAGACTTGTCCAAATAACTTAAAAAGTATGAGATTGCCAAAAAGAAAAGAAAAAAGTTATATTTGAGAGAATGAAAAGAAAAAAAAATTATATATATCTCTCATGGCAATATGTTGTGTTCTAAAGTAGAAACCAATTGGATTAACGTCCCCCTTATTTGCAGATTTGGAGATTACGACAAATTGAAGGCCCAAAAATAGAAAAAAATATGGTCTTTGTCCTGTCCGAAAAGCTCAAAGGGTAGTTTAAGATTGATGTTTACATGGTAACATTCGAGTGGAAATGGAGGACGAATATGGTGCTAGACTAAGTCGTTGGAACGTTTTTATCACCACATATCTAAATTTCTGATGCCTTAGCCTTAACCCCATTACAACCTCACTAAAAGTCCTTTATGATCCTTAAAATGAGTAGCTTTCAATTAGTAGATTCAGTTGCATGAGTAAGCGTATGGTTTTTGTTCATTTGTGCAAGCAATCAAACTTCATTCATGTGGTTTTCATTTCAATTCATATACACTTTAAGTGAACCCTTTTCATGAGTGAAAAATATGATGAGTGCATCCTTGTGAGTTGATTAAACCTTTATTCAAAGCATGCACAGCTATAACGTAACCATTGTTTTCTCTATGTCTTACTTGTTCATTACATAATTATATCGCAATTATCTCTTGAATTCGTTGAGCATACAAGTTGAAATTCATGTGAACCATCGCCATATACTTATGAAAATTCTGAGACAAATTTTAGCTAAGGGCTTAGTTATGTTCTTTCCTTTGTTTTAAATTCGTAGAAGAGTCTTAGTTTAACTTAGTGTTTGCTAAGGGACTAGCAAAGTCTAAGTGTGGGGGAATTTGATATACGCATTTTATGCTCGTTTCTTAACGCATTTCCCTTTACGTTTATCTATGTTATTATCTTAGTTTTTATGTTTTTCTTATTTAATCTGTTATTTTGAAGATATTTACGGTGGAGATTAATAACGACGCAATTCGGAGGAATTTCGGCGATTTTGCAATTTTTGCGATTTCGGACCACCAGAAATGGGCCGGCCCAAAAAGCATTTTTTTGGGCCCATTTCTCAAAGTTTGTTTCGGCCCAAAAACCAGCCCAAGCCCATTGAATTCGGCAAGGAAGCAACTTGGGGAAGAGGAAAAGTCAAAGATGTCAAGCTTTGTGACAAGGCTTAGTGACTAAGCTTGTGATCATCACAAAAGATGACTAAGTGTGTGACTTGCCATGGTGACTCTTACTTAGGGTTCACAAATGGTGAGTTGCCATGGTGACTCTTGCTTTGTGATGATCACACTTGGTGACTAAGGGAGTGACTTGCCATGTGACTAAGGCTTGCATTAAATGAAGGGAGGCAAGGTGGAAGAGAGATGAAGGCATATGCTTGCCTATAAATACCAAGGGAGTTCGGCCATGATAAAGGATCACATAATTTCACAAGCCAAAACTCTATACACTTTACTACTCTTCCATACACAACCGAAGTCCTCCCGAAGTCGAAGTCCTCCGCCACCTCCGGATCAAGAACGTAGAGTGCGTCATTCGTGTTCTTGAGAACCACCGCTAGTAGATTGGTGCGTCACCTCTCTAAAAAGTGTAACCATGTACTCTAAACTCCATCTTCATCTTTGTAATACTTTCGGTTATGTAATGAAAGAAATTCTCCATGTTCTTCTCTTATTTCGATTCTTCCATGTGTTCTTGATTTTATTAGTTTGGATGCATGTGCTAGCTTTAAAGTTCTTAATGCTTTGAGTATGATTTAGGATAGGGTGCGTCACTTATTGTCCTAAATTATACCTCATTGATTCGGCAAAGAAGCTATTGTTTTAAGTTGTTATGAGTCATGACATTCT
Source organism: Geum urbanum (assembly GCA_946800695.1). NCBI lineage: Eukaryota > Viridiplantae > Streptophyta > Magnoliopsida > Rosales > Rosaceae > Geum > Geum urbanum. The sequence continues at coordinate 38,196,708 of OX326997.1, read as the reverse complement.
TATTCAACGAAAGCATGTGTATGTATCTCGACTAAAATTAAGGATTTCGTAGATGATAAATAAGGTAAAAGCAAAGGAGTAGGTTCGGTTAGTGAATATGTTGATCACTTGTAATTAATAGATTAGCTTCTTATTTTTAGCAAGCATAATTAGACTTGAAGTTTCTTGATTGTTAAAACTTGTCTATGAGTAAAACATGTTAGATGCCTAAGAGTTTTTGTTGTGTTTGCATGTTTTTGCACTTTAATTTAGTAGGACATTTAATCAACCAATTTCCACTCCCCCCAAACCTTTAGATTTCCGCTTATTAACGAAACCATGCATGCGCCCTTAATTCCCCGGATAAAGAACGATCCCTACTCGCCAATATTATAATGACAAAAGAAGGGTTTTAAATTGCAATGCGCGTAATCTGTGTTTTTAGGGTCTACTTTGTGTTAACGTTAAATGCATGTTTTGCGCGTATCACTTCCCCGGTACACATCCTCGGGGATCAGCCGGGATGCGAGTGTATCGATACAACAACATATAATGAGACTGTACTCTATGTAAACCAAATCGTAAATAGTTCGATGCAGATGCATGAAACAATATATAAATGTATATACGTAATATATACTAGTATACGCATAATCGTATAACACATGCTCATGTAAAACATACCTCGTATGCATGCTCAATTTCGTAAAATGTGTATAAAGACTCGCAATCAATCCGTGAAAAGAAATTGTCCACTCACAGGTGAGCAAAACGCGCACTCGCGCTAATCTCGTGGACCGGCAGAAGATCCCTCGCCCAAAACACGATCTCGATCTCGATCCCCTGAATAATCATAAAACATAACTGATTAAAAACATGTCCCACAACTCTGTACTGAATCACGGAAATCAACCATTCCCGAAAACATATTAAACTGTATAAAAGAACCGACTGAATTTCTGAAATCTCCACTCGAAACCTTCGACTGAAAATCCGATAGCCAAATCAACACGAAAACCTCTAAGCGATAATCAGGGCGCGATTACGAGAAAAATGACATTAAAAACACCAAAATCTGGAAAGTCAACGGTCTCGTCGGACCTCCGCTGTTGACCGCCGCCGCCGCCAGCGGCGGCGCGCCGTCAACGGAGACTTTCTCCGGCGAGGAAGCTCCAGTTCTCAAGATTACAACCAACCCAACCTTTTTCTCAACTACCATTAAGTCCAATTCCCACCGGAACCACCTCAAATCAGCTTGAATCAGAACGAAATCCAAACTCCGGCAACCAATTCGGGTTCACCGGAAAACCTCATTTCAGTCCAATTAAAACCTATGGGAAGCATCCCTGGGCCAAGGGGAAGCGAAACCCCCACCTCCCAACCACCAAAGCTCGCCGGAAGTCCACCCTTCAACTCCGGCGAACTCCGGCAACCAAACTCGATTCGGGTTCCCTCCAAACCTCATCAATTCTCACAATTTCATACATCAATCAACTCAAAAACTCAAGGGGAAGAGAACCATACCCTTCACGTGGCCGGAGGTGGCCGGAAAAAGCAAGTCGGCCGGCGAAGCTAAAACGGGAATGTTTCCTCTTCAGTCAACGGTCAAATTTCCAAAATTGGAAAGTCAACGTAGGTCAACTTCAAAAGGTGTTTTTACGACTAATTCTCGACTATTTTCGATATTTATTCTCGCGCCTCGGGTCAATCGATGGTCCAAAACGAATAACCAATACGATTCGGATAAACACGAAACAAATGGATAAACTCGTCGATAAACCAAAACTTCAAATAATCATATTATATTCCTCGGTTATCGGAAAAATCATCCGGAACCGTCCTTGAGCTCGAAATCACGTGCTCTACAACTTCCGTGAAGAAACTCAACTCAAATTCCCTGCCGAAAATTAAGTCACGAACTAAATCGGCAAACCACAGAATTTACGACTAATCGCGATTAAGCTTAATCTCGTGAATCGTGCTGATTACTCTACTGATTCTGGTTCGGGTTGTGTGATTCTGGTTCGGGTCGTCACATGTGATTATCGAATTTTGACGATTTCGTCGATATTGAATTATATATTTTTGGGAACGGTTGTTTCTCGTGATATGATTCGTGGTTTTGAGTTATGATTTTGAGCAGTGGATTTTATGATTATCCAAGGGATCGTGATCATTCGTTTGGCGAGGGATTTTCTGCCGGATCACTGGATTAATGCGTATTGCGTTATGCTCTTCTGTGAGTGGACTTTTATATTTTCACTGTCGTTGCGAGTTCGTGATTTTTTGTATTTATTTATATACGATATTGAGATTATTTATTACTTTTGGAGGCATTATTTTATATTTTATGGTGATGGCATTACTTGCATCGATGCTTCGGCTACTCGGTTGATCACCGGTAGTCTGACCAAAGTTGATAGATTCCTCTGGACCAGAGTTGAGAGATTCCTCTGGGTAGAGTTGAGAGATTCCCTTGTTATGCCGCTGGGGTTGAGAGATTCCCCTAGCCTATCACCGTCAGACTTGAGAGATTCGCCTGGCATCTCCATATATATACCTTCCGAACTCGCTTTGCTTTACATTATTTTATGTATATGAAATTGGTGAAATGCATATGTTTATTTTCGTCCACTTACTCTAACGATTTTATTTGCCTTTCCCCTGGGCTTTTCGGTTTCCATGCCCAGTTTACAGTTCGGATTCTGGTGTCGCACGTCGCGGTCGGAGGCTTAGTATTCGAGCGATATTTCTTTTATGGTAGGTTCTTAGTTTGGCCTACTATTTGTATATATATACTAGAAGTCGCTCTGAGCAATCTGATGTCATACTTTTATACGATATTTCCCCGGATTTCTGTAAAGTATAATTTTATTTATTACTTTACATTACTGTTATGATATTGAGAAATCCGGATGGGATTGGTGCCCACGGTTTGATTTTTGTGGCATAGGTTGAAGTGTATTTTCCGGGTGCAGGTTAATGGCAATTCCGTGTTAGTAGCGTTACTCTGCCGAAATTTTAATGATTTTTGTTGGTTCTTGTTTTCAGAAAGGGTTTGATTCCGGTTTAGGAAACTAAATCGGGGTTAGGTCCTTTCACAGTTACAAAATGTGTCTAGCTTAGGTTAGTTATACATCATATTTGAGGGTCTAGTGGATTACCATCTACTACGACAACTCCCAGTTGCATCTTTGAGCATAATGCAACATGCATTGAATAGATGAAGTTAGATTACATTAAGGGTGACAATACAAAGCATATATCACCGAAATTCATCTTCAATCAACAACAACAGCAGTTGCTGAATATCCTTATGAGTCAGGTTGGTTCGACAGATAATGTTGCAGACTTGTTTACCAAGTCACTACCTAAATCTACATTTGTGAAACATGTGAGATACATTGGTAGGAGCAGGTTATCTGAAATCCATGACTGAGTTTATAGTTAGGGGAAGTTAAATTTATGTAGACATCAGGGGGCTTCTACATCACATGTGTTAGTTTATGTAGTTTATGTGTTGTACTCTTTTTCCCTTAGACCACGATTTTGTTTTACCCATGAGAATTTTTTTTGTTTGGCGAAATTTTTAGTGAGGCAACAGGTTATGCATCATTCATTAGGCCATCGACACAAGGGGAAGTGTTTAAGGAGATTTATTCTCAATAACTTTGGGCGTGTTTCTTGTCCTAATTAGATACGGATTAATACAGATTAGATACAGAGAATCCCTATTATATCAGGACATTTATTGTAACAGATTGTATCAATCTATATTTAAGACATTCTATCAATGAAAGATTTACAGTTTTCAGTTTTTTTATTATTAGTTACCAAAGTTAAAGAAGTAAAGTTAAATAAGTAAAACACATAAAAGAGTGATAAAACTGATGTTGAAAAAGTTAAAAGAACAAAAAGAAAATTTATTTGCTAATTATTGTTTTAACTCTAATTTATTTTTCTTCATCAAACATAAAAAGACAAACATGAAAGAATTGCACAATGTTAAAAACCAGGGCAAATAAAAAAACACCCACTTTAGGAGATCTCCTTCCTAAAAAACCCAAAACCTTTTCAAATTTTAAAAATAAAAACCCAATAAGTTTTCTATGTAAATAACTAACCAGAACTTTTAATTTATTTATGCAAAATGCCACTATTATCTTCGTACTCCCTCCCCTACAATTCCTGTTGAGTTTTCATTTCATTTTTGATCTCTCTCAAACCATCCTATGCGATTTCGAATTCACAGACCCCGAACCTGAAATCTCCAATGATCTCCCCTTGGAATCCACCAGATTTCTGAACGACTCCCCTTTCGCGTCTTCCGCCACCACTGGAAATCTGAGAAATTAAGTAATTCTCGTGTTCGAAAACCTTCATTTTTTTCATTCTTGTTCTTTTCTAAGTAATTTGCATGTTCGCATCTATGCTTTTGATTTTTTGAAATGATATTGTTGCCGTTTACATTTTCTTACATTTTTTTACGGTTTCCAGTTTGCGTTTTGTTCTTTTTGGTAACTTTTTCTTGATTTTTTATAGATGTTATTTGATGTATTGTGTTCCAAAGGATTTTTTTGGTTGTTGTTGTTGTTGTTGATGATGATTTCATGTTTGGGTTAACTGTGCTTCACTGAGTGTTCACTGTGATTCACTATTTGTTTTTGTTGTTGTTATTGATTTCATGTTTGGATTAACTATGTTTCACTGTTTGTTGTTGTTGTTGTTGTTGTTAACAATTTCATGTTAAGGTTAACTGTGGTTCACTGAGTGTTCACCGTTTGTTATTGTTGTTGATTTCATGTTTGGATTAATTTTGTTTTACTGTGTGCTCACTGTATGTGGTTGTTAATGATGACAATGATTTCATGATAGGGTTAACTGTGGTTCACTGAGTGTTGACTGTTTGTTGTTAGTTCTTGATGATTTCAAGTTAGGATTGACTATGGTTCACTGAGTGTTCGTTGTGTTTCACTGTTTTTTGTTGTTCTTGGTTTCATGTTTGGATTAACTGTGTTTCACTGGGTGCTCATTGTCGTTCACTGTGTGTGGTTGTTGTTGATTTCATGTAATTCCCTTAATGTTAACTGTGGGTTAACTGTTGGTCAATGTAGTGTTAACTATCTGTATCTGTTTGAAATCATGGTTATATGTGAGTTAACTACTGATATTTATATTTTGTGTTAGTAGTGCGCTAGCTAACATTTTTCTTTCAAACAGGCCAAAATGACAAAACCTCATAAGAGAAAGCATGATGAGCAAACATAGTCTTCTTCCAAAATTCTCAAGAGAGCAAAGATGCTAGGGAAAAAGAGGAAGTCAGAATCAGATTTTGAATTTGAAACTGAATTATCAGATTCTTCTACAAACTTAAAATCGCGTGGAATGCAACGTCCCATGCGTTACAAGGTTATGAAGTTGAAGCAGCAAGTGTAGAAGCTGCAATAGGAGAAAGAGCAGAGGAACAAATCAGTAGGTAAGAGGAAAGCAGTCTCAAAGAAGAATGGAATGAAGAAAGAGAAGGAGAAGAAGTTAAGAAAGAGGAAGGACACAAGTTCAGAGAACAATGATGAAGAAGATGATGATAAAGTTGAAAGGGAAGAGGATGATGAAGAAGAGAATGACAATGAAGATGAAGATATTGAAGAAGAAGATGAAGATGAAGGTGAAGATGATGATTTTGATGATGATGATGATGATGATGATGATGAAGAAGAAGAAGAAGAAGAAGAAGAAGAAGAAGAAGAACAAGTGGTCGGGAAGAAGAAAGTTGATAAGTTGAACCCTGTGCAGAATGATACGTGCAAAACATGCATTTAACGTTAACACAAAGTAGACCCTAAAAACACAGATTACACGCATTGCAATTTAAAACCCTTCTTTTGTCATTTATAATATTGGCGAGTAGGGATCGTTCTTTATCCGGGGAATTAAGGGCGCATGCATGGTTTCGTTAATAAGCGGAAATTTAAATGTTTGGGGAGGATTGGAAATTGGTTTATTAAATGTCCTACTAAATTAAAGTGCAAAAACATGCAAACACAACAAAAACTCTTAGGCATCTAACATGTCTTACTCATAGACAAGTTTTAACAATCAAGAAACTTCAAGTTTAATTATGCTTGCTAAAAATAAGAAGCTAAGCTATTAATTACAATTGATCATCTCATATTATTAACCTTACCCTATTTCATGCATCAAACCTTTTGTAAGTTACGAAATTCATAACTTCCAACTAAATATACATGCTTGATAATTGAGTAGGAATGCAACTTAGTGTATAAACATCCTAAACAACATACGATCATCGAAACATGCGAAAGAGAGTGACTTAGCGTATTATCTACCACATGCTTTCGAAGCTTTAAGATTATATCAACCATGCATAAAAGGCTAGAAATCATAAACACATGCAATTTACAAATCGGTTTAAGAATATATAACACAAATCTAAACTTGTTCTTCATTAAATACATCAAAGTATTCCAATACATCAAAAGATTCAAATACAAAGCAAAAGATATGAAAGTGAAGATCATGGTTACACTTTTTGTCTTGAATGCTAGATGATCTTCGTGGAGATGACTTTCCTTCACAAGGGACTTAGCGTATTGTGAAGGATGGAGGATGGATGCTTCGGCTTTGGATGGAGGATGAATGCTTCGGCTTTGTGGAGAGAACCTTCAAGTGTTTATGGAGGAGGAGTATTTATGTAGAGCTTTGGCTTCTAAATTGAGAGATGATCTTGTAATGGCTGGCCTCCTTGGTATTTATAGGCAAGGGAGTTTGCTCTTCTCTCTTCCACCTTGCCTCTTTCATTAAATGCAAGTAATAATCACCATGGCAAGTCACTCCCTTAGTCACCAAGTGTGATCATCATTTATGAACCCTAAGCAAGAGTCACCATGGCAAGTCACACACTTAGTCATCTTTTGTGATGATCACAAAGCAAGTGTCACCAAGCTTGATAACTTTGACTTTTCCTCTTCCCCAAGTTGCATCCTTGCCGAATTCAATGGGATTGGGCTGGTTTTTGGGCCGAAACAAACTTTGAGAAATGGGCCCATAATTTGCTTTTTGGGCTGGCCCATTCCCGGTGGTCCGAAATCGCAAAAATCGCAAAATCGCCGAAATTCCTCCGAATTGCGTCGTTATTAATCTCCACCGTAAATATCTTCAAAATAACAAATTAAATAAGAAAAACATAAAAACTAAGATTATAACATAGCTAAACGTAAAGGGAAATGCGTTAAGAATCGAGCATAAAATGCGTATATCAAATTCCCCCACACTTAGACTTTGCTAGTCCCTTAGCAAACACTAAGTTAAACTAAGACTCTCTAAGAATTTAAAACAAAAGAAAGAACACAACTAAGCCCTTAGCTAAAATTTGTCTCAGAATTTGCATAAGTATATGGCGATGGCTCACATGAATTTCAACTTGTATGCTCAATGAATTCAAGAGATAATTGCGATATAATTATGTAATGAACAAGTAAGACATAGAGAAAACAATGGTTATGTTATAGTTGTGCATGCTTTGAATAAAGGTTTAATCAACTCACAAGGATGCACTCATCATATTTTTCACTCATGAAAAGGGTTCACTTAAATTGTATATGAATTGAAATGAAAACCACATGAATGAAGTTAATTACTTGCACAAATGAACCAAAACCATAAGCTTACTCATGCAACTTACTCTACTAATTGAAAGCTACTCATTTTAAGGATCATAAAGGACTTTTAGTGAGGTTGTAATGGGGTTAAGGCTAAGGCATTCGAAATTTAGATATGTGGTGATAAAAACGTTCCAACGACTTAGTCTAGCACCAAATTCGTCCTCTATCTCCACTCGAATGTTACCATGTATACTTTAATCTAAAACTACCCTTTGAGCTTTTTGGACAGGACAAAGGCCATATTTGTTCTATTTTTGGGCCTTCAATTTGTCGTAATCTCCAAATCCGCAAATAAGGGGGACGTTAATCCAATTGGTTTCTACTTTAGAACAACATATTGCCATGAGAGATACTAATTTTTTTTCTTTTCATTCTCTCAAATATAATTTTTTTTTCTTTTTTTTTGGCAATCTCATACTTTTTAAGTTATTTGGACAAGTCTTTCCCCTTACTCACATTAACTCTTTTAATCTTTCCTACCAAACCATAATCTTATGTGCTAATTTCGAAAAATTCTCACCAAGTTTCCGGAACAAAGGTAAGGATATTCTATACTAGGTTAAGTGTTTAGGTATATATGGTGATGAAAGAAAAGCTTAACGTGGGCTCAATTGGTTTATCTAGGGGTGTCGCAATTCATGCGCACAATTAGGATACATGGATATTTGGCGAAGTGGTGGAAAATCCTAAATGCCTTTAATCATTTCCAAAATCAAAGTATGTATGAACTTAAAAGCTTTGCAAATTGACATGAGTAAGTTCTAGTATTCTCTAGTTCATTAAAATCTATGGCAAGCAATCAAATGAGGCATATATAATCTAGTAGCTACGAAATTGATGCATATTCACTCGAATAAAGAACAGATAGCTCAAAAGCTCACATAGGGTTCATATGATTAAAAACTTATTCAAGCATGCGATTTTCTGTACCATGTTTTGCAATTCATATCTACTACATGTTAAAAACATATAGAATATCTCAATTAGCACAAGAATTCGATGCATGTGATTCATACGCCATATGTGTTCGTATTGGTCAAATTTCATCATCGACTAGTTAAGGGCGTCCTAAAGACTCTGAAAAACACTAATTTAGACACAATTAAATTGTAAACCCTTCCCCCACACTTAAACTCTACATTGCCCTCAATGTACTAAAGTAGAAGTATAGAATTAAAAATGGAGTATAGGATCTACGAAAATTTTAATTTTAATATGCAAAAAGCCATTAAATTAATTAAAAGGGGAGAAGAAAACAAATCTGTTGTCTCCCTATTGGGTTGCCTCCCAATGAGCGCTTGTTTTACGTCGTTAGCTTTGGACGTGATGCATCATTTTGTTTTTGAAATGGCCGGTTCATGGAGTTGCATCTCCTCCACGGTATGCTCCGCAAATGCCTCAAAATAGGGCTTCAAGCGATGGCCATTTACTTTGAACTCACTGCCTTTGTCGATAGATCGAATGAGAACTGCTCCATGAGGCAGAACTTGAAAAACTATGAATGGCCCCATCCATCGAGAGCGAAGCTTTCCCGGAAAGAGCTTAAGTCTTGAATTGAAAAGCAATACTTTCTGCCCAACTTCAAAACTCTTCCCGCGAATCATCTGATCATGGATCTTTTTCGTCTTCTCTTTGTAAATCCACGCATTGTCGAAAGCATCATTTCTGATTTCTTCTAGTTCACAAAGTTGTAGCTTCCGATGCAAACCTGCTGCATCTCGATCGATGTTGAATTTCTTCACGGCCCACCATGCCTTGTGTTCCAATTCAACCGGAAGATGGCACGTCTTCCCATAAATTAATCGGAAAGGTGACATACCAATGGGGGTCTTGTAGGCAGTCCTGTAAGCCCACAATGCATCGTCTAAGCATTGACTCCAATCTTTCCGGTTTGGGCGGACGGTTCGCTCCAAAATCTTCTTGATCTCACGGTTGGAAACTTCAGCCATTCCATTTGTTTGAGGGTGGTATGGTGTGGAAACCTTGTGTTTTACGCCATACTTCCTCATCAATGCTTCCACCGTGCGGTTGCAAAAGTGACTTCCTCCATCGCTAATTAGAACGTGTGGCATTCCAAATCTACTGAAAATGTTAGTTCGTAGGAAATCTGCAACAACTCGCGAATCATTAGTACGGGTGGCCTTTGCCTCCACCCATTTAGAAACATAATCTACTGCGAGTAAGATATAAGTAAAACCATTGGAGGGAGGAAATGGTCCCATAAAATCAATACCCCACACATCAAAAATTTCGACATTAAATATGTAGTGTTGTGGCATTTCATCTCTAGGCCCTAAATTACCGAATCTCTGGCACTTATCACATGCAGCACAATATGCATGAGCATCGCGAAATAAACTAGGCCAAAAGAAACCGCAATCTAAAATCTTAAGGGCTGTCCTCCTCGAACCAAAATGTCCCCCACATGCTTCATTGTGACAAAAGTCTAGAATAGGCTTAAATTCACTATCCGGGATACATCTCCTAATTACTAAATCGGAGCATTGTTTCCATAAATAAGGCTCATCCCAGATAAAAGTTCTAGCATTATGCTTAAGTTTGTCACGTTGAAATTTATGCATGGTAGACGGAAACTCACCGGTAACTAAGTAATTTACGATATCTGCATACCATGGAGTTTCTGAAACAGTTACCTCAATTCCGAAGAGTTTTTCATCCGGAAAAGTTTCCTCAATTTCGACAGTCTCATTCTCACTGATCAAGCGTGATAGGTGGTCAGCGACGACGTTTTCTACTCCCTTCTTGTCCTTGATTTCGATGTTGAATTCTTGAAGTAGAAGTATCCATCTTATAAGCCGTGGTTTTGCGTCCTTTTTCAGCATTAGGTACTTCAAAGCTGCATGATCAGTATACACAGTTACTTTAGTTTGAAGTAAATAAGACCGAAATTTATCTAAAGCAAAAACCACTGCAAGAAACTCCTTCTCGGTTGTAGTATAATTTCTTTGAGCTTCATCAAGCGTCCGAGAGGCGTAATAAATTACGTAGGGTTTCTTGTCCTTCCGCTGACCCAAGACGGCTCCTACGGCATAATCCGAGGCGTCGCACATGAGTTCAAATGGTAGAGACCAATCAGGGCTGCTTAAAATAGGAGCGCTCGTGAGAAGTTCCTTCAACTTGTTGAAGGCAGCGTTGCATTCTTCATCAAACACGAACGGGGTCTCCTTTTGCAGTAATTTACACAACGGGCGCGAGATGTGGGAAAAGTCTTTGATAAACCTACGATAAAATCCTGCGTGTCCAAGAAAAGAACGAATCTCTCTAACCGAAGTTGGAGAGGGTAAGTGACGCACAAGATCTACTTTAGATTTATCAACTTCTAACCCTTTTTCAGAAATAATATGACCTAACACGATCCCTTGCGTAACCATGAAATGGCACTTCTCCCAATTAAGCACCAAGTTCGTTTCAACGCATCTTTGTAAAATAGTTTCTAAATTGTTTAAGCATGCATCGAAATCACTCCCAAATACACTAAAGTCGTCCATGAATACTTCAATAATTTTTTCAATGTACTCGGAGAAAATTGAGAGCATGCAACGTTGAAATGTACCTGGTGCATTACACAGTCCAAATGACATTCGGCGGTATGCAAACGTTCCGAAAAGGCATGTGAACGTTGTCTTTTCTTGATCTTCCTCCGCAATGCTAATTTGGTTGTAGCCGGAGTATCCGTCGAGAAAACAATAAAATGCATGGCCGGCTAATCTTTCCAGCATTTGGTCGATGAATGGTAATGGAAAATGATCCTTGCGGGTTGCGGCGTTGAGCCTCCGGTAATCAATGCACACTCGGTGTCCAGTGATCGTCCTTTGTGGCACAAGTTCATTTTCCAGATTCTCGACGACGGTGATTCCCGATTTCTTGGGTACTACCTGCACAGGGGAAACCCAACGGCTATCAGAAATATGTACAACGAAATCATACAAAAACATTTTAATTCCCCGGCAACGGCGCCAAAAATTGATACGTGCAAAACATGCATTTAACCTTAACACAAAGTAGACCCTAAAAACACAGATTACGCGCATTGCAATTTAAAACCCTTCTTTTGTCATTTATAATATTGGCGAGTAGGGATCGTTCTTTATCCGGGGAATTAAGGGCGCATGCATGGTTTCGTTAATAAGCGGAAATTTAAATGTTTGGGGGGGGATTGGAAATTGGTTGATTAAATGTCCTACTAAATTAAAGTGCAAAAACATGCAAACACAACAAAAACTCTTAGGCATCTAACATGTTTTACTCATAGACAAGTTTTAACAATCAAGAAACTTCAAGTCTAATTATGCTTGCTAAAAATAAGAAGCTAAGCTATTAATTACAATTGATCATCTCATATTATTAACCTTACCCTATTTCATGCATCAAACCTTTTGTAAGTTACGAAATTCATAACTTCCAACTAAATATACATGCTTGATAATTGAGTAGGAATGCAACTTAGCGTATAAACATCCTAAACAACATACGATCATCGAAACATGCGAAAGAGAGTGACTTAGCGTATTATCTACCACATGCTTTCGAAGCTTTAAGATTATATCAACCATGCATAAAAGGCTAGAAATCATAAACACATGCAATTTACAAATCGGTTTAAGAACATATAACACAAATCTAAACTTGTTCTTCATTAAATACATCAAAGTATTCCAATACATCAAAAGATTCAAATACAAAGCAAAAGATATGAAAGTGAAGATCATGGTTACACTTTTTGTCTTGAATGCTAGATGATCTTCGTGGAGATGACTTTCCTTCACAAGGGACTTAGCGTATTGTGAAGGATGGAGGATGGATGCTTCGGCTTTGGATGGAGGATGAATGCTTCGGCTTTGTGGAGAGAACCTTCAAGTGTTTATGGAGGAGGAGTATTTGTGTAGAGCTTTGGCTTCTAAATTGAGAGATGATCTTGTAATGGCTGGCCTCCTTGGTATTTATAGGCAAGGGAGTTTGCTCTTCTCTCTTCCACCTTGCCTCTTTCATTAAATGCAAGTAATAATCACCATGGCAAGTCACTCCCTTAGTCACCAAGTGTGATCATCATTTATGAACCCTAAGCAAGAGTCACCATGGCAAGTCACACACTTAGTCATCTTTTATGATGATCACAAAGCAAGTGTCACCAAGCTTGATAACTTTGACTTTTCCTCTTCCCCAAGTTGCATCCTTGCCGAATTCAATGGGCTTGGGCTGGTTTTTGGGCCGAAACAAACTTTGAGAAATGGGCCCATAATTTGCTTTTTGGGCCGGCCCATTCCCGGTGGTCCGAAATCGCAAAAATCGCAAAATCGCCGAAATTCCTCCGAATTGCGTCGTTATTAATCTCCACCGTAAATATCTTCAAAATAACAAATTAAATAAGAAAAACATAAAAACTAAGATTATAACATAGCTAAACGTAAAGGGAAATGCGTTAAGAATCGAGCATAAAATGCGTATATCACAGAAACGAAAATAGAATTGGAAGATCCAATTCTGTTGCAACCTCATCAGCAATGTGTAGCTTATTCAAACGTACAAGCATAAAATCATTAATGAAATTATTGCTCGACTGTTGGAGACTCCATTTGGCACATTGATAAAGGCAATCATAAATGGACATGTAGGAGAAACTGGAGGGCATTACAAATCGGATATATGCATGTCGTACTTGGTCGACTGCTATGATATCTCTACGAGATCATTTTGGTTTCATCCTATGAGGGTCGATAGAATCAAACAAGAATATTTTGTGGATCTGTTTAGCTTGAAAGATTATGGAGAGAGACTAGTTCCTTTTTGCGGAAAGATTCCTATCAAGACAGAGTTTGGAATAGAGTTGTTCAGGAAGAGGACTATGGTTCCAAAGAAAATGATTATTGGTAGACTGGAAAAAGCACTTTTGGATTCAAGCAGAGTGGAGGACACTCCTCGTCTCCTAATTTTGTTGCTATTATCAGTTATTCTGCTGCCTAATTCTTCCAGTATCGCTGGTTGGAATGTAATCAACATGGTCAAGCGGAATTATCAGTCTGTTGCTCAATGCATTGGACACGCATACAAAAAATTACAACCCAACAGTATTCACTAATGGTTAACATAAATGCTTGTGACTTCACTGTGTTTTAGCTATCTGTGTTAGTTGTAGTTCATTGTTTATTCATTATGTTCTAACTATGTAATTTTTTCTCTCTTGGAAAGGAAGGAGCATTTAATCAAAGAAAAGGATATAGTTATTGAAATGTTAAGGAAAAGTTGCAATGACATGCTACAAGAAAACTCAACATTGTGTGAACACTTGGATCAAGAGAGGAAGTAAAAGGAGAGTCTGGAGGGAAAGCTTCAAGCGTTTGAGAAGGTAGACACCAGACACTTGAATTCTATGAAGGACATTGATCTTCTTCGTGTTGATCTTGATTATGAGCAGAAAAAGTGTGAACAATTGAATGAAGTGCTTGATGTTGCTGATGCGAAGAAAGAAGAACTGGTACAAAAAATCAGAGAGGAGGAAGCAGAAAAGACTGAGGTAATGCAAGAAAAAGTTGATGAGCTGCAGAAGCAAATTGAAAAGATGCATGTTGACAATTTCATCTCTATCAAGAATTGTTGTCGAAGTTGAAGGATGCCAACAAAGAGATGGTGGCAACAATAGAGGAAAATGGACGAGAATAAGCAGTTAGTAAAGAACTTTCACAAGTAGTTGATGAATGAAAAAAATCATTTTTGGTGTTGTATGACACTTTTGGTTTTTATTTTCAACAATGACAATGTATGGTTTTTCATTCCCTTATTTCTCTTTTTACTCTGTGAAGTTTTGAATTCTTTTCTGGTTTTTGCTAATTGTGTCTTTAGCTGTTCCTACATAACTATCTTTAGCTGATTGGTTTCACTGTGGTTAAACTGTCTTTACTTGAATGGTTCACTTTGGATAAACTGGCATTAGCTGATTGGTTCACTATGGTTCACTGCATATAACTATAGAAACTATTGGTTTGACTAAAAGTTGTTTGTTCTCTAATAGGTTCTTCAAAATCAAAAGGTGAAGCTCTCCCATCTCTAGAGGCACCATCATTCGATCTTTTGAGTCCTGATGGATTCCTCACACCAGTAGATAAGGGAATTATGAAGAAAGAATCGGCTGCAGTGGTAGAGGGCTTGGATACACCTGTGACGACCCGAACCAGAATCTGTTGCGTATTCGGCACGATTGTCGAGATTGAGTTTAGTCGCAGTTTTACGTCGTTTAAGTGGTTTGCCGACTCTATTCGCGACTATGTTTTTGGTCGAGAATTCAAGTTGAATGTCTTCACGGAAGTTGTAGAGTACGTGATTTCGAGCTCGTGGGCGGTTCCGGAAGATTTTTCCGATAACCGAGGAATATTTTATGATTATTTGAAGTTCCGGTATTCGACAAGTTTATCCGATTGTTTCGAGCTTATCCGAATCATTTCATATATTCATTTTGGACCGTCGATCAACCCGAGGCGCGAGTATAAATATCGAGAATAGTCGTAAAATCGTCGAAAATCACTGTTTAGCGTTGACTAGATGTGTCGACCCGAACCAGAATCAGATGTGTATTTGGCACAATTCTCGAGATTTGGTTATAGTCGCAGTTTTACGACAGTGTGTGGTTTGTCGATACGATTCGCGACTATGTTTTCAGTCGAGAATTTGAGTTGAGTGTCTTCACGGAAATTGTAGAGTACATGATTTCGAGTTTGTAGGCGGTTCTGGAAGATTTTTCCGATAACCGAGGAATATTTTATGATTATTTGAAGTTTCGGGTTCCGACGAGTTTATCCGATTGTTTCGAGTTTATCCGAATCTTGATGGTTATCCATTTCGAATCGTCGATCGACCCGAGGGACGAATATAAATATCGAAATAGTCGTGAATTAGTCGTAAAAACACTGTTGAGGTTTGACTGTCTGTTGACTTACTATTTTTGGAAGGTTGACTTGTTGACCGAAAAAGGAAAGTTTCCTTTTTGAGTATTGACCGTCCGACGACCAACTTTCCGGCCATCTCCGACCACGAGACAGGTATGGTTAGATTCCTTGCATGATTTCGAGTTGAATGATGTATAGTATGATGAGAATTGATGAGGATTTTGGGGTACCCGATTTGGACCGAGTCGGGCTACGTCGCCGGTAATGGTGACGGTGGTTCCGGTCAGTTTTGAGGGTGGAGATTAGAGGGGTTTGACTCCCCTTAACCTTGTGAAGCTTCCCACATGATTGGTTTTGGAATTGGTTAGGTTTTGGCTTGAACCCGAATGGGTTTTCCGATGGGTATTTCGAATGGATTTTGGTGAAATTGATGGTGTTAGAGAGGGAATTGGCCTTTGGGGTAGAAGAGAAAGTGGTTCGAAATGAGGAGAGCATGAAATCTGGAGATTTTGGTCGTGTGATTCCACCGTTGACGGCGCGACGCCGCCGCCGGCGGCGGTCAACGGTCGGAAAGTTGACTTTTTCAGATTTCGATGTAATTAATGTCATTTTTCTCGTAATCACGCCCTGGTTATCGTCCAGAGGTTTTTGGGTTGATTTGGTTAGCCGATTTTCAGTCGAGGTTTCGAGTAGGGATTTCGGGATTTCCGTAATTCGTTTTGTATTGCATTTCACATTTCCGGGAACGCTTGGTTTCCGTGCATCAGTGCAGTGTTGTGGATTATGATATTGATCAGTATGTTTTGTGAACATTCAGGAGATCGAGATCGGGACCGTGATCGTGTTTCTGGCGAGGGATCTTCGGCCGGTCCTCGAGATTAGCGCGAGTGCGCGTTTTGCTCACCTGTGAGTGGACAATTTCTTTTCACGGAAATCTTGCGAGTCTTTTATATATGATTTACGAACTTGAGCATGCAGCATGATTATGGTTTTACGAGCATGAGATTTCATACGAGAGTATGTTTAATATGAGCATGTGTTTTACGGTTATACGATTATACTTATACGAATATACGTATACAAGTATACATGCATTTATATGCTGTTTCATGCATTTGCATCAAACTATTTATGATTTGGTTTACACAGAGTACAGTCTCAGTTACGTTGTTGTATCGATACACCTTGCCTCGTCGGCTGATCCCCGACGGAGGGCCGCCTGGAGGGGCGTTTCCCCAACCAGACCGGTGAGGGGCGTATTCCCCGGAACCGAGGCCATTTCTGGCTTAGAATCACGTGGTAGTCAGGGACTCCGTGATTCAGACTGTACTAGCACGGAGGAGTCCATGAGTGACCCCGTGGGATTTTTACTTGCATGCTCAGTCCACTGGAGGAGTATGAGTTTTACCTCGTGTACCTATTATTTTATATTCTTGGACTCGCATATGTATTTTAAACATAAATATTAACTGGTTAAAGACATTTATTTTCGTCCACTCACTCTAACATGTTTATTGTCTTTCCCCTCGGCTTTTCGGTTTCCGTGCCCAGTTGCAGTTCAGGTTTTGGTGTTTTCACGTCGCGGTTTGGAGGCTAGTGATCAGAGCTATCTGTGTTTTCCAGTAGGTTCTTGTTTCGCCTACTAATGTATATATTGTATATGTTTTACTTTAGAGGTCGCTCTGATACATTTTGATACCTGTTTATACGGATTTTCTCGGATATACATATATACATAGTACAGTTTGTTTACTGTTATTGATTATATTGATGTTGAGAAATCCGGATGGGATTGGTGCCCACGGTTTGGCTTTTGTGGCATAAGATGAAGTGTTATTTTCAGGGTGCAGGTTTAAGCAATTCTACGTTAGTAACGAAACTCTGCCGAAATTTTGAAAAAAATTTTTGGTTCGTATTTTTGAAAGGGTTTGATTCTGGTTTAGGTAACTGAATCGGGATCGGGTCCTTTCACCAGAGTTGACTTTCCAAAATTAGTAAGTTTGACCGTTGACCCGAAAAGGAAAGGTTTCCCGTTTCCGCTTGCCGTCCGACGACCCATTTTCCGGCCACCTCCAACTTCGGCAAGGGTATGGTTAGCTTCCCCTTTCAATTTTGAGTCGATTGGTACTTGGTTTGAATGAAATTGGTCACGTTTTGGTTGGACCCGAATCGGGTCGGTTTTGAGGTTTCCGTCGAAGCTCGTCGGCCGTTTTCCGGCGAGTTTTGGTGGTGGTGGTTAGGGGGGTTAGACTCCCCTTGCCTTGGTGAGTCTTCCCATGTGTTTGGTTCGGCTTGAGGATGAGTTTTCGGGGTGCTCCGATTAGGTCACCGGAGAGTTTGGATTCCGAACTGTTTTGGGTTAATTGGACGGGTTCCGGTGGGATTTGAGCTACGGGGTACAAGAGAAAGTGGTTCGAAATGCCGAGACCTTGTGATCTGGAAGTTCTCCGCCGGTGAATCTCGCCGTTGACGGCGCGCCGCCGCCAGCGGCGGCGGTCAATGGCAGAGGAGTTGACTTTTTCAGATTTTGATGAAATTAATGTCATTTTTCTCGTAATCGCGCCCTGATTATCGTCCAGAGGTTTTCGGGTTGATTTGGTTAGCCAATTTTCAGTCGAGGTTTCGAGTGGGAATTTCGGGAATTTCGTTTATCGTTTTGTACTGCATTACATATTTCCGGGAACGGTTGGTTTCCGTGAATCAGTACAGGGTTGTGGACTATGATTTTGATCAGTATGTTTTTGTGAATATTCAGGAGATTGAGATCGAGATCGGGATCGTGATCGTGCTTCTAGCAAGGGATCTTCCGCCGGTCCTCGAGATTGGCTTGCGGGCGCGTTTTGCTCACCTGTGAGTGGACAATTTCTTTTCAAGGAATTCTTGCGAGTCTTTAATATGATTTACAAACTCGAGCATGTGTATTGAGATTACGGATTACATGAGCATATGTTTTATGATTATACGATATACTTATACGAATATACGTATATGCATACACTTATATGTTGTTTCATGCATTTGCATCGAACTGTTTATGATTTGATTTACACAGAGTACAGTCTCAGTTACGTTGTTGTATCGATACACTTTGCCTCTCGGTTGATCCCCGATGGTAGGCCGCCTGGAGGGGCGTTTTCCCAACCAGACCGGTGAGGGGCGTTTCCCCGGAACCGAGGCCATTTCTGGCTTAGAATCACGTGTGGGTCTGGGATCCCGTTATTCGGACTGTACTAGCACGGATGGTGTCCACGAGTGACCCCGTGAGATTTTTATGCATGCTCTGTACGCGTGAAGAGTTAGAGTCTTTCTCGTGTACCTTTTCTTTATTTATGCATCTGGACTCGCATATGATTTTTATTATATATATATTGTTCGGCGAAAGACAATTATCTTTTCGTCCACTCACTCTAACAGTTTTCATGTCTTTCCCCTGGGCTTTTCGGTTTCCGTGCCCAGTTGAAGTTTAGGTTTGGTGTTTTCACGTCGCAGTTTGGAGGCTAGTGATCTGAGCTACCTGTGTTTTCCAGTAGGTTCTTGTTTTGCCTACTGATGTGTATATTATATATATTTTACTTTAGAGGTCGCTCTGATACATTCTGAAACTTGTTTATACGGATTTTCTCGGATATATATATATATACACTACAATACTGTTACTGTTTATGATTCATATATAGATGTTGAGAAATCCGGATGGGATTGGTGCCCACGGTTTTGCTTTTGTGGCATAGGATGAAGTGTTATTTTCAGGGTGCAGGTTAATGCAATTCCACGCTAGTGGCGAAACTCTGCCAAAATTTAGAAAAATTTTGTTGGTTCATATTTTCAGAAGGGGTTCGATTCCGATTTAGGTAACTGAATCGGGGTTGGGTTCTTTCAGCTTGGTATCAGAGCCTTAGGTTGTCAGATTATGTAGACTCTTGTAGTTGTGATACTTAGGGTATTTGAGTTGATACAGCATGACTGGTGTGATGACCCGACTGGCCAGCGGTACTCATCAATACTTCGGGTGTTGTGTGTCCTCAAATATTTGCGGTTTCATGATTACGTTCTTTCTGCTTGTACCTAATGCTTTTCTTGTATCAGTAGGATGCCTCTTCGACGTGGTCCCCGTGTTGATCAGGATGAGGATCCTGATGAGGATCGCCGAACGCGCGACTTGCTTATGCGAGTGCTGCGTTTGGAAGAGCGTTTTGACCCTGTGGTCAAGGATCGCACTGCTGGTGCTACTGTGTTTTCGGGTTCAGTTGATCCAGAGATATGCGAGGCATGGTTGGTTCAGATTGAACGTGTTTGTGAGCGTCTGCAGTTTACTCCTGAGCAGATGACAGTAGCCGCAGTTGGTTTACTTGAGGGTGATGCATACTTTTGGTGGGTTAGCACCGACAGAGTTCCAGCTGACACTCCGTGGACCTTATTCCGTGCTTTGTTTATGCGGAGGTACTTTAATCAGGCTACCTAGCAGCGCAAATACGAGGAGTTTACGAACTTGAGGCAGGGCAGTTTGTCTGTACTTGAGTATCAGGATCGGTTTACCCATTTGTCTCGTTTTGCGCGGGATATGGTGGCTACAGAGGAAGCCAAGTGTCGTAGGTTTGAGCTGGGATTGAATCTGAACATCAAGGCGACGTTGACTACGATGCCTCGGAACAACTTTGATGAGTTTGTTAGTGCTGCACTCCGAGGCGAGGACATTGAGCAAGAGAGACAGCGGCAGAGGTACCAGCCGAGACAGTTGGAGGAAGGTGGACCGAGTCAGGGGCCTTCAAAGAGGCTGAGCTCTAATACTTCCGGTTTAGCTTCATCCTCTGGCGATGGATCCTATCTCTCACCAGTTAGTGCACCGAGGCGGATACCGTTATGGAGGAGAGATCAAGCGCGACGACCACAGGCTAGTGCAGGTTCCAGCGGTTCTAGCTATCCTCGGCATACTGGTGGCACTTTTGCTGTACTGAGGGAGTACCCGTTGTGTAGTCTTTGCAGCCGACATCATGTGGGTCCATGTCAGCGAGGTCCTGTCACATGTTATCATTGTGGCCAGCTGGGTCATTATTCGAGGGAGTGTCCTCAGTCGTATGGTGCTGAGGGACAGGCGGCCCAGAGTTCCGGAGTTGAGCAAGGTGCCACTACGAGAGCTCGACCAGCTCAGTTTGCAGGCCAGGGTAGGCAGCAGGGACAGCCCCAGCGAGGACGACCAGCCGGACAGGCGAGGGTTCATGCTATGACTCTACGTGAGAGCAGAGCATCACCGGAGGTCGTTATCGGTACGTTTCATGTTTTTGGTATTCCTGTACTTACATTGTTAGATCCGAGCGCCACACATTCATTCATATCATTTAGACTGTCATCATTAGCCACGGTACCTGCATCTTCACTTCCGGGGTTGTGGAGAGTGTTGTATCCGTCAGGTGAGGTTGTGAGTATCGGTTAGGTTTACCGAGATTGTGAGGTGTTTATTGATGGCCATGGTTTAGCCGCTAATCTGTTACTGCTTGATATTGTGGATTTTGATTTGATATTGGGTATGGACTTTTTCGAGTCACACTGGGCCATGTTTGATTGCCACAGGAAGGAGGTCGCGTTTCGTCGACCAGGGTTACCTGAGATACTATTTTGTGGCGAGAAGAACACGTCACTACCGTGTTTGACTTCCGCGATGAGGGCGGATCGGTTGATGAAGAAGGGTTGTGTTGCTTACTTAGCCCATGTTGTGGACACTACAGCTGTTGTGCCGGATCTTGGTAGTATTGAGGTTGTGTCTGAGTTTCCGGATGTGTTTCCAGCGGAGTTACCTGGTATACCCCCTGTGCGGGAGATTGATTTTACTATTGAGTTATTGCCGGGTACTGGACCGATTTCCCAGACACCGTATCGTATGGCGCCTGCGGAGTTGAGGGAGTTGCAAATTCAGCTCCGGGATTCATTCGACCGAGTGTTTCTCCGTGGGGTGCTCCGGTGTTGTTTGTGCGGAAGAAGAACGGGTCCATGCGTTTGTGCATTGACTATCGGAAGCTGAATCAGATTACAGTGAGGAACAAGTATCTGTTGCCGCGGATCGATGACTTGTTCGATCAGTTGAAGGGAGCAGCAGTCTTTTCGAAGATTGACCTTCGATCCGGATATCACCAGTTGAGGATCCGAGACTCTGACGTAGCCAGGACAGCATTCAGGACGCGGTATGGGCACTATGAGTTTTTGGTTATGCCGTTTGGGTTGACCAACGCCCCCGCAGCTTTCATGGACTTGATGAATCGGGTGTTTAGACGATTCCTGGACAAGTTCGTGATTGTATTCATTGACGATATTCTGATCTATTCCAGGAGTGTGGGCCAGCACAAGAAGCATTTGCTGGCAGTGTTGCGGACTTTGCGGGATCATCAGTTGTACGCGAAGTTTAGCAAGTGCGAGTTCTGGTTGGATAGTGTGAAGTTTCTGGGCCACGTGATTTCGGCCGAGAGAGTTAGTGTTGATCCTGACAAGATCGAGGCCGTGCTGAACTGGAGTAGACCCACTACTGTGCCAGAGATTCGGAGTTTCTTGGGGTTAGCAGGCTATTACCGACGGTTTGTACAGGATTTCTCCCGGATTGCTACACCACTGACCAGATTGACGAAGAAGGGCGTCAAGTTTGAGTGGTCTGATGCGTGCGAGGAGAGTTATTTGCTCCTGAAGGAGAGATTGACTACCGCACCGGTTCTGACATTGCCAGACGACAGTGGTGAGTTTGTTGTGTACAGTGACGCGTCGAA
The DNA here is from genome assembly GCA_946800695.1 of Geum urbanum. Classification (NCBI taxonomy): domain Eukaryota; kingdom Viridiplantae; phylum Streptophyta; class Magnoliopsida; order Rosales; family Rosaceae; genus Geum; species Geum urbanum. The sequence goes on along the minus strand of OX326997.1, from coordinate 38,174,400 downwards.
GTTGGGACTTGGCTGTGTGTTTATGCAGCATGGTAGAGTTGTGGCATATGGTTCCAGACAGCTGAAACCGCATGAGGCCAACTATCCGACGCACACTCCGCTATCGTGTTAGCGTTGAAGAGTTCGAGACATTACCTGTATGGTGCTCAGTGTAAGATTTACACTGATCACAAGAGTCTCACCTACTTGCGGACACAGCCGAATCTGAACATGAGGCAGCGCCGATGGATGGAGTTGATCAACGATTACGATTGCACGTTTGAGTACCATCCGGGGAAGGCTAATGTTGTGGCAGATGCACTTAGCTGGAAATCGGGAGCCTCGTTGTTTCACATGTGTGTGGCCAGAGTATCGATGTTAGCCGAGCTTCGAGCTACAGGTGTTGTGTTTGGGTATGATGATGATGGTGGAGCTTTGTTGGCCAGTTTTCAGGTTCGACCCGTACTGGTTGATCAGGTACGAGAGGCCCAGGATTCGGATTCTTACCTGTTGGGCAAGAAGACCATGATACGGAATGGTGTGCCTACAGAGTTCCGATTGAGTGACGACGGTACATTGTTGTTCAGAGGCAGGCTATGCGTACCCAGAGACGAGGACTTGAAAAAGGAGATTCTGGACGAGGCCCACAGTTCAGCGTATGCGATGCATCCCGGAGGTACGAAGATGTTTCGTACACTTCGAGCGTACTATTGGTGGCGCAACATGAAGCGGGAGATTGCCGCGTACGTGAGTCGATGTTTGATTTGTCAGGAGGTGAAGGCGGAGAGGCAAAAACCTGCAGGGAAACTACAGCCACTTGAGATTTCGGTTTGGAAGTGGGAGCACATTACGATGGATTTCGTCTATCAGTTGTCGCGTACTTCTGCGGGCAACACTGGCATTTGGGTTATTGTTGACCGACTGACGAAGTTGTACTTATCCGAGATTGTTCGCTTGCATGGTGTGCCTGTGTCCATTGTTTCTGACTGTGATAGTCAGTTCACTTCTGAGTTCTAGCAGGCGTTGCAGCGAGCTTTGGGCACGAGGTTGCGATTTAGTACAGCTTTTTATCCTCAGACTGATGGGCAGTCCGAGCGGACCATTCAGACACTTGAGGATATGCTGAGATCGTGTGTGTTGTAGTTTCACGGAAACTGGGATCAGCAGTTACATTTGATCGAGTTCGCCTACAACAACAGCTATCAGGCCAGTATTGAGATGGCACCGTATGAAGCCCTGTATGGGAAGCAGTGTCGTACTCCATTGTGTTAGAGTGAGGTGGGCGAGCATTGGCTCATTGGTCCTGATTTGGTGAAAACCACGATGGAGGACATACAGGTTATCCGGGATTGGTTGAAGATCTCCCAGGATCGGCAGAAGAGTTACGCAGATGTGAGGAGGAAGAGTTTAGAGTTCGAGGTCGGTGATTGGGTCTTCCTGAAACTATCTCCGTGGAGGGGAGTTGTGCGTTCCGGGAAGCGTGGCAAGCTTCGACCGCGGTACATTGGTCCGTATGAGATTACGGAGAAGGTTGGAGCTGTTGCTTACAGACTTGAGTTACCGACTGAGATGGCTCGTGTTCATGATGTCTTCCATGTTTCGATGTTGCGGAAGTACATCTCAAATCCTTCACATGTGTTAGCCCCACAGGAGTTGCCGATCAGAGAGGATTTATCGTATGTAGAGGAGCCAGTGCAGATTCTCGATCGTCGTGAGCAGGAGTTGAGGCACCGTGTGATTCCGCTGGTGAAGGTCTTGTGGCAGAACCACTCAGTTGAGGAGGCCACCTGGGAGACCGAGCAGCATATGCGGGAGCAGTATCCTCATCTGTTCACCTGACATGTACGTAAATTTCGAGGTCGAAATTTCTTTAAGGGGGGTAGATTTGTGACGACCCGAACCAGAATCTGTTGCGTATTCGGCACGATTGTCGAGATTGAGTTTAGTCGCAGTTTTACGTCGTTAAAGTGGTTTGCCGACTCTATTCGCGACTATGTTTTCGGTCGAGAATTCGAGTTCAATGTCTTCACGGAAGTTGTAGAGTACGTGATTTCAAGCTCCTAGTCGGTTCCAGAAGATTTTTCCGATAACCGAGGAATATTTTATGATTATTCGAAGTTCCAGTATTCGACGAGTTTATCCGATTGTTTCGAACTTATCCGAATCATTTCGTATATTCATTTTGGAGCGTCGATCGACCCGAGGCGCGAGTATAAATATCGGGAATAGTCGTAAAATCGTCGAAAATCACTGTTTAGTGTTGACCAGAGTTGACTTTCCAAAATTAGTAAGTTTGACCGTTGACCCGAAAAGGAAAGCTTTCCCGTTTCGGCTTGCCGTCCGACGACCCATTTTCTGGCCACCTCCGAGTTTGAACGCTTTGGATTCCGAACTGTTTTGGGTTAATTGGACGAGTTCCGGTGGGATTTGAGCTACGGGGTACAAGAGAAAGTGGTTCGAAATGTCGAGACCTTGTGATCTGGAAGTTCTCCGCCGGTGAATCTCGCCGTTGACGGCGCTGGCGGCGGTCAACGGCGGAGGAGTTGACTTTTTCAGATTTTGATGAAATTAATGTCATTTTTCTCGTAATCGTGCCCTGATTATCGTCTAGAGGTTTTCGGGTTGATTTGGTTAGCCAATTTTCAGTCGAGGTTTCGAGTGGGAATTTCGGGAATTTCGTTTATCGTTTTGTACTGTATTGCATATTTCCGGGAACGGTTGGTTTCCGTGAATCAGTACAGGGTTGTGGACTATGATTTTGATCAGTATGTTTTTGTGAATATTCAGGAGATCGAGATCGAGATCGGGATCGTGATCATGCTTCTGGTGAGGGATCTTCCGCCGGTCCTCGAGATTAGCGCGAGTGCTCGAGATTAGCTCGTTTTGCTCACCTGTGAGTGGACAATTTCTTTTCACGGAATTCTTGCGAGTCTTTTATATGATTTACGAACTCGAGCATGCGTATTGAGATTACGGATTACATGAGCATATGTTTTAGGATTATACGATATACTTATACGAATATACGTATACGAGTATACATACACTTATATGTTGTTTCATGCATTTGCATCGAACTGTTTATGATTTGATTTACACAGAGTACAGTCTCAGTTACGTTGTTGTATCGATATACTTTGCCTCTCGGTTGATCCCAGATGGTAGGCCGCCTGGAGGGGAGTTTCCCCAACCAGACCGGTGAGGGGCGTTTCCCAGGAACCGAGGCCATTTCTAGCTTAGAATCACGTGTGGGTCTGGGATCTCGTGATTCGGACTGTACTAGCACGGATGTGTCCACGAGTGACCCCGTGAGATTTTTATGCATGCTCTGTATGCGTGAGGAGTTAGAGTCTTTCTCGTGTACTTTTTCTTTATTTATGCATCTGGACTCGCATAGGATTTTTATTATATATATATTGTTCGGCGAAAGACAATTATCTTTTCGTCCACTCACTCTAACAGTTTTCATGTCTTTCCTCTGGGCTTTTCGGTTTCCGTGCCCAGTTGCAGTTCAGGTTTGGTGTTTTCACGTCGCAGTTTGGAGGCTAGTAATCTGAGCTACCTGTGTTTTCCAGTAGGTTCTTGTTTTGCCTACTGATGTGTATATTGTATATATATTACTTTAGAGGTCGCTCTGATACATTCTGATACTTGTTTATACAGATTTTCTCGGATATATATATATACACTACAGTACTGTTACTGTTTATGAAAGGACCCAACCCCGGTTTAGTTGCCTAAACCGGAATCAAACCCTATCGAAAACACGAACCAACAAAAACTTTCAAAATTTGGGCAGAGTTTCGTTACTAGCGTGGAATTACCGTAACCTGCACGCGGAAAATACACTTCATCCTATGCCACAAAAAGCAAACCGTGGGCACCAATCCCATCCGGATTTCTCAATATCTCAACAGTAAAGTAAACAATACATATAATAGTACTTTATTGAAATCCGGGTTTAAAATCGTATAACATATTCATTAGAGAACTCAGGGCGACCTCTAATACATAACCATATAAGTATACCACAGTAGGTAGAACAATAAACCTACTGGAAGAAATAAGACCGCTCGAGTACTATGCCTCCGACCACGACGTGCGACTCTAGAGTCCGAACTGCAAACTGGGCACGGAAACCGAAAAGCCCAGGGGAAAGGCAAATAAAAACGTTAGAGTGAGTGGACGAAAATAACATATGCCTTTCACCAATTTATACACATACTCAATATAAAACAGTGCGAGTTCGGAAAACACAACAACACAACACATATATATATGGAGGTTGTCGGGCGAATCTCTCAAGCCCGACGTCAGGTGAATCGCTCAAACCTGACGGTGAAAGGCCAGGGGAATCTCTCAACCCCGGCGGCACTCAGGGGAATCTCTCAACCCTGCTTCAGAGGAATCTCTCAACTCTGGGCCAGAGGAATCTCTCAACTCTGGTAGCATCGATGCTATAAATGCCATCACCCATAAACACATAACAACACCTCCGAAAATAACATATATCTCAATCATCGTATAATTTAAATACGGAAATCAATAAATCCACGAACTCGCAAAATCAACAGTGTCCACTCACACGCTTGCGTAACGCAGTTCGCGTTAACCCGTGATCCGGCGGAAAGTCCATCGCCAAACAAACGATCACGAACACCTGAATAATCACAATATCCAATTCTCACAAACATAATTTGGCAATTCAAAACAAATCTCGAGAAACCATCGTTCTCGGAAACACGTAATCCGATCACGACAAACTGTCGGAAATCCGGAAATCATACCACAATACCTCACTGTAATTTCGGACGCTCAACTCGAAAAACAAACCTCCCCACTGCGATCGGGGCGCGATTTCGAGTGAAATGACATGCAACTTGTCGAAAATCCCAAAAAGTCAAAGTTTGACCGCCGTTGACCGTTGACCGCCGCGTTGACCACCGCCCACGGCGGCGCCACCACCAAACGGAGAATTTTCCGGCGGAGCAACCACCATTCCATGCAAAATCACCCACTGAGCAACTTTGTCAACTACAACAAAGGCCAATTCTCACTCTAACATGGTCAATTTCATGAAAAACCGAATGAACACACAAATTTCAAACCCAAAATTCTCAATCCACAAATCGAATTAGAACACCATGTTTATATGGTTAGAATCACCTTGAAGAGGGCTACAAAACCCAGTATCTCTTGAAGTTCAACTCGGCCAAATTTGAGGAACCCAAATCACCAAGTTTTCATCAATTTCTTGCCTATTAAAATCCTCACTCCACGGTGAACCATACCGGAAAAGGAGGTCGGGGATGAACTCGGGGCCTTGAGACGAAGGGAACAGGACCACCCCCACGCCGTGGGGTGGCCGGAACGTCACTCGCCGCCGGCGAGCCGTACGGCGTCGCACCCCTTCCCCACAGCTCGGTCAAACCGAGTTGACCAAGCCAGTCAACCATTAACTCATCTTTTGACTTTCCCTTTTAGGCAGGTCACTAATTATAGCTTTCCCGATTTGGAAACTTGTAATTATCCGTTTCGACGAACTTCAAACCCACGTAACTTTCTCGTCGTGATTCCGATTCCGATAATTCTTGCGGTCACAAACTCGTCTCGACATAATCTTTCAATATCACCCGAAGTCAAACACATTGGCCAAATGGATAAAAAGTCAACTCTTCGAACCAACACACATTAAATCAACCAAACAAACAACAATCGGAAAAATTCACAAATAATTCCTTGTAACTCCAAATCATGCTCCGGAAGTTCCGACGAACTCGAAATTAAATTCTGAACAACTTCCGTGAAGAAGCCGAGACCAAATTCCCGTCCGATAATTTAGTCGTTAAGTAGCCCACCATTTAAATCTGAACTTCAAATATTCATAACTAATTCTTCGGTCGTCCAAATAACGATCCGGAACCGCCCACGAACTCGTAATTACATATAGAACGACTCTCGAGAAGAGACCTAGCTCCAATTCTCGGCCAATAATTTAGTCGTTAAGAAGCTCGGCGATTAAAACAACTGTCGCAACTCTGTGACTACGCCGTAGCTCACGAATATAGCTGATCATACGACTGATTCTGGTCCGGGTCGTCACAGTTTATGATTCATATATTGATGTTGAGAAATCCGGATGGGATTGGTGCCCACGGTTTGTCTTTTGTGGCATAGGATGAAGTGTTATTTTCATGGTGCAGGTTAATGCAATTGCACGCTAGTGACGAAACTCTGCCGAAATTTTGAAAATTTTTTGTTGGTTCGTATTTTCAGAAGGGGTTCGATTCCGATTTAGGTAACTGAATCGGGGTTGGGTCCTTTCAACACCAGTAGCTCATTTCATTGATCAACAAGAACTTCCTAAAGTAGTGGAAATCTTGGTGACACCAGTAGCGCGTGGGATTGAGAAAAAAGAATCACCTATAGTGGTGGGAAACCTGGTGACACCTAATGCTCCTAGAAAGAAGGCCAAAAAACGATGATTCAACTATCAAACTTCCTGGTCCAGGCTTTAAGTTGACCAAGATCAACATAGGCATAGACTCATATGTGAAAAGATTGAAAAACAAGGTTCAACCAATTAAAAAGATAGACAAAATTTATTGGTGGCCACCCCAAAAGAAAAATACACCTTAAAAAAATGGTGAGGACACCTTTGGCTCAGTTTAATATCGAGCAAAAGAGCTCGCCCATATCAGAAGTCAATTCGAGCAGAGGGAAAGAATCATGATGCAGAGCTAATGTTGTCGACAAGTTAAAAGAAGTTCCATGGGGAGAGAGCAAAGTCTTTGGGTTTATGAGCGAATCAAGGCAGAATGAACTTTTGCGCTACTGGAAAAAGACAAAAGTATCTCTGTAATCCCCTCGACTCAAAACTTCAAAGTTTATGGTTTTTGTTTTTGTTTCTGATTTCATTGTGGGTATTTGCATTGTGTTAACTGTGTCTAGCTGTACTTAGGTATGCATCTTTGGCTGTCTACAATTTGGTTCACTGAACATATTGTGCTATGCGGGGACTCATTCTGGATCTGGCACGACTCAAAAGTATTCTTTGAGTGTCAGGACATAGAAACGCTTATGAATGGTAGACCAATCACAAAAGGTATAATAGACTCTTACGAGAAGATCCTTATGGACAGAACGAAGAACCAGAATAAGAGATTCTAAAGAATAATAAGAGATTCTTGGTGGATGACAGAGCCAGCACGTCTACACAGGTTAAGATGAGGGAAATCAAATTGTGTGCAAAAGAGAGGAAAACTGTTAAATGGATCAGAAAGCAGAGACATCCATTTGAGACGATGATGTTGATGACATGTGACAACTGTCCATGTCAACCTCCAGGATTGTAAGTATATCTTTCACTTGATTACTATGTTTTCAATTTCCCTACAATTCTGTTTCCAGTTTAATATAGGTTGGACTGCGGCACGTTTATGTGTTACTACATGAATCAGTTTGCTTGGGATGAGTCGTTCAGTGAGCGTAAGGATCACGAAGATATCTCTTTGGTTAAGCCTCAACTCATTGAATCTTTCATTGACCATGAGCTTGGATGGCGCAATAAGAAGCCTCATGACAAAAGTCAACAAGCAGAAGACAGTCAATTAGTTGTACCTTGTTAGCAGTACTTTGTTAGCAGTACTTGTAAAGTTAATTAGTTAGCAGTAGTTAGTTGTTGAAACTGAATTATCAACACAGTCTCTATTTGTTTAGAATACAATCTCTGAATTATATTGAAGCTGAATACAGTCTCTAGATTTTTATGCCCTTATCATCATTTTCTCTACTGCATCTCAAAAAAGAAAGACGGTTTACAACAGCTAAACATCAGTGAAATGATAGTGACAATGAAGTGCATGACAGTTAAACATCAGTTAACCATCATTTTTTGTCGCCCATGATCATTTCAATTTGTGATAATGTAAACAACAATGAACTTTCAATGAAACACAGTTGAAGTTTCAGTGAAACATAGTTAAGGACAGTGAATGACAGTTAACCATAATCCCTTGGAAGCAATATCACAACCCTGCCTAAAATTCACGCCATTTTGTTTAAAAACATAGAAGCTCATTCAAATCCTAAAAACTAGTATAAAATCTCTTCAATCCTCAAATCTCCATCAGTTGCATCCTCATAAAACAACTCATCTCCCAAAAACCCATGGCTTCCATTACTCGCAGATCATCCAGGGTCAATAGAAGAGCTTCATCCTTGACTGCTCCTTCATCTCTAGCTATTGAATCATCAATGGCTACTGTTCCTAATTCAATTGGCCTCAAGTTTTCACGGACGAGGTTTGAAATCAAGACGACTCATGAGACGAATCGCATATCCATCTTGAAATTGTAGGGGATGATGGAAGTTGCTCTTTAGCAGATTGATGAGGCCACTGAAAGGATTAAGAAATTGGAAGAAAAGGTTGATGGTTTGACCGAGATTGTTCTTGTCAAGCTTAACTGATTGTGTTTATGTTGTTTTGGTTTCCACTTGTGTTTTTGTTGTATTTTGTAGTTTCAGACTTTTGTTATAGTTCTAGTTTTAAGTAGAAATTGGAACTTTCTTTGGTAATCCTTTATGTGTAAATGTAAATGAAGGAACTATTTTGTTGGCCATGTTAATTTTTTTTTACATTTTCATGATGTGGTAACAACAGATAATCATCAGTGAACTCTTTTTTGCAAATAATCACCTACCCATTGGAAACTACATTCTCTAGATTATTGAATGACATCGAATTCTGGTTTGCCCATGTTTGAAGTTGTAATTTTTTCATCGAATCATCATCTCAAATAAAACTTCATATGCATACATCAACTGAACTCGTCGAATCAAACTCCACAAAGGCCAGATATCCTTTTCAAGTACGGAGGAAGTTCTAATACCCAAATTGCTTATGACAGTGAACGACAGTGAAGCGTCATTAAGACACAGTTATACTCAGTAAAACACAGTTAATGACAGTTAAGCCTCAGCGAAACGCAACTGAATTTTTAGCGAAACGCAACTGAATTTTTAATGAAACACAGTTAACAATAGTGAATGACGGTTAACCTTAATCCCTTGGAAGCAGCATCACAACCCTGCCAAATTTCGTGCCATTTCGTTAAACAACAGAGGAGCATATTGAAACCCTAAAAACTAGTATAAAAGCTCATTTATCTTCAAATCTCTATTAGTTGCATCCTCGCATCGTTATCAAAACCATAAAACAACTCATCTCCTAAAAATCCATGGCTTCCACTACTCACAGATCATCAAGACTTAACAGAGGTGCTTCAACCTCAACTGCTCCTTCGTCTCCCACCACCCCCAAATCATCCATGTCTGTACCACCTCCTGATCTAATTGCCACCGAGTTTGAACGCTTTGGGAACCTAATCAATAACAGTTTTGACTTGTATGGCAATGTCATTCGTCAACTACTCTTTAACTCAGATGGTCCACAAAAGATTAAGTAATTGGAGGAGAAGCTGGAAGCTTTGACCGAGATTGTTTTGGACAAGGACAAGTCTAACTGATCTGAGTTTATGTTTTTTCTTTTGTGTTAGTTTCATTTATGTTTATGTGTATGTTTTCATTTAGATTTATGTCTTTGTGTTTCATTCAGATATAATTTGTTCTAGTTTGGAGTAACTTTTATGATCCCTATGGTTAATCAAAGAAATATTTTTTGTTGGTCATGTTCATTTCTTTTTGAGATTGCATGACAGTGAAGTACAAGTTACCACAGATTGATCAAATAGATACATAGAAACTCAAAAATATCTGATTCATAAACAGGAAAGCAAACCTAGACTAAAACCTGTAGGAATAAGATAATCTTAAGAACAGTCTCTCAGCGAAACATAGTTAAAACTCAGCAAAACACAGTTAATGAAAGTGAAAGACTGTGAGAGCTAAAACAATCAAAAGAAGAACATCGCACCATTTTCTATTTTAAATATGCAGATTGAATCCCTGGATATAGAACAGTTTTGAAGCTCCAAAATTGATTAGAAATTAATAGGAAATTTAGGTTGCTTTGATAACATTGAATGACAGTTAAACGTAATGCCTTAGAAGCAACATCACAACCTCGCCAAAAATTTGCGTAATTTTCTTTAACTACAGTAGAGCACATTGAATCAGTTAATAAAAGTGAATGACAGTTAAGCTAAGCGAAACACAGCCAAAAATTCAGTAAAACACAGTGAATGACAGTAAACCCTAATCTCTTGGAAGCAGCATCACAACCCACCCAAAATTTGCACCATTTCGTTTAACAATAGTTGAGAACAATGAAACCCTAAAAACTAGTATAAAAGCTCGTCTATCCTCACACCTCCATGAGTTGCATCCTCACATATTTATCAAAACCCTAAAATAACTCATCTCCCAAAAATTCATGGCTCCCAGTACTCGCAGATCATCCAGGCTCAACATAGGAGCTTCATCCTCGAATGCTCCTCCGTATCTAACCATCGAATCATCCATGGTTGCGCCACCTCCTTATTCAATTGCCGAACAATTCAGATTGATGAGGAATGCAATTGAAGTAAAATGCCTTGCAAACTTTAAATTATTGGGGATGATGAAATTTGCTCTTCAGATGATTGATGAGGCCACAATGAAGACTGATAAGGCCACGGTGAAGACTGACAAGGCCATTAAGAAGTTTAAGAAATTGGAAAAGAGGGTTGAAGATTTGAAAGAGGTTTTTATGGACCAGCCCCCTATGTAACCAGAGTTTTATGAGAATTAGTAGTTTTGGTTTCTAGTGTTGTTCTATTTTTGAGGATTAGTAGTTCTGGTTAATTAGTAGTTTGTGAGGATTAGTACTTCCTTTTGTAATCAAGTATGTGAAACTTTAAAAGAAGGAACTACTATCTTTGTTGTCCATGTTCATTTGTTTGATATTTTTAGTGTGTGGTAACAAAAGCTAAATCATCAATGAAAGACAATGAACGCATAGTTAACCATCAGTGAAGTACAGTTAGGCTTTAGTGAGATACAAATAGCCATCATTTAAATGACAATGTTCTCATTCACACTACCCTTATATTTTTGTGAAAGCAAACCAAAGAGATACATTTGACCATCAATTGGTATTAATTTTATGGTGTCGATTCATTGAAAGACGGTGAAGATACAGTTAAGCATCAATGAAAGACAGTTAGGATTTAGTTAGATGAATGTAAACTCTGTATTGACTATAACACTCTAAAATTTGTAATGAAGCACAGTGAAAGTCATTTTTCCTTCTGTGGTGGAGTTTTCCTCATTGTTTTCGTAGATCATAACCAATGAAAATTGATTCAAACTGAAACAAACTAAAACAAACTGAAACAACTTCAACATAAACAAGTTATATTGCATAAATACTGAAACAAACTGATACACATAGACAACATAAAAAACTAGGGTAAATTCAGAATCCAATAGCAAACAACATATGAACTAGAAATAAAAGAAAAGGAAAATGAAAAAAAAATAGAAACTAGATCAAATTATATACTAAACATCCAAAATAAAAACATCTAAAACAACCACAAACAAAGCATCATCTTTAGCATGCTCCTCTTTTGCCTCGAGATCCTTTCGTATATTCCGGACTTGGTCCTCTAGATATCGTTCTCTGTCGCCCAGCCCCATGATTATCGGAGTTGTACTACATTGAGCCATACTGACACGATCCAAGATTTTAATCACATCGTTGAAACGGTCACGGACCAACTTAACTAGATTTATGACACAGTTATGGAGATCCGGAGCAGCTACCTCATACTCGAGCGCACCATAGAGTATGCATCTCTCTCTTTCTTTATTATGACCTCTTGGACTTGTTGGTGGAGACAATAGTAGGGGAGAAGGGAAAAGGGATCGTGGCTAGCGGCTAGAGGATGCGACGTTTGATCCACTCTTGAGCCTCGCTGTTTTGGGGTTGCTGGCCATGGCAAGAGATTACCATAAATGAGAGAGAAGGATATTAAGAGGGGAGATTATCAAAAAATGTTGAGAACTTTAGAAAGATGGCTAGCGTTTAAGTAGGCAATTGAGAATCTGGGATAAGAAGAAGATACATGTAACGATTAGTGGGAAGTTGTGTGTTTTCATAAAACACGCGCCTATTTTTGAATTTGAATTGTAAACTACATATATGTGACAGTTAAGCCTTTGAAATGACATAAACTTTCGTGAACAAATGTTCTTCACTTAACCACAGTGAGGTATAGTTAATCAAATGGCTTTGCTGTCCTCAACTGTCACTTGTTGTGGTTAATTGAATTCCTTTCAAATTCTCAGAAAAATTCTAGGAAATCGAAGAATTGTTTCTCTTTACAGTTTGGTTTTCATTTGCTCTTCTAAAAGACAACATATACAACATTCTCTTCATCTGAAACACAGACACATCATACATTTTTTTAATTAAAGACACAACTCTTCAATTCTTCTCATCACCTTTCAGATTCCTTTATCTATAAATAAAGGGCATCTTCCTCAACTATGTTTTTCATCTTCTCCTTCATTTTAATCAGAGCATCTTTTCCTTCATCTGCAAAAATCCAAAGCCCTCTTTGTATAAAAAAAAAGACATCGCACCAAAGCTTGTTCACTGTTCACAAACAACCTCACACTTGGACACTGGCTCAAATGGTTGGAGCTAGGTTCATTTCCTACCAAGCACTTCCCCTTCCCCTTTGCCTTCCAACTCACCCATCCCCAAACCCGATTCTTCTTATTTTGACCCAATTCTTAGCATGGTCAAAATTGCTAGAGAGGCCAATCAGAGGTCTTCCAAAAAGGTGAAGCGTCTCAAACGCCTAGAAAGGGAGGTCAAAGATCTGAAGGAATCGATGGAGCTCAGCATCAAGCACAACAATATCCTCCTAAAAAAGTTAGCTATATTGTCCTGTTTTGTTTGCCTCCTCCACCTCCAGGATTTGAGATAACAAGCACCAGCAAAGGGAAGAAGAGGAAGATTTGAACAAGCCAACTGCAACATCTTTATTTTTCTGTTATTATTTCTATGTATTTTCTATTTTTTATTGTTTTATTTTTTTGTTTCTCTATGTTATTCTTGAATCTATTTTCTATTAATGAATATATTTATTTTTTCTAGTTTATCATGAGTTCTGTTTGTTTGCTTACCATCTGCATGTGTTGTGAATGAATGCAGAGATCTCTACTAGTGACAGTGAAACGATAGTTAACAACAACATTTGACAGTGAAACAACAGTGATCTCTATTGTTTGTCAAACATGATGCTTTAGTTGGACACATTTGGACACAGTGAATAAGCAATGATCCCTGTTGTTTGTCAAAAATGAAGCTTCAGTTGGACACAGTGAATCACAGTTTTCCCTGTTTTAAACATGTTATGAATCCATGCATATATTAGACAGTAAAATAAAACAAAGGGGATTATGATTAAGAAGATGTTATATAACATAACTCAATAATTTTCTCAAGTCAATTACAGAGAAATGACCACAGCTAGCGACAACTAACCTCAGTGAACCAATATTTATTAGAGTTAATTTTCCACAAAAATGAAAGAAAGTGTAAAGTGGAAGCTAGATAACTGCATTGCAGGTTTTTCAATTGTGACCATCATACTTGTGACAACTTGAGCACCTTGTATGAGACGTTTCCTTTTCAACTTTGGACTTTAGCCTCTATATCCTGGGTCTTCCAGCTGGCTACTTTGTCAATAGAGGCAACAACTGCAGATCATATGCTGACATGTTTTGCAGAGGTCTCTCAATCGACAGTATTGGATTCAGAGTGAAAGAGTATGCATTTTTGAAAGATGTAACACGGTAAAAGTTGCCCAAGTAGTTGTAAGGAGAATGATTGAACCTCTAGATGATGACAAGAGCATGTAAGCAGGGAAATCTTAATAAATGCCACTGTCCACAATAGCAACTTCTTGTGTCCATGTTGACAACAGTAGAATACTTGTCGCATTGCACTTCATAGAGATAATCGTTGGTAAGTATCACCCTCCAATGCCTTCCAGTATTTAGTAGGTCTCTTAGCTTCTTTTCAATTTTGGGTCCCATCACAGTGTGTCAGGTTTTTCTGTGATGACCCGAACCAGAATCTGATGCATATTCGGCACAATTCTCGAGATTGAGTTTAATCGCAGTTTATCGTCGTAATTGTGGTTTGCCGATTCGTTTCGCGACTTTGTTTTCGGTCGAGAATTTGAGTTTGGTGTCTTCACGGAAATTGTAGAGTACGTGATTTCGAGCTTGTGGCCGGTTCCGGAAGATTTTTCCGATACCCGAGGAATATTTTATGATTATTTGAAGTTTTGGTATCCGACGAGTTTATCCGATTGTTTCGAGCTTATCCGAATCATTTCGTATATTCGTTTTGGACCGTCGATCGACCCGAGGCTCGAGTATAAATAGCGGAATAGTCGAGAATTAGTCGTAAAACATTGTTTTTCGTTGACCAGACGTTGACTTTCTATATTTGGCAAGTTGACTACTTTGACCGAGGAGGAAGTTTCCCGTTTGGGAGTTGCCGTCCGACCACCGTTTTCCGGCCACCATCGGCCACGGAACAGGTATAGCTAGCTTCTCCTCTTAATTCCGAGTAGAATGATGCATGAGTTTGGGAAAATTGGTGGTGTTTTGGGGATGAACCATTGGAGGCCGATTCGAGCTACTCGCCGGTGACGGGGAGCTGTGCTCCGGTGAGATTTGGAGGTGTTTAGGTTGGGGCTTAAACTCGCCTTAGCCTATAGTTGCTTGTGGTGTGAGGAATTTGGAGCGAGAGGGTGTTTTCCGGCGAACCCGTGGTGGTTGCCGGAGGGTTTTTGCCGTACGGTTTGAGCCGAATTTGGAGGGGTTGTGGTTCGAATTGGACGATGATGTAGAAGAGAAAAAGTCTTAGCTCGAGGAGATCTTGAAATCTGGAAAGTTTCGCCGTGAAACTCCACGGTTGACAGCGCGCCGCCGTTGGCGGCGGCGGTCAACGGCGGAGCTCCGGCCAAAAGTTGACTTTTTGGATTTTGATGTAAATAGTGTCGTTTTTCTCAAAATCACGCCCTGATCGTCGTCCAGAGGTTTTTGGGTCGATTTGATTAGCCGATTTTCAGTCGAGGTTTTGAGTGGGGATTTCGGGATTTCCGTAATTCATTTTGTACTGCATTTCGTATATCCGGGAACGGTTGGTTTCCGTGCATCAGTACAGTGTTGTGGATTACGATATTGATCAGTTGTGTTTTATGAATATATTCAGGGGATCGAGATCGAGATCGAGATCGTGATCGTGATCGTGCTTCAGGAGGGGGATCTTCCGCCGGACCACGAGATTAGTGCGAGTGCACGTTTTGCTCACCTGTGAGTGGACATTTCTTTTCACGGAAAATCTTGCGAGTCTTTTATTTGATTTATGAACTTGAGCATGCGTATGAGATTTCGGATTACATGAGCATGTGTTTTTACGATTATACGATTATACTTATACGAATATACGTATACGAGTATACATACACTTATATGTTGTTTCATGCATTTGCATCGAAATGTTTGTGATTTAGTTTACACAGAGTACAGTCGTTATATGTTGTTGTATCGATACACTTGCATCCCGGCTGATCCCCGAGGATGTGTACCGGGGGAGGCTGTGACTCCTGACCAGTGACCTGTACCGTGGGGAGGCAGACCACTGACCTGAGGCCTTTCTGGCTAGAATCGCGTGGAAGTCTGGGACTCCGTGATTCTGACTGTACTAGCATGGTGTGTGTCCATGAGTGACCCCGTGGGATTTTTACTTGCATGCTCAGTACGCTGAAGGATTATGGTTTTACCTCGTGTACTTGCTATATTTTATTTACCTGGACTCGCATATGTTATTTTAACATATATATCAACTGGTGAAAGACATTTATTTTCGTCCACTCACTCTAACGTGTTTATTGTCTTTCCCCTGGGCTTTTCGGTTTCCGTGCCCAGTTTTCAGTTCAGGTTTGGTGTTTCACATTGCGGTTTGGAGGCTAGTGATCAGAGTCACCTGTGTTTTCCAGTAGGTTCTTGTTTCACCTACTGATGTACATATTGTATATGTTTTACTCTAGAGGTCGCTCTGATACATTCTGATACATGTTTATGCGGATTTTCACGGATATACTATATATAGTACAGTACTGTTTACTATTTATGATTCATATATTGATGTTGAGAAATCTGGATGGGATTGGTGCCCACGGTTTGCTTTTTGTGGCATAGGATGAAGTGTATTTTCCGCGTGCAGGTTATGGTAATTCCACGCTAGTAACGAAACTCTGCCGAAATTTTGGAAAATTTTTGTTGGTTCGTATTTTAGAAAGGGTTGGATTCCGGTTTACGTAACTGAATCGGGATTGGGTCCTTTCATTTTCCCAATCCATTCCTAGTTGCAAGCCTTTCCATCAACTTGCGCCTGACATAAAAAAATGGTAATGACAGCTAACCACAGCGTAATGACAGCTAACCCACACCTTTGTGCTTTTCTTAAATAACAAATATTCTGACAAAAATGAAAGAAGCCAGATAAATAAATGAACACATAACATAGACAAGTGGAAAAAAAGAGAGAAAGAGAACATACCTAATTTCATTGACAAGATAGTACACGGGAAGTGTTCAAAGATCAACTATCCAGCTACTGAAGCAATAAGAAATGTTGTTTGTCATTTCCCCGTATCGATCTCCTTCAAAGAATGCAGCAAACCATTTCTCTTTTGATAGATCATTTAAGAAAGTAATAATTTTTTCTTTCCCGCCTTTATCCTTTATTTTTTCAAGCATCAACTCGTATTGTCCTTCACTTCTCGTATAAACACATTTCATGAAAAGATCACAGATCCTAGACTTCATGAAAACACTCATATAGAAGCCTTTGATGTTTGCCAATAAGTGCCGAAACAGAATCCATGCACTACCGGATTAAGACACATTGCCGGCGACGGTTTGTTTTTTCGCCGGAATTGTCATTACCGGGGACAAGTCGCTGGCAATGACGTCGCCGGAAATAGGCCGCCGGTATTAACATTGCCGGCGACGGCGTTTCACGTCGCCGGTAATGTCTTGACATCACCGGCGACTTGAGTCGCCGGCAATGTCAGCGCCGCCGTGGCCGGAATTTGAAGACATTGCCGGCGACTTAGGTCCATGTCGCCGGCAATGCTTGGAAAATTTTTTTTAAAAAAATGCGGTTCTGGATTGGGCCCAATTCCAGAACCTGCATTGAAAGACATAAACCGTACAATCATACAAGTTCAACAGTACACATAAATGTCCAACGTACAGTACAAATAGCAACGATACGAAAATTAACTACAACTACACGTCAGGGTCGAGGAACTTGCGGGTTAGGGTCGAAGAAATCCATGTAGTCATTTGAACTCCGGTGGCTACCCTGGTCTTGCTGTGGCGGTGACTGGTGCGGTGGTGGTGGTGGATAACTAGGGAACACAGGGTGCGGGGGAGGTGTGGGCAACGGTTGTCCGGTAGTCTGAGCCTCATACATCGTCCGCATCCATGTGAACATCTGTGTCTGCTGCTGGACCATGTGTTGGTACTCGGCATCTCTGATTGCCTGCTGCTCGCCTATCTGCCTCTTTTGCTCCTCCAACTCCCTCCTCGTCCTCTAAAGCTCCGCTGCGAGGTTACGACTAGAAGCTGAACTTCTTGACCCGGTAGAGTATTCTGAAGTGTTCTTTAATACTCCTTCGCCCGCCGAGCCCATTCCCCTACAGTAGTAGGCATTCTTCCCAGTCCCGCACGCTTTTGCCATGATCTGAGCCGCTATAGGGCGATCAAGCGGATCGATCTGAGAGGCATACTGGGTGACTTCTTCCTCGGAGCAGTCAGGATGGTTAGTCCGAGCTATATTCATGGTCACTTCTGTGGTCGCCTCCTCCACTCTCGCCTAATTGAAAAGCGAAAATGAATAACGTATTAGCTAACAAAATAAATTAATATCGAAAAATAGTTTTATTAACACATGGAGAGGCGAAAGACTTACCGCTTCTTCAGGGCACTGCGGATAGAACTTCTGATGAATATACACCAACGGGTTCACTTCTTGTTGTTGCTGCGCCTTAGTCGACCAACCCAAATAGTTTAGTGGACCTGCATGATGGGCCCTGGTGTTTTTCAATCTATTCGCCCGGTTCGTCTTCGAAATCGCCTTGTTTGATAAACATATGAAAAAAAATTAGTAACTAACTATTTCAATGTGATACGATACATTAGGCTTGTAAGATATATTCAGGATGCATACCTGAGCTTTGGGGTGCTCGAAGTGGGCTATCAGCCACAGCCACTCGTACTCCCTAAACTTGAATTCGCTAGGAGTAGAACCTCGGCCTAGCTCCTTGTATACAGTGTAATGGGAAGAAAGCTCGTTCTTCCACTCTTTATACCTATATTAACACCAGGAAAAAAAAGTTAGAGATATTAAAACACTTGATAAACAAAAATCTAACTCGATATATACTCAACTAACTCGAAGCACATCACCTCATATGTAGTTGACGTTCTACCCACGTGTGAATAAGAACTTCATCCACGTCAAACCACACCTTCAATATGAATATATAAAAGGTAAAATTATATATTTATTTGGACTTAATTAATAAATGTAAAATTTACGTAATGAAAATACGATTTAACTCACACTCAGTGCATTATGCACTTGCATCTTCACGTAGATAGGCACAGATTTCCAATCTGGCCAAAGCATTGGGACCTTGTCCCGCACGATCGCCCCGGCCATGCTGACATATTTTCGCGTGGTGTCAAATACCTTGATCACCTCGCCATCCTCATTGGCCCTTATTGGTGTTTTCCTTCCCCCGGTGGCCTGCTCAAGTCTCTTCCCGGTGCAGGTGCCTCTAGCCCCTTTTCGTTTTCCAGTCCCATTAACGAAATTGCCTAATAATACAATGTCAACAAATTGATATCATTAATTGAACATATCGTAAGTCTTTAGTAATAATTAAGTAATCAATCTGATGTTAAATAAAATTTACCTGCATCGTCCGTTTGTTGGTTGGTGCACCTCACACTCCAAAGATACACCGGGTCGAACGGGATGAAGTTGTACGCTTCCTCCACGCTCAGGAACTCTGGCCGTCCTTCAACATAAATAGGCATCCCCCTATCATCGAATTCAGGGATCGCAGGAATCTCGTCGGGTAGGAAGAGACCGAACGGCGGAGATAGACGAGGCCTGGACGATGAGGCGCCAGCACCACCATCTGCCTCAGATGATTCCCGTGAAACGGGAGTAGGCACCGGGCGAATAGGGGGCATTCAGATTGAGGGAGTTTCTGATGCCCCCGTTGACAGTCGCTCGTCTGAGGGTCTGCTGACGGAGGGACGTCTGCTGACTGAGCGTCTGCTGACTGAGGCTCGAGGCTCGACTTCCGGTTGCACGGCTCTTGATCGTGCAGCTTCCTCCTCAGCTCGCGCATCTAGCAAGGCTCTCATGCGAGCATTCATCATTGGCCCACTGCGCGTGTTGGTAACTGCGGCTGAGGAGGAAGCTTGACTACTGCTCCCTCCACTATTTCGGGAACCTCTCCGAAGCCAATTTGCCGCAAAACCTCCTGGACACCGTAATAGTCATGGATCCGGTTCTATAACAAATCGGAACCGGAATCGTTTGGAACCGGAACCGTTTGAACCTGGAACCGTTTGGAACTGGAACCGTCCAGGTTCAAACGGTTCCGGTTCCAAACGGTTCCGGTTCCGAACGGTTCCGGTTCTATAACAAATCGGAACCGGAACGGTTTGGAACTGGAACCGTTTGAACCTGGAACCGTTTGGAACTGGAACCGTTATGTTTCAAACAGTTCCGGTTACAAAAAGTTCCGGTTCCAAACGGTTCCGGTTCCAAACCGTTCCGGTTCTATAACAAATCGGAACTGGAACGGTTTGGAACCGGAACCGTTTGAACCTGGAACCGTTTGGAACTGGAACCGTTATGTTTCAAACGGTTCCGGTTACAAACAGTTCCGGTTTCAAACGGTTCCGGTTCCAAACGGTTCCGGTTCTATAACAAATCGGAACAGGAACGGTTTGGAACCGGAACCGTTTGAACCTGGAACCGTTTGAACCTGGAACCGTTTGAAACTGGAACCGTTATGTTTCAAACGGTTTCGATTACAAACAGTTCCGGTTCCAAACGGTTCCGGTTCCAAACAGTTCCGGTTCCGGTTCCAAACCGTTCTGGTTCCAAACTGTTCCGATTCCGATTTTTCACCTTAATTTATACGTTAAATTAACAATTATATCACCTTAATCCAAACATGTTAAATTCCGATTCCGATTTTTCACATGATATACGTTAAATTAGCCTTTATATCACCTAACTTAACATATATACATACATCATTTCTGGCTTTAAATTTTCCACATATATATACACATCACATATACACTTTGTATACATCATGCATCTTAATTTCACCTAATTTTCACATATATATATATATACATCACATATTAATCCAAATCACCCTACCTAATTAATTTTTCACATTTTTCTAACATACGTATATATATACATTGCATATAAATTAATTAATTTTTCACATATATACATCACATATATTTCTCCTTCACCCCACAATTATCCAAATTAATTTTCCACATTTTTCCACATGCATACATACATTTTTCCACATTACATTTTCCAAATATTTTCCACATGCATACATACATCCCACAATTATCAAAAATTAATTAATTGTTGGTTAATTAAAATGTATAAAAATAAAATGTGGATTGAGAGAGAGAGAGAGAGGGAGAGAGAAAGGAGGAGAGAGTGAGCTTGCACCTGCCATGGTGGAGCTCCACTAGACTTGGTGAGGGGAGGAGGAAGAGAAGGAGGGGAGGAGGAGAGGAGGAGGGGAGGAGAGGAAATTGATATTTGGGGTTTTTTTTTGTGGAGAGGGGAGAAGGGAGAGGAGGTAAGGGGAGGGGAGAGGGGAGGAGAGGAAGAGAGGATTGAGGAGAGGGAGGCGAGGAAATTGATTGAGATGAAGAGAGAGGGGTTTTAGGGTTTGAGAGAGGAGAGATGTGAAGAAATGGGGAGCAGCTCGAGCTGCCCTGGAAATAGACGCCACCATTGCCGACGAGTTACGTGGTAACTCGTTGGTAATGACATTACCAACGAGTTGATAACTCGTGGGTAATGTCATTATTTCCCGAAGATTATCTGATTGACCTATTTCCGACCAATTTCTGACTAAATAATTTCCGACCATTGCCGACTAAATAATTTCCGACCAATTTCCGACCATATAAAACTACAAATATTTCCGACTAGAATTTCCGACTAGAATTTACGACTAGAATTTCCGACTAGAATTTACGACTAGAATTTCCGACTAGAATTTCCGACTATAATTAAAATACGTACATCATTAACGTACTAAGGATGATAATCGTAATCATCTTCATCACTTGAGTCTGACTCGGTTTTATAGGTACCCTCTGGCAATATATGCCGCTCCTCGTCATCTGAATCAGCGTCAACTTCATATGGATTAACATCGAGAAGTTCTGCTCCAGTAATTCGAACCACACTCCCAGATCTCACATTATTAAGGCGAATCGTAGATGATTCCAGAATGTCAAAAGCGTTCGGCTCTTGGTATGCAGTAACTTCCTCATCATCTGCGGTCTCACCAAGTGTGGCAGCACTGTATATGTTTCTATGAGCAACATGGTTAACCACCTTCCACGGGACTTTGTTCAGAAGATCGTCAAGGTAAAACACTTGTTTTACTGATGAGGCAAGAACGAAAGGGTCATCTTCATACCAGCTAGTAGCAGTATTCACCGAAAATGTTCCGTACTGATCGGTCCTTGTGTTCTCCGGGCTAGTATCAAACCATCTACACTTGAACAAGTGCACTTTCATGCGGTTCCCATAAATTAGTTCAACAACTGAATGAAGGACACCGTAATAGTCAACGCCATCCTGCCCACCATGGACCATCACCCCACAATTCTGTGTTTTCAGTCAGTCGTCTCGATTTTCACATATAAATTTCACGCCATTGACCTGACACATCGAGTAAACTTTTGAAGCTATCAGTTTCATCGCCAGGACCCTCAATTCGTTTGACCACTCTGGGCAACCATCATTTGCTACATAGTTCATCTGAAAACGACATACCAAACTTAGAAACCACAAAACCACGTACGTACACACATGCTAGAAAAGGATATATATAAAAAATAGACATATACACATATACCCTTACCCATCGACCAAAGTACTTTGCAAACGTCCGGTTGTGGTAATCAACATTTCCGGCAATAGCAGGGCAGTGAAGATGATAGTTTTTCCAATATTGTACTTCTTGACAGTTAATCATTACCGACCAGTGGGCAATGGCTACCTCATTTCCATCCAACTTATAGGACTTTGGCAAGCTTCCCTGTACTACCACGTCATTGGAGATGATAGAAAAGTTGAACTGGGGTTCATCTATCGGCATTTGTTGTTGGGGGTCCTCAAGCGCTCCCAAATACACTTTGGTGTACGTTACATACTCGTGCGCAACATATGCTTCAGCGATACACCCTT
Organism: Geum urbanum; assembly: GCA_946800695.1. Lineage (NCBI taxonomy): Eukaryota > Viridiplantae > Streptophyta > Magnoliopsida > Rosales > Rosaceae > Geum > Geum urbanum. The sequence goes on along the minus strand of OX326997.1, from coordinate 38,151,830 downwards.
CAGGTGTATATTTATTCTTCACATAGTCCTTGTAGGCTCCCAATTGTCTACAAGTTAACAAGTGCATGTTATGATACTTAAAAAATAAGAATTTACATATAAAAACAGAGGTTAACCACCAAATGTATGAATCATTTGTACCTTTCCATGGGATACATCCAAGTGTAGTGTACGGGACCGGTAAGCAACAATTGTTCGGGAAGATGGATCATCAGGTGAGGCATGATGTCGAAAAAATTTGGGGGAAATATCCTCTCAAGCTTGCACATGATAAAAATGATGTCATCTTGCATCTCCCTGAGGTCTGATTTTTTAACTTCCCTGGTGCATAACTTCTGAAAGAATCTTGCCAAGGCCACCAACGGCTCCACCACCTCTTTGGGCAGGTACCCTCGAATAAAAATAGGGAAAAGGCGTTGAAGCAGTACATGGCAGTCATGACTCTTTAATCCGTACATCTTATTGTCCCGGAAGTTAACACACCTGCTGATATTTCCTGCATAGCCATAAGGATACCTGCATATATATATATATATATATATATATATAGCCATAGGCAACAATTATATTTCTCGCATATAACCATAATCCGGTAAAAATTTAAGGCCAAATTCCTGCATAGCCATAAGAATATATACCTGACATTACTCAGCCACAAAAAAATTTCATGCTTATGCTTCGGCTTTATGGTGTAAGGAGCTTGCGGCATTTTTCTCTTACCATCTCTTAACCACAAATATTTTCGCAGACCCATAGCTTTCAGATCAATGCGTGCCTTAGGGATGTCTTTTGTTTTCCCCTCCAAGTTAAGAACTGTGCCCACAACACTTTCACACACATTCTTCTCTATGTGCATGACATCTAGGTAGTGTCTGATAGGCAACCTGGGCCAGTAGGGGAGTTCCCAGAATATGCTCTTGTGTGTCCAAAACTTATACCTTTCGGGTTTGTCTGGAATTGACGCGACTATGTCAGGATGATTGCTCAGCTGGCCAAAATCATATTCATTCAACATTTCCAAAATTTCTTCCCCTGTCCATCGCCTGGGTGCCACACCTATTTCCACAGTCTCATCAAACGCGTCTGGATCCTGCCTAAATGGGTGATCATATGGAAGCCAACAACGGTGACGCATCTGAACAATTTTACTGCAATGAGGACTGCAACAATCAACCGTCATGCACTCTGAACAAGCCCTGTAACCCCTGGTAACGTTGCCCGACAACATACCGCGGGCAGGAAAATCACTGATGGTGCCAACAAGCATGGCATGCATCTGGAACATCTCATTTTTGAACCTATCGTAAGTGGGGTGGCCACACTCACTCCGGTACTTAAGCTCCTCAATCAAAGGCCTCAAATACACATCGAGACACTTTCCTGGATAACCCGGGCCCGGAATTAACAGAGTGAGCATATTGTATTCCTTCTTCATGCACATCCATGGTGGAAGGTTGTACGGTACCAAAATAATTGGCCATATACTGTATTGAAGACTCATGTTGCCAAAAGGGTTGAATCCGTCAGATGAGAGCCCTAGCCAAACATTTCGGACCTCTGCTGTAAAATGATCAAACTCCCTGACCATGTGCTTCCAAGCCTCTCCGTCGGAAGGGTGTATAAGGGTGTCATCGTCAGGCAAATTCCTCTCAGCCCACCATCTCATTGCTTCGGCCGTGAAAGCACACATGAACAACCGCTCCAGCCTATCAATAAGCGGGAAATATCGAAGTATCTTCACAGCTTTCTTGTTGCCTGCAGGAGTCAACTTATACCTTTCTGTAAAACATACCGGGCAGGCTTCAAGGTCTTCAAGATCTTTTCCCCAGAAGAGAATACAATCATATCTGCATGCATGGATTTTGATGTAGGAAAGCCCAAGATCTTTCAAGATATGTCGAACCTTATGATGAGTGGTAGGAAGACGATGACCGGGTGGCAGTAGCGAAGCAGTCCACTTCAGCCAAGAATCAACAGCTTTGACATACATTTTGTTCTCCATTTTCAGCTGCATCACTCCCATCACACTTTCAAGAACAGTCTTACCACAACCGTTGTACAACGAAGTCTGTTGCAATGCAATCAGGTTGTTCTACTTGTCCATACCGCTTGTGTTGACATGAGCTCTAGGTAATGACTCGACCGGCTCAATATGGGGGAAACCCTCAACGACGGGAGGGACATTTGGTGCTTCATCAGCAAATACACCGCTCTCATGAGGAAACATATCATTGATTAACATCGATGTTGGATCATAGGATGGACTGCCCCTCTCAGCAAAATCTCCATGATCATAGCGTGGACTGGCCCTCTCACCAATTTGTCCATGATCATGCGGACCCGCTAACGATGTTTCACCGTGATAAATCCAACAAGTGTACTTATCCCAAAACCCGTATTTACTCAGGTGCTTCTGGACTTTATCAATGGGAAAACGAAATCGATCGCTGCGACACTTACATTCTTTACACGGGCAATAATGAAGTGTAGTGTCTCCACAATTAGCCTTCACAAAATTCACAAAACTCCTAATTCCCTGGTGATATCTCACATCCCATCTTTCGAGGCTCATCCAACTCTTGTCCATCCTGAAAATTCTAATAATTTTACGTATTATATATACACACATTCACTACTAATAATCGACGCGATATCTCAATTCAACTCCAATTAAATCAACACATGCATGCATATATATATATATATATATCGATTTAATCTCTTAATTCGATTCAGTACTCGATGATGGTATTCTTCTTTTTTCAGTTCAGTATTTGACTAGGTAGGAGGCTCTCTTAAGCCTGACTCCGATAGCACTACGATAATACCAGTCGTTGATTCAGACACAAGATAAGATTAACTACATACAAGCAGTTTTCTCGTTTCGGTGACATCAACAACATTTCATATCTCACGAATTGGATTTGATCAACACACACATATATATATACATACACATATACGTATATATACACATACCTATATATATATATAGCTATCTAGCTTCCCGAGTGATCGAGTTTTCGATGCGCGCCTTAATTTTGACAATACCGAAGGATCGATTTCAGAGCGTTTTCCTTCTTTCGATTTCATCGGATTTTTTTCGATCCAAATGAATGACCTGCTGCGATCGGCATCTAATATAAGAGGCATTCCCGGCGATTCATTAAATTGCCGGAAATGGAGACATTACCGGCGAAATGTCGCCAGAAAATCGCCGGTAATGTCATTACCGGCGATTTTCCAGCGAAATTACCGGCGACGGAGTAAGTCCCCGGTAATGATGAACATTACCGGCGACTTTTCCGGTCGCCGGCCTTGTTTTCGGAAATCTCGCCGGTAATGTTGCTTATTCTGGTAGTGATGTGCATCATTTGGGAAAACCTCAGGAAGAGAACTCATTATTGTCGTGTGGCTGTTGGAGAGGAATGTGATTTTCCTACGAAAATTAGTCTTAGGATTAATTGAATTCTTATCTATCTCTTCTCTCATGCTCTCTAGAAACCACCTCTAGTTACTGTCATTTTCCGAATCCACAATACCAAAAGCCAATGGATAAAGCTCTGGAAGACAGAAAATAAATGCATGGTCAGACATGCAACCACAATGAGATACAACAAAAATACAGTTAAACTAACCAAAACTCTTTTGTGACCTTGATTTGCATCTTTTTCAGAAGCACCGATAATAGTCCTTTTGTATCTGTTTTTCTAGACTCTGACATCAACAAAAATCATCAACCTGCGAAATTGGAAGCCTTTCATACAAGTGCTAAAGCACACAAAAAGACGCTGAAATTTATGTGTTTCAGGATTTCTATCTATGACAACTCTCGAGTCTGGATTTTTCATCACAAAATTATCGACAAACCAGAGAAGATTTGTGCAGGATTCAACTTCGTTTCCATGAATTACATCCATGACTTTTTCCTTCCCGTACCAGACCATCTTGTAAGGTACATCCAAACCATAAGATTACTTTATTACCAATTGTAGCACCTTTGCACCTTTGTTGAGATCCACTCATAGTTTGACTTTGACAATAGAGCTGGCAAAAGTAAAAGTTTAACAGTTAGTTAACTAAAAGTCATTACTATTAACCACAGCTAATGATAGTGAAAAACAAATGTAGCACCACAACTAATCACGGTGAAACAAAAATCTAGAAGACAACTAACCACAATGAAAGATAGCTAACCACAGTGAACACGTACCAGACTATGGAGGCTCTCATCATCTTGCTCTTGCTAACACGAATCATCTCTTTACAAGTGTGCTCTTTTTGGAATTTCGTGATATAGAACCAACCATTGGCACGACATAAGTGCGCCTGCACTTTCCATTCACATTGATCATCCTCTTTCTTTAGGCATTATGCATTAACGCGTGTCAGCTTATTCTTTTCGAATAAGTATTTAAAACCTGTCTCAATTGAATAGACCCTGAATTTGTCTCTGAATTCTTCCACAACACCCAAAAAATACTATTCCTTATCTTGTAGAGCGTTCGACTATGATTTTTTCATATATTCCTTTGGCTCCTCTTGACGAAAACAACCAAAAGGTATATCAGCAACATTGCCCATTCCATCATCATCTTCCATCTCATGGTGATTTTCACCAGTCAAATAAGACCCAGCATAATTGTTATTCACAAGGTCTTATTAAGAGCAAACAAAGAAAGGGGAATTAAAGTGAGAAGAATAACTACAGCTAACAATAATGAAGCTGAGTGATGCATAGTGAAGTTATGTACTTACATTCAAGTTGATCTCAACATTACTGGAACTGAACATTTGGACATAAACCATCATCATCACCAAATCTTCATTACTTTCCAGAACAACATAATCCTCCTGTGGTGGAATACAATAGCTCATTGTGAAAATTGAATCCCTCTTAATGGATCTCATGTGGTTACGGATTGTATTATGTATGTCAACAAGTGTCGAATCACAATTTAAAGGTGCCATCACTGCCTCTCCTTTGTAAACATACTTAACTAACGTGCCTAAAAAACTTGTCGCCATATCATTGCAAAAAGACATCAATACTGAAAGGACCCAACCCCGATTTAGCTTCCTAAATCGGAATCAAACCCTTTCGAAAACACGAACCAACAAAAACCGTAGAAATTTTGGCAGAGTTCGTTACTAACGTGGAATTACCATTACCTGCACGCGGAAAATACACTTCATCCTATGCCACAAAAATCAAACTGTGGGCACCAATCCCATCCGGATTTCTCAATATATCAACAGTAAAGTAAAACAATAAATATATCTATACTTTACTGAAATCCGGAGTAAAATCGTATAATATACACAACAGAATACTCAGAGCGACCTCTAACGTATGATCATGTAAGTATATCACAGTAGGTAGAACAATAAACCTACTGGAAGAAACAAGGTAGCTCGAGCACTATGCCTCCGACCACGACGTGCGACACCAGAGTCCAAACTGCAAACTGGGCACGGAAACTGAAAAGCCCAGGGGAAAGACATGAAACTTGTTAGAGTGAGTGGACGAAAATAAATGTCTTTCACCAAGTAATATATGTTATAAAAACATATGCGAGTCCAAATGAATAAATATAATAAAATACGCGAGGTAAACTCATACTCCTCCAGCGTACAAAGCATGCAAGTAAAAATCCCACAGGGTCACTCATGGACACGTCCGTGCTAGTACAGTCCGAATCACGGGATCCCAGACCCACACGTGATTCGAGCCAGAAAGGCCTCAGGTCAAGGTATCTGTTTCCACCCGGAACTGCATCGGCATAAGAAACAGACATCTGTACCTACCCGGAAATACATCGGCACAAGATACAGAAACCAGTACCCACCCGGAACTACATCGACATAAGGTACGGTACCCCCCTGGTAGGCACCCTCGGGGATCAGCCGGGATGCGTGTGTATCGATATAACAACATGAACTACAACTGTACTCTGTGTAAATCAAATCAAAAATAATCCGATGCAAATATAATAAACAGCATATGAATGCATATACGTAATATAATCGTATAACACCTACTCATAATAATCATAATCTCGTAAACATGCTGAAATTCATAAAACATGTATAAAGACTCGCAATCAATCCGTGAAAAGAAATTGTCCACTCACAGACTAGCGTAACGCAGTTCGCGTTAACCCGTGATCCGGCGGAAAATCCCTCGCCAAACGAACGATCACGAACCCCTGAATAAACACAAAATCCATTTCTCAAAATCATAACTCGACCATTCAAATCAAATCACGAGAAACCACCGTTCTCGGAAACACGTAATTCAATGTCGACGAATCGTCAAAAATCTGATATTTACACCTCAATACCTCGCTGTACTTTCGGATGCTCAAATCGAGAAACGAACCTCCCCACTGCGATCGGGGCGCGATTTCGAGTAAAATGACATGCAACTTGTCGAAAACCCCAAAAAGTCAAACTGTTGACCACCGTTTACCCAACTTGAACTTTTCCTGGCGGAGCAACCCCTATTCCACTCAAAATCATCCACTGAGCAACTTTGTCAACTGCATCGAAGGCCAATTCTCACTCTAACTAGTCCAATTTCAAGCAAAACTGAATTGATACACAAATTTCAAATCCAAAATTCTCCAAGCACAAATCGAATTAGAACTTCATACTTACATGGTTAGAATCATGGTAAAGAGAGCTTCAAAGCCCACTACTTGATTAAGCTCCACAAGGCCGAAATGAAACAACCCGAATTCACTCAAAATCTCTTCATTTTTGGCCGGAAAACCGAGCACCTCCGGCGAGCTACGCCGTGGAGGGAAGCCGGAAACATCTAGAGGAAGCTAGGCTGAGTCGTTTGCGCCCCTAGCCGAGGCCGGAGGTGGCCGGACGGCATGCCACCGCCATGGGCCGTCGCCACCGTCGCGTACCCTCATCTCCTCCTTGTTGACCAAGTCAACTCAGTAAATGACCAACAGTTGACTTACCTGATACGGAAACCTTCTATATATATACTTGCCAAATATGGAAACTTCCCCAATTAATTTGCTACAAACTTCGAATATCCGTAACTTACTCGTCGTAATTCCGATTCCGATAATTCTCGCGGCAACAAACTCGACTCGACATTTTCTTCAATTATCACCCAAAGTCAAACACATCGACCAATCGGATAAAAAGTCAACGGTTCAAACCAAACACAAGCTTATCCGATTAAATAATCAACAATCGGAAATATTCACAACATAATCCTCGTAACTCGAAATAATGCTCCAGAAGCTCCCACAAGCTCGAAATTATATTCTCAACAACTTCCGTGAAGAAGCCGAAACCAAATTCTAGTCCGGTAATTTAGTCGTTAAGAAAGCTGCCTTTTAAACCCGATTATATCAAAACTTCAAATATTCATAATTTATTTCTCGGTCATCCAAATAACGATCCGGAACCGTTCACGAACTCGAAATCACACGTACAACGACTCTCGAGAAGAGACCCAGCTCCAATTCTCGGCCAATGATTTAGTCGTTAACAAGTCCGGCGATTCAAACAACTGTCGTAACTCTGCGACTACGCGCAAGCTCGTAGATCAAGCTGATTCCACTACTGATTCTGTTCTAGGTCGTCACAAATACTCCAGTAGAGATATGCAGCATCCTAATCATCAATACTTCTACTAGACAATAGTGAGATAGGGAATCCTAAGCATTAACACTTCAGCTAAGTATAATGAATACAAACACCTACAGCTAACGAGAATGAACCATCAGTGAAGTACTGCTAAGCATCAGTTAAATGACAGTGAACTACAAAACACTAAAACCAAAAAAACAAATACCAAACATAAATTACACATACTAATAGCTAACAACAGTGAATTACAACATCCTAATCATAAACAGTTGCCGTAAAATTCATTAAATACGTACACACAAATTCAAACACATGTGATTCACCAAGCAGAGACAGAGAAAAGCTAAGAGGCTAATCTTAGATTGAAAAGGAAAGCAACTAGATCACAGAATCAAGCACGCTCTAGTTGATGACCTTGACTTGAACACCAAATAGAACACAAACAAACTCCATTCTCACAGCATCATCCTCACTCTCGTCAGAAGTGATCTCACATCGGCGATGGATGCAAAGAGAATGATACTGAGAGAGAGAGTGAGAGAGAGAGAGAGCAACTGTATCACTTTTATCGAGAAAACATAATTTTGAATTTGAAAAGGAAAGAAACGAAGGCTCTCAGGAGTAAATGGTAAGAAAAAGATGGGTTTTGGGAAAAAATAGGTTTTTTTTTAGAATTTGCTTAATGAATTTGGGTTTTTTGGAAAGGAAGACCCAAAATGCTAAGCTTTATTTGATAAATAAAAAGTTATTGGGTGTTTTAGGAAAAAGAAATTCAATTTGGGTTTTTAAATAATTTGCCCATTTAACCTGACTTTGCTTAAAAGATAGGGGAAATTATTTAAAAACCCAAAAACATATAAGATTTCAGGAAAAAATCTAACTTATGACACTAAGGTAAAAAATACCCAACTTATGACCACTTTTTTTACAAAAAAAAAAAAACCCAGCTGACATCATTTCCTCCCAAAAAGACCCAAAAAGTTATAAAACCTATTTTTTTCTACCGATTTTGCCATTCTTTCCTGATTTCAATTCTAGCTGTCCACCTTCCCTCCTCAATTTTTGTCGGCTCTCTCTCTCTCTCTCTCTCTCTCTCTCTCTCTCTCTCTCTCTCTCTCTCTCTCTCTCGCGATCGTGAAAATAATCTCTCTGGAACGAAAACTCTGTTCGATCTAGACGTCGTACGAAATTGAAAATTTCAAGCGTTGTAAGTTTCAATGCTCTGTCTCTCTCTGTCTCTCTCTGTCTCTCTCTCTCTCTCTCTCTCTCTAACTCACTATTGATGATTTCATATGTTATGTTCTTTTGTATATCTAATTTCACTCTGTTTTTGCACGAAACTGTTTCAGTTCGTAGTTGTATTAATCGATTTCATGGTAGCATTGATTACTTTGCACCTCAAACTATAAACATTACGATAACGAAATCTACTTAATTAGGTCTGGATATGATTTTGGTTCAGAAGATATGTCTAAGTATCTGTCTAGGTTTCTGTCTGAGTATCTGTTAGAGTATCTATCTGAGTATCTGTTAGAGTATCGGCCTAAGTATCTGTTATAGTATTTTTCTAAGTATTTGTTTCTCTATTTATTTTGTTAGTTAATCAAAGCATTTACATACATTTCTTCAACTCTTTAACAATTTTTTAATCTTTTCTCTGCAGTATATTCAATGGCAACAACACCATCTCCAATCATTGTGAAATATATTCACGGACGAGAAGCTGTGATGGATATTTTAAGTACTGATATCACATTTACTGACATAGTGGATATTGTCCGTCAACAATTAACATCACTCGACAACTCAATCTTGACATATAATACTGTATCCGACCAGAGGATGAACACATTTTCCTGGAAATTGATCATGATGTGATTTTGATGATGCTTTCTCAACAAAGACTCAATTCAAAATATATTGAGATCATACTCACTGACCTAAATGAGGTAGAACATTCAAAACTCATTTAAATATCTTTTTGAGTATCTATTTCCATATTATTTCATGCTAAACATGTATATGTTTCCTTTTTCCAGCAAACAGAAAATATCAGTTCCAACCAATCGACGGTTTGTAGCATGCTAAATGAAAACTCAGGGCTGGATGTGCAGAGGGATGGCTACATGGAAATAAATAATGTTGCTGACGTTTTTTTTGGATGCTTTCAAGAAGAGAAAAGAAATGATTACTTGACAAAACTATGAGCTAAACTGATTCAAGAAAAAAAAAGGGTAGAAATTCTTAGGCAGTGTCACTGAATTCACGCTGAAACTTAAAAAGTACTAAATTGAAAGTGGATTCAAGTTTACATATGAGAAGAATGAGCCCACGGGCGTAAGTGTACATTGTAGATACATAGGGCGCGATAAATGCAAATGATTTGTGAAGGCAAGACAATACCAGGTGAATTGATCATTTTACACATAAATCAACAACAAGCATACATGGAAAAAAAAGGTCCGGAAACAAACCAGTGAGATGATGAGATCTTCTATTGTCATGTTTGGAAATATTTATATAAAGAGTTCTTCATTGCTTTTGTGTCAATTGTTTTCTTTACTTGAAACTTATCATTTATTCAATACTCAGCTCAATAAAGACAAACTACGCGCTGATCCTAATAAGGGAGCCAAGGCCTTATAGACAAAAATTAGAGAGAGTTTTTGCCTGAAAGTCCATTACAAGATGGGGTGGTATGGCAAGGAATTAGCAATGAATTCACTACATGGAAACAAAGCCGAACCTACACAAATCTTCTCTTGTTCGGAGACTAATTTATGAAAACAAATCCTGGCTCTAGAGTTGTTGTCGATATTGATCCAGAAACACATAGGTTTTAGTGCCTTTTTGTGTCATTCAGTGCTTGCATGCAAGGGTTCCAATACTGCAGACCAATGATTTTCGATGATGCAAGTTTTCTCAAAAACAAGTACAAAGGACAGATCATGAGGTCATCTGCAAAAGATGTAGATCAAGGTAATGTAGACATATGAAAGATAGGACTATATGAGTAGCTATCTGGGTAGCTATCTGGGTAGTTGACTGAATATCTGTCTGCATATCTGTTTTTTGTTTATAAACTGCACTTTAGTACTTAGTATACAACTAGGAACCTCACCTTTTTGGTTCTTTTTCAGGACTTTATCCAATTGCAATTACCATACTTGATGCCAAAAATGATAGCAATTGTAGGTGGTTCTTGATGAACCTAAGAGATGAGATAGATAGACACAACATAAACCAGGAAAATAATACTCGGAGGAAAATAACATTCCTCTCAGATCGTGGTAATGAAATCATGAGTTCTTTTCCATAGGTGTTCCCCAAAGATGAGCACAGCTACTGTTTTCGGCACTTGGTTGCTAACATCAAAGATAACTACAAAGGGCACTTGGAGGATATAATTTTTGAACTCTTCATGCAATGTGCTTATTCTAGAAGCGAAAGCCAATATGAGTTCCTTTTTAACGAACTTAAGCTAGAAGGTGAATATACAAAGATAACTGAATTCTTCAAGGAGTTCCCAAAGGAAAAATGATGTTCTGCATTCTTCGGAAGAGATAGGTATGGCGAAATGACAAACAACATCTCAGAGTGCTTCAATAGTTGGGTAGCTGATTGCGTAGTCAGGTCATCCATTACAAACTGATTCATTCTATTATTTCATGGGTAGCTATCTAGGTATCTGTTTGGGTAGCTAACTGCGTAGCTGTCTGGATATTTATTTATTGTTACATTACAACTAGATTCATTCTATTAATTCTAGGATATATGTATATTACACTGTTTCATTCCTTTTTTCTATTACTCTTTTTCCAGGAGAAAGCTGATGGAAAGGATAGCAAGCAAAAAAGAAGAATTAGAAAAATGGCACATTATAATGGGACCGAGGATGGAAGGAAAACTAATTGAGACACTTAATATAGGGAGGCATTGGAGAGTGATGAATTCCAATGGTCTTGTCTACGAAGTTCAGGGTGAAAAATATAGTAGTACAGTCAACATGGAGACATGGACCTACTCATATGGACGGTGGTAGTTGCTGAGGTTTCCCTGCTCCTATGCCCTTATTTTTATTCAAGAGATAGGAAAAGAACCTTACGATTATGTGGACAACTTGTACAAAGTTCAATATTACATGCAAGCCTACTCATTCACACTCAATCTAGTGGCAAACATTGAGAAATTACTTCAGGACTTGTCACAATACGGACTGGACATCAGGCCTCCATTAAAAAAGAAACAACTGGGGAGACCAAAGAAAAAAACAATGAGGAAGAAGGGAGAAAAACAAACAATGCCGACAGAGTGCTCAAGATGTCACCAAACTAGTCACAATAGAAGAACCTGCAACAACCCTATCGATTGAACATACAAGTTTGTGTGGATTATTAAAGATGTTCTCAAAATAATATTCTAAAAATTTGAATATCTATCTAGATATCTGTTTAAGTATCTGCCTAAGTATCTGTCTGGATATCTGCATACGAATTTCAGATCTGCAACTTGTTAGTTGCAAATACAAACACAAAATTGAGGTTGTTTTTGGGTGTATTGTTTTTGTGTTTTATACTGCATCGTAAAAACGGGAAAAACAAACATTGTATTGCATAGGTTACTGAATTGATTCAATAAAATTCAAGGACAGCTGTCTGAGTATGTGTTTGAGTATTTGACTGAATTGATTCACTAAAATTCGTGCATAGCTGTTTGAGTAGCTCTTTACGTAGCTGTTTGAGTAGTTGTTTGAACCTGGCTGATGATGCTATATCATTTAATCACTTTGTACACATATTCATTCATTAAATCTATTGCCAAAAATATAAAATGAAGAACAAAGATACAGAAACATAAACATCATTAACAATATAGGTTCAATTACAAACAACAAAAAACAACAACTAATAACAAACATAAGAAAATAAAATGCTTCACATCTTGGCCTTCTTGCTACTTTCCCCTTCAAAACGTGATGGAAGACGAGATATGATGCCCTTAAGAAAATAAAGCATCTGGTCTTGTTCGGCAAGGATCAAGTCCATATCCTCATTCATAGTATCCATAAGACACTTCATACGACCCATCTTCTTCACCAAAGGTTGAAGAAGACCATCAAGAATAAGACCTACAGAAGTTCTAGCAGCAGCAGGAGGAGGGCCAGATATAAAGTGTTCAGAGGAGGAGGAGGAGGAAGAGGAGGGGGACATGGACTTTGATGGATCAAAATCATCATCAGTTGAATGACCAGAGGTGTCTGAGTTATTTGAGTTCTTCTTCCTTGGTGCCATAGTATTGTTTGTTTATAAATGACATAGAAAACGAAGAAAAACTCAAGCAGAAGGAGTTGATAATGAAACACAAACACGTTATGGAGGATATGGGAAGCTAGTCATATTTATAGAAAACGAACAACTATATCTTTTCTAGGTGAAACAGTTTATTCCCGCCTCTCTCTCTCTCTCTCTCTCTCTACACAAAACTCTTCCCCTCTCTCTCTCTCTCTCTTCTCCCAACAAACGTACATAACCTCATTGAAAAATATTAATATACAACTCTTTATCCACGAAGAAAAGATGCAACCACTCACTCAACACAACCTTTCATTCTCTATAAATAAAAACGCACTGAACATAACTGCTTCACAAAACCAAAAATATTTCTCTTCAACTCTCCTTTGTTTCTTTTCAAAAAGATAAAATGGCAAACACCTCTAGGAAGCACAACTCCAAAAAATCAAAGAAGGAACTTGAGGACTCAGTTGAAGAGATGATCGAAGAAATGGTGAGGGAAGGAAAGGAAACCAAATTTGTCGCCGTCATAGTCAAGAAGAAACTTCTCCACCTCCAACTATGCTCCAACAGTTATCCACTAGGATGACTAACCTTAAGGATGACCTCAAGGATCTCAAGGTGAAATAGAAACTCATCAAGCAGAATGATGAGACAATCCTTCAACTTCTTTGCCAAATCTTCTAGATGTTGTTCCCCACCCACCCCTCAACGGCCAGGATTCGATAGACCAAGCAGCAGCAAGAAGAGGAAGCATTCTTGTTTATTATGTACTTTTATAATCTAATTTCTATTATTGTATTTTTTTTTCTCGATATTATCAATAAATCTATTTTAATTTAGAGAATGAATGACGTTGTTTGAAGAATGGATATATTATTCTGTTATTTTTAAAGCCTATCTGTAAGAGTATCTATTCAGGTATCTGTGAGAGTATGTGTTCTTGTACCTGTCATTCAAAATGAACAGACACGATAGAAAATGACATGTCGTTTCTGAACTACAATGGGTAGCTGTCTAAGTTGCATTCTAAGCAGCTGTCTAAGTAGTTGTCATTTGGTTGGTTTATGACTGCTGCATTTCAATACCAAGTAAACACACGGATTTTAGTAGGTTTTGTGTTGTAAAATGGATCAGAGAGTACAAATCAAAAACTTTAGTTCAAAGACTTAATACATTGGTTCTCTGATTCAAAAGTTCAAGAGCAACATAGATATTATTACGCAGACAGCTACTTAAACATACACATGTAGATACTAAAGAAGATACTCAGTCAGATAGCCAATTACAAGCAACAACTTTTAGATACATAAAAGGGATCAACATCCATTAACAAGTTCATTACAAAATAGTCTTTCCCATACTCTTTCTCCTAAACATCCATAACCAACAACAAAAAATGGACGTTTTGTAGTAAGCAAGATAAATCCCCAATCTCTAAACACTGAAACCTAACTAAAATCATAAACCCTGAAAATAAGAAACATCCTAAATAACAGAATATAAACATGCACATACTAAAACATAGACTTAAACACATAAAAACCCATCAGTTCCCCTCCATTTACTTGATCTTAAGCACAATATCTATTAAGCTTTCTATCTTCTCCTCCACATCCTCGATCTTCATCATCACCTCATCAATCTTCGCAGTTGCCTCTTCAATATTATCTATCTTCTTCATCATCACATCAACTTTCCATCCCAGATGATGAATATCTGGCAAACTTGTTTCATTATCTCTTCGGCCATAGTGGGTGCATGTGGTGGCGATGATGACTCGTTGTTTGGGGCAGAGAATGAGATTGAAGCGCCTAAGCAGGATTTCTTTGATGATCTTCGAGGAGTGTGAGTCATTGTTTGTTCGTTGTGAGAATTTTCTAGGAGATAAATTGGGGTTTCGTTTAGGGTTAGAGTTTTCATAGCAATGTGTTGAGAGAAAATCACAACATTTGGGGGAAGACTTTCCTTTTTATAGAGAGATTGAGAAGACAGTCCTCGAGAATACGACATGTGCTAGAGCCACGCATGCGTTCTAATCAAAATGAACAGAAGCAATAGTTAATGACATGTCGTTCCTGAACTATCATGTGTATCTGTTAAATCGTTGTCTAAGTAGTTGTCTAAGTTTATGTCTTTAAGGTTGGTTTATGAGCTGCGTCCCAATACCTATTATACAAACAGGTTTGAGTAGGTTTGGTGTTGTAAAATGAATCAGAGAATGCAAGTCAAACACTTCAGTTCATAGGCTTAATACATTGATTCTCTCATTCAAAAGTCTATAGAAACATATATAGTATTAAAGCAGACAGATACCCAAGCAAATACTCAAAGCAGGTACTTAGTCAGATAGTAAGATGACCACAACATAAATAGTATTAAGCAGACAGATACTCAAGCAGATTCTTAGACAAATACCCAAGCAGATACTTAAAGCAGGTACTCAATCAGATATAATATGATCACATTCATAATGCTCTCCAAAATGTAAGAGTTACAAGACAGACCCTTACAAATAACAACAATGTTCACAGAACGATCACTACAACAAAAATATGCACATTGGTTACTTTCCTACACTTGTTCATGAGTTCATTTATTTCTTGTGCCACGATACCCATGATAGATTATGGTCCATAAACGATTCCAACAATCTAGCCTTCAACCGACCAACATCCTCATGACTCAGATTTTACTTTACCTCCTTGCCCAGAGTTATGTGATATATCATGTAGCAAACAATAGTTCCACAGTCAAGGCCAGGAGGCTGTTGGGGACTGTTGTTGATCGACTACACATGTGTTTTGTTAAAGTCTACCTTCTGATCTTTAACCCACTGAATGCTTTCACATTCGTTCTCTAATATACCAATTTCTGTCATCATCAGTTCCTTGTTCGTGCTCTGAATGTCATCTACCAATATTCTAACTTTCAATGCTAACATATCCTCACTCATGTCCCTTACCGAATCCATCAATACGGATACAAAACGAACCTGGATCAATACAATAAACTGTAAATACTAAACATCCGAAAAAGAAACTGAAAAGAAAAACTAGAAAGTGAGAATAAACATTACCATTTTTAGTGCCTCCCGAAAGTGCGGGTTGTTTATCTGCTTTGCATTCTTTTTCAGTGAGTCATAATGAGACCAGCAAGGCACACTTTTATCAAAGACTAGATGGTGGAAATGTCCATGAGAAACGATCGGGAACAACAGCTTGTCACTGTTTCCCAAAACCTTGAACAGCCTCTCAAAAAGACATTCATGCATCATCTTTATTTTAAGATCTGACCCAGAAATCTGTCAACAGCAGCACACAAAAATTAAAGACACACATATGCTAAAAAAACACATTGTGGAAACACACAAAAAATTAAAACACAAATAGGCTAAAAACATAAAAGAATGATTATATGAGCCAATGTGTGGAAAGCATAACAACTTTAAGCTCTCATATCATCCATTTCTTCACTCGAAAAAATGGAATAGCAATCCAAAACAGAGTTCGACATTGCTTGGCCATCAATAATAAACTCCATGTCTTCCTAGTCAAAGAACTCAAAAGAAGCAATACCATCCCAAAAATAATCTCTATCCAAAACAACAACAGAGCACAATTAAAACTGAAAAATTACTATAAAAAATTAGATACACTAGCATATACTCAGAAAGATACACTAACAGAAACTCACCTGGTTTTAACATTTTTCGTCCAATAACTCACAACCTCACTCTAGTAGTGTTGTCCCATGTACTGAAAAACATCACTTCCAACAAACGGTACAACCAGCTTCTCCTCATCACTCAAACTCACACGGATTCTTCCCGGCTCGCCCCTGTTCTTGTTGAGCGATTTCACTACCAAGGGTGAAGATATATTCACAATTTCAAACTCTCCACTAGGCACTACCTTTGCCACGTCAACATTTTTTTCCCTCTTCTAGTCTGACGCTTTGCCTTAACATCAATCCACCAGTAGATCTCGTCCCTCTTCAAGGATTTCCTGGACTTATCCTTTAAATTCTTAACATACCAGTATAGATAAATATTTTCTCTAGTGAGTCTCCCACCAGCCCCAGGAAGTGGTTATTGAATACTGACGGAGGAGGTGAACCACCAACAGGAGGAGGAGGAAGAGTGACCACACTTTCCACTACCTCTGGAGACACAAACGTAGAAACATCCAATGACACTGGACTAGGAGTGGGGGTAATCCCTATATTGAAAAGATTTTGCAAACTTTCCTAGTTAGGAACTCTTTCATCTCTGAAAATTTCCCTAACAGAGATACAAAAATAATATTCAATGAGAAGAGAAAAGTTACAAAAGACTGATACACTACATGTCCAGAGCAAAAACACAAATATATAGACAGATACCCAGACATATAGCTGATGTAAACACAGATACCAAGATAGTTCTACTCAGATAGATACAATACAAACCCTAAAAGAAAATACAAAGGAAAATCACTCCACAAAAAAGTAGGGGCTTGTGTTTTGTTCCTTAAAATTAGGCGAATTATATAAAATGAAATGACCGAGATCTATTGTTTTCAAATGTTAGAATCAGTACTAGCTAGTTCCTTTGTAACTGCAGCAAGATTCTTCATCTTCTCATTGTCTTCAAGAAGCTGCTGATTAGTGAGCTCAAGTTTCTGCTTTGCATCTTCAACTACTTTCTTTTATTTCTCCAGGTCCTCTTTCTGACTTTGCAAAGCATTCAATCTCCTCTAAAGCTTCTCATTCTCTGCTTGAGACGATTTAAGTGCTTCAGTAACTTGCTTTTGCAACTTACTACTTTGTTCAACTAAATTTTGTATCTTCCCTTGAGCAGCAAGTTGTAGTTGTGCTTCCTTGAGTTCCTTCTTCAACAACGAAATATCTCCAGCAGCAACTCCTACAGCAGCTTCAGCAGCATCATTCCTCTCACTTAATCGTTTCTCCAACGCACTTTTCTCTTTGACAGTTGAAGTAAGTGGACTCTTCACATCCAGTAGTTTATTCTGGGCATCCACATTTTGTACCTTCAATACTGTCATCACATCCATAGAATTTACATTAGCTAATAATTTATTCCTAAGAGACTAATTCTCCCAGTCCAGAACTCCCAATCTAAACTCAAGACATTCCTTCTGCTTAATTTGACCATCAACCATTCGTAGAGACTTCAAATCTTTGTTCAAAACACCAAGTACATGTCCAAAGACTAAATTGAGTTTGTGCAATTGCTCATATTGAGAATCCTTTTTTGCAATCTGGTCATCCTTCTGCATGATAATTTCTTGCAACTTCTAAGCATATTTTTCACTATCTTTCAACTCATCTTGCTTGACACTCAACTCAGCTTCAAACTTGGCATAGTCATCTTGGGCCATATCATTGATACTTGCCAGGATAGGAACTATATCACCATCAGCTTTAGTTTTCCTGGTCCTCGAATGCAAAAAATAATTGGCTTGTGAAAAAGAGATTCAAACAGCTATTTAAACAAATACCCAGATATCCAGAAGACAACTATTTAGACATAACCAGAAGACAGCTATCCAAAAGACAACTATGAACAACAACAACAACAACAACAATTAGATACTCACCCTCAACATATCCAAGCTTCTGATGTTTTAGATCATACAGTTAGATACTCACCCCCTCAGCATATCCAAGCTTTTGATGTTTTGGAACATACAGTTAGATACTCACCCCCTTAGCATATCCAAGCTTATGATGTTTCGAAAATGATCCATAATATCACCAAGGTTGTACATGACCATGCCAACCTTTGAATCTTCCTTGCTAGCTCTTCGTTTGACAATGTTAAGGATTGAAGCAAGATAAAAATGATAAAAATAATAATAATGAAACAATAAGGGACAGACACACAGACATAAATACAAACAGATACTCAGACAGATACTTAAGAAAATTTACCGGAATAATAATGGTGCAACCACCAATATTCTTCGCTTTGCTTCTATCAGACTTTTTCTCATCCTCATCATCATCATTCTCCTTCATCTTCTCTACTTTCTTCTTCTTCAGCTTCTTTTCTTTCTCCTTTTTTATGGTTACTTCTGACACAAAACTCTTTGCATAAATGTCCAATGTGTTGAACAGGTCATCATAGACAATAGTGCCCAAGCATATTCCTTCATTTGTTCAATGTTGGACATGCAGTTTGCAAAGCCAATAGCCAAAGTTGTTTTAGAATTAGACAGTAGAACAAAGACCAAAAGAAGCAAAACCAAAAGACGAACACAGTCGTCAACCCTATCTTTGTCACCAACTATTTTCTTTAACATACTGCTGATATTGGTCTTGCTGATTGCCTCGCCCCCAAACGACCTACGTAGCCACTCTGAAATCTTCACAATCTTATCGTTCAATGGAATTGTTTTTCCAATGAAGCTCAAACCCAACACAGATCCGAGAAAAGCAGGAGTGATATGGTGAACATGTGTCGGATGGAACTGAAACTCCATATTCTCCTTCCTGTATGCGTCAGCCATAACAGCAATAAAAACATCTGACTTCAAGCAGTCCCGTTGGTCAATATCACCGTCAATGAATGCATAAATTATCTCATTGAAGGGTGTATCCTTCAGCCTTTTCTTCACATCATCGCTGATTTTATTCCGGTTTTTAATAATGAACTTTTGGAAATAGTGCAAATAGCACCGGAACTGACACTTTCAGGTCTGTTCCACCACTTGAACAATTTTTGGCTCAAATAAGTTATCCATTACTTGCTCCTGTTGTCTAACAACTACTTCATCATCACTCTTACTCTTTGAATTACTATCAGAAGTTGATTCAGAAGACTCAACTTTCTTCTTGGCCTTGACCTTTTCATCCTGCCTCTTGATACCCTTAGAACAGAGAAAAACAAAAACCTAGGATTTTCGAACAAAGATTTCCCTACTTACAAAGAACAATAAGAACGCCAACGAAGACCATGAAGGCAACGGAGAGAAAGAACTCAACGGTGAGACGCGAAAACGTCGGCGGCGAGAAGGAACATGGGGGCGAACACGATGGCGGCGATTTTCAAACGAAGAAAGATAAAACTGTGACGACCCGAACCAGAATCAGATGTGTGTTTGGCACGATTCTCGAGATTTGGTTATAGTCGCAGTTTTACGATATTGTGTGGTTTGTCGATTCGATTCGTGACTATGTTTTCAATCGAGAATTTGAGTTGGGTGTCTTCACGGAAATTGTAGAGTACGTGATTTCGAGCTCGTGGGCGGTTCCGGAAGATTTTTCCGATAACCGAGGAATATTTTATGATTATTTGAAGTTTCGGGTTCCGACGAGTTTATCCGATTGTTTCGAGCTTATCCGAATCACATCGTATATTCATTCCGGACTGTTGATCGACCCGAGGGACGAGTATAAATATCAAAAAGTCGGAAAATAGTCGTAAAAACACGAATTTGCATTGACCACCGTTGACTTTCTGTTTTTGGTAAGTTGACTTTTTGGACAAAAGGGGAAAGTTTCCCGTTTCGGTGCTTGCCGTCCGACGTCGAGTTTCCGGCCACCTCCGATCTTGTAAAGGGTATTAATCGCTTCTCCACTTGATTTATTATCAATTGGTACTTGATTTGAATGAATTTGATCCCGTTTTGGTTTGACCCGAATCGGGTCGGTCCTAAGGATTTTGTCGGTGTTCGTAAGCCATTTTCCGGCGAACTTTGACGGTGGAGGTTAGGTGGGTTAGACTCCCCTTGCCTTGGAGAGTCTCCCTATGTGTTTTATTGTGAGTTTGATGAAGTTTTGAAGGTCGCCGGATTGAGTCACCGGAATTGGGATTCCGTTCGGTTATGTCGAGTTTTGGAAGGGTTAGGGGCTGAATTGGTCTACGTGTTAGTTAAGGAAGTGATTCGTTGGGTTGAGATGGTCTGATCTGGAGAGTTTCGCCGCGTGATTCCACCGTTGACGGCGCGCCGCCGCTGCCGGCGGCGGTCAACGACGGTCAACGGCGAGGGAAAAAAGTCAACTTTTCAGATTTCGATGTAATTAGAGTCATTTTTCTCGTAATCGCGCCCTGATCGTCGTCCAGAGGTTTTTGGGTCGAATTGGTTAGCCGATTGTCAGTCGAGATTTCGAGTGGGGATTTCGGGATTACCGTTATACATTTTGTACTACATTTCGTATTTTCGGGAACGATTGGTTTCCGTGCATCAGTACAGTGTTGTGGACTACGATTTTGATCAGTTATGTTTTGTGAATATTTAGGAGATCGAGATCGAGATCTGGATCGTAGTTGTGCTTCAGGCGAGGGATCTTCCGCCAGACCACGAGATTAGCGCGAGTGCGCGTTACGCGAGTCTGTGAGTGGACAGTTTATTTTCACGGAATTATTGCGAGTCCTTTATATACGTTTTATGAGCTTGAATATGCAGTATAATTATGGTTTTACGAATATGAGTTTTCGTACGAGATTATGTTTATATTGAGCATGTGTTACGTGATTATTATTTATACGTTGTTATGTGTCCACGTGTGGCCCCGTGTGATGTATACACATGCTCTGTATGCGTGAGGAGTTAGAGTCTCCCTCGTGTACGTATACGTGAGGAGTCAGAGTCTCCCTCGTGTACCCGGACGCGTGAGGAGTTAGAGTCTCCCTCGTGTACCATTTGATTGTTTATACTTTCGACTTGCATATGTTTTTATAACAATATACTTGGTGAAAGACATTTATTTTCGTCCACTCACTCTAATGTGTTTATTGTCTTTCCCCTGGGCTTTTCGGTTTCCGTGCCCAGTTTGCAGTTCAGGTTTGGTGTTTCACGTCGTGGTTTGGAGGCTAGTGATCAGAGTTACCTGTGTTTTCTAGTAGGTTCTTGTTTTGCCTACTGATGTACATATTGTATATGTTTTTCTCTAGAAGTCGTTCTGATACATTCTGATACATGTTGTGTGGATTTTCACGGATATACATATATACATAGTACAGTTTATTTACTGTTGTTGATTATATTGATGTTGAGAAATCCGGATGGGATTGGTGCCCACGGTTTGCTTTTTGTGGCATAGGACGAAGTGTTAATCTCTGGGTGCAGGTTATGGTAATTCTACGCTAGCAACGAAACTCTGCCGAAATTTTGAAAATTTTTGTTGGTTCGTATTTTCGGATGGGTTTGATTCCGGTTTAGGTAACTGAATCGGGATTGGGTCCTTTCAGCTTGGTATCAGAGCATTAGGTTGTCAGATTCTGTAGACTCTTGTAGTTGTGACGCTTAGGGTATTTAAGTTGATACAGCATGACTGGAGTGATGACCCGACTGGCCAGCGGTACTCATCAGTACTTCGGGTGTTGTATGTCCTCAAATATTTGCGGTTTCATGATTACGTTCTTTCTGCTTGTGCCTAATGCTTATCTTGTATCAGTAGGATGCCTCCTCGACGTGGTCCCCGTGTTGACCGGGATGATGATCCTGATGAGGATCGCCGAACGCGCGACTTGCTGATGCGAGTGCTGCGTTTGGAAGAGCATTTTGACCCTGTGGTCAAGGCTCGCACTGCGGGTGCTACTGTGTTTTCGGGTTCAGTGGATCCAGAGATATGCGAGGCATGGTTGGTTCAGATTGAGCATGTTTGTGAGCGTCTGCAGTTTACACCTGAGCAGATGTCAGTAGCTGCAGTTGGTTTACTTGAGGGTGATGCATACTTTTGGTAGGTCAGCACTGACAGAGTTCCTGTGGATACTCTGTGGACATTGTTTCGTGATCTGTTTATGTGGAGGTATTTTAATCAGGCTACCCAACAGCGCAAGTACGAGGAGTTCACGAACTTGAGGCAGGGCAGTTTGTCTGTACTTGAGTATCAGGATCGGTTTACTCGATTGTCTCGTTTTGCGCGGGATATGGTGGCTACAGAGGAAGCCAAGTGTCGCAGGTTTGAGCTGGGATTGAATCTGAGTATTAAGGCGACATTGACTACGATGCCGAGGAACAACTTTGATGAGTTTGTCAGCGCAGCTCTCCGAGGCGAGGATATTGAGCAGGAGAGACAGCAGATGTACCAGCCGAGGCGATTTGAGGAAGGTGGACCGAGTCAGGGGCCTTCAAAGAGGCAGAGTTCTGATACTTCAGGTTCAGCTTTATCTTCAGGCGGTGGGTCATATCGACCACCTGCTAGTGTACTTAGACGGAGGCCAGGATGGAGGAGAGATCGACCGCAGCGGCCACAGGATAGTGGAGGTTCCAGCGGCTCTAGTTATCCTCAGCGTACTGGTGGTACATTTCCTGTTCCGAGAGACTACCCTTTGTGCAACCTCTGCAATAGGTATCATTTGGGCTCATGTCAGCGGGGTCCTGTGCTTGTTATCGTTGTGGCCAGGTGGGCCACTTTTCGAGGGAGTGTCCTCAGTTGTATGCTGGTGATCAGGCAGCTCAGAGTTCCGGAATTGAGCGAGGTGCCACAACGGGAACTCGACCAGCACAATTTGCAGGCCAGGGCAGGCAGCAGGGACAGGGCCAGCGAGGACGACCAGCCAGACAGGCGAGGGTTCATGCTATGACTCTACGTGAGGGCAGAGCATCACCGGAGGTCGTTATCGGTACGTTACATGTTTTTGGTATTCCTGTAGTTGCATTACTGGATCCAGGTGCCACACATTCATTCATATCATTTAGACTGTCATCATTAGCCACGGTTCCTGCATCTCCACTTCCGGGGTTGTGGAGAGTGTTGTATCCATCAGGTGAGGTTGTGAGCATCGGTTGGGTTTACCGAGATTGTGAGGTGTTTATCGATGGACATGGTTTAGCCGTTGATCTGTTACTGCTTGATATTGTGAATTTTGATCTGATTTTGGGTATGGACTACCTGGAGTCGCACTGGGCCATGTTTGATTGCCACAAGAAGGAGGTCGCGTTTCGACGACCCGGGTTGCCTGAGATACTGTTTCGTGGCGAGAAGAACACTTCACTTCCGTGTTTGATTTCCGCGATGAGGGCGGATCGGTTGATGAAGAAGGGATGTGTTGCTTACTTAGCCCACGTGGTGGACACTACAGCTGCAGTGCCAGATCTTGGTAGTATTGAGATTGTGTCTGAGTTTCCGGACGTGTTTCCAGCGGAGTTACCTGGTATACCCCCTGTACGGGAGATTGATTTTACCATTGAGTTATTGCCGGGTACTAGACCGATTTCCCAGACACCGTACCGGATGGCGCCTGCAGAGTTGAAGGAGTTACAGATTCAGCTTCAGGAGTTGTTTGAGAAGGGATTCATTCGACCGAGTGTTTCTCCGTGGGGTGCTCCAGTGTTGTTCGTGCGGAAGAAGGATGGGTCCATGCGTTTGTGTATCGACTATCGGAAACTGAATCAGGTTACGGTGAGGAACAAGTATCCGTTGCCACGGATTGATGACTTGTTCGATCAGCTGAAGGGAGCAGCAGTCTTTTCGAAGATTGATCTTCGATCCGGATATCACCAGTTGAGGATCCGGGATTCAGATGTGGCCAGGACAGCTTTCAGGACGCGATATGGGCACTATGAGTTTTTGGTTATGCCGTTTGGGTTGACCAACGCCCCCGCAGCTTTCATGGACTTGATGAATCGGGTGTTTCGACGGTTCTTGGACAAGTTCGTGATTGTATTCATTGATGATATCCTGATATATTCGAGGAGTGTGGGCCAGCACAAGAAGCACTTGCGAGCGGTGTTGCGGACTTTGCGGGACCATCAGCTATTCGCGAAGTTTAGCAAGTGTGAGTTCTGGTTGGATAATGTGAAGTTTCTGGGCCACGTGATTTTGGCCGAGGGAGTTTGTGTTGATCCTGACAAGATTGAGGCCGTGCTGAATTGGAGTCGACCCACTACTGTACCGGAGATCCGGAGTTTCTTGGGGTTAGCAGGCTATTATCGACGGTTTGTACAGGATTTCTCCCGGATTGCTACACCACTGACCAGATTGACGAAGAAGGGCGTCAAATTTGAGTGGTCTGATGCATGCGAGGAGAGTTATTTGCTCCTGAAGGAGAGATTGACTACCGCACCGGTTCTGACGTTGCCAGATGACAATGGTGAGTTTGTTGTGTACAGTGACGCGTCGAAGTTGGGCCTTGGCTGCGTGTTAATGCAGCATGGTAGAGTCGTGGCATATGGTTCCAGACAGTTGAAACCGCACGAGGCCAACTACCCGACGCATGATTTGGAGTTAGCCGCTATTGTGCTAGCGTTGAAGAGTTGGAGACATTATCTGTATGGTGCTCAGTGTAAGATTTACACTGACCACAAGAGTCTCACCTACTTGCGGACACAGCCGGACCTGAATATGAGGCAGCGCCGATGGATGGAGTTGATCAACGACTACGATTGCACGTTTGAGTACCATCCAGGGAAGGCCAACGTTGTGGCAGATGCACTTAGCCGGAAATCCGGAGCCTCATTGTTTCACATGTGTGTGGCCAGAGTGTCGATGTTAGCCGAGCTTCGAGCTACGGGTGCTGTGTTTGGGTATGATGATGATGGAGCTTTGCTGGCCAGTTTTCAGGTTCGACCAATATTGGTTGATCAGGTACGGGAGGCACAGGATTCAGATCCTTACTTGTTGGGCAAGAAGACCATGATTCAGAATGGTGTGCCTACAGAGTTCCGATTGAGCGACGACGGTACGTTGTTGTTTAGGGGCAGATTATGTGTACCCAGGGACGAGGACTTGAAGAAGGAGATTCTGGACGAAGCCCACAGTTCAGCGTATGCGATGCATCCCGGAGGTACGAACATGTTTCGTACACTTCGAGCGTACTATTGGTGGCGCAACATGAAGCGGGAGATTGCCGCGTACGTGAGTAGGTGTTTGATTTGTCAGCAGGTGAAGGCGGAGAGGCAGAAACCTGCAGGGAAACTATAGCCACTTAAGATTCCAGTTTGGAAGTGGGAGCATATCACGATGGATTTCGTCTATCAGTTGCCGCGTACCTCGGCGGGCAACACTGGCATTTGGGTTATTATTGACCGATTGACGAAATCCGCACACTTTCTTGCACTCCCAGGGAAGATTTCAGTAGGAATATTGGCCAAGTTGTACTTATTTGAGATTGTTCGCTTGCATGGTGTGCCTGTGTCGATTGTTTCTGACCGAGATAGTCAGTTCACTTCTGAGTTTTGGCAGGCTTTACAGCGAGCATTGGGCACGAGGTTGCGGTTTAGTACAGCTTTTCATCCTCAGACTGACGGGCAGTCTGAGCGGACCATTCAGACTCTTGAGGATATGTTGAGATCATGTGTGTTGCAGTTTCGCGGAAACTGGGATCAGCAGTTACACTTGATCGAGTTCGCCTACAACAACAACTATCAGGCCAGTATTGAGATGGCACCGTACGAGGCCCTATACGGGAAGCAGTGTCGCACTCCATTGTGTTGGAGTGAGGTGGGCGAACGTTGGCTCATTGGTCCTGATTTGGTGAAAACCACGATGGAGGACATACAGGTTATCCGAGATCGACTGAAGGTCACCCAGGATCGGCAGAAGAGTTACGCAGATGTGAGGAGGAAGAGTTTAGAGTTCGAGGTTGGTGATTGGGTCTTTCTGAAACTATCTCCATGGAGGGGAGTAGTGCGTTTCGGGAAGCGTGGCAAGCTTCGACCGCGGTACATTGGTCCGTATGAGATTATGGAGAGGGTTGGAGCTGTTGCTTACAGACTTGAGTTACCGACTGAGATGGCTCGTGTGCATGATGTCTTCCATGTTTCGATGTTGCGGAAGTACATCTCAGATCCTTCACATGTGTTAGCTCCACAGCAGTTGCCGATCAGGGAGGATTTATCGTATGTTGAGGAGCCAGTGCAGATTCTCGATTGTCGTCAGCAGGAGTTGAGGCACCGTGTGATTCCGCTGGTGAAGGTCTTGTGGCAGAACCATTCAGTTGAGGAGGCCACTTGGGAGACCGAGCAGCGTATGCGGGAGCAGTATCCTCATCTGTTCACCTGACACGTACGTAAATTTCGAGGTCGAAATTTCTTTAAGGGGGGTAGATTTGTGACGACCCGAACAAGAATCAGATGTGTGTTTGGCACGATTCTCGAGATTTAGTTATAGTCGCAGTTTTACGATATTGTGTGGTTTGTCGATTCGATTCGTGACTATGTTTTCAGTCGAGAATTTGAGTTGGGTGTCTTCACGGAAATTGTAGAGTACGTGATTTCGAGCTCGTGGGCGGTTCCGGAAGATTTTTCCGATAACCGAGGAATATTTTATGATTATTTGAAGTTTCAGGTTCCAACGAGTTTATCCGATTGTTTCGAGCTTATCCGAATCACATCGTATATTCATTCCGGACCGTTGATCGACCCGAGGGACGAGTATAAATATCGAAAAGTCGGAAAATAGTTGTAAAAACACGAATTTGCATTGACCACCGTTGACTTTCTGTTTTTGGTAAGTTGACTTTTTGGACAAAAGGAGAAAGTTTCCCGTTTCGGTGCTTGTCGTCCGACGTCGAGTTTCCGGCCACCTCCAATCTTGTAAAGGGTATTAATCGCTTCTCCACTTGATTTATTGTCAATTGGTACTTGATTTGAATGAATTTGATCCCGTTTTGGTTTGACCCGAATCGGGTCGGTCCTAAGGATTTCGTCGGTGTTCGTAAGCCGTTTTCCGGCGAACTTTGAGGGTGGAGGTTAGGGGGGTTAGACTCCCCTTTCCTTGGAGAGTCTCCCTATGTGTTTTATTGTGAGTTTGATGAAGTTTTGAAGGTCGCCGGATTGAGTCACCGGAATTGGGATTCCGTTCGGTTATGTCGAGTTTTGGAAGGGTTAGGGGCTGAATTGGTCTACGTGTTAGCTAAGGAAGTGATTCGTTGGGTTGAGATGGTCTGATCTGGAGAGTTTCGCCGCGTGATTCCACCGTTGACGGCGCGCCGCCGCCGGCGGCGGCGGTCAACGACGGTCAACGGCGAGGGGAAAAAGTCAACTTTTCAGATTTCGATGTAATTAGTGTCATTTTTCTAGTAATCGCGCCCTGATCGTCGTCCAGAGGTTTTGGGTCGATTTGGTTAGCCGATTGTCAGTCGAGATTTCGAGTGGGGATTTCGGGATTATCGTTATACATTTTGTACTACATTTCGTATTTCCGAGAACGGTTGGTTTCCGTGCATCAGTACAGTGTTGTGGACTACGATTTTGATCAGTTATGTTTTGTGAATATTCAGGAGATCGAGATCGAGATCTGGATCGTAGTTGTGCTTCAGGCGAGGGATCTTCTGCCAGACCACGAGATTAGCGCGAGTGCGCGTTACGCGAGTCTGTTAATGGACAGTTTATTTTCACGGAATTATTGCGAGTCCTTTATATACGTTTTATGAGCTTGAATATGCAGTATAATTATGGTTTTACGAATATGAGTTTTCGTACGAGATTATGTTTATATTGAGCACGTGTTACGTGATTATTATTTATACGTTGTTATGTGTCCACGTGTGGCCCCGTGTGATGTATACACATGCTATGTACGCGTGAGGAGTTAGAGTCTCCCTCGTGTACGTATACGTGAGGAGTTAGAGTCTCCCTCGTGTACCCGGACGCGTGAGGAGTTAGAGTCTCCCTCGTGTACCATTTGATTGTTTATACTTTCGACTCGCATATGTTTTTATAACATATATACTTGGTGAAAGACATTTATTTTCGTCCACTCACTCTAACGTGTTTATTGTCTTTCCCTTGGGCTTTTCGGTTTCCGTGCCCAGTTTGCAGTTCAGGTTTGGTGTTTCACGTCGTGGTTTGGAGGCTAGTGATCAGAGTTACCCGTGTTTTCCAGTAGGTTCTTGTTTCGCCTACTGATGTACATATTGTATATGTTTTTCTCTAGAAGTCGCTCTGATACATTCTGATACATGTTGTGCGGATTTTCACGGATATACATATATACATAGTATAGTTTATTTACTGTTGTTGATTATATTGATATTGAGAAATCCGGATGGGATTGGTGCCCACGGTTTGCTTTTTGTGGCATAAGACGAAGTGTTAATCTCTGGGTGCAGGTTATGGTAATTCTACGCTAGTAACGAAACTCTGCCAAAATTTTAAAAATTTTTGTTGGTTCGTATTTTCGGAAGGGTTTGATTCTGGTTTAGGTAACTGAATAGGGATTGGGTCCTTTCAAAAACAAAGAGAGAAAAATATGTGAAAGAAAACTCACATGAGTTATGTGAGAGAGAGTGATAAATAACGTAAATATGACGAAAAGTTTGGTCTGTTACAAACTTAAAAATAGAATGGACATTTTTGAGATAGAAAACTTATGGTGGGTTTTTGAGGAAAAAGAAAGTAACAGAGCTTTTTTTTTCATTTTCACTAAAAGATAAAAAATATAGTATAAATTTAAATTTATAAATATTAAATAATTTTAATGAGAAGGTACTCACCATTTGTAGTTTTTATAAATAATTTATAAATATTAAATTTATAGTTTTTAAAAGATAATTATAAGAAAAATATCAGTTACATGCAAATAGTCAAAAGGAAAAATGAAAAGAAAGTTGGCAAAAAAAATACTGTAGCATTTGGGTGGGTGACTTGGGTCGTGTTCTCATTCGTACACTGTGTCAGTTTGTCGATCTCACTGCTCTAGCTCCTTCCAGTAAGAGCAGCAGTAACGGTCATTTTTTATCGAATCGATGACTAACCCATACCGATCGAAACGCCTACATCAGCAACATTGAGCGTCGTCAGCTTTCTTAGCTTTCGCTTTTCTCTCAATGAAAGATGCACACTTTTTTCTTGGCCTTGTCTGTTCTCCTGCTCGTTTCACTCAGCGCCGCTGCCGCCCAGAATAGCGTGGTGACGACGGAGCTATGGTGCGTGGCCAAGAACAACGCCGAGGACGCGGCCTTGCAGGCGGCCCTGGACTGGGCTTGCGGGCCGGGCGGCGCCGACTGCAGCCCAATCCAGCAAGGTGGGTCCTGCTTCGACCCCGCCGACATCCAGAACACCGCCTCCTACGCCTTCAACGACTACTTCCTCAAGAACGGCATGACCGACGATGCCTGCAACTTCAACAACGCCGCCGCCCTCACCTCCTTGAATCCTAGTACGTGATATCATTCCCCCCCCCCCTCCCCGGAGTTTTTGATCCGCTTCTTTCAGATCCATGTCTCTTAACTTATTTTGTTTGTTTGGTTTCTAATTCAGGCTTTGGTAAATGCAAAATGACATCCAGGTAGGTAGCTTGTTACTTAAATTGCAATGGTATTAGATTTGAAGTTGGTTTGACAGGTTTGTTTTGATGACCCAAGATTCGTTCTTGCACACAGCTTGTCGGGGGGCAATAGAAGCAGCTCATCAAGTTCATCATCATATGGGTTGGGGCCTAATCAAGATCTCAGTGGGAGCAGCCGGATTTCTCAGCAATTGGTTTTGCTGCCATTGCTTACCAGTTTGGTTCTCATTGCCTGCCTCCTCTTCCTATAATTACCATTGAAACAGAGAAAAACCCTTTGATGTTTTTGAGGGGTTTACATTAGCTTGACATTAGCAAATTAGCGTATCTAGGTTCTCATCTGAATGGTCTGACCAAATCAAGTTATGCATTCTGTTTATGTTTGAGCTTAATTTGTAATATCAAGCAGAGAACATTTCTCTTGCAACCCGGCAAATCAAGTAATCGTTTTGTCTGAAATTTGATTTTGCTGACTCTGCTTGCATTGAAACTAGAAACCCAGATCAGGCTCAAGTTCACTATTTGGAGTCTTGCAAACCTTTGCACCACTTGGACGTTGTAAGTAGATGAATTATAAGAGAGATAAAATGTGTGACATGGAAATACAGCTGTAGATTCTGCGGTGCTTCCCTTTATGAATGTTGGTACTCGACTGTTTTCTTCCCATTACCGCAGAAACAAACGAAACAAAGCAGCGGGTAGTCCCTAGTATCACCGTCAGACTACACCAGAATTCGGATTCACCAGCAGTTCATTTTCAGATTTACTATACCTTGATCAATATGCATGCTTCCAGAACAATACTTGGAAATACCTAGCAATTCCTTCTTAACATGATTTCGAGCCTCTTTAGTTTTTGATTCATTCAATTTTTTTATTTTTCGATATGGAGCGAGGAAGAAGAAACAAACAAGAAACAAACATAAATAAATAAAAACAAACAAAAAAACTCGAAATTTGGGTTTGAAATAAAGGTTTTATCTCTATTACAATAAAAGAAAATATGACTTTTTGTGTCATTAGACATATCAAAATTCAAAATAATAAAACCCGAATATATCCTTCGGAACATACAAATAGGCACAATATATATACATGGAGAGCACTGTTGTAAATACAGCCGAGGAAAGAAAAAAAGAAAAAAAATGGACGATAAATAAGAAGAGCGACTCGCGCGATCGGTTTTGTAGTTTCATGGAGGAAGAAAAAAGGAAGAACAGGTTTGTAGAGGGATCAACAAAACTACCGAGGAGTAGTGGGAGCACGACCTCAAATGGGAGTTGCTCTGAGCAAATATATACGGATATTTTTCCTCTAATGTGAGACGAACCAAGACGAGCCAAACAAAACCAAAATCGACTTTGCGATTGACGGGGTAAGAATCATTAATTCAATTTTAACATAACCAATTTAGTCGATTAAATAAAATTTCGTTTGGTAATTAGCAAAATTGATGCTTCAATTGTACTAAAAGTGATATTTGTTGGAAAGAGGCGATGGAGGCAAAAATCTCAATAAACTAAGTTGTGGAAGCCTAAAGCTCTTCGGCTATCATCTCTCTCTCTCTCTCTCTCAGATTCCCATAATTCAAAATCCTTATGTGAGATTGGGAAATGTGATGGAATTATCTATTAAGATATAGATATACGATTGTTTAATCCATATGGAACTATGACTATATCCCATTGTTCCTCATAATTACTTCAACTCATTATTTAATTATCTACATGTATTTTTTGTAGTAGTATGAATGATTGGGAACTGACAATCAGGTTATAATGCACAACAAGTTTTAGCTTATCTTAAGGTTTTTTATTGATGTAAAATTAATTGGACATGTCAAGTATATCGAGTTGAATTAGCGGATAATAGTTTTGAATTTATATGACTGTTTCAGTATATGCCTTGGTTATATTGGATTATGCTTATGTTCTCTTATAGTGAGTGATCTGTTGGTGATGAGAATAATCGAGAAAGTAGGTTACTATGTAGGCATTGCATTTTTTGTGCTCCCTGAGAAGAATATTGCATTCAAGTCCTTCAAAATCCATATCAGTATTGTATTTAGTTAATCTAACATTATTATAAAATTTCAACTCTTGGCTACACTTCCACCATTAAACATGAACTTTGTTAGACCCGAAGACTACAT
Source organism: Geum urbanum (assembly GCA_946800695.1). Classification (NCBI taxonomy): domain Eukaryota; kingdom Viridiplantae; phylum Streptophyta; class Magnoliopsida; order Rosales; family Rosaceae; genus Geum; species Geum urbanum. The sequence goes on along the minus strand of OX326997.1, from coordinate 38,119,589 downwards.
TGAAACTATGCAGGTTAGCTTCTTTATATAAGGAGTTCTTGGTGAAGTTTCGGCTTCTTTACCCAACCGCTAAACACACGTCCTCAAGCCGTTATCCAAGCAATTTGCATAAAAATACTCGACCACTCTCTTCTTCTCATATCTTCTTCTTTCTTTGAAAGAAATTGGAGAACAAACAAACACGATGTGAGCCAAATATTATGTGTGGAGAGGCTTAAGTTTTGCATGCAGTCCACATTGCAGATTTATGGGTGGTGAGGCTTTAGTATTTTGATTGTACTTTTTGGATTCCAGGGTACCATTATGTAGCTCAACTAAGCCCATCTAAAGGAATGAAGCCTAATTTCTGAAGTGTGTCAATCAGAACAAACCAAGCAATGTCAAACTATGAGCATTTCATGTAGCTAAGCCAATTACAGAAATGGTGAGCATATTTAAACTTAAATTTGATTTTGATATAGTTTGGTTCAGATCAGATTAATTTTGTTTTGTTTTTATTGTTTGCGGTATGTTCGTCTAATTTTTCATTTAAGGCATGTGAAAAGATTAATAGGGCACAGTATGATTATCTATAGTTTATATAGTCTATCAAGATTTAAGAATGGTCATGTTGAATGTGCAAGTTGCTTTCTTTTATAGGGGTGTTTAAGAATGGATCTTTTAGACTATGGCTCTGGAGAGGAATTTACAACATATGTTGTGATAGTTGTATTGATTTTTTCTTTTTGGAACCAGTATACATTCTTTTGATGTTCCCAACAAATCCCGACCTTCCTAATTTGGTTTCAATCTGATTTTGAGGTGGCGGTGAAGACAAACAAGCCACCGAGGCGGTTAATTGTTAGTTCAACTCATTCTTGGCGAGACTAATATAGTGGCTCATTTGCTTGCTGCTTAGGGGTTAGAATCCTCGATTGTTGTTGACATTCGTTAATCTTTGAATATGCAATCTCTCAATCACATACAAATTGTTGATTTATAAGTTTCTTATTGCACCGAAAAGTTACTATTTATAAATTGATGATGGATACATTTTTTTCTTTCTAAAGTTTGCATTTACCGGTTTGGTATTTAAGATGCACTCACATTGAACTGGAAAAAAAGATGCACTCATAAATATTGGTGATTAACAATAGCCGCAAACGGATCGAAAAAACACAATTACCAAAATAAGGCCTCACAATCATGAAGGCGATCTTGATCTTCTTCATGCTCGTAGAAAAGTAACAAGAGTCCGTATGATGGCACAATTAAAAATAGTAAACTAATATTGTATGTGTGAATGTGACGCTCTCTGCACACGCATATACAAATGAAGCTCATTATAGAACTAATTGCATTGCGAGTTTGAGGTAATTATGTACTGAGTTTAAGTATAAGCTAGAGCTGAAAGGATGTTATAGGTACTATTTCTTTAATCTCTCACATATGTAGTTGGAGTCACACTAATGGTTAAGCTGGATCTTTACTGGATATCTCGATTTGATAGGATATCTTTTTATGTTTTCAATTCAAACATAGACTTGTGGTGTAAAAATTAATAGTTGTAGAATTATTTATTACATAAAATACATAAGTGCATACACAATTCGCATGCGCATAAGGGTAGTTGAAATAAATCAATTCAATGTAAATGAATTCCCATAAAATTCAATATAGTAACAATAAAAATATATTAAATAAGAAAAAAAACTTACTAGTGCTACCTATAGTCTTTCTATTATACCTAAAAGGATGTCGAACTTTAAAAACTATCAGTAAGGTATCCAAACTATTAAAAGTTATTATCGAGATACCTCCGTCCATTTTTCATCCATTCTCTGTCAGTTTTACTGACATGGAATATTTTTTTTTGCCTAGATAGAGACAAAAAGACTTTAATGCCCTTATTTTCATTTCTTTTCATTTTTATTTTTGTATTTCCTTCTTCTTCTTTTTTCCTCTTCTCTCTATTTCTTCTATCTCAAAGAAGACTTTAATGCACTTCATCTTTTCTTTAATGCCCAATTCGACAATAGAATCCCAAAAACCCTGACCGTTTATGTCGGAGACTCCGAGGCACCAAGAGCTCAAGGGGGCAAGGTAGGCCACAGAGGGCTGGAGGGCAAGGTTATGCTTGGCGCGATATTTATTTGTAGTGTAGCATCACTACAAGAAAATGAGTCATCACCGGCGAGATTCCGGCCAACAAGGCCGGCGACCGGAAAAGTCGCCGGTAATGTCCATCATTACCGGCGACTTACTCCGTCGCCGGTAATGTGGCCGGAATCTCGCCGGTAATGTGCCCTAGACATTACCGGCGACTCCAACCGTCGCCGGCAATGTCTAGGGCACATTACCGGCGAGATTCCGGCGTAAAGTCGCCGGTAATGTCTTCATTTCCGGCGACTTACTCCGTCGCCGGCAATGTGTCTTATATTAGATGCCGGATCGGGCAGCTCGATCATTCAATCATTTTGAGCGAAAAAAATCCAGAGAAATCGAAAGAAGGAAAACGTACGCTCTGAAATCGATCATTATTCGGTATATTGTCAAAATTAAGGCGGGCGTCGAAAACTCGATCAGTCGGGAAGCTATTTATATAGGTACGTAGGTGTATATATACGTATATGTGGTATATATATATGTGTGTGTGTGTGTGTTGATCAAATCCAATTCGTGAGATATATATATATATATATATATATATGAAATGTTGTTGATGTACGGTCACCGAAACGAGAAAACAGCTTGTAGTTAATCTTGTGTCTGAATCAATGACTGGTATTATCGTATTGTTATCGGAGCCAGGCTTAACAGAGATTAGATCGATATATCATTGAGTACTATCATCGAGTACTGAATACGTACTATCATCGAGTACTGAATCGAATTCAGAGATTAGATCGATATATATACATATGCATGTGTTGATTTAATTAGAGTTGAATTGAGAGATCACGTCGATTATTAGTAGTGAATGTGTGTATATATATATAATTAATACGTAAAATTGTTAGAATTTTCAAGATGGACAAGAGTTGGATGAGCCTCGAAAGATGGGATGTCAGATATCACGAGGGAATTAGGAGTTTTGTGGATTTTGTGAAGGCTAATTGTGGAGACACTACACTTCATTATTGCCCGTGTAAAGAATGTAAGTGTTTCAGCGATCGATTTCGATTTCCCATTGATAAAGTGCAGAGGCACCTGAGTAAATACGGGTTTTGGGATAAGTACACTTGTTGGATTTATCACGGTGAAACATCGGTAGCGGGTCCGCATGATCATGGACAATTTGGTGAGAGGGCCAGTCCACGCTATGATTATGGACATTTTGCTGAGAGGGGCAGTTCATCCTATGATCCAACATCGATGTTAATCAATGATATGTTTCCTCATGAGAGCGGTGTATTTGCTGATGAAGCACCAAATGTCCCTCCCGTCGTTGAGGGTTTCCCCCATATCGAGCCAGTCGAACCATTACCTGGAGGTCATGCCAACACAAGCGGTATGGACAAGTACAACAACCTGATTGCATTGCAACAGACTCCGTTGTACGACGGTTGTAGTAAGACTGTTCTTGAAAGTGTGATGGGAGTGATGCAGCTAAAAATGGAGAACAAAATGTCTGTCAAAGCTGTTGATTCTTGGTTGAAGTGGACTGCTTCGCTACTGCCACCCGGTCATCGTCTTCCTACCACTCATCATAAGGTGCGACATATCCTGAAAGATCTTGGGCTTTCCTACATCAAAATCCATGCATGCAGATATGATTGTATTCTCTTCTGGGGAAAAGATATCGAAGACCTTGAAGCCTGCCCGGTATGTTTTACAGAAAGGTATAAGTTGACTCCTGCAGGCAACAAGAAAGCTGTGAAGATACTTCGATATTTCCCGCTTATTGATAGGCTGGAGCGGTTGTTCATGTGTGCTTTCACGGCCGAGGCAATGAGATGGTGGGCTGAGAGGAACTTGCCTGACGATGACACCCTTATACACCCTTCCGACGGAGAGGCTTGGAAGCACATGGTCAGGGAGTTTGATCATTTTGCAGTAGAGGTCCGAAATGTTTGGCTAGGGCTCTCATCTGACGGATTCAACCCTTTTGGCAACATGAGTCTTCAATACAGTATATGGCCAGTTATTTTGGTACCGTACAACCTTCCACCATGGATGTGCATGAAGAAGGAATACAATATGCTCACTCTGTTAATTCCGGTCCCGGGTTATCCAGGAAAGTGTCTCGATGTGTATTTGAGGCCTTTGATTGAGGAGCTTAAGTACCTGAGTGAGTGTGGCCACCCCACTTACGATAGGTTCAAAAAGGAGATGTTCCAGATGCATGCCATGCTTGTTGGCACCATCAGTGATTTTCCTGCCCGCGGTATGTTGTCGGGCAACGTTACCAGGGGTTACAGGGCTTGTTCAGAGTGCATGACGGTTGATTGTTGCAGTCCTCATTGCAGTAAAATTGTCTCGATGCGTCACCGTTGTTGGCTTCCATATGATCACCCATTTAGGCAGGATCCAGACGCGTTTGATGGGACTGTTGAAACTGGTGTGGCACCCAGGCGATGGACAGGGGACGAAATTTTGGAAGTGTTGAATGAATACGATTTTGGCCAGCTGAGCAATCATCCTGACATAGTGGCGTCAATTCCAGAAAAGCCCGAAAGGTATAAGTTTTGGACACACAAGAGCATATTCTGGGAACTCTCCTACTGGCCCAGGTTGCCTATCAGACATTACCTAGATGTCATGCACATAGAGAAGAATGTGTGTGAAAGTGTGGTGGGCACAGTTCTTAACTTGGAGGGGAAAACAAAAGACATCCCTAAGGCACGCATTGATCTTAAAGCAATGGGTGTGCGGAAACATTTGTGGTTAAGAGATGGTAAGAGAAAAATGCCGCAAGCTCCGTACACCGTAAAGCCGAAGCATAAGCATGAAATTTTTCGGTGGCTGAGTAATGTCAGGTATATATTCGATCTTATGGCTATGTATGAATTTGTCCTTAAATTTTTAGCGGAGTATATATGGTTATATGCGAGAAATATAATTGGTCCATATATATGGCTTCATCTATATATATATGCAGGTATCCTTATGGCTATGCAGGAAATATAAGCAGGTGTGTTAACTTCCGGGACAATAAGATGTACGGATTAAAGAGTCATGACTGCCATGTACTGCTTCAACGCCTTTTCCCTATTTTCATTCGAGGGTACATGCCCAAAGAGGTGGTGGAGCCGTTGGTGGCCTTGTCAAGATTCTTTCAGAAGTTATGCACCAGGGAAGTTAAAAAAGCAGACCTGAGGGAGATGCAAGATGACATCATTTTTATCATGTGCAAGCTTGAGAGGATATTTCCCCCAAATTTTTTCGACATAATGCCGCACCTGATGATCCATCTTCCCGAACAATTGTTGCTTACCGGTCCCGTACACTACACTTGGATGTATCCCATGGAAAGGTACAAATGATTCATAAATTTGGTTTGCCTATGGTTTTTATATGTAATGACTTCTGGTTAAGTAAGTTAACATGTACTTGTTAACTTGTAGACAATTGGGAGCCTACAAGGACTATGTGAAGAATAAATATGCACCTGAAGGGTGTATCGCTGAAGCATATCTTGCGCACGAGTGTGTAACGTACACCAAAGTGTACCTCGAAAATGTAGAGGACCCCCAACAACATATGCCGATAGATGAACCCCAGTTCAACCTTTCTATCATCTCCAGTGACGTGGTAGTACAGGGAAGCTTGCCAAAGTCGTACAAGTTGGATGGAAATGAGGTAGCCATTGCCCACTGGTCGGTACTGATTAACTGTCAAGAAGTACAATATTGGAAAAACTATCATCTTCACTGCCCTGCTATTGCCGGAAATGTTGATTACCACAACAAGACGTTTGCAAACTACTTTGGTCAATGGGTAAGTATATGTGTATATGTCTATTTTTATATATATATCCTTACATAGCATGTATGTATGTACGTGCTTTTGTGGTTTCAAGATGACATAATTTCTTCTGTACGTATTAATATATGGACGTTTTCAGATGAACCATGTAGCAGATGATGGTTGCCCAGAGTGGTCAAACGAATTGAGGGTCCTGGCGATGAAACCGATTGCTTCAAAAGTGTACTCGATGTGTCAGGTCAATGGCGTGAAATTTATATGTGAAAATCGAGACGACCGACTGAAAACACAGAATTGTGGGGTGATGGTCCATGGTGGGCAGGATGGCGTTGACTATTACGGTGTCCTTCATTCAGTTGTTGAACTAATTTATGGGAACCGCATGAAAGTGCACTTGTTCAAGTGTAGATGGTTTGATACTAGCCCGGAGAACACAAGGACCGATCAGTACGGAACATTTTCGGTGAATACTGCTACTACCTGGTATGAAGATGACCCTTTCGTTCTTGCCTCATCAGTAAAACAAGTGTTTTACCTGGACGATCTTCTTAACAAAGTCTCGTGGAAGGTGGTTAACCATGTTGCTCATAGAAACATATACAGTGCTGCCACACTTGGTGATACCGCAGATGATGAGGAAGTTACTGCATACCAAGAGCCGAACGCTTTTGACATTCCGGAATCATCTACGATTCGCCTTAATAATGTGAGATCTGGGAGTGTGGTTCGAATTACTGGAGCAGAACTTCTCGATGTTAATCCATATGAAGTTGACGCTGATTCAGATGACGAGGAGCGGCACATATTGCCAGAGGTTACCTATGAAACCGAGTCAGACTCAAGTGATGAAGATGATTACGATTATCATCCTTAGTACGTTGGAAATTGTAGTCGGAAAATGTGCATAGCTGGAAATGGTACGTACGTATACGGAAAATGTAGTCGTTAATCGTACGTATACGAAAATTGATAATCGAAAATGTAGTCGGAAAATGTAGTCGTTAATCGTACGTATACGGAAATTGATAATCGAAATTGTAGTCGGAAAATGTAGCCGGATATCGTAGACGGAAAATGTAGTCGTTAATCGTACGTATACAGAAATCGTAGTCGTTAATCGTACGTATACGGAAATCGTAGTCGTTAATCGTAGTCGTTAATCGTACGTATACGGAAAATGTAGTCGTTAATCGGACGTATACGGAAAATGTAGTCGTTAATCGTACGTATACGGAAATCATTAATCGAAAATGTAGACAGAAAATGTAGTCATTAATCGTACGGATACGGAAATTGATAATCGAAAATGTAGTCGGAAAATGTAGCCGAAAATCATAGACGGAAAATGTTGTCGGATATTCTTCGGGAAATAATGACATTACCAACGAGTTGAAGTCGTTGGTAATGACATTACCAACGAGTTATAAGCAACTCGTTGGTAATGACATTACCCACGAGTTAACTCGTCGTTGGTAATGTCATTACCAACGAGTTGCTTATAACTCGTTGGTAATGTCATTACCAACGAGTTGAAGTCGTTGGTAATGACATTACCAACGAGTTATAAGCAACTCGCCGGTAATGTCTTCTGGTTTGTGATTTTATCCAGCCCGAGCCTTTCATTTCTCATCCTCTCCCTCTCCTCCTCCTCTCCCTCTCCTCTCCCTCTCCTCCTCCCAAATCGGTCCGGTGAGTGTCCTCCTCCTCCTCTCCCACTCCTCCTCCTTATCCTCTACTCCTCCTCTCCCTCTCCTCCTCTCCACCGATCCCCTCTCCTCTCCTCCTCCGAAAATCTCCTCCTCCCCTCCTCCCCTCCTCCCCTCCTCTCCTCCCCTCACCATTGTAGGTGGAAGAAAATGGCAGGTCCGATCCTCTCTCTCTCCCTCTCTCTCTCTCTCTCAATTTTTAATTATTTTTTTGCATGTGTATGTGTATGTGTATGTGTATGTGTATGTGTATGTGTATGTGTATGTGTATGTGTATGTGTAAATTAATTAGGGTGCTAAGTTGGAAATTAGGGTGATAAGATCTAAATTAGCATGTATGTATATATGTGATGTATATATATATTTAGGTATGTGAATATGAAGTGATGTATATATATATGTGAAAATTATGTATAAATGTGGTTTTGATGAATATGTGATGTATATATATACGGAAATTAAACCTAATTAAGATGCATGATATATATATGTGTGAAAAATGTGGAAAATTAATTAGGGTTTGTGATTTGGATGAATATGTGATGGATAAATTTAATTAAGATGGAAATGATGTATATATATATATACACATCGAATATGTATAGTCGTTAATTTAGGTGATATAGTTGTTAATTAATCGTATAAATGAAGGTGGAAATCGGGATCGGGACGGTTTGGAACCGGAACGGTTTGGAACCGGAACTTATTGTAACTGGAACCGTTATGTTACAAACGGTTCCGGTTACAAACAGTTCCGGTTTCAAACGGTTCCGGTTCCACACCGTTCCGGTTCCGATTTGTTATAGAACCGGAACGGTGTGGAACCGGAACTGTTTGTAACCGGAACCGTTATGTTACAAACGGTTCCGGTTACAAACAGTTCCGGTTTCAAACGGTTCCGGTTCCACACCGTTCCGGTTCCGATTTGTTATAGAACCGGAACGGTGTGGAACCGGAACTGTTTGTAACCGGAACCGTTATGTTACAAACGGTTCCGGTTACAAACAGTTCCGGTTTCAAACGGTTCCGGTTCCACACCGTTCCGGTTCCGATTTGTTATAGAACCAGAACGGTGTGGAACCGGAACTGTTTGTAACCGGAACCGTTATGTTACAAACGGTTCCGGTTACAAACAGTTCCGGTTTCAAACGGTTCCGGTTCCACACCGTTCCGGTTCCGATTTGTTATAGAACCGGAACGGTTTGGAACCGGAACTGTTTGTAACCGGAACCGTTATGTTACAAACGGTTCCGGTTACAAACAGTTTCGGTTTCAAACGGTTCCGGTTCCACACCGTTCAAACGGTTCCGATTTGTTATTGAACCGAATCCATGACTATTACGATGTCCAGGAGGTTTTGCGGCTAATTGGCTTCGGAGAGGTTCCCGAAATAGTGGAGGGAACAGTAGTCAAGCTTCCTCCTCGGCCGCAGTTAGCAACACGCCCAGTGGGCCAATGATGACTGCTCGCACGAGAGCCTTGCTAGAGGCGCGAGCTGAGGAGGAAGCTGCACGATCAAGAGCCGTGGAACCGGAATTCGAGGCTTGAGCCTCAGTCTCTAGACGCTCAATCAGCAGACGTCCCTCCGGTGGCAGAGCCTCAGACGAGCGACAGTCAACGGGGGCATCAGAAACTCCCTCAATCCGAATGCCCCATATTCGGATGGTGCCTACTCCCGTTTCACGGGAATCATCTGAGGCACATGGTGGTGCTGGCGCCTCATCGTCCAGGCCTCGTCTATCTCCGCCGTCCGGTCTCTTCCTACCCGACGAGATTCCTGTCATCCCTGAATTCGATGATAGGGGGATGCCTGTTTATATTGAAGGACGGCCGGATTTCCTGACCGTGGAGGAAGCGTATAACTTCCTCCCGTTCGACCCCGTGTATCTTTGGAGTGTGAGGTGCACCAACCAACAAACGGACGATGCAGGTAAATTTTATTTAACATCAGATTGATTACTTAATTATTACTTAAGACTTGCGATTGGTTCAATTAATGATATCAATTTGTTGACATTGTTTTATTAGGCAATTTCGTTAATGGGACTGGAAAACGGAAAGGGGCTAGAGGCACCTGCACCGGGAAGAGACTTGAGCAGGCCACCGGCGGAAGGAAAACGCCCATAAGGGCCAATGAGGATGGCGAGGTGATCGAGGCATTCGACACCACGCGCAAATATGTCAGCATGGCCGGTGCGATCGTGCGGGACAAGGTCCCAATGCTTTGGCCAGATTGGGAATCTGTGCCTATCTACGTGAAGATGCAAGTGCATAATGCACTCAGTGTGAGTAAAATCGTATTTTCATTACGTAAATTTTACATTTATTAATTAAGTCCACTTAAATATATAATTTTACCTTTTATATATTCATATTGCAGGTGTGGTTTGACGTGGATGAAGTTCTTATTCACACGTGGGTAGAGCGTCAACTACATAATCGGTGATGTGCTTCCACTTATTTGAATATATATCGAGTTAGATTTTTGTTTATCAACTGTTTTAATATCTCTAACTTTTTTTCCTTGTTTTAATATAGGTATAAAGAGTGGAAGAACGAGCTTTCTTCCCATTACACTGTATACAAGGAGCTAGGCCGAGGTTCTACTCCTAGCGAATTCCGGTTTAGGGAGTACGAGTGGCTGTGGCTGATAGCCCACTTCGAGCACCCCAAAGCTCAGGTATGCATCCTTAATATATCTTACAAGCCTAATGTATCGTATCAGATTGAAATAGTTAGTTACTAATTTTTTTCCATATGTTTATCAAACAAGGCGATTTCGAAGACGAACCGGGCGAATAGATTGAAAAACACCAGGGCCCATCATGCAGGTTCACTCAACTACATGGGTTGGTCGACTAAGGCGCAGCAACAACAAGAAGTGAACCCCTTGGTGTATATTCATCAGAAGTTCTATCCGCAATGCCCTGATGAAGCGGTAAGTCTTTCGCCTCTCCATGTGTTAATAAAACTATTTTTCGATATTAATAGATGTTGTTAGTTAATACGTTGTTCATTTTCGCTTTTCAATTAGGCGAGAGTGGAGGAGGCGACGACAGAAGTGACCATGAGTATAGCTCGGACTAACCATCCTGACTGCTCCGAGGAAGAAGTCACCCAGTATGCCTCTCAGATCGATCCGCTTGATCCCCCGATAGCGGCTCAGATCATGGCAAAAGCGTGCGGGACTGGAAAGAATACCTACTACTGTAGGGGAATGGGCTCGGCGGGCGAAGGAGTATTGAAAACCACTTCACAATACTCTACCGGGTCAAGAAGTTCAACTTCTAGTCGTAACCTCGCAGCGGAGCTTCATAGGACGCAGAGGGAGTTGGAGGAGCAAAAGAGGCAGATGGCCGAGTACCAAATGCAGCAGACACAGGTGCAGGCTCAGATGTACACATGGATGCGGACGATGTACGAGGCTCAGACTACCGGACAACCGTTCCCCACACCTCCCCCGGCCCCGGTCCCTCCGTTCCCTAGCTATCCACCACCACCACCGCACCAGTCAACGCCAGAGCAAGACCAAGGTAGCCACCGGAATTCAAATGAGTACTTTGATTACTTCGACCCTGACCCGCAAGTTCCTCGACCCTGACCTGTAGTTGTAGTTAATTTTCGTATCGTCGTTGCTATTTGTACTGTACGTTGGACATTTATGTGTACTGTTGAACTTGTATGATTGTACGGTTTATGTCTTTCAATGCAGGTTCTGGAATTGGGCCCAATCCAGAACCGCGTTTTTTTTTCAAAATTTTTTCTGACATTGCCGGCGACATGGACCTCAGTCGCCGGCAATGTCACAAATTCCGGCCACGGCGGCGGAACCATTGCCGGCGACCGCGTCGCCGGTAATGTCGGAGACATTGCCGGCGACGCCGTTTCCCGTCGCCGGCAATGTTAACACCGGCGGGAGATTTCCGGCGACGTCATTGCCGGCGACTCGTCGCCGGGAATGACATTTCCGGCGAAAAAAAAAGACAAAGCCGGCGACCTCCCGTCGCCGGTAATGTCTCCTTTTCTTGTAGTGCATTGAGTGAGGTGGTCACAGAGTTGGGCTACGGGAGGTGGTCACGAAATTTGGGTTGTCGGGGTGGGTGTGTCGATCCTGGTTCCACTGCCACAACGTCTTCATCTTTGCTGCCCCTAGTTTCCAAGCTGCTCAATCCAATTTTCAGTTGAAGCAGAATGGTCGACTCAGATCAAATTGGCTGTGAAGAACAAATCATTAATTAGAACCCTAGAAATTGGGGGTTTTTAATTTCTAGAATAAATCGGCTAAGGAGACTCTCTATAGCCCTTGCCACCACGGAGCTAACTATAACTTGTTTGCTTCTTGATTCAGTCACAGTTGGTCGAATCAAAAAATTGAATAATTTTTCAATTTTGAGTTCTCAAGTAAAATTTGTTGAATTTTGTTTAGAATTGGATGTTGTTGCTTTGGAATTAATTGTTGTTGGGTTGATTTAGAACTAGTTAGGCTTTTGGTCGCTGAAAATGGAGGTAGCGCCGTCTTGCTGTCACCGTTGTTGTGGTTCATGGTGGTGCTTCGTGCTGGTTCATGATGGTGGTAATTAAGTATTGATTGTAATGAAGAAGTTCTTGAACGAAAGGAAAAAAAATACAAAAATGAAAGAGATCTTGGGCGGCGCAACACTCTGTGCGATGAAATACAAAAATGAAAAAGAGGTCGTGGGCGGCTGCACGCGAGACTATGTGATCAGAGATGCGAGATCAAATTGTGTCGGAGCAATCGCCATCTCGAAGCAGCCCAAGAAATTTGAGGATGACATTTATATTATAACTAAAGTTTGGGTATTATGTTGATATTCATTAAGTTATAATAGATATTAATTGACCAAATTACGCGTTGCTAACCAAAAAATTAAAAACGCAAGGCCAACAATAGTGAATGTGAATGGGCAGAAAATTGACGCAGATATCTCGAAAATAACTTTTAAGAATTTGAATATCTTGCTGATGGTTTTTAAAGTTGGGAACCTTTTTAGATATAACAGAAAGAATTTGAGTAGCAAAGGTGAATTTTTTCTATTAAATAATTTCAATATACCATTAATTAGTTTCGATTTAAGTATCTTGTATGATATATTTAGTGCCTCATTTAACTTTACTCTTTATTAATTCCCTTTGATTTGCCCGATTCTTTTGTTTTGCCATTAATCATACATTTTGATTTTAGGTAATTAAATTGATAAATTAATTTCAACAATTAAGAGGTTTTTGTTGTTGTTAAATTCAATTATTAAGAATGGGTAGAAAGATAATGATATGATCGTCGTTTCATCAATGATGTTAAATCTGATATCAAATCTTAGTAATAGAAATAAATATATTTTGAATGACAAAGAAATGACACGGCACGACACATCATACTGTGGCTTTCACACCAAAGATCCCAAAGGGGGAGGAGCTCTTCCATACGACTACCTTGCGAGGTGAACTTTAAGGAGAGCCAATTGTTAGCCTTGCAGGGGTTGGGTGGGGGTATTTTGGAATTTTGGAAAGGAAAACCGGGGACATTTTAGGTAGAAACTTATGAAAGAAAAGCTTCTTATTGGTCGGGCTTGACCATTGGAAAGGTCACGCAGCCCTGCCTAATTACTGGTCCTAGAGGGCCTGTATCATTCCCCAAGATCTTTAGAACAGATGTATAAAACGTCAACGGTCAAAATTCTGTGTTCATGACAATATTTTTTTTTGGAAATGGTGTTCATGACTTGGTCACAATTGGGACTCAAGTCACACACATACTGGTATGAACAATTACATGTAATGGACCTGTATTATAGTCTCACAATCTCCGGAAAGAACGCAGAACACAAAGTAATCATCTCAGAGTAGTAAATGCCTATAAAATGTTCAATTTTAGCAGGCTTATCACATAGGTTCTACTAACATATAACTTGGACAATACAAGTGAAACTCATTTTATGGCAACAGAAATCACCCGGAGGTTCAGAAGTGAAGCTAGCAGCTATAGTACAAACACTTGCGTGAAAACTCTAGCAAGATAACTGATCTATTTTCAGATATGCATGAAGCAAATTTCGCTTAACTACGAAATATATTATACGTAGAGAGGAGCAATGCAGGCTTGCAAGCACATATATAGTTTTTTTTTTTTTTCATTCAAACGTTTAATAAAACTTCCCAAAAGAAGTCACGAATAACTCAATCGGATAGTAACAAAAACTAACAAGTAAAAATGAAAGATAATAACTGTAGTGTAGATATATACCAAAATTATACTTTAGTCATCTTTCTCAGAGTAAACTGAATCAAATTATTTCATTGCCTCTCTAAATCTTCAAAACCATCTTCTTGACCACAGGACTGAGCCCTCCTCGAAGACCTATCTCTAGTAAGTATTTTCCTGAAAGAGCTACTCAATCTGGAAATGGAACCAGTATTTACTCTTCTACCATCTCCCGATGTCCCTGCCGCAGTACATGACAACACCCGCTCTAACGGAGGAGCGGTGGGTTCCGAAGAACTGGCTGCGGGGCCTTCCCGCGGCTCAGGGTGCAGAACTAAACCCGGACGGGCCGGCTCCGCCTCAGTCCGGCAGATAGGACACGTGGTTTGAGAAGTCAACCATGTGTCTATGCAGTTTGCATGGAAGGTGTGATTACAATTGGGAAGCAACCTCGTCATTTCTTCATCCTCCAACATGCTTAAACACACAGCGCACTCCAGTTCATGAGTATCTCCCTGACCACCCTTCTGCACGTGCTTGTATAAGAAGACCGGCAAGGCGGCAATGACGGACGGCTCGAGGCCTCTCTTGGGCGGCTCAACCATAACAGAGTGGACGTGGGTGACAGTAGAACCTTGTCGGCGTAAGGCGGCGGCTCGGCGAAGAGCCTGACGTTTGAGGACGCACCTAGCGTAGGTGTGGAGGATTATAACCAGCACAACCACGACGGATAGTGCAATGATGGAGCCGAGCATGATCTTGCTGTTGAAGTCATAAGAATTTTTGTTATTGAAAAAGTGGCTATCATCGTTTTCGTCATCAAGAAGCCCGCGCATGGTGATCGTATTAGGGCGAGAGGAGGAAGACATGAACGTACGTACTCGGATCAGTCTTGAAGATTTGTTAAGAGAGATCGAAGTGATCGATGAAATGGAAGCAAACTAAGACATTTGTTTTAATGTGGTGGGAGGTTCTGGACCTTGTCTTACGATTAGTCATATGGTTTTGGTGTGAACTTGTGCAAGAATTTTGAGCTGTTTTGGAGAAAACAAGGGACTGGAAGGAACTAAAAGGGAGTATCTGTTTAATTAATTTCAATATAGTTGACTGTTGACTAGTTCTATACTAAACCGGCCATTTTATTTAATTAATAAATTGTTCTTGATACGTATTTTGTTCATACTGATGGGTCACGTACGTACGTAGCTTCCATTCTTTCATGTATTTCCTCTGTTATATGTAGAGGATTCTCTCTTTTTTTGGACATGAAAGGGCGTTTTCTTTCGTTGGATATGAAAGGGCATTTTGAAAAATTTTATATTGAAAATACTGTATATCAAACGTACGCAGAATGATACAAGGTATGTATGAAAGATATATACGTACGACCAAGTAACAACATTGTTGCAGCACCATGAATGTAGATCGATAATTCCTTACTAGCCCAGCTTATAATTTCAAACGTAAAGAAAGGGTGCTTGACTTTGATAAATTGATTGGTGGCCTAGAACATAACGTGAAAACTGGGATACACAATATGCTAGATCATTCCAAGGTTTTCATGTGATGAATTCTACAACATTGACTTGGGTAATAATAGAGTACCAACTTGATGTGGTTTTTGAGTCCGCATAGAAGACTTCAGTGATATATCAAGATAGTCCTGTAACGAAGGCTCCTTGGTCAAATGTAGTACATTATAAGTTTTTATAACTAATACAATCCGTCGTACATCTGCGACTATTATGTATGTGTAATGTGTGCGTGCTTGTGATCCACGCCCTCTTAATATTCTTTATGCCCACAATGCTTAGGTTTTACGTAGTACAGAACTCAGAGTAGGTTTTGCTGGCTCCTGATGACAACTAAAACAGGAGACCGATGGAGGGCAAGTTCTGATCAAAATCTCTGAGTGCGTATGAAACAGTCCCTCATGGGAAGTTCTTTACTTGCCAATGACACCTCTATTTAAACTAGGCATTTGCAATCTCTAAAACATCATGAAAAATGTTGCCAACAGCTCGTTTGTTATCAGAATGACCTTCAGATTCTTGTGTTTATGTTTGTATCGATATAAGTGTCGGGTTAATGCTTGTGGGATTAGGGTTGATGACAAATTAAAGAGGATTTGGGGATTAATTTAGAATAGTTTAAGGTACTTTATTTTTGGATCGTAAAGGTTTAAGTACGTGTTTAAGCTTCTGCCTTAGTTATGATTTAAACAGTACAATGGAATGAAATTGAAATGGATTTAAACAGTGACTTTAAATAGTTTAAAAAATGGAAATTAATTAGGATAGTGTGCTTATATATTGTTGTAATGTTGGTTTTGCAGTGGACAAACACTTTTATACGATGGAAATTCATCATGGAGGATGATTTGAAAAACAATTGAATAGTGACATGAAGTATAATATAATTAAGTTGCTTAAGGGGATGAAACATTTGACTAAGAAGGCATACTTAGATGGATTGGATCCAGACATGATTCCATGGGGTTAACTGCACAACATTGTATGAGACCTTGGTTACAAGAAGAAATTCATCACATTCTACTTTGCCTAGGACATTGGGTGGTAAGGGTTGGATTCCAATCAGTAATGATGGGGATGCTCAAGAGTTAACCAAGAATCTGGGAAAGAATAGGCAGGCTGCATTGTACATACTTAGAGGAGGTAAAAAGTAGAAGGAAGCTGCAGAGTTATATGATGTTAATAAACGAGGGCATGGTAATAATCCTCTCACAAATATGACTTCTGAAGAGAGGGCCACTGTTTTTGTTGAGGCAAACCAGGCTGCATCACAAATGTATGATAAGGAAGAACCTAATGCAGCAACAAATGCACCTCAAAGGGAAGTAAGAGTGGAGTATATGCCTTATCAAAGCCAGTCCACATTTGCTGGCTTAGATGACATATTGTCTAATATTTTACACATAGCTAGCAATGGAGAGAGAGATTGAAGCAGAGAAGGAGAGTGAAGTATTAAAGGAGAGTAAAGTGGAGAAGAAAAGGGAATTCGATAAGGAGAGTGAAACAGAGACTTATGATGAGAATGAATATGGTGTAGGTAAAAAAGTGGTTGCCCAATGAGAGTTTCATAAGTTTGGTGGGTGTAAACACCCAACTGGGGTTAGGATTAAACACAAGCCATTTAAAAGTCCCATTTTGAAATTCCTAAAAACTATTGAGAGGGAGCAGCAGGAGGCAGACCTGCAAAAGGGAGTTGAAAAAGAGAGGGATCTAGCTGCTGAAGAACCACTACAAGAAAAACCCACTTAGGCGACGAAATTTTTTATTCGTCTCCCAAAAATATTTTTTATTGTCTATGTTGGACTTAGACCACGAAATATGATATTAGTCGTCTAAGAAATATCTTCGACAAAGAATTACATAATTTGTCGTTTAAGTGGGTAATTAGACGACGTATAACATGCTTTGTCGTCTAAGCTTTACACTAAGATGACATATAATATATTTCGTCGTCTAAGTTTGACATACCTGGACGACGAAACAATATTCGTCGTCAGAAGGATCACTTAAACGAAGAATTACATAATTCGTCGTCTTAAATTTAACAGCCTAAACGACGAATACACTATCCGACGTGTAGGTACATACTTAGATGAAGAATTATAGTATTCGTCTTCTAAGTGATCACTTAGATGATGACGTTAGTTTCGTCGTCTAAGTACACACTTAGACGACGAAACTTTACACTTACAGAACGAATTATTTCATCATCTAAGAAATTAAACTCAATTATTTAGATCAAATTCCTTTTTCTTATTGGGATATCTCCTCTCTCAACCTCTCTCTCTCTCTCTCTCTCTCTCTCTCTCTCTCTCTCTCTCTCTCTCTCTCTCTCTCTCTCTCTCTCTCTCTCTCTCTCTCTCTCTCTCTCTCTCTCAACACTTACCTCTGGCTGGCCACAATTCAAATATCATTAGTTTTTCAACCCCCCGAGTTCTAGTTTACCCACTTATCTCCTTATTGGCGAAGGTATTAACACGTTTCTCTCGATTAATTTTTTTTAAATTTAATTACGACCATAATTACGTTCAGTGATGAATTTTTTCGGTAAAATATTTTGGCGAATATATACTTTCTAGTGACCTTAGTTTAATTATTTATGTGAAAGGACCCAATCCCGATTCAGTTACCTAAATCGGAACCAAACCCTTCCGAAAATACGAACCAACAAAAAAATTTTCAAAATTTCGGCAGAGTTTCGTTACTAGCGTAGAATTACCATAACCTGCACCCAGAAATTAACACTTCGTCCTATGCCACAAAAAGCAAACCGTGGGCACCAATCCCATCCGGATTTCTCAACATCAATATAATCAATAACAGTAAACAAACTGTACTATGTATATATGTATATCCGAGAAAATCCGCACAACATGTATCAGAATGTATCAGAGCGACCTCTAGAGTAAAACATATACAATATGTACATCAGTAGGCGAAACAAGAACCTACTGGAAAACACAGGTGACTCTGATCACTAGCCTCCAAACCGCGACGTGAAACACCAAACCTGAACTGCAAACTGACGGTGAAAGGCCAGGGAAATCTCTTAATCCTGGCGGCACTAAGGGGAATCTCTCAACTCTGCTTCAGAGGAATCTCTCAACTCTGTGCCAGAGGAATCTCTCAACTAGGTGAGCAAAAGCACACTCGTTCTAATCTCGAGGACCGGCGGAAGATCCTTCGCCAGAAGCACGATCTCGGTCCCGATCTCGATCTCGATCCCCTGAATATATTCATAAAACACAACTGATCAATAACGTAATCCACAACACAGTACTGATGCACGGAAACCAACCGTTCCCGGAAATGTGAAATGCGGTACAAAATGAATTACGGAAATCCCGAAATCCCCACTCGAAACCTCGACTGAAAATCGGCTAACCAAATCGATCCAAAAACCTCTGGACGACGATCAGGGCGTGATTACGAGAAAAATGACACTAAAATTGTCGAAATCTGAAAAAGTCAACTTTCCGGCAGTTGACCGCCGCCGCCGCCGCCGGCGCACAGTCAACGGTGGAATTTCACGGCGAAAAACTCCAGTTCCAAAGGTCTCCTCAAGGCGAATCAAACTCCCTTCTACCACGCAAGCCCAATCAAACTGCAACCCTTCCAAAATCAAGCAAAACCGAGCAATTTTTCTCACCGGAAAACCCAATCGGGTTCGATCCCAAACTCACCCTCGTTCAAAATCAACAACCTAAGAAGCATCCTTGAGGGATGGGGAACGAAACCCCCAACAACCCAAGCTCAATTACCCACCAGAACTACCCCGACCGACTCCGGCGACGGAGACGAGTTCGACCCAATTCGGGTCCATACCAAACAAGATCAAAACTCAATACAACATAAATCAACGTACTCGAAATCACCAAGGGAAGCTAACTGTACCTTCCTCGAAGTCCAAGGTGGCCGAAATCCGGTCGCCGGAAAGTGAAGCCGAAAATGGAAACTTTCCCTTTCGGGCAGCAGGTCAACTTTCCAATTTGGGAAAGTCAATGACTGGTCAAAGCAATTCCGTGTTTTTGCGACTATTTCTCGACTTTTCGATATTTATACTCGTCCCTCGGGTCGATCAACGGTCTGAAATGAATATACGATGTAATTCGGATAAGCTCGAAACAATCGGATAAACTCGTCGGAACCCAAAAATTCAAATAATCATAAAATATTCCTCTGTTATCGGAAAAATCTTCCGGAACCACCCACGAACTCGAAATCATGTACTCTACACTTTCCGTGAAGACACCCAACTCAAATTCTCGACCGAAAACAAAGTCGCGAATCGAATCGGCAAACCACATAATATCGCAAAACTACGACTAAACTCAAATCTCGAAAATCGTGCCAAACGCACTTCTGATTCTGGTTCGGGTCGTTACAAATCTACCCCCCTTAAAGAAATTTCGACCTCGAAATTTACGTACCTGTCATGTGAACAGATGAGGATACTGCTCCCGCATACGCTGCTCGGTCTCCCAAGTGGCCTCCTCAACCGAATGGTTCTGCCACAAGACCTTCACCAGCGGAATCACACGGTGTCTCAACTCCTGCTCACGACGATCGAGAATCTGCACTGGCTCCTCAACATACCATAAGTCCTCCCTGATCGGCAACTGCTGTGGGGCTAACACATGTGAAGGATCTGAGATGTACTTCCGTAACATCGAAACATGGAAGACATCATGCACACGAGCCATCTCAGCCGGTAACTCAAGTCTATAAGCAACAGCTCCAACCCTCTCCGTAATCTCGTACGGACCAATGTACCGCGGTCGAAGCTTGCCACGCTTCCCGAAACGCACAACTCCCCTCCACTGAGATAGTTTCAGGAAGACCCAATCACCGACCTCAAACTCTAAGCTCTTCCTCCTCACATCTGCGTAACTCTTCTGCCGATCCTGGGCGATCTTCAACCGATCCCGAATAACCTGAATGTCCTCTATCGTGGTTCTCACCAAATCAGGACCAATGAGCCAACGTTCACCCACCTCACTCCAACACAATGGAGTACGACACTGCTTCCCGTGCAGAGCCTCGTACGGTGCCATCTCAATACTGGCCTGATAGCTGTTGTTGTAGGCGAATTCGATCAAGTGCAATTGCTGATCCCAGTTTCCACGAAACTGCAACACACACGATCTCAGCATATCCTCAAGAGTCTGAATGGTCCGCTTGGACTGCCCGTCAGTCTGAGGATGAAAAGCTGTACTAAACCGTAATCTCGTGCCCAACGCTCGCTGTAAAGCCTGCCAAAACTCAGAGGTGAACTGACTATCACGGTCAGAAACAATGGACACAGGCACCCCATACAAGCGAACAATCTCGGATAAGTATAACTTGGCCAATCTGCCCACTGAAATCTTCCCTGGAAGTGCAAGAAAGTGTGCGGATTTCGTCAGTCGGTCAACAATAACCCAAATACCAGTGTTGCCCGCTGAAGTACGCGGCAACTGATAGACGAAATCCATCGTGATATGCTCCCACTTCCAAACTGGAATCTCAAGTGGCTGTAGTTTCCCTGCAGGTTTCTGCCTCTCCGCCTTCACCTGCTGACAAATCAAACACCGACTCACGTACGCGGCAATCTCCCGCTTCATGTTGCGCCACCAATAGTACGCTCGAACTGTACGAAACATCTTCGTACCTCCAGGATGCATCGCATACGCTGAACTGTGAGCCTCGTCCAAAATCTCCTTCTTCAAGTCGTCATCCCTGGGTACACATAACCTGCCCCTGAACAACAACGTACCGTCGTTGCTCAGACGGAATTCTGTCGGCACACCATTCCGAATCATGGTCTTCTTGCCTAGCAAATAAGGATCTGAATCCTGTGCCTCCCGTACCTGATCAACCAACACTGGTCGAACCTGGAAGCTGGCCAACAAAGCTCCATCATCATCATACCCAAACACAGCACCCGTAGCTCGAAGCTCGGCTAACATCGACACCCTGGCCACACACATGTGAAACAATGAGGCTCCCGATTTCCGGCTAAGTGCATCTGCCACAACGTTGGCCCTTCCTGGATGGTACTCAAACGTGCAATCATAATCATTGATCAACTCCATCCATCGGCGCTGCCTCATGTTCAGATCCGGCTGCGTCCGCAAGTAGGTGAGACTCTTGTGGTCAGTGAATATCTTACACTGAGCACCATATAGATAATGTCTCCAACTCTTCAACGCTAACACGATAGCGGCTAACTCCAAATCATGCGTCGGATAATTGACCTCATGCGGTTTCTGCTGTCTGGAACCATATGCTACAACCCTTCCATGCTGCATCAACACACAGCCAAGGCCCAACTTCGACGCGTCACTGTATACAACAAACTCACCACTGTCGTCTGGCAACGTCAGAACCGGTGCGGTAGTCAATCTCTCCTTCAGGAGCAAATAACTCTTCTCGCACGCCTCAGACCACTCAAACTTGACGCCTTTTTTCGTCAATCTGGTCAGTGGTGTAGCTATCCGGGAGAAATTCTGTACAAACCGTCGATAATAGCCTGCTAACCCCAAGAAACTCCGAATCTCTGGCACAGTAGTGGGTCGACTCCAGTTCAGCACGGCCTCGATCTTATCAGGATCAACACTAACTCCCTCGGCCGAAATCACGTGGCCCAGAAACTTCACACTATCCAACCAGAACTCACACTTGCTAAACTTCGCGAACAGCTGATGGTCCCGCAAAGTCCGCAACACCGCTCGTAAGTGCTTCTTGTGCTGGCCCACACTCCTCAAATAAATCAGGATATCGTCTATGAATACAATCACGAACTTGTCCAAGAATCGACGAAACACCCGATTCATCAAGTCCATGAAAGCTGCGGGGGCGTTGGTCAACCCAAACGGCATAACCAGAAACTCATAGTGCCCATACCGCGTCCTGAAAGCTGTCCTGGCCACATCGGAATCTCGGATCCTCAACTGGTGATATCCGGATCGAAGGTCAATCTTCAAAAAGACTGATGCTCCCTTCAGCTGATCGAACAAGTCATCAATCCGTGGCAACGGATACTTGTTCCTCACTGTAATCTGATTCAGCTTCCGATAGTCGATGCACAAACGCATGGACCCATCCTTCTTCCGCACAAATAACACTGGAGCACCCCACGGAGAAACACTCGGTCGAATGAATCCCTTCTCCAACAACTCCTGGAGCTGGATTTGCAACTCCCTCAACTCCGCAGGCGCCATCCGGTACGGTGTCTTGGAAATCGGTCCAGTACCCGGCAACAACTCAATGGTAAAATCAATCTCCCGTACAGGGGGTATACCAGGTAACTCCGCTGGAAACACATCCGAAAACTCAGACACAACCTCAATACTACCAAGATCTGGCACTGCAGCTGTAGTGTCCACAACATGGGCTAAGTAAGCAACACAACCCTTCTTCATCAACCGATCCGCCCTCATCGCGGAAATCAAACATGGTAGGGAAGTGTTCTTCTCGCCACGAAACAGTATCTCAGGTAACCCTGGTCGTCGAAACACGACCTCCTTCCTGTGGCAATCAAACATAGCCCAGTGCGACTCCAAAAAGTCCATACCCAATATCAGATCAAAATCCACAATATCAAGCAGTAACAGATCTGCGGCTAAACCATGGCTATCAATAAACACCTCACAATCTCGGTAAACCCAACCGATACTGTGACGACCCGGACCAGAATCAGCAGTATGATCAGCTTGATTGATGAGTTTGTGTGTAGTCGCAGAGTTGTTCGACAGTTATTGAATCGCCAGGCTCGTTAACGACTAAATTATTGGCCTAGAATTGAAGCTGGGTCTCTTCTCGAGAGTCGTTGTACGTGTGATTACGAGTTCGTGGGCGGTTCCGAATCGTTATTTGGACGACCGAGGAATTAGTTATGAATATTTGAAGTTTCGACGGAAACGAATTATTATGGCAGGTTTGTTCGCGACTAAATTACTGATCGAGAATTTGGCTTCGGATCTTTCACGGAAGTTGTCCGGAATTTAATTACGAGTTCGTAGGGACTTCCAGAGCATGATTTTGAGTTACGGAGTTTAAGTTGCGAATTTTGCCGATTGTTGTTTGTTTGGTTGATTTAATTGTGTGTTGGTTCAAAGGGTTGACTTTTTATCCATTTGGCCGATGTGTTTGACTTTGGGTGATTTTGGAAGAATATGTCGAGACGAGTTTGTGGCCGCGAGAATTATCGGAATCGGAATTACGACGAGAAAGTTACGCGCGTTTGAAGTTCGTCGAATTGGATAAACATGAAGTTTCCTTTTTAGGAAAGGCTATAAATAGAAATTTCCATACTGGGCAAGTCAAAGCTTACCATAATGGGTGTTGACCGAGTTGACCGAGTCAACTCGGTGGAAGAGGAGAAGACCGACGGTGACGGTGGTGCTTCACGGTGGCGAGGCCGTTCGGCCACCTCCGAGCTCGGGACTTGTTCTAATCGATGCGCCTTGGCATCCCGAGTTCACCCCCGGCCTCCTTTCATGGCAAGGCTCGCCGGAAGGGAGGGAATTTTCCGGCCAAAGTTTGAAGAAACTTGGTGATTTCGGGTTTGATGTTTCGAGCCGATTCGAGCTGAAATTTGTACTGGGCTTTGTAGCTCTCATCACTAGCAAGCTACCATGTAAGTTTGGGATCCTAATTTTGTTTGTGGAAGGAGAATTTTGGATTTGAAATTTGTGTGTTCATTCGGTTTTTCATGAAATTGACCATGTTAGAGTGAGAATTGAACTTCGGTGCAGTTGACAAAGTTGCTCAGTGGGTGGTTTTGCATGGAATAGGGGTTGCTCCGCTGTGAATTCTTCCGGTCAACAGTGGCGCCGCCGTGGACGGCGGTCAACGGTCAACGGGTTGACTTTTTGACTTTCGACAAGTCGCATGTCATTTGACTCGAAATCGCGCCCCGATCGCAGTGGGGAGGTTCGTTTTTCGAGTTGGGCGTCCGAAGGTAAAGCGAGGTATTGTGGTATACATATATGGTTTTCGACGATTCGTGTGTTTCCGAGAACAGTGGTTTCTCGTGAATTGATTTGAATTGTCGGATTATGACTTTGAGTATTGGACATTGTGATTGTTCAGGTGTTCGTGATCGTTTGTTTGGCGAGGGACATTCCGTCGGATCACGGGTTAACGCGATACGCGTTACGCCAGTCTATGAGTGGACAATTTCTTTTCACGGAAATGTTTGTGAGTCTTTTATTTGAATTATGAACTTGAGCATGCGTATGAGATTTCGCATTTGCATGAGCATGTGTTTTACGATTATACGATTATACTTATACGAATATACGTATACGAGTATACATACACTTATATGCTGTTTCATGCATTTGCATCGAAATGTTTATGATTTGGTTTACACAGAGAACAGTCGTGGTTACGTTGTTGTATCGATACACTTTGCCTCTCGGTTGATCCCCGATGGTAGGCCGCCTGGAGGGGCGTTTCCCCAACCAGACCGGTGAGGGGCGTATCCCCGGATCCGAGGCCATTTCTGGCTAGAATCACGTGTGGGTCTGGGATCCCGTGATTCTGACTGTACTAGCACGGTGTGTGTCCATGAGTGACCCCGTGGGATTTTTACTTGCATGCTCAGTACACTGGAGGAGTATGAGTTTTACCTCGTGTACTTGTTATTTTATTTACCTGGACTCGCATATGTATTTTAAACATATATATATATTAACTGGTGAAAGACATTTATTTTCGTCCACTCACTCTAACGTGTTTATTGTCTTTCCCCTGGGCTCTGGTGTCGCACGTCGTGGTCAGAGGCATAGTGCTCGAGCTACTTTGTTTCATCCAGTAGGTTTATTGTTCTACCTACTGTGGTATGCGTATACGATTATGTATTAGATGTCGCTCTGAGCTTCCTGTTGAATACGTTATACGATTTTACACTGGATTTCAGTAACGTGCATATATATTTACTACTTTACTTTACTATTGATATATTGGGAAATCCGGATGGGATTGGTGCCCACGGTTTGCTTTTTGTGGCATAGGATGAAGTGTATTTTCCGCGTGCAGGTAATGGCAATTCTACGTTAGTAGCGAAACTCTGCCCAAATTTCGAAGAGTTTTTATTGGTTCGTGTTTTCGAAGGGGTTCGATTCCAGTTTAGGGAGCTAAATCGGGGTTGGGTCCTTTCAGCTTGGTATCAGAGCATTAGGTTATAGGTTCTGTAGACTTCTGTAGTCGTGTTTACTAAGGATATTTGAGAATGTACAGCATGTCTGGAATGGTGACCCGACCGGCCGGCGGATAATCATCAAATTCCGGGTGTTGTATGCTTTCAAATATTTAAAGTTCCATGATTACGTTCCACTTGTTGTGAACGATATTGTATTCATTAGGATGCCTCCTGACGTGCTTTCCGTGTCGTTTCGATTGTGGATCCTATTGAGGATCAATCGACGCGCGATTTGCCAGAGATTGTGGATTTGGATGAGTATTCAGAGTTCAGAGAATTGTGTGGAACGGTTTGCCTGTGGATGTGTATATGAGCGTCTATATGTTGCCTCAGAGCTGAGAATTTAGGCGGTGATGTTACTTGATTCAGATTATCGTTTTTGGAGGGCTGATATTGTGTGAGTTCCGGTTGCGACTCTATGGCCTACGATCAGGGTGTTGTTTATACGGTAATGGTTTTATCAGGTTACCCAGCAATCGAATATGGTGTGTTTACCCACCTGAGGCAGAGATGCATTGTCCACATGTTTGTTTTAGTTTGCACGTGTATTGTGGCTTCAGAGGGAGCTGTGTATGAGGTTCGAGATGAGTTTGAACCTGAACATCAGAGAGAGTCTGATTGATATGCCTCGAGATTGCCGTGAGGAGCTTAGTGTGCTGCACTCAGTGGCGAGGCTATTGTGAGGGAAAGATGTACGCGGTTTTTGATGAGATGGTTTGGGAAAGTGGACTTAGTCGAGATTTTGATGAGGTTGAGTTCCGGCACTTCGGGATCAGTGACTTCATCAGGCTATAGTCTTTTCGGTTGTGTTGAGGGTCATCAGATCAAGCAGAGAACCGTTTGACGATGGCGGAGATCACAGTGTAGCGGACTTGTTCCAATGGCATGAGTTTGGGCGATCATTGGTGATCCTTTCTCGCAGCAGATGTCGCTGTGACTTGTGTTCGTAAAGCATTCTCAGTTACTATTGTGGTGGCCAGGAGGGTCACGTTATGAGGGAGCGCCCTCATCTAGCTATTGTAGCGGTCTGGTAGCTCAGAGTTTACGAGGAGATCCTCATGTTGTTCCTGAGGTCTGATCAATATACCTTTTGACAAGTTATTCAGCAAGTTGCATTTGATGTGGGCGACTAGTTGGGCATGTTGGAGTTCGTGCTATGACCTTGTTTGAGAACAGACTTTTCTCCGAGGTTACTGTTTCTTGGTGTCCATGGCGATTGTACCTGCATCTCCACTTCCGAGGTCTTGGAGAGTGTTGCATCCATCCGGAGGTTGTGGGATCCTTGTTGGAGGTTATGTGTTAGCCGTGGATCTGTGATAGCTGAACATTGTGGTTTTGGTGTGCTTGTGAGTATGGACTTACGGTCGACGCATTTGGCGATGTTCGAGTGCCTCGAGGAGGAGGTTGTGTTTCGACGACCAGATTTTCTCGAGATGCTGTTTTGTGGTGATGGTCGAGCGGATGGTGGAGACGAGTTGTGTTGTTTGTGTAGCTCATGTTGTGCCCGACATTGGTGACATTGAGGTGGTTCCCGAGTTTTCCAGGTGTATTCTGGAGGAATTACCAGGTATTCCTCCAGTTCGGAAGATTGACTACACCATTGAGTTTGTACCGGGCGCTGGACTCATTTTACCGACGTCTTGTTGTTCGGAGCCAGCGGAGCTGATGGAGCTATTGTTTCGACTCCAGGAGTTGCTGGAGGAGGTTTCAGGAGACTTCATGCGACCCTGCGTATTTGCGTGGTGTGCTCTTGCGCTATTTATACGGATGTTGGATAATTTGACGAGGTGGTGCATTGACTATCGGAATCCTGATTCGCTTCAGAGGAGAGTGAGTATCCTCCGCTTCGGATTGATGATTGGTTTGATCAGCTTGCGAGAGTTTCAGTCTCTTCGAGGATTGATTTCGGATCCGGATACCATCAGCTGTGGTTTGATGAGTCAGATGTGGCTATGTTGGCCTTCGGATCTCGGTGCGGACATCATGAGTTATTGGTCACGCTGTTGGGTTGACCAAAGCCCCGTAGATCGTGTGGACTTGATGGACCATGTGTTCAGACAGTTTCTGGACGAGTTGCAGTCATGTTCGTGGCAACGTTTTGATTTACTCCGAGAGTGTGGACCAGCACCTGATGCAATAGGGAGTGGTTTCGCCGATTTTGCGAGACGACCAGGTGTTTGCGAAGTTCAGCCAGCGTGAGTTTAGCCGATTAGCATGAGGATTTTGGGGTTGTGTGATGTCAGCCGAGGGAGTTGGCATAGATCCTGACCAGATTGAAGCCGTGATGATTTGGGGATTGCTCTATCATTGTACCAGGGATCAGTAGTCTCTTGGGTTTGGCAGGTTATTACCGACGGCTTGTACAGGATTTTTTCCGGATTACCACTCTACTTTCCGAATTGACGAAAAGGTGTCAAGTTCGAGTGGTTCGATGCACACGAGGAGAGTTACTTACTCCTGCAGGATGGTTGACCGATGCTTCGGTTTTGTCCTTACTTGGCGACCGCGAAGAGTTCGTGGGTTATGGTGATGCATCGAGATTTGGGTTTGGCAATGTTTTGATGCTGTATAGCAGAGCGGTGGCTCATGATTCCAGGCAGTGGAACTTTGTGTAGCTACATATCCAGTGTATGATATTGGGTTAGCTGTTCTTGTGTTAGCATCAGAGAGTTCGAGACACTACAGCTATGGCGTGCAGTGAGGTGTAGGATGTACACTGATCATTTGAGTTTCCTCCACTTGCATTTTCGGCCAGATTTGGGCTTGAAGAAGTGTAGATGGATGGGGTCGACTCACGACTATAGCTGTACATTTAAGCTTGTTCGGGAAAGGATAGAGGATGTACTTTGACCATCCGTTTGGGATGATGTTGTTGCTGATGCATTCAGTCGAGAGTCGGAATTCCAGTGTTTCATGTGTGTGTATGGCTCGCGTTTCCGTGTTTGTTGAGTTGCGAGCTACTGGTGCTGAGTTAGTGTGTGATGATGTTGAGGCTCATGGTTTTGCGCGCATTTGGCGCTAGTGGTGCGGAGATGCATCAGATACTTCGAGTTTATTACTCGTGATGCAGCATGAAGTAGAATGTAGCGGTTTGTGTGTACATTTGCCACTTTTGTCGACTGGTGATGGCTAGGAGGCAGAGACTTGCCGAGGAGTGTCAGCCATTAAAGATTTCCGGTTAGACGTGGCGATTACTGCTGTGTTTGTGTATGCTTGTATGCACTTTGGTTTGTGATGCCAGTGGTTTGACCATAGTGGACCATTTGATGAATTTAGTACGTTTCCTTGTACTTTCGAAGACGATTTCAGTGGCAGGCTGTTATGGCTGTGTTTGTTGGAGGTTGTCCATCTACAGGGTGTATTTTGTCCCAGTTCGCCGATCGAGGTAATCAGCTACGACTGTGTGTTGGCGAGCTTTGCAGCGAGCATTAGGGACCAGATTACGAGTTAGTACCGGTCCTTGTCCTCAGTTTGGCGAGCGATCTTTGAGGAATATTCAGACCTTGGAGGACATGTTGTAGACCTCGGTATTGTAGTTCCGGAGGATTCGGGACCAGCAGTTTTAGCTGTTCGAGATTGCTTGCAGTACCAGTTTGTTGAACACTGTGATATCGGCGTTGCTTGATGTCGTTTGTGGACGACGTTGTGCTCCGTAGTGTTGGAGCGAGTTTGATTTGATTGAGTTTGAGTTGATGTTTGATTTTGATTTTGTGGAGTATGTTACCACAGACTGTCAGGTTAGCAGAAATGGGCTGATACATGCTTGAGTTCAATGTTTGAGTTATGTTGGTGTGTATAGACTGTGTTGTGATTAGCCACGTTGTTTTGATCCGTATGTGGTCATAGGCGAGTATGTGTTGTGCCGTATAGTTCGGCGTCGCCTATAGTGTTGGCTTTTATGTGAGTTGTGTTCCGTGTGGCGGAACTGTGTTTCAGATTTGCTACGTGTTGTGTACCGATCTGTTCCTTATGTAGGAACACTTGGCGATTGTGTGAGCCAGTTCAGATTTGTGATTTGAGGGTACAGGGATTCCGGCACGGAATTGTCTCCTATTGTGGAGTTTGTGATCAGAGTTGTTCAGTCGAGATTGCAGTTGGTGAGTTGAGCAGTATGCAGAGGCAGTGCTCCTACCTTGTACCTACCTTGTAGTCGGTAGACTCAGAAATTTCGAGGTCGAAATTTTTCTAAGGGGGGTGGATTTGTGACGACCCGGACCAGAATCAGCAGTATGATCAGCTTGATTGATGAGTTTGTGTGTAGTCGCAGAGTTGTTCGACAGTTATTGAATCGCCAGGCTCGTTAACGACTAAATTATTGGCCGAGAATTGGAGCTGGGTCTCTTCTCGAGAGTCGTTGTACGTGTGATTACGAGTTCGTGGGCGGTTCCGGATCGTTATTTGGACGACCGAGGAATTAGTTATGAATATTTGAAGTTTCGACGGAAACGAATTATTATGGCAGGTTTGTTCGCGACTAAATTACCGATCGAGAATTTGGCTTCGGATCCTTCACGGAAGTTGTCCGAAATTTAATTACGAGTTCGTAGGGACTTCCGGAGCATGATTTTGAGTTACGGAGTTTAAGTTGCGAATTTTGCCGATTGTTGTTTGTTTGGTTGATTTAATTGTGTGTTGGTTCAAAGGGTTGAATTTTTATCTGTTTGGCCGATGTGTTTGACTTTGGGTGATTTTGGAAGAATATGTCGAGACGAGTTTGTGGCCGCGAGAATTATCGGAATCGGAATTACGACGAGAAAGTTACGCGCGTTTGAAGTTCGTCGAATTGGATAAACATGAAGTTTCCTTTTTAGGAAAGGCTATAAATAGAAATTTCCATACTGGGCAAGTCAAATCTTACCATAATGGGTGTTGACCGAGTTGACCGAGTCAACTCGGTGGAAGAGGAGAAGACCGACGGTGACGGTGGTGCTTCACGGTGGCGAGGCCGTTCGGCCACCTCCGAGCTCGGGACTTGTTCTAATCGATGCGCCTTGGCATCCCGAGTTCACCCCCGGCCTCCTTTCACGGCAAGGCTCGCCGAAAGGGAGGGAATTTTCCGGCCAAAGTTTGAAGAAACTTGGTGATTTCGGGTTTGATGTTTCGAGCCGATTCGAGCTGAAATTTGTACTGGGCTTTGTAGCTCTCATCACTAGCAAGCTACCATGTAAGTTTGGGATCCTAATTTTGTTTGTGGAAAGAGAATTTTGGATTTGAAATTTGTGTGTTCATTCGGTTTTTCATGAAATTGACCATGTTAGAGTGAGAATTGGACTTCGGTGCAGTTGACAAAGTTGCTCAGTGGGTGGTTTTGCATGGAATAGGGGTTGCTCCGCCGTGAATTCTTCCGGTCAACAGTGGCGCCGCCGTGGACGGCGGTCAACGGCGGTCAATGGTCAACGGGTTGACTTTTTGACTTTCGACAAGTCGCGTGTCATTTGACTCGAAATCGCGCCCCGATCGCAGTGGGGAGGTTCATTTTCGAGTTGAGCGTCCGAACGTAAAGCGAGGTATTGTGGTATACATATATGGTTTTCGACGATTCGTCGTATTCGAATTGTGTGTTTTCGAGAACGGTGGTTTCTCGTGAATTGATTTGAATTGTCGGATTATGACTTTGAGTATTGGACATTGTGATTGTTCAGGTGTTCGTGATCGTTTGTTTGGCGAGGGACATTCCGCCGGATCACGGGTTAACGCGATACGCGTTACTCCAGTCTGTGAGTGGACAATTTCTTTTCACGGAAATGTTTGCGAGTCTTTTATTTGAATTATGAACTTGAGCATGCGTATGAGATTTCGGATTTGCATGAGCATGTGTTTTACGATTATACGATTATACTTATACGAATATACGTATACGAGTATACATACACTTATATGCTGTTTCATGCATTTGCATCGAAATGTTTATGATTTGGTTTACACAGAGTACAGTCGTGGTTACGTTGTTGTATCGATACACTTTGCCTCTCGGTTGATCCCCGATGGTAGGCCGTCTGGAGGGGCGTTTCCCCAACCAGACCGGTGAAGGGCGTATCCCCGGATCTGAGGCCATTTCTGGCTAGAATCACGTGTGGGTCTGGGATCCCGTGATTCTGACTGTACTAGCACGGTGTGTGTCCATGAGTGACCTCGTGGGATTTTTACTTGCATGCTCAGTACACTGGAGGAGTATGAGTTTTACCTCGTGTACTTGTTATTTTATTTACCTGGACTCGCATATGTATTTTAAACATATATATATTAACTGGTGAAAGACATTTATTTTCGTCCACTCACTCTAACGTGTTTATTGTCTTTCCCCTGGGCTTTTCGGTTTCCGTGCCCAGTTTGCAGTTCAGGCTCTGGTGTCGCACGTCGTGGTCAGAGGCGTAGTGCTCGAGCTACTTTGTTTCATCCAGTAGGTTTATTGTTCTACCTACTGTGGTATGCGTATACGATTATGTATTAGATGTCGCTCTGAGCTTCCTGTTGAATACGTTATACGATTTTACACTGGATTTCAGTAACGTGCATATATATTTACTACTTTACTTTACTATTGATATATTGAGAAATCCGGATGGGATTGGTGCCCACGGTTTGCTTTTTGTGGCATAGGATGAAGTGTATTTTCCGCGTGCAGGTAATGGCAATTCTACGTTAGTAGCGAAACTCTGCCCAAATTTTGAAGAGTTTTTATTGGTTCATGTTTTCGAAGGGCTTCGATTCCGGTTTAGGGAGCTAAATCGGGGTTGGGTCCTTTCAGATACTCACAACCTCACCTGACGGATACAACACTCTCCACAACCCCGGAAGTGGAGATGCAGGTACCGTAGCTAATGATGACAGTTTAAATGATATAAATGAATGTGTGGCGCCCAGATCTAACAATGCAACTACTGGAATACCAAAAACATGTAACGTACCGATAACCACCTCCGATGATGCTCTGCCCTCACGTAGAGTCATAGCATGAACCCTCGCCTATCCGGCTGGTCGTCCTCGCTGAGGCTGTCCCTGCTGTCTGCCCTGACCTGCAAACTGTGCTGGTCGAGCTCCCGTAGTAGCACCTCTCTCTCCTCCGGAACTCTGGGCTGCCTGTCCACCAGTAGCATCATACTGATAACATTCCCTCGCATAGTGACCCACCTTGCCACAACGGAAACAAGTGACAGGATCTTGCTGACAGGGACCCACATGATGTCGACTGCAGAGACTACACAATGGGTACTCCCTCGGTACAGCAAATGGACCGCCAGTACGTCGTGGATAACTAGAACCGCTAGAACTCCCACTAGTCTGTGGTCGCTGTGGTCGATCTCTCCTCCATCTCTGTCTCCATCTGGGTACACTAGCTGGTGGTCGATGAGATCCACCACCTGAAGATGAAGCTGAACCGGAAGTATAAAAACTCAGCCTCTTTGAAGGCCCCTGACTCGGTCTACCTTCCTCAAACCGCCTCGACTGGTACCTCTGCTGTCTCTCCTGCTCAATGTCCTCGCCTCAGAGAGCTGCACTAACAAACTCATCAAAGTTGTTTCGAGGCATCGTAGTCAATGTCGCCTTGATGTTCAAATTCAATCCCAGCTCAAACCTGCGACACTTGGCTTCCTCTGTAGCCACCATATCCCACACAAAACGAGACAAACGGGTAAACCGATCCCGATACTCAAGTACAGACAAACTGCCCTGCCTCAAGTTCGTAAACTCCTCGTACTTGCGCTGCTGGGTAGCCAGATTAAAGTACCTCCGCATAAACAGCTCACGGAATAATGTCCACGGTGTATCAGCCGGAACTCTGTCGGTGCTAACCCACCAAAAGTATGCATCACCCTCAAGTAAACCAACTGCGGCTACCGACATATGCTCAGGTGTAAACTGCAGACGCTTACAAACACGCTCAATCTGAACCAACCATGCCTCGCATATCTCTGGATCAACTGAACCCGAAAACACTGTAGCACCCGCAGTGCGAGCCTTGACCACAGGGTCAAAACGCTCTTCCAAACGCAGCACTCGCATCAGTAAGTCGCGCGTTCGGCGATCCTCATCAGGATCATCATCCCGATCAACACGGGGACCACGTCGAGGAGGCATCCTACTGATACAAGACAAGCATTAGGCACAAGCAGAAAGAACGTAATCATGAAACCGCGGATATTTGGGGACATACAACACCCGAAGTATTGATGAGTACCGCTGGCCAAACGGTTCATCACTCCAATCATGCTGTATCAACTCAAATACCCTAAGCGTCACAACTACAAGAGTCTACAGAATCTGACAACCTAATGCTCTGATACCAAGCTGAAAGGACCCAATCCCGATTCAGTTACCTAAATCGGAACCAAACCCTTCCGAAAATACGAACCAACAAAAAATTTTTCAAAATTTCGGCAGAGTTTCGTTACTAGCGTAGAATTACCATAACCTGCACCCAAAAATTAACACTTCGTCCTATGCCACAAAAAGCAAACCGTGGGCACCAATCCCATCCGGATTTCTCAACATCAATATAATCAATAACAGTAAACAAACTGTACTATGTATATATGTATATCCGAGAAA
This sequence comes from Geum urbanum, assembly GCA_946800695.1. Taxonomy (NCBI): domain Eukaryota; kingdom Viridiplantae; phylum Streptophyta; class Magnoliopsida; order Rosales; family Rosaceae; genus Geum; species Geum urbanum. The sequence goes on along the minus strand of OX326997.1, from coordinate 38,085,485 downwards.
ATCCATACAACATGTATCAGAATGTATTAGAGCGACCTCTAGAGTAAAACATATACAATATGTACATCAGTAGGCGAAACAAGAACCTACTGGAAAACACAGGTGACTCTGATCACTAGCCTCCAAACCGCGACGTGAAACACCAAACCTGAACTGCAAACTGACGGTGAAAGGCCAGGGAAATATCTCAATCCTGGCGGCACTCAGGGGAATCTCTCAACTCTGGGCCAGAGGAATCTCTCAACTCTGGGCCAGAGGAATCTCTCAACTAGGTGAGCAAAAGCACACTCGTTCTAATCTCGAGGACCGGCGGAAGATCTTTCGCCAGAAGCACGATCTCGGTCCCGATCTCGATCTCGATCCCCTGAATATATTCATAAAACACAACTGATCAATAACGTAATCCACAACACAGTACTGATGCACGGAAACCAACCGTTCCCGGAAATGTGAAATGCGGTACAAAATGAATTACAGAAATCCCGAAATCCCCACTCGAAACCTCGACTGAAAATCGGCTAACCAAATCGATCCAAAAACCTCTGGACGACGATCAGGGCGTGATTACGAGAAAAATGACACTAAAATTGTCGAAATCTGAAAAAGTCAACTTTCCGGCCGTTGACCGTCGTTGACCGCCGCCGCCGCCGCCGGCGCACCATCAACGGTGGAATTTCACGGCGAAAAACTCCAGTTCCAAAGGTCTCCTCAAGGCGAATCAAACTCCCTTCTACCACGCAAGCCCAATCAAACCGCAACCCTTCCAAAATCAAGCAAAACCGAGCAATTTTTCTCACCGGAAAACCCAATCGGGTTCGATCCCAAACTCACCCTCGTTCAAAATCAACTACCTAAGAAGCATCCTTGAGGGATGGGGAACGAAACCCCCAACAACCCAAGCTCAATTACCCACCGGAACTACCCCGACTGACTCCGGCGACGGAGACGAGTTCGACCCGATTCGGGTCCATACCAAACAAGATCAAAACTCAATACAACATACATCAACGTACTCGAAATCACCAAGGGAAGCTAACTGTACCTTCCTCGAAGTCCAAGGTGGCCGGAATCCGGTCGCCGGAAAGTGAAGCCGAAAATGGAAACTTTCCCTTTCGGGCAGCAGGTCAACTTTCCAATTTGGGAAAGTCAATGACTGGTCAAAGCAATTCCGTGTTTTTGCGACTATTTCTCGACTTTTTGATATTTATACTCGTCCCTCGGGTCGATCAACGGTCCGAAATGAATATACGATGTAATTCGGATAAGCTCGAAACAATCGGATAAACTCGTCGGAACCCAAAACTTCAAATAATCATAAAATATTCCTTGGTTATCGGAAAAATCTTCCGGAACCACCCACGAACTCGAAATCATGTACTCTACACTTTCCATCAAGACACCCAACTCAAATTCTCGACCGAAAATAAAGTCACGAATCGAATCGGCAAACCACATAATATCCCAAAACTGCGACTAAACTCAAATCTCAAAAATCGTACCAAACGCACTTCTGATTCTGGTTCGGGTCGTTACATTATGTTATTACATTGTTAATATAATTGTAAGCTAATTGATTAGTTAGTATGTTTAATTTGATTAATTAGTTAAAAAATGTTAGATTAAGCTAATTATTTCTTTAATTGTTAAGCTAACGGTTTAAGCTAGCTAGTTAAGCTTAATTAATTGCATGTATGTTTAATATATTGTCAATTACGCTAATTGTAAAGATAATTTTTTTAATTAAGGCAATTGTATGTTTAATTAATTGTTAAACTAGTTGTTTAATATATGTTAGAATAATTAGTTGAAAAAAAAAATATATATATATAATATGTCACTACAAGAAAATTGCACCTAGACCACGGACCATTTCCGTCGTCTAGGTGCAGTTTTCCGTCGTCTAAGTACTTAGACGACGGAAACTCCGTCGTCCAAGGTCCGTGCTCCAAGTGCTGTTGTCCAAGCACCTGGATGACGAAGAATTAGACTTTCCGTCGTCCAAGTGCACTTGGATCGCGGACATTATCCGTGGCCCAGGTGTTCACCTGGACGACGGATAACTAATTCTCCGTCGTCCAGGTGTCTACCTGGGCCACGGACATTGCTCGTTTGTCCGTGGCCCAGGAGTTCACCTGGACGACGGAGAATTAGTTATCCGTCGTCCAGGTGAACACCTGGGCCACGGAGAACGGCAGAGTTTAGGGTTTAGGGGTTAGGGGTTTAGGGTTTAGGGTTTAGGGGTTAGGGGTTAGGGGTTTAGTGAAAAGACCCAACCCCGATTTAGCTTCCTAAATCGGAATCAAACCCCTTCGAAAACACGAACCAACAAAAACTTTTCGAAATTTGGGCAGAGTTTCGTTACTAACGTGGAATTACCTTAACCTGCACGCGAAAAATACACTTCATCCTATGCCACAAAAAGCAAACCGTGGGCACCAACCCCATCCGGATTTCTCAATATATCAACAGTAAAGTAAAGTAGTAAATATATATGCACTTTACTGAAATCCGGTATAAATTCGTATAGCATATTCAACAGGAAGCTCAGAGCGACTTCTAATACATAATCATATACGTATACCACAGTAGGTAGAACAATAAACCTACTGGAAGAAACAAAGTAGCTCGAGCACTATGCCTCCCACCACGACGTGCGACACCAGAGTCCGAACTACAAACTGGGCACGGAAACCGAAAAGCCCAGGGGAAAGGCAAATAAAACGTTAGAGTGAGTGGACGAAAATAAATATATGCCTTTCACCAGTTTATACACACACTCAATATAAAACAGTGCGAGTTTGGAAAACACAACAGCACAATACATATATATATGGAGGTTGTCGGGCGAATCTCTCAAGCCCGACGTCAGGTGAATCGCTCAAACCTGACGGTGAAAGGCCAGGGGAATCTCTCAACCCCGGCGGCACTCAGGGGAATCTCTCAACCCTGCTTCAGAGGAATCTCTCAACTCTGGTAGCATCGATGCTATAAATGCCATCACCCATAAACACATAACAACACCTCCGAAAATAACATATATCTCAATCATCGTATAATTTAAATACGGAAATCAATAAAATCCACGAACTCGCAAATCAACAGTGAAAATAGAAACTTGTCCACTCACACGCTTGCGTAACGCAGTTCGCGTTAACCCGTGATCCGGCGGAAAGTCCCTCGCCAAACAAACGATCACGAACACCTGAATAATCACAATGTCCAATATTCAAAACCATAATCCGACAATACAAATCAAACCACGAGAAACCACCGTTCTCGGAAACATGAAATCCAAAGTCGACGAATCGTCGAAAATCCGTATATGTATACCACAATACCTCGCTTTACGTTCGGACGCTCAATTCGAAAAACGAACCTCCCCACTGCGATCGGGGCGCGATTTCGAGTCAAATGACATGCAACTTGCCGAAAGTCCAAAAAGTCAAACTTTGACCGTTGACTGCCGTTGACCGCCGTCCACGGCGGCGCCGCTGTTGACCGGAAGAATTCACGGCGGAGCAACCCCTATTCCATGCAAATTCACCCACTGAGCAACTTTGTCAACTGCACCAAAGTCCAATTCTCACTCTAACATGGTCAATTTCAAGCAAAACCGAATTGAAACACAAAATTCAAACCCAAAATTCTCCATGCTCAAATCAAATTAAAACACCATGCTTACATGGTTAGAATCCTTGAGAGGAGAGCTTCAAAGCCCAGTGCTTGATGTAGCTCAACACAACCTGAATCTAAGAACCCGAATTCATTAAAATCTCATCACTTTTGGCCGGAAATAGCTCACTCCCCCGGCGGCCTCGCCGTGAACGTAGGACGGCACGGTGTCGAACGCACCGAGGCGAGTTGAATGGTGGTAGCCTCGCTCCCTGGGGTGGCCGAAACAGCTTCGCCGCCATGGAGCACCGTGAGCCACCGTCACCCTCTTTCAAGCTCGCGTTGACCGGTCAAGGAGTTAATGACCATAGTTGACTTTCCTCTTAAGGAAACCCCAATATTTATACTTCATTAAATACTTTCCCAAAACGGAAACTCAAACTTATCCATTTCGACGAACTTTAAACAAGCATAACTTTCTCGTCGTATATCCGATTCCAATAATTCTCGCGGCCACAAACTCGTCTCGACATATTCTTCAATAATCACTCGAAGTCAAACACATTGGCCAATTGGATAAAAAGTCAACCCTTCGAACCAACACATAATTAAATTAACCAAACAATCAACAATCGGCAAAATTCGCAAATAATTCCTCGTAACTCCAAATCATGCTCCGGAAGTTCCCACGAACTCGAAATTAAATTCTGAGCAACTTCCGTGAAGAAGCCGAGACCAAATTCCCGTCCAATAATTTAGTCGTTAAGTAGCCCACCATTTAAATCTGAACTTCAAATATTCATAACTAATTCTTCGATCGTCCAAATAACGATCCGGAACCGCCCACGAACTCGTAATTACATATAGAACGACTCTCGAGAAGAGACCTAGCTCCAATTCTCGGCCAATAATTTAGTCGTTAAGAACTCTGGCGATTCCAATATCTGTCGAAAATCCGCGACTGCGCTGTAACTCACGAATCAAGCTGATTATACTTCTGATTCTGGTCCGGGTCATCACAAATCCACCCCCCTTAGAAAAATTTCGACCTCGAAATTTCCGAGTCTGCCGACAAAAGTAGGAGCACTGCCTCTGCATACTGTTCAACTGCCCAGTGGCTACATCAACTGAACAACTCTGGCAATTGACTCCACAATAGGAGATAGCTCTGTGCTGGAATTTCTGTACTCACAAATCACAAATCTGAACTGGCTCCACACAATAGCCAAGTGTTCCTGCATAAGGAACAGGTAGGGTACACAACATGTAGCAACCCTGAAACACAGTTCTGCCACGCGGAACACAACACACAAAGCCAACACTATAGGCGATGCCAAACCATACGGCAAAACACAAACTCGCCTATGGCCACATATGGATCAAAACATCAAGGCAAATCACAACACGACCTGCTCATACCAACGAAACTCAAGCATCGAACTCAAACAATTATCAACCCATTTCCGCTAATCTGACAGTCTGTGGTAGCACATTCCACAAAATCGGAAACAAACATCTACCCAAACTCAAACCAACTCGCTCCAGCACAATGGAGTACAACCTCGTTCTCAAAACGACATCATGCAACGTCAAAACCATAGTGGTCCACAAATTGGTACTACATGTAATCTCAAACAAGTGAAACTGCTGGTCCCAAATCCTCTGGAACTGCAATACTGAGGTCCACAACATGCCCTCCAAGGTCTGAATAGTCCTCAAAGATCGCTCGTCAATCTGAGGACAATAACCGGTACTAACTCGTAATCTGGTCCCCAATGCTCGCTGCAAAGCTCGCCAACACATAGTCGTAGCTGATCACTTCGATCAGCGAACTGGGACACAGGTACACCACGTAGATGGCCAATCTCCGTCAAACACAGCTATACCAGCCTAACACTGAAATCATCTCCGAAGTACAAAGAAACGTACTAAATTCGTCAAATGGTCCACACTGGTCCAACAACTGGTATCACAAACCAAAGTGCATACAAACACACACAATCACAGCAACAATCGCCACGTATAACCGGAAATCTCAAATGGCTGACACATCTCGGCAAATTTCTGCCTCCTAGCCATCGTCAGTCGACAAATGTGGCATCAGCACACACAAGCTGCTACATTGCTCTTCATGTTGCGTCACGAGTAATAAAATCGAAGTATCTGACACTTCTCAGCGTCACTAGCGCCAAACACGCGCAAAATCACGAGCCTCAACACCGTCATACTCAAACTCAGCTCTCGTAGTCCACACTTGGCTAACACGGAAACTCGAGCCACACATACACACATGCAATACTGAAACTCCCAACTCTCAACTGAATGCATCAGCAACAATATCCCAGACGGATGGTCAAAGTACAACCACTAGCCTTTTCTGAACAAGCTCAAAGGTGCAGCCATAGTCGATAGTCGACTCCCTCCATCTACACTGCCTCAAGCCCAAATCTGGCCGAAAATGCAAGTGGATGAAACTCAGTGGTCAGTGTACATCCTACACCGCGACGCATGCCATAGTAGTAGCGTCTCGAACTCACTGATGCTAACACAAAGACAGCTACACCCAAATCATACATAGGATATGTAGCTACACAAAGTTCCACTGCCTGGAATCATGAGCCACCGCTCTGCTACACAGCATCAAAGCACAACCAAATCCAAACCTCAATGCAACACCATAACCCACGAACTCGTCGCGGTCGATAGGTAAGGTCAACACCGAAGCAACGGGCAACCATCCGACAGGAGGAAGTAACTCTCCTCGCGCACATCGAACCACTCGAACTTGACGCCTTCTTCGTCAATCCGGAAAAATGAAATGACAATCCGAGAAAATCCTGCACAAGCCGTCAGTAATAGCCTGCCAAACCCAAGAGACCCCTGATCTCTGGTACAAAGTAGGGCAAACTCCAAATCGACACGGCTTCTAACTGGTCAGGATCCACGCCAACTCACTCGGATAACATCACACAGTCCAACATCTTCACGCTAATCGACCAAAACTCATACTAGCTAAACTTTGCAAACATCAGATCATCTCGCAAAGTCCGCAAAACCACTCGCTATTGCATTAGATACTGGCCCACGCTCCTGGAGTACATCAGGACGTTGCCAACGAACATGACCGCATCTCGTCCAGAAACCGTCTGAACACATGGTCCATCAAGTCCACACGATCTACAGAGCATTGGTCAACCAATGAAGTGACCAAAAACTCCAGGTGCTCGCTCCGAGATCCGAAAACTGTCCAAACCACATCTGACTCATCGATCTCAACTGCTGATATCCAACCCGAAATCAATCTTCGAAAAGATTGAAGCTCTCGCGAGCTGATCAAACCAATCGTCAATCCGAAGCGGAGGATACTCACTCTCCTCTGAAGCGAATCTGGCTTCCAGTAGTCAATGCACCACCACGTCGAATCATCCAACGTCCGTACACACAATGCAAAAGTACACCACGCAAATACACTAGGTCACATGAAATCTCCTGAAACCTCCTCCAGCAACTCCTGGAGTCGAAACTGTAGCTCCATCAGCTCCGCTGGCTCAGAACGACAAGGTGTCGGTAAAATGAGTCCAGCGCCTGGTACAAGTTCAATAGTGTAGTCAGTCTCCCGAACTGGAGGAACACCTGATAACTCCTCCAACACACACCTGGAAACTCGGGGACCACCTCAATATCACCAATGTCAGGTACAGCAACCATAGTATCCATAACATGTGCTAAGCAAACAACATAACTCGTCTCCACCATCCGCTCGACCATCACCGTGAAACAACATCTCGGAGAAATCTGGTCGTCAAAACACAACCTCCTCCTCGAGACACTCGATCATCGCCAAATGCGTCGTCAGTAAGTCTATACTCACAAGCATACCAAAACTACAATATCCAGCTATAACAGACCTGCGGCTAAGTCATAACCTCCAACAAGGATCTCGCAACCTCCGGATGGATACAATACTCTCCAAAACCTCGGAAGTGGAAATGCAGGTACATAGCCATGGATATCAAACAACAGCAACCTCGGAGAAAAGTCTGTCCTCAAACAAGGTCATGGCACGAACTCCAACATGCCCAACTAGCCGCCCACGTCGAATGCGACTTGCTGAATAACTCGTCAAAATGGTACATTGATCAGACGGTAGGAACAACATGAGAGTCTCCTCATAACTCTGCGCCGTCGAACCGCTAACACAGCTGACTGAGGGCACTCCCTCATAACGTGACCCTCCTGGCCACCGAAACAGTAACTGAAAGTGCTCCTCGAACACAAATCACCGCAACACCTGCTGCGTGAAAGAATTGCCAATGATCACCCAAACTCATGCCACAGGAACCAGTTCGCTACTCTGCGATCTCCGCCATCGTCAAACGGATCAGCAGAGGATCCTCAACATATTCAAAAAGACCACAGTCTGATGAAATCACTGATCCCGAAGTATCGGAACTCAACCTCATCAAAATCTCGACTAAGTCCACTTTTCTCAAACCATCGCATCGAAAACCGCGTACATCTTTACCTTACAATAACCTCGCCGCTGAGTGAAACACACTAAGATCCTCACGGATGTCTCGAGGCACAACAATCAACTCTCTCTGATGCTCAGGTTCAAACTCACCTCGAACCTCGTGCATAGCTCCCTCTGAAGCCACATAACACGTGCAAACAGGGACAACATGTGAACAATACATCTCTGCCTCAGGTGGGTAAACACTCCACATTCGATCGCTGGATAGCCTGATAAAACCATTACCGTGAATACAATATCCTGAATGTAGGCCATGGAGTCGCAACCGGAACTCACACATTAACAGCCCACCAAACACAATGATCTGACTCAGGCAAACATCAACTGTCAAAATTCTCAGCTCTGAGGCAACATGTAGACGCCCATATACACACAACCAGGCAAACCGTGCCACACAATTCACTGAACTCTGAATACTCATCCCAAACCACTGTTCTCTGGCAAATCGCGCGTCGATTGATCCTCAATAGGATCCACAACCGAAACGACACGGAAAGCACGTCAGGAGGCATCCTAATGAATAAAACATCGTTCAAAACAAGTGGAATGTAATCATGAAACCGCAGATATTTGAGGACATACAACACCCGAAGTATTGATGAGTACCGCTGGCCAGTCGGGTCATCACTCCAGTCATGCTGTATCAACTCAAATACCCTAAGTAAACACGACTACAGAAGTCTACAGAACCTATAACCTAATGCTCTGATACCAAGCTGAAAGGACCCAACCCCGATTTAGCTTCCTAAATCGGAATCAAACCCCTTCGAAAACACGAACCAACAAAAACTTTTCGAAATTTGGGCAGAGTTTCGTTACTAACGTGGAATTACCTTAACCTGCACGCGAAAAATACACTTCATCCTATGCCACAAAAAGCAAACCGTGGGCACCAACCCCATCCGGATTTCTCAATATATCAACAGTAAAGTAAAGTAGTAAATATATATGCACTTTACTGAAATCCGGTATAAATTCGTATAGCATATTCAACAGGAAGCTCAGAGCGACTTCTAATACATAATCATATACGTATACCACAGTAGGTAGAACAATAAACCTACTGGAAGAAACAAAGTAGCTCGAGCACTATGCCTCCCACCACGACGTGCGACACCAGAGTCCGAACTACAAACTGGGCACGGAAACCGAAAAGCCCAGGGGAAAGGCAAATAAAACGTTAGAGTGAGTGGACGAAAATAAATATATGCCTTTCACCAGTTTATACACACACTCAATATAAAACAGTGCGAGTTTGGAAAACACAACAGCACAATACATATATATATGGAGGTTGTCGGGCGAATCTCTCAAGCCCGACGTCAGGTGAATCGCTCAAACCTGACGGTGAAAGGCCAGGGGAATCTCTCAACCCCGGCGGCACTCAGGGGAATCTCTCAACCCTGCTTCAGAGGAATCTCTCAACTCTGGTAGCATCGATGCTATAAATGCCATCACCCATAAACACATAACAACACCTCCGAAAATAACATATATCTCAATCATCGTATAATTTAAATACGGAAATCAATAAAATCCACGAACTCGCAAATCAACAGTGAAAATAGAAACTTGTCCACTCACACGCTTGCGTAACGCAGTTCGCGTTAACCCGTGATCCGGCGGAAAGTCCCTCGCCAAACAAACGATCACGAACACCTGAATAATCACAATGTCCAATATTCAAAACCATAATCCGACAATACAAATCAAACCACGAGAAACCACCGTTCTCGGAAACATGAAATCCAAAGTCGACGAATCGTCGAAAATCCGTATATGTATACCACAATACCTCGCTTTACGTTCGGACGCTCAATTCGAAAAACGAACCTCCCCACTGCGATCGGGGCGCGATTTCGAGTCAAATGACATGCAACTTGCCGAAAGTCCAAAAAGTCAAACTTTGACCGTTGACTGCCGTTGACCGCCGTCCACGGCGGCGCCGCTGTTGACCGGAAGAATTCACGGCGGAGCAACCCCTATTCCATGCAAATTCACCCACTGAGCAACTTTGTCAACTGCACCAAAGTCCAATTCTCACTCTAACATGGTCAATTTCAAGCAAAACCGAATTGAAACACAAAATTCAAACCCAAAATTCTCCATGCTCAAATCAAATTAAAACACCATGCTTACATGGTTAGAATCCTTGAGAGGAGAGCTTCAAAGCCCAGTGCTTGATGTAGCTCAACACAACCTGAATCTAAGAACCCGAATTCATTAAAATCTCATCACTTTTGGCCGGAAATAGCTCACTCCCCCGGCGGCCTCGCCGTGAACGTAGGACGGCACGGTGTCGAACGCACCGAGGCGAGTTGAATGGTGGTAGCCTCGCTCCCTGGGGTGGCCGAAACAGCTTCGCCGCCATGGAGCACCGTGAGCCACCGTCACCCTCTTTCAAGCTCGCGTTGACCGGTCAAGGAGTTAATGACCATAGTTGACTTTCCTCTTAAGGAAACCCCAATATTTATACTTCATTAAATACTTTCCCAAAACGGAAACTCAAACTTATCCATTTCGACGAACTTTAAACAAGCATAACTTTCTCGTCGTATATCCGATTCCAATAATTCTCGCGGCCACAAACTCGTCTCGACATATTCTTCAATAATCACTCGAAGTCAAACACATTGGCCAATTGGATAAAAAGTCAACCCTTCGAACCAACACATAATTAAATTAACCAAACAATCAACAATCGGCAAAATTCGCAAATAATTCCTCGTAACTCCAAATCATGCTCCGGAAGTTCCCACGAACTCGAAATTAAATTCTGAGCAACTTCCGTGAAGAAGCCGAGACCAAATTCCCGTCCAATAATTTAGTCGTTAAGTAGCCCACCATTTAAATCTGAACTTCAAATATTCATAACTAATTCTTCGATCGTCCAAATAACGATCCGGAACCGCCCACGAACTCGTAATTACATATAGAACGACTCTCGAGAAGAGACCTAGCTCCAATTCTCGGCCAATAATTTAGTCGTTAAGAACTCTGGCGATTCCAATATCTGTCGAAAATCCGCGACTGCGCTGTAACTCACGAATCAAGCTGATTATACTTCTGATTCTGGTCCGGGTCATCACATTTAGGGTTTAGTGTTTTGCACCTGGACGACGGAGAACATAATCTTCGTCGTCCAGGTGAATATTTAATTTTTTTAAAAAAATAAATTGAAATTAAATATTATTAATTTAATTTATTATTAATTTAATTTAAATAATGAAAAATGCTAAAATTAAATAAATAAACTAAATTTTGAATATTAATTAATAACTTAATTATTAAATAATCAAAGTAAATTAATTTGTACATACATGAATAATCGAAAAAACCCATAAATTAAAAATTAAAATATTGTTCGGAATGCGGAAAGAAACGAGATAATAAACTACTAGCTAGCTAATACACTGGAGGAGCAGATGCGCCGCCAAGTCCTCCGCCTCCAGCCGGGTCGTTGTCGTCGGGGTGTGGGTTCGGAGTAGGTTGACATACTTCTCGATTTTGTTCCATGAGGGCGATGAGTTGAGCTATTTGTGCTTGTTGTTCGTCAAGTCTTTGCCGCATTGACTCATTCTCCTTTCGTGCCAGTCGAACCTCTTGAATGGCTGCTTCGACGGCCGCAGCCTGACTCCTTCTCCACTGCCTCGAACCTCCCGTAGATGATGAGCCGGAGGTCGTCGACAAATCTCGTACCACCCTAGGCCCAAAGTGCCTAACCTCCTTGCCAGCTCTACGACCGTAGACCTCATCCGCGATTGCAATTTGGCTCTCTAAGGATAGAGGAGGCAGGTCTTCCGGCGGCACATCTGGGAACGCAAGCTGAGTGTTGGCCAACTCTTCATGCGCACGCTCTATCGCCCTTGCCTACAAAAGAATAATTAATTTATTATAATGAAATCATATTTAAATAATAATTACTATAATTAAAAGCACATATATATATATATATATCACTTACGCCGCATTGACTCGCTTCATTATCGAGCCCTGGCGTCACGTACGCGCTTACGCTTGCATCAAGATAAGGGTGTTTGGAGCCCTTATCCTTGTGCTCCTTGGCAATTTGAATGAACTGCTTGGCGCCGGTAGTATGGTGTTTCTCCTTCTTCCCCCGGTTGGCTTTGTTGACACCGGAGAATTTCTGTTACACAACATAATGAAATCATTAAAAAATGAATAAGTACAATTTAAATAATTCAATTATCTTAATTGAAAAAAAAAATTAATACCTTAAATTGTTCATCGGCAAAGTGGTTACACAACCACTCCCACTCATCTTCTCTCTCCCCTTGCAGCTCTACCGGGGGAGGCACGGGACCGACATCTTTGAAGTACTTATGGAGCCTGTACTTCCAATCTTTGTAGATGGAGTTGGCGGTTTGGTTGATATGCCTCAACATAGCCGGTGTCGGATCCACGTCAAATTGTTCCTATCAAAAATAAATAGAAAATTATAATCGTATATATTATGAAAATTTAGGCCGAGATTAACAATATTATATAATAACTAAATTGAACGTATTACGTACCGAAAGATCTTTGAAGACTTTCGCCTTCTCATGATCCGGCGCCTCCTTCCAAGTAGGGGCAGTGATACGAACCCGGTTACGGATGATTGACCCTATCCCATGCGCCGAGAGACTTGCTAGCTGAGCTGTGGGAGGGCCACCGGTGAATTCGTCGTACGGCAAGTCGATCTTTTTACCGGTCGCCTTGCAAATACGCTCCGCTTTGCCCCCTTTAACGAGACCCCGAGTCCTTTTCGGTTCCGAGTCAGTGGGGGGCCTCCTTTGCCTACGGCGGGCGCTGTACATGATTGATTCGGCAGTCGAGGACGCCTGAGTACTTCCCGTTGAATGGGTACCGGGCGTCGGAGATTGGAAGGGGTCGACGTCATCACCGCTCGAGATGAATGGGGGAGCGGGAATTTCCCCAGAGGGCGCTACGGACGGACCAGATGATCCGTCCGGATTGAGAGCGTCGTTGCCCTCCGGTGGTAATTCCCAACCGACTTGGTCCGCCAAGCGGCGGAGCATGGCATCTTCTGCCTCTTGTTGGGCTTTCTTCTTGCCGGATGTCGTCTTTGGCGGAGCCATTTAAACCTAAGAGTACGGTGTTAAAATACCTACTTACCATAATAATTACAACTTAAAAATTTACGCTAATTAATTAAGTACGTTTAAGATTTAAATAGAGTACACTAGCTTGGCATTTTCGGTCGTTCAATGGACGTGCGACCCGCGCGATAAAGTGTAAATTTTCAATTAATCAGCCTTGGTTAAATCGAAAAACATGGCCAGTTAGGGATAGAGATAACGCGAGAGGCAGGACTAATTTCGACGAAAGTCTTTCTTAGTCCAAATCCTGTCACCAGTCATAACCCGTTTCTAGACACCATGTCCGACATTCGGCCAATTTTTTGAAAATTTACACTCCCTCAAGTCCTTTGCAAACTCCGCCCTCAACCTCGTGTCCATAACTTCACTTAGGTTATGGTGTGCGGTGATGAAATCCACACATCACGAGGGGTTAAGGAGATAAGCAAGGAAAATAGGCGCCATCTATTCCAAAGAGTGCGACTTAATTACACCAAGCCTATGTACTAAATTTAAATCGAACACGTACTACTAATTAATTTACTTAAAAATACACGTAATTACATGCAATAATTTATTTTCCATTTAGCATGCAATAATTAACCATTTAATTAATTAATAACAATAATTATTTATTTAATTAATTAATAACAATAATTAATTATTTATTTAATTAATAACAATAAATTTACAATTATTCATTTAATTAGTATTAAATAACAATAATTATGATTTAATTAATTAATAACAACAATTAATCATTTATTAAATATTTAAAACTAATTACTAAATTAATTTCTACTAATTAATTATATTTAGAATTTAATTAATTAATAAAATGAAAATTATTTAAATAAGGGAAAAATAGAAATTTACCGAATCGGAGTTTTCGGGAATATCGCCGGAGTTGTGTTGTAGGAGCGTCGTCGCCGGAGGAGAATCGCCAGAATTTGAGAGAGAGAGAGGAGAGGAGAGATAGGATTGTAAGTGATGAGGAAAAGAAGATGAGCCGTACTCTATTTATAGAGTTTCACTTAGACGACGGAGCACTATTCTCCGTCGTCTAAGTGGACTTGGACGACGGAAACAATGTTCTCCGTCGTCCAGGTGGCGGTTTCAAAATTTTGAAACGGCGCGTAATTAATCGGCGGGACGTTTTGAACCGCCATGATTTTGGACTTAGACGACTGAGAATGAATTCTCCGTCGTCTAAGTGAAAATTCAAGCGGTCCCAAAAACGGAAGCGGTAAATTGAACCGCCATAAAAATTGGACTTGGACGACGAAGATGGTAAGTTTCCGTCGTCCAAGTGAAAATTACATGAAAAAATTAAACAAAAAAAAATTTGAACCGCCATGATTTTTGAACCTGGACGACGGAGATGGTCATTCTCCGTCGTTCAGGTTAACACCTGGACGACGGAAAATGACCATCTCCGTCGTCCAGGTTCAAATTACGTAAAAAAAATTTAAAAAATAATTCGCTAGGAATTTAGCGATCTGTCATTCGAGTGAAATAGTCGTACAATATCGATGAACGCATCGTATATATGAACAATTAAATTTGAACCGCCGATTAATTTTACGTATTGAAACATGTTAAGTATCGACTAATCTTTACGACTTAAGTGTTCATGAGTAGACGCTCATTTGCAGCAGAGTATTAACGAAATTGAATTTGGAAAAAACAACCGTTGGATATGTTCGTCGTAACATAATATATAATTGTCTTCAAAGGACCATAAAATAATAAGTTCGGGAAGGGTTTGATCGGCACAGTCAACCGCAAAACCGATAATTTCACAAACCGGAAACGTGGATACAAGGCATTTCGCAACTCCAATTTTCGAACCGTCGAAGCTCACACACCAAGAATTGTTTACTCTAAAGTCTTGATGAAAAGAAAATGCATTGGAAGAAGGTCTAGATGGTCGTTGTCGTAGAAAAAATTACGATATCTGCACCTGGACGACGGATATGAGATTTTCCGTCGTCCAGGTTTATACTTGGATGACGGATATGAAGTTATTCGTCGTCCAGGTTCTAACCTGGACGACGGAGAATGACGTTCTCCGTCGTCCAGGTGTATAGACCCTGAATTCAGGGGTTAGGGCCTTACTGTTTAGGGTTTAGGGTTTCTGAACTTGGACGACGGAGAATGACCATTCTCCGTCGTCCTAGTGTGTACCTGGACGACGGATAATGACCATTCTCCGTCGTCCAGGTGCATAGACCCCGATTTCAGGGGTTAGGGCCTTAGGGATTACGATTTAGGTCGTCCCCGGTCATTTGTGTACGTGTCCGTTCAATTATTCTGATTCAAAAATATAATTAAAAAATTTATCGATCGATCCGATCGAACTACTAGATTTAGGGTCAAGGATTTAGCTAGGGTACGTTTTATATGAGATTGAGATTTGGCGCCAATATTTATTAATTTCTCCGTTGGCCAGGATATATAATTCAGATTAATTTCTTACCGTAAACCGGCATCGATCATATATATATTACAATAATTACAGTAATTAATTACCAATTAATCTCCCTCGTCGTATGACCGTACTCTTCGTCATAATCATCATCGTCCTCATCCCCGTTAGTCGACGGCTCATCCTCGTCATCGTACTCAACATCGTCCGACGAATAACCTGAGTCCTCGTCCGCGTCCTCTTCCTGCTCGTCTTCTTCATCTACCTCATCGATAATCTCATCTTCAGTTAGATCTGTACAACCATCAGGCATGGGTAACCGTTCACCATCTTGAACCAGGTCCATTATATCGGAGCGGACCATAGAAATATTAGGCTCTTGATAGGCAGGAATGTCTCTTTCTGGTTCAGCAGCATCTTCAGTCGTCGCCGGTGTCCCTTCAATTGTCTCTGTATTCCATATTCCTCGGTGAGAGATATGGTTCACTATTTTCCACCCTTCACCGGCTTTCGGATCGTCGAGATAGAACACCTGCCGAACTAAGGTGGCGAGAGCGAAAGGCTCATCCTCATACCAGTGCGAGTTTGTATCGACTGATAATAGTCCCAGGTCTTCCTTTGTACGCTTGAACCATCTGCACTTGAATAGGAAAACGTTGACATCATTCCCGTAACATAGCTGAACCACGTATACAATAGCCCCGTAATATAGATCATTGTCTTTCCCAACCGCTACCCCACTGTTTTGTGTTCTTCTTCCTTCGTCTCGGGCCAATGAATGGAACTTTACACCGTTCACAAAACATCCGGGATAAATATAGTGTTTAACCGGCTTCCCTGCTAGCAAGTGCTTTGGCCATGACCACCACCCTCCGTGGTTATCAGATTTTTGCAGATCAATCATCTGCGAAAAAGGGCAAATTAATATAAGGGTTTACTTTCTACAAACATGAGCGATATGTATTTAAATAATTAATATCGAGTCGTACGTACGTACCCATTGGAAGAAATAATCAGGAAACTTCTTCTTAACCATTTTCTCAATCCACGCCGAACTCTTGTTTTGATTTAACGCCTGAAGCCTCTCCCTGTGTGACATCATGTACGGCTCAACTTCATCACAGTCTCGCAACACTACCCAATGTGCCTCAATAAGTTCTTCCCGTGTTAACGATTCCTTTAATACTCCTCTAAACGGTCGGACGACATTGGTGACGACAGAAAGATTGATGCGGGCACTGCGATCGGAGGCAGTGGGAGGGGGTGGATCTTTGAGGTACCTGTTGCAGTAAGTAACACACTCATGCATTAGGTATGTCTCTGCTATGGAGCCATCCGGGGCCGACCTGTTTTTGACGAATGACTTATACTGTCCAAGCTGTCTACAAAATCAAACGTACACATTACATAAGTACATATAGCTAGCTAGCTAGTATATATATAATCTCCAGTGGAACAAATTAATTAATTAGTTGTACGTACCTTTCTTGAGGATACATCCAAGTGTACTGGACCGGACCAGAAATAAGCACCTGCTCGGGCAGGTGGATCATTAGGTGAATCATGATGTCAAAGAAAGCAGGGGGGAAATCCTCTCTAGTTTGCAAATGATGTGCACAATTTGTTGTTGCAATTCTACCAGATCTGACTTCTTTAATTCTCTGGCGCATAACCTCTGCCACCACCTGCACAATGCCACTATTGGTTCTACGATGTCCCGAGGCAAGTATGGTCGAATTACCACTGGAATCAGACGTTGCAGCATAACGTGATAGTCATGTGTCTTTAGACCAACAAACTTGTGTTGCACCTCGTCCACTGCTCCAGTTATAGTAGCTGCATACGTAGCCGGATAACGAACGCCCTTAAACCAGTGAAATATAGAACGTCTAAGCGTCGGCTTCACTGTGTAAGGTGCATCTGGCATCTTGTTGTACACTCCTTTCCTATCCCTCCTCAACCACAGGGGACGACGTAGATTCATTGATTCCAAATCTTTGCGCGCTTTGGGAGTATCTTTAGTCTTGAACTTAATACCGAGAATTGTTCCCACCACGCTGTCGCACACATTCTTTTCTATGTGCATCGCGCCCAAGTTGTTCCTCAGCTTCAACTTCGACCAGTAAGAGAGTTCAAAGAATATACTCTTGTGATCCCAATAGCTCAGATCATGTGGAGGAATTGGATTGCATTTCTTTACATCCGCGTCATTGCTCAACACACCAAAGTCGAAATAACTCAACCTCTCTAAAATCTCTTCGCCCGACCAACTACGGGGTTTAGGATTGTTCTCTACCTTACCGTCGAAATGAGCTTCATCCTGTCGCCACAGGTGGTCGTGAGGAAGCCATCTACAGTGACCCAAGTAACACACCTTCCCCGCGTGCCAACTAGAGTTCACGTCGTCCAAACATATAGGACATCCATTATATCCTTTTGTTATGCAGGCTGCCAACATCCCATAAGCTGGAAAATCGCTGATCGTCCACATTACGGCAGCCCTCATCGTGAACATCGTGTCAGTGAATTTGTCATAAGTTGGGACTCCATTTTCCCACAACAGTTTCAGCTCGTCGATCAAAGGTCTGAGGTAGACATCTAAGCACTTCGATGGAGATTTAGGACCTGCAATTAATACGGTAAGGAAATTAAATTCCTTGTTCATGCACATCCACGGAGGCAAGTTGTACGGCATCAGAATAACTGGCCAAGTGCTGACGGCGGAGCTATTACTCCCCCAAGGATTGAATCCGTCTGTAGATAGGCCGAGACTAACATTTCTAACCTCTGAAGCAAAGTCTCCAAATTCTCTGTCGAAATGTTTGAAACCCTCCCCATCCGCGGCGTGTCGCAAGACATCGTCATCTATTCGCTTTTCTGCGTACCATCGCATCGCCTCTGCTGTGTGTAGAGACATGTACAGGCGCTGCAATCTGGGAATCAAGGGAAAATATCGAACAACTTTCACAGGAATTCTCTTTTTCGAACTCTTCCTATTCAACTGGAATCTGCACTGGCCACATACGGGACAATAGTCCAACTCTTTATACTCTTTGTAAAATAGCACACAATCATTCGGACATGCGTTAATTATCCTGTACTTTAGGCCGAGGCTGCTGAGGATATTTCTAACCTTATAATGAGATTTAGGAAGATTGTGATCATCAGGAAGCAACTTACATATTTGCTCCTGAATTTCGTCAAAAGCACTCACTGACATTTTGTGCTTCACTTTTATCTTCATTTGCTCCATCACATATTGCAACACATTCTCTCGACATCCAAGGAACACCGGGGTCTGCGCTTCAAGTAGTATCCGGTTGTACTTTTCCATCTCACTGGTGTCAGTGGCCAAGCTAGCTGCGGGGAATGTGTCATCATGCTCATAAGTGGTACTGTAACCTCCGTCTTGGTGTTGGTGTCCACCATGACTACATCCCGGAAACGCATCATGGACCAAATCTGCAGTTGGGTTGCAAGCTGGGGGTCCGGCACCACTGCCGCTGGATGAGGCACCATGGTAACTGTACCCTGAGCTGAAGTCTGCTGCGCTGAACTCTACTGCTTCACCATGCTCGCTCCATGTAGTGTAACTCCACATCATACCATTTTCGTACAGGTGTTGCACCATAACATTAACCTCCGCATACTGACAATTAAGACATTTCTGATACGGACACCTGAAACGTTTCTTTCCCTGACCATGTTCTATCGCAAAATTCACAAATTCGCTAATTCCATCCATATACCGAACATCACATCTATTCTTCAACTTCATCCAACTCTTGTCCATACTGCTACAAAATATTATAATTAATTAATTATTACATATATATATATTTGTCAATTAATTTACGCTTAATTATACGTACTCGATCTACATCGATCCATAAATTACGTACGTACGTAATTTAATCGATCTGTACATATATATATATAGCTAACATCAGCTAACATCCTTGCATGTATATATATACGTACGTTTTCACTAAATATATATTAATTAATTAAGCAAATTTTAACTGCGTACGTACGTACCTGCTGGCCTTCTCGATATCTGTACGTTAATTAAGCTAACTAGCTAGTCAGCGGAGATCCCTTATCGATCCTGATTCTTCTCGGCCTAGCTTCTAGCTAGCTAGCTCCCTAGCTTCTCCTTCTCCCTTCTCCTTCAATTCTTCTTCAAATGGAATGAATAGATCGATGAATGAATTCGATCAGTTTGGCAGCGAGCTTATATAATGCTTCACTTAGACGACGGAGGTGTCGGTACGTCGTCTAAGTGGAAGTACGTTTCGTATACTCGGACGACGGCGTGTCGGTCCGTTGTCCAGGTAATCACCTGGACGACGGAGACGGAATTCTCCGTTGTCCAGGTGATCACCTGGAGGACGGAGAAGACTCCGAGGTCCAGGTGATTACCTGGACGACGGAGAATGCCATCTCCGTCGTCTAGGTGATTACCTGGACAACGGAAAAGACTCCGTGGTCCAGCTGACCACCTGGACGACGGAGATGGTATTCTCCGTCGTCTAGGTGGTACTTGGACGACGGAGTCATTTCCGTCGTCCAGGTTTCACTTGGACCACGGAACAATTACGTTTCCGTGGTCTAAGTGATGTTTTCTTGTAGTGTGTCATTTATATTAAGTTAATAATATAATATAATATTAGCTAGATTAATTATAGTATAAGATTGATTATAGCATATTAACTAATTAATTAATTGTGTTATGTAATTTGATAATATAGTATATTAGATTAATTAATTATTGGTTGAAAATTATATAATATGATAATTATTAACTTATGCAGAAATATGAACAAGAGTTGGATACAACTGGCAAATAGAAGTGATGAATGGTATATGGACGGAATCAAAGAGTTTATGTTGTTTATGTTGGAACATGGTCAGGGAAAGAAGCGTTACAGGTGTCCGTGTAGAAAATGTCTTAACCATTAGTTTGTGGAGATTAGTTATATCTCAACACTTGTATGACCACGTTATGATGTGGAGTTACACTACGTGGAGTGAGCACGATGAAGTAGTAAAGTTCAGCTTAGGGTACAGTTACCAGGGTGCCTCATCAAGCGGTAGTGGCGCCCCTTCTTGGAACCCAACTGTGGATTTGGTCCATGATGCTTTTTCGGGATTTAGTCATGGTGAACACCAATAAGAAGAGGGAGGTTACAATACTACTCATTATGACACAGTCTCTGCTGCCTTGCCCACTAACAATACTGAGATGGATAATTACAACAAGATGCTACTTGAAGCACAGACCCCAGTGCACTTTGGATGTCCAAAAAATGTGTTGCGATATGTAATGTAGAAAATTCAGATAAAAGTGAAGAACAAAATTTCAGACCGTGCTTTTGACGAAATGCAGAAGCATATATGTAAGCGGCTTCATGATCATCACAAACTTTTGGAAACCCATTATAAGGTTAGAAAGATCTTGAGTAGCCTCGGCCTAAAGTACAAGAAAATTCACGCGTGCATAAATGATTGTATACTATTTTACAAAGAGTGTGCACATTTGGACTACTGTCCTGTATGCAACCAGTGCAGATATTTGAACCGGGAGAATAGAAGGAAGCAAATTCTTATGAAGGTGCTTCACTATTTTCCATTGATTCCCAAACTACAAAGCTTGTACATGTCTCTATACACAGCAGGGACGATGAAATGGTACGCGGAACAGAGAATAGATGACGATGTTCTTAAACACGCGGAAGATGCAGAGGCTTTTAAACATTTAGACAGAGAATTTCAAGACTTTGCAGTAGAGGTTTAAAATGTTAGACTCGGACTTCTACAGATGGATTCAATCCTTGGGGTAGTCAGCACTTGACTAATTATTATCTTGCCATACAACCTATCTCCGTAGATGTGTAGGAATAAGGAATTTAATTTCCTTACTCTACTAATTCCTGGTCTTAAATCACCTGAAAAATGTTTAGATGTGTATCTCAGACCATTGATTGACGAGGTGAAACTGTTGTGGGAAAATGGAATCCCAACTTATGACAAATTCACTCGCACAATGTTCATGATGAAAGTAGCCGTAATGTAGACAATCAACAATTTTCCTACGTATGGGATATTAGAATCTTGCAAAACCAGTAGGATACAATGGTTGTCCTGTCTTCTTGGATGACGTCAACTCTAGTTGGCACGCGGAGAAAGTGTGTTACATGAGTTACCTTAGATGGCTTCCTCACGATCACCCTATGCAACAGGATAATGATCATGTCGACGGGACAACCTTGACAGTGGTCTAGCAAAAAGATTTTTGAGAGGTTAAACAACTTCTATTTTGGTGTATTGACCAATGACGCCGATGAGAAGAAACTCAATCCACACCCTCTACACGATCTTAGTTATTGGCATCATATGAGTATTTTCTTTGAACTGCCTTACTGGTGGAAGTTGAAACTCATAAACAACCTAGATGTCATGCACATAGAAAAGAATGAGTACGACAGCGTGGTGGGAACAATTCTTGGTATTAAGTTGATGACTAAAGATACTCCCAAAGTACGAAAGATTTGAAATCTATGAATTTACACCGTCACTTGTGGTTAGGGAGGGATAAAAGAGGAGTGTACAACAAGATTCCAGATGCACCACACAGTGAAGCCAACGCTGAGGGGTATTGTATTCAACTGGTTTAAAAGTGTTTGTTATCCATCTACTTATGTAGCGAATATATTTGGAACAGTCAACGTTGAACAACATAAGTTCATTGGTCTAAAGACTTATGACTATCATGTTATGCTACAACGTCTGATTCCAGTGGTAATTCGACTGTATTTGCCTCGGGATGTTGTCAAACCAATAGTAGCATTGCGGATTATATTCGTCGAGGGCATAGAGTAAACAATTATTGGATTGTGGGTATCGACGGTTTAAAAATCTGAGTTACGAAGATTTGTATATCAACGTCTCTATTTCTTTAAAATTTCAGTTTTATGGTTTACTACACCCTTAACAAACTTCGTATTGAATGAAAATTTATCTACTTACATAAAAGATGGTGATGAATATATCTAACGCTTGTTTTGTCTAAATCCAATTTCATTAATATGGATGTAGAGTATAGACAGACATACATACGAACAATAAGTTATTTAACATTAGTAAATGGATAACAAGTATTAACTCGTCAATCTACTTTTTAAGTCAAATTTTAATTAATTTATACGTAATTGATATATAAAGTTTCGACATAAGTGGAAATGTCAGTCACGTCGGAACGGTTTTACGATTATTAATATGTACGATCGTTTCCGTCTTTCAAACTTTAGTGGATATTCACAAAGCTGTATCGATCGAATATCAAATTTCACTGAATTGGCGTTAATTTTTTTGAAATATTATATAAACATAATGATTATATCTCACGGCTGATTTCTTCGTATATTTTAGGGAGGTAGTAAAAAAAAATTAAAAGAAAATTGATATATATTTTGATAAATTATCACTTAGACGACGAAACCTGAGTATTTCGTTGTCTAGGTGCATTCTTAGACAATGAAATCATGCAATTTCGTCATCTAACACCGAATATTTTGCAGGGTTTTTCTCGCCAAATATTTTGGAGAAATTTAAAAAAAAATACTTGGGCGACGAAATATGTATTTCGTCACCTAAATCTCACTTAGACGACGAAAACATACGTTTCGTCGTCTAAGTCATTAAATAAGATCAATAAATTCCAGAAATCCATAATCTATCTCTCTATATATATTCTCTAATTTCTCTCTCTTGTCAGAATCTCTCACGCCGCGCCGGAGATCCATTGTCTCACTCTCGTCTCATTGGAAACATCATCATCCCATGGCCTCTCTCTCTCTCTCCCTAAACCCACCGGAATTAATTAATCACTCTCTTCATGCCACCTCTGTAACGACCCGAACCAGAAATTGTATGTTAACTGGCTTGATTTGCGAGTTTCACAATTAGTCGATATTTGTTGTAATTAGTCGATATGGCGGGTTTGTTTACGACTAAATTATCGGGCAAAAATTTGATATGAGTTCCTTCACGAGAGTTGTAGTGTGCGTGATTTTGAGCTCGTGGAAGTTTCCAAATGATTATTTCGAGTTACGTGGAATAAGTTATGAATATTTCCAGCCGTTGGATTTAGTCGTGTTTATCCGTTTTGGTTTCGATTCGTTTTGGACCGTTGATCGTCTTGGGTCGTGCATATAAATATCGGAATAGTCGTAAAATTATCAAAAATTCGCATTTGGGCCGTTTGACCAGTGTTGACCGAAGTAGACCCACGTTGACCCGTTGACCGATTTGGGTCGAGTTGACTCGGTTTGATTCCTTTGTCGGACCCGGTGTTTTCGGCCCCCTACGGCCACGATTTTGGTACGGTTAGCTTCCCCTTGTGATTTCCTTTTGGATTGAACTTGGTTTGAGTGGAATTGGTTGTGTTTTGGGGTAGTTCTGTTTCGATGAAGTTTAGGGATTTCGCCGCTGTTGAGGGAGGTGCTCCGGTGAGCTATGGTGTCGCGGATGACGGGGGTTAGGTTCCTCTCATCCCCTAGATGAATCCTGGGTGATTTGATTTGAGGAATGATGAGTTTTGGTGGTCGCCGTGGTGGTGACCTGAGGGTAGAAATCCGGCGAGGTTTCGAGTTATTTTTCGGTTGGTGTGGTTGGATTTGAAGGTAGGTGATGAAGAGAAAGATGTTGGGCTTGAGGAGTAGATGAGTTCTGGGCTTTCTCCGCTCCAGTTTGTCATTGTTGATGTCGTGCCGGCGGAGGCGGTGGCGGTCAACCGTGGAGCTCCTGCGAGGGTTGACTTTTTATGGGATTTTGGAGATTTTTATACTGTTTTGCTCGTAATCGCGTCCCGATCATAGTCTTGAGGTTTTTGAGTTGATTTGAGTATTATATTTTGGGACGAGGGTTAATTGAGTATATTTTGACAATTTTGTTATCCTCGTCGATATTTCGAGCGATACGTCTTTCGAGAACACGGGGTTCTTTACGCATTAGCTCCGTACGTTGTGTTTCAACATGTATTGATCGTATCTCTGTTATTCAGGTGATCATGATAGAGCGTTTGGCGAGGGATCTTCCGCCGGACCTCAGAGTTAGCCTCGTACTGTGAGTGGACTACTTTATTTTCACTGTCGATTTGTGAGTCTTGGTTATGCATTTTATGAGTATGCAATTAGGATTATGCATTTACGGTTATGTATTTTTACTTGGAGGCATATGCATGATTTTTTTTACATGGATTATGGATATATGGATGCATCGATGCATGGCTTCTCGGCTGATCCCCGAGATGATCTAGGAAGGTTATGACAAATGCCTGACCCATGATTATATGGCTCCCAGGAAGGTTATGACAAACCCCTTATCTTGGTTGAGAGGGATTTTAACTCTGAGGAGAAATGTACTCGAGTTACGGCCTCCACATTTTATACGTTATCCAGGAAGGTTATGACAACCACCTTACCTATGATTGATGATTTTAGACTCGCAACATGATTTAATTTTTATATTGGTGGAAGATATATTATTATTATTTTTGTCCACTCACTCTAACGATTTTATTTGTCTTCCCCTTGGCTTTTCGGTTTCCTTTGCCCAGTTTGCAGTTTCGGTTCCAGTGTTGCGCGTCGACTGTGGAGGCATAGAGTTCAGATCACACTTCAGTTTCTGTAGGTTCCTTGTTCGACCTACTTGATGTAAATGATGTATATAGGCGTCGCTCTGAATACTTATGTTTGTTTTCAGTTGAGTTTACTCCTCAATGTTTCTGAATTTCTTGTAAACCTTCTGTCTATTATATATATGTTGTTGAGAAATCCGGATGGGGAACGGAGCCCCACGGTTTTGCTTTTGTGGAATATTCGAATTGTGTTTCTTTGCGGGTTCTAATAATGGTTCACGTACTTCAAAGCAAACTCTGGCAAAAAAAATTTAAGGTTATGTTTTCGAAGGGGTTTGATTTCGGTTTAGGCAAGTAAGCCGGAGTCGGGTCCTTTCAGTTGGTATCAGACCATTAGGTTTTAGGTTCTATAGACTCTTGTAGTTGTGTTACTAAGGACATTTGAGAATGTACAGCATTTCCGAAGCGATGACCCGACCGGCCGACGGATAATCCTCAATGCTCTTGAGTGTTGTATGCTTTCAAACGTTTATAGTTCCATGATTACATCCTTTCTATCTTGTGACTAATATCTTTTATCTATAGGATGCCTCCTCGACGTGGAGTCCGTGTTGAACGGACTGGGGATCCTTATGAGGATCAACGTACGCGTGACTTGCTTATGCGAGTTTTGCGTTTGGAGGAACGTATTGACTCAGTGGCTAAGACCAGGACAGCGGGAGCAACTGTTTTCTCTGGTTCCCCTGATCCTAAAGTGTGTGAAGCTTGGGTGCACTACAAGAAAAGAGGACTTAGACGACGGAACAGTATTAGTTCCGTCGTCTAAGTTACACTTAGACCTCGGAGATTTCTCCGTGGTCCAAGTCACACTTAGACGACGGAGATGTAATTCTCCGTCGTCTAAGTGTTACTTGGACCACGGAGAAATCTCCGAGGTCCAAGTAACACTTAGACGACGGATGTGAAATTTCTCCGTCGTCTAGGTAAGAACCTGGACCTCGGAGACTTCTCCGTGGTCCAGGTTATCACCTGGACGACGGAGAATTACATCTCCGTCGTCTAAGTGTTACTTGGACCACGGAGAAATCTCCGAGGTCCAAGTGTAACTTAGACGACGGAGATGTAATTCTCCGTCGTCTAAGTGTGACTTGGACCACGGAGAAGTGATCACCTGGACAACGGACCGACACGTCGTGGTGTAAGTTCCACTTAAACGACGTACCGACACCTCCGTCGTCTAAGTGAAGCATTATATATATAGGCCATGCCAAACTCTCTTAGCTTCGATCATTCCATTATATTTTCTCCCGTGGGGAATTTTTGAGATCGAAGGAGAAGGAGAAGGCCGGATTAGGCTAGGCCGGGGCTAGAAATTAATTAAAGGATCGGATCTCCGGTGTTCGATCACTAGCTAGCTTAATTAACTGCAGATATCGAGAAGGCCAGCAGGTACGTACGTAGGCAGTTAAAATTTGCATGATTAAATATATATATATTTAGGGAAACCGTACGTGCGTACATACATGCATGAATGTTAATTAGCTATATATACAGATTAAATTACGTACGTAATTTGATGGATCGATGTAGATCGAGTACGTATAATTAATGGTAAATTAATGGACTAATATATATATATGTAATAATTATTTTTTTTTGCATATTTTGTAGCAGTATGGACAAGAGTTGGATGAAGTTAAAGAATAGATGTGATGTCCGGTATATGGATGGAATTAGCGAATTTGTGAATTTTGCGATAGAACATGGTCATGGAAAGAAGCGTTTCAGGTGTCCGTGCCAGAAATGTCTTAATTGTCAGTATGCGGAGGTTAATGTTATGGTGCAACACCTGTACGAAAATGGTATGATGTGGAGTTACACTACATGGAGCGAGCATGGTGAAGCAGTAGAGTTCAGCGCAGCAGACTTCAGCTCAGGGTACAGTTACCATGGTGCCTCATCCAGCGGCAGTGGTGCCGGACCCCCAGCTTGCAATCCAACTGTAGATTTGGTCCATGATGCGTTTCCGGGATTTAGTCATAGTGGACACCAACACCAAGACGGAGGTTACAGTACCACTCATGAGCATGATGACACATTCCCCGCTGCTAGCTTGGCCACTGACACCAGTGAGATGGATAAGTACAACCGGATGCTACTTGAAGCGCAGACCCCGGTGTTCCCTGGATGTCGAGAGAATGTGTTGCAATATGTGATGGAGCAAATGAAGATAAAAGTGAAGCACAAAATGTCAGTCAGTGCTTTTGACGAAATTCAGGAGCAAATATGTAAGTTGCTTCCTGATGATCACAATCTTCCTAAATCTCATTATAAGGTTAGAAATATCTTGAGCAGCCTCGGCCTAAAGTACAGGATAATTGACGCATGTCCGAATGATTGTGTGCTATTTTACAAAGAGTATAAAGATTTGGACTATTGTCCCGTATGTGGCCAGTGCAGATTCCAGGTGAATAGGAAGAGTTCGAAAAAGAGAATTCCTGTGAAAGTTGTTCGATATTTTCCCTTGATTCCCAGATTGCAGCGCCTGTACATGTCTCTACACACAGCAGAGGCGATGCGATGGTACGCAGAAAAGCGAATAGATGACGATGTCCTGCGACACGCCGCGGATGGGGAGGGTTTCAAACATTTCGACAGAGAATTCGGAAACTTTGCTGCAGAGGTTAGAAATGTTAGACTCGGCCTATCTACAGACGGATTCAATCCTTGGGGAAGTAATAGCTCCGCCGTAAGCACTTGGCCAGTAATTCTGATGCCGTACAACCTGCCTCCGTGGATGTGCATGAACAAGGAATTTAATTTCCTTACTGTACTAATTCCAGGTCCTAAATCTCCAGGGAAGTGCTTAGATGTCTACCTCAGACCTTTGATCGACGAGCTGAAACTGTTGTGGGAAAATGGAGTCCCAACTTATGACAAATTCACTGACACGATGTTCACGATGAGGGCTGCCGTAATGTGGACGATCAGCGATTTTCCAGCGTATGGGATGTTGGCAGCGTGCAGGACAAAAGGATATAATGGATGTCCTATATGTTTGGACGACGTGAACTCTAGTTGGCACGCAGGGAAGGTGTGTTACTTGGGTCACCGTAGATGGCTCCCTCACGACCACCCTTGGCGACAGGATGAAGCTCATTTCGACGGGACGGTAGAGAACAATCCTAAACCCCGTAGTTGGTCGGGCGAAGAGATTTTAGAGAGGTTGAGCTATTTCGACTTTGGTGTGTTGACTAACGACGCGGATGTAAAGAAATGCAATCCAATTCCTCCACATGATCTGAGCTATTGGGATCACAAGAGTATATTCTTTGAACTCCCTTACTGGTCGAAGTTGAAGCTGAGGAACAACTTGGACGCGATGCACATAGAAAAGAATGTGTGCGACAGCGTGGTGGGAACAATTCTCGGTATTAAGTTCAAGACTAAAGATACTCCCAAAGCGCGCAAAGATTTGGAATCAATGAATCTACGTCGTCCCTTGTGGTTGAGGAGGGATAGGAAAGGAGTGTACAACAAGATGCCAGCTGCACCGTACACAGTGAAGCCGACACTTAGACGTTCTGTATTTCACTGGTTTAAGGGCGTTCGTTATCCGGCCACGTATGCAGCTACTATAACTGGAGCAGTGGACGAGGTGCAACACAAGTTTGTTGGTCTAAAGACACATGACTATCACGTTATGCTGCAACGTCTGATTCCAGTGGTAATTCGACCATATTTGCCTCGCGACGTCGTAGAACCAATAGTGGCATTGTGCAGATGGTGGCAGAGGTTATGCGCCAGAGAATTAAAGAAGTCAGATGTCGTGGAATTGCAACAACAAATTGTGCACATCATTTGCAAACTAGAGAGGATTTTTCCTCCTGCTTTCTTCGACATAATGATTCACCTAATGATCCACCTGCCCGAGCAGGTTCTCATTTCTGGTCCGGTCCAGTACACTTGGATGTATCCTCAAGAAAGGTACGTACAACTAATTAATTATACAGGTTTTTCGATTCATAATTTGTTCCACTGGAGATTACTAGCTAGCTATATGCATGTACTTATTTTTATTGTACGTTTGATTAATTTTGTAGACAGCTTGGACAGTATAAGTCATTCGTCAAAAACAGGTCGGCTCCGGATGGCTCCATAGCAGAGACATACCTAATGCATGAGTGCGTTACTTACTGCAACAGGTACCTCAAAGATCCACCACCTCCAACTGCCTCCGATCCCAGTGCCCGCATCAATCTTTCTGTCGTCACCAATGTCGTCCGACCGTTTAGAGGAGTATTAAAGGAAACGTTAACACAGGAAGAACTTATTGAGGCACATTGGGTAGTGTTACGAGACTGTGACGAAGTTGAGCCGTACATGATGTCATACAGGGAGAGGCTTCAGGCGTTATATCCAGACAAGAGTTCGGCGTGGATTGAGAAAATGGTTAAGAAAAAGTTCCCCGATTATTTCTTCCAATGGGTACGTATTTAGTGATTTATATACATATTGAGATCATGCATGTTTAATTTGTAGAAAGTAAACCCTTACATTTTTCCATTTTCGCAGATGATTGATCTGCAAAAATCCGAAAACCACGGGGGGTGGTGGTCTTGGCCAAAGCACTTGCTAGCAGGGAAGCCGATTAAACACTATATTTATCCGGGATGTTTTGTGAACGGTGTGAAGTTCCATTCATTGGCGCGAGATGAAGGAAGAAGAACACAAAACAGTGGGATAGCGGTTGGGAAAGACCCTGATCTATATTACGGAATGATCGTATATGTGGTTCAGCTATGTTACGGGAATGATGTCAACGTTTTCCTATTCAAGTGCAGATGGTTCAAGCGTACAAAGGAAGACCTGGGACTTTTATCAGTCGATACAAACTCAAGCTGGTATGAGGATGAGCCTTTCGCTCTCGCCACCTTAGTTAGGCAGGTGTTCTATCTCGACGATCCGAAAGCTGGTGACGGGTGGAAAATAGTGAACCAGATCTCTCATCGAGGAGTTTGGAATACAGAGACAATTGAAGGGACACCGGCGACGACTGAAGATGCTGCTGAACCAGACAGAGACATTCCTGCCTATCAAGAGCCTAATATTTCTGTCATCCGCTCCGACATAATGGACCTGGTTCAAGACGGTGAACGGTTACCCATGCCTGATGGTTGTACAGATCTAACTGAAGAAGAGATCATTGAGGTAGATGAAGAAGACGTGCAGGATGAGGACGATGACGACGACTCTGGTTATTCCTCGGACGATGTTGAGTACGATGAGGAGGATGAGCAATCGGATAACGGTGATGATGATGATGACGATTATGACGAAGAGTACGGTCACACGACGAGGATCATTACTTGGTAAACCCTAATTTATTATTGTAATATATATATGATCGATCGATGCATCGTAAAAAGGTGAAAGATTTCTATTATGTCGAGACTTTAAGATTCCTCGTCCAGCTTTGGTTGGTTTTATTGTTTTTAAATACTATTTATGTATAAATTGGATTAATTATGGGTCCCTATATATGATTATATATATTGACTTGTGATAGTATTATTGAGAGCACAAATATTGTAGTATATATATATAAAAGTTGTTTGTACCTGGACTAACATCGATCTCCGCCAGCTTAACTTCCTCAGATTTTAAGTCGACTTCTCTCTGTTTCAATTGAATGTCTTTGGACTGTTTTTCTAGTCCCGGCCCCTCTCTTTGCTTTCAACTTCATCGGTGTATTCTCTGATCTTATTAAAAGTAAGCTGAAGCTGCTCTACATTTCGCTCACGCAGCCCTTCAAACCCTAAACCCTATACCCTAAACCTAAGGACCCCTAACCGAGAACGGAGAAATTAATTGCAGATTCACCTTTGGCGCCAAATCTCAATCTCATATAAAACCCTAGCTAAATCTTGGACCCTAAATCTAGCAGTTCGGATCGATCGATCAATTTTTTAATTATATTTTTGAATCAGAATAATTGAACGCACACACAAATGACCGGGGACGACCTAAACCGTAAACCCTAAGGCCCTAACCCCTGAATTCGGGGTTTTTACACTTGGACGACGGAGACAGGCATTATCCGTCGTCTAGGTACACACTTGGACGACGGAGAATGACTGTCTCCGTCGTCCAAGTGACAAACCCTATACCCTAAACCCTAAGGACCCCTAACCCCTGAATTCAGGGTATATTCACCTGGACGACGGATACGACATTCTCCGTCGTCAAAGTACACACCTGGACGACGGATATTAGCGTCTCCGTCGTCCAGGTGTCTACTTGGACGACGGAGAATGTCGTATCCGTCGTCCAGGTGTAAATTTCGTAATTTTTTCTAAGACAACGACCATCTAGACCATCTTCGAATGCGTATTCTTTTCGTCAAGACTTTAGAGTAGTATATTCTTGGTGTGTGAGCTTCGACGGTTCGAAAATCGGAGTTGCGAAATGTCCTGTATCCACGTTTCCGGTTTGTGAAATTCTCGGTTTTGCGGTTGACTGTGCCGATGAAACCCTTCCCGAACTTATTATTTCCTGGTCCTTTATAGTAATTATATATTATGTTACGACGAACATATCCAACGGTTGTTTTGTCCAAATTCAATTTCGTTAGTACTCTGCTGCAAATCAGCAACTACTCATGAACACTAAAGTCTTAAAGATTAGTCGATACTTAACAACTTTCAAAACGTAAAATTATTCGGCGGTTCAAATTTATCTGTTTATATATACGATGCGTTCATCGATATTGTACGACTATTTCACTCGAATGACAGATCGCTAAATTCCTAGCGAATTAATTTAAATATTTTTTTTGCATAATTTGAACCTAGACGACGGATACGGTCATTTTCCGTCGTCCAAGTGTTCACCTGGACGACGGAAAATTACCGTATCCGTCGTCTAGGTTCAAATTACCATGGCGGTTCGAATAATTTTTTATTATTTTTTCGATGTAAATATTGACTTGGACGACGGATATGTCGTTTTCCGTCGTCCAAGTGTTCACTTGGACGACGGAAAACTACATATCCGTCGTCCAAGTCGAAATAACATGGCGGTTCGATTTGCCGCCTCAATTTTCGGCGCCGCTTGAAATTCCACTTAGACGACGGAAAACACTGTCTCCGTCGTCTAAGTCAACATTTATGGCGGTGAAACGGCCCGCCCATTTATTTGGCGCCGGTTCGAAAAAATTTGACTCTTCACTTAGACGACGGAAAACACTGTTTCCGTCGTCTAAGTGCACTTAGACGACGGAGAATAGTGCTCCGTCGTCTAAGTGAAACTCTATATAAGGAGGAGCACCCCCCTCATTTTCTAATCATTCCATCTCCTCCTCTATACTCTCCTCTCCTCTCTCTCTCACTCCGGCGATCCTCCTCCGGCGACGCTCCGACGACCAATTTTCCGGCGTGGTTCCCCCTCTCCGACGACTCTACTCTTCCAATATTCCGGCGAAATTCCGACGAGGTAATAATTCGAAATTTTAACTCTTTAACAATTTTTTTATTTGTTTAATTATTTAAATTCTAAATACTTTTAATTTATTAGTTTTAAATAATAAATAGTTGTAATTATAATAATTATTTTCTTGTTATTATTATTATTTAGTAATCATTATTAGTTGTTAATTATTTGGTAATGAATAATTATTAGTTAAAATTAAATAATAGTAATAATAATAATTGATTATATTGGTAAATGAATAATTATTATTAAATGCATGATAAATAATAATTAATTGATAATTATATGTATTTTCTAGTAAATTGCATGGTAGTACGTGTTCGATTTAAATTTAGTACATAGGCTTGGTGTAATTAAGTCGCACTCTTTGGAATAGATGGCGCCTCTTTTCCTTGCTTATCTCCTTAACCCCTCGTGATGTGTGGATTTCATCACCGCACACCATAACCTAAGTGAAGTTATGGACACGAGGTTGAGGGCGGAGTTTGCAAAGGACTTGAGGGAGTGTAAATTTTCGAAAAATTGGCCGAATGTCGGACATGGTGTCTAGAAACGGGTTATGACTGGTGACAGGATTTGGACTAAGAAAGACTTTTGTCGAAATTAGTCCTGCCTCTCGCGTTATCTCTATCCCTAACTGGCCATGTTTTTCGATTTAACCAAGGCTGATTAATTGAAAATTTACACTTTATCGCGCGGGTCGCACGTCCATTGAACGACCGAAAATGCCAAGCTAGTGTACTCTATTTAAATCTTAAACGTACTTAATTAATTAGCGTAAATTCTCCGTCGTTGTAATTATTATGGTAAGTAGGTATTTTAACACCGTACGTACTCTTAGGTTTAAATGGCTCCGCCAAAGATCACATCCGGGAAGAAGAAAGCCCAACAGGAGTCAGAAGATGAGATGCTCCAAATGTTGGCGGCCCAAGTCGGTTGGGTTCAACCGCAGGTAGACGCCCTCAATCCGGGGCCTTCTGGGGAAATTCCCTTTGCCCCATTTCTCTCAAGCGGTGATGACGTCGACCCCTTTTCAACTCCGACGCCCGGTACCGCTTCAACGGGAAGTACTCAGGCGTCTTCGACGGCCGAGTCTATCATGTACAGCGTCCGCCGTAAGCAAAGGAGGGCCCCCACTGACCCCCAACCGAAAAAGACTCGGGGTCTCGTTAAAGGTGGAAAGGCGGAGAAAATTTGCAAGGCGACCGGGAGCAAGATCGCCTTGCCTTACGACGAATTCACCGGTGGCCCTCCCACACCTCAGCTAGCAAGTCTCTCGGCTCATAGCATTGGGTCGATTGTTCGTAACCGGGTTCGTATCACTGCCCCTACTTGGAGGGAGGTGCCGGATTCGGAGAAGGCGAAAGTCTTTAAGGATCTTTCGGTACGTAATACGTACAATTTTAGTTATTATATACTATTTTTAATATTAGTTATATATAATTTTATAATATATACGATTATAATTTCCAATTTATTTCTGATAGGAACAATTTGCGGTGGATCCGGATCCGGCGATGTTGAGGCATATCAACCAAACCGCCAACAACATCTTCAAAGATTGGAAGTACAGGCTCCATCAGTACTTCCGAATTAACGGTCCCGTGCCTCCCCCCGAAGAGCTGCGTGGGGATAGAGAAGATGAGTGGGAGTGGTTGTGTAACCACTTTGCCGATGAGCAATTTCAGGTGTTAATTTACTTTTTTTATTTCAATTAAGATAATTGAATACTCTAAATTTTAGTTACTTATAAATTTTTTAATGATTTCATTATGTTGTGTAACAGAAATTCTCCGGTGTCAACAAAGCCAACCGGGGGAAGAAGGACAAGCACCATACTTCCGGCGCCAAGCAACTCATTCAAATTGCCAAGGAGCACAGGGATAAGGGCTCCAAACACCCTTATCTCGATGCAAGCGTAAGCGCGTACGTGACGCCTGGGCTCGATAATGAAGCGAGTCAACGCGGCGTAAGTCATATATATATATATGTGTGTGCGCTAATAATTATAGTAATTATTATTTAAATATTATTTCATTATAATAAATTTATTATTCTTTTGTAGGCAAGAGTGATAGAGCGTGCGCAGGAAGAATTGGCTAACACTCAGCTTGCGTTCCCAGATGTGCCGCTAGAAGACCTGCCTCCTCTATCTGTGGAGAGCCAAATAGCAATTGCGGATGAGGTCTACGGTCGTAGAGCTGGCAAGGAGGTTAGGCACTTCGGGCCTAAGGTGGTTCGAGATTTGTCGACCTCTGAGTCATCATCTACGGGAGGTTCGGGGCGGCGGAGAAGTTCTCAAGCTGCGGCAGCCTATGAAGAGGCTCGAATCGCACGGGAGGAGAATATTGCCATGCGCCAAAGAATGGACCAGCAAGACGAGCGAATAGCCCAACTCATCGCCCTTATGCAACAAGCTCAAAGACAATGTCAACCTCCTCCGAACCCATTCCCCGACGACGACGACCCGGCTGGAGGCGGAGGACGAGGCGGCGCATCTGCTCCTCCAGTGTTTTAGCTAGCTAGTAGTTCATTATTTCGTTTCTTAATTTCCGCATTACGAACAATATTTTCATTTTTAATTATAGGTTTTTTCGATTATGTATGTACAAATTAATTTTAATTATTTTATTAATTTAGTGTATTTAATTAATTTAATTAATTTTTTTTCAATTAATATTAATAATATTTTTGAATTTAATTTTTTTTTTAAATTAATTTTTCACTTAGACGACGGAGATTAATGTCTCCGTCGTCTAAGTCCCTACATGGGCCACGGAGATTGTTAGCTTCTCCGTGGCCCAGGTGGTGACTTAGACGACGGAGATTGTTAGCTTCTCCGTGGCCCAGGTGGTTACCTAGACGACGGAGACATTAATCTCCGTCGTCTAAGTCACCACCTGGGCCACGGAGAAGCTAACAATCTCCGTGGCCCAGGTGGTGACTTAGACGACGGAGACATTAATCTCCGTCGTCTAGGTAACCACCTGGGCCACGGACGTTCTCCGCGGTCCAAGTGAACTTGGACGACGGAGATTAAATTCTCCGTCGTCTAAGTACTTAGACGACAGCACTTGGAGCACGTACCTTGGACGACGGATTTTCCGTCGTCCAAGTACTTAGACGACGGAGATAGGCACTTAGACGACGGAAATTCTCTGTCGTCTAAGTCACTTTTTCTTGTAGTGGTGGTTTAGGTTGAGTGTGTTTGTGAGCGCCTGCATTTTACTCCTGAACAGAAAACCGTAGCAGCAATGGGTTTGCTTGAGTCAGATGCCTACTTTTCATGGATTGGTATAAACAGACTTCCTATTGATACTCCTTGGCCAATGTTTAAAGAGATGTTCATGCGTCGGTATTTCAACCCAGCTACTCAGCAACGAAAATATGAGGAGTTGACCAACCTGAAGTAGGAGAGTATGTCAGTGCTTGAGTATCGGGATAAGTTCACTCATTTGTCTCGATTTGTACGTGATATGGTAGCCTCAAAGGAAGCAAAGTGCAGGAGGTTTGAGTTGGGTCTGAATCTGAATATTAAGGGTACTTTGACCACTATACCTTGAGATAACTTCGATGAGTTTGTTAGTGCTGCACTCAGAGGTGAGGATAGTGAGAGGGAGAGGCAGATGCAGTTTCAGACGCGTCGATTCGAAAAGGGTGGACCTAGTCAAGGTGTTTCGAAGAGGCTGAGTTTACCAGCACTTCTAGATCGGCATCATCTTCGAGTAGTGGACCTTACAGATATCTTACCAGCACTGCTAGGCCTCATAGATGGAGGAGAAGTCGACCGCAGAGGCAGCAATCGAGTGGGAGTTGCAGTGGATCGAGTTAGCCTCGACCTATCTTCAGCACACCAGCTGCACCAAGAGATATCCCATTATGTAATCGTTGTAATAGGCGACATTATAGTTCATGTTACCGGGGTACTATGAGTTGTTACCATTGTGGCCAGGAGGGTCACTTTGTGAGGGAGTATCCTTAGCTAGGCACTTTTAGAGGTGTTGCGGATCAGAGTGCTAGTCGAGATTAGGGTACTGCATCTGGTGATCCTGCAACACAGCCTTCTGGATAGGGTGGTCAGCAGAATCGCAACCAATATGGACGACAAGCAGGACATGCTTGAGTTCATGCCAGGTCTTTACGGGAGGGAAGAGCTTCTCCAGAGGTTATCATCGGTACGTTGTACATTTTTGGACATCTAGTTCTTACTTTACTAGATCCAGTGGCTACGCATTCATTCATGTCATCTAGATTAATATCATTGGCTACTATACCTGCATCTCCACTCCCTAGTTTGTGGCGAGTATTGTATCCATCTGGCGAGGTAGTGTGTGTCGGGTGAGTATATAGAGATTGTGAGATTTTTAATGGA
The DNA here is from genome assembly GCA_946800695.1 of Geum urbanum. Lineage (NCBI taxonomy): Eukaryota > Viridiplantae > Streptophyta > Magnoliopsida > Rosales > Rosaceae > Geum > Geum urbanum. The sequence continues at coordinate 38,048,306 of OX326997.1, read as the reverse complement.
GGTTATGGGTTAGCCGCGGATTTGATGCTGCTAGATATTGTGGATTTTGACATGATTTTGGGTATGGATTTCTTGGAGAACCATTGGGCTATTCTTGACCGTCACAAAAAGGAGGTTGTATTTAGGAGTCCAGGCATGCCGAAAATCTTGTTTCGGGGTGAAAAGAATACTACTTTGCCTTGTTTGATTTCAGCAATGAAGGCTGATCGGATGATGAGGAAGGGTTGTGAGACTTACCTTGCACATGTGATTGATACGAGTGTTCGTGTACCGAACATTGGTGATATTGCGGTGGTTTGCAAGTATCCAGATGTGTTTCCTGAGGACTTACCCAGTGTTCCTCCAGTCAGGGAGATCGATTTCACCATCGAGTTACTTCCGAGTACCGGACCTATTTCGCAGACACCCTATCGTATGGCACCAAAAAAGTTGAGGGAATTGCCGAGTCAACTTCAGGAATTGATTGAGAAAGGCTTCATTCGACCTAGTGTTTCACCTTGGGGTATGGATTTCTGAAGTGTTGTTTGTGAGGAAGAAGGATGGTTCGATGAGGCTATACATTGATTATCGGAAGTTGAATCAGGTTACAGTGAAGAACAAGTATCCGCTCCCACGGATTGATGATTTGTTCGATCAGCTAAAAGGAGCTTCAGTTTTCTCGAAGATTGATCTCAGGTCTGGATACCATCAACTGTGGATTCGAGAGTCCGATGTGCACAAGACGACGTTTCGGTCACGTTATGGGCACTATGAGTTCCTTGTTATGCCGTTTGGGTTGACCAATGCATCAGTTGCTTTCATGGACCTGATGAATCGAATTTTCAGACTTTATCTGGATAAGTTTATCATTATGTTCATCGATGACATCCTGATCTATTCCAGAAGTGTGGGGCAGCACAAGAAGCATTTACATGTAGTTTTGCAGACTTTACGAGATGCTCAGCTGTACTCCAAGTTCAGCAAATGTGAATTTTGGCTAGACAGTGTAAAGTTTTTGGGTCACGTGATATCAGCTGAGGGAGTCAGCGTGGATCCCGATAAGATTGATGCGGTGCTAAATTGGAGCAGACCTACCAACGTGGCAGAAATACGGAGTTTCTTGGGCTTAGCAGGTTACTACCACCGATTCGTGTAGGATTTTTCACGGATCGCGACACCGCTTACTCGTTTTTGACGAAGAAAGAAGTCATGTTTGAATGGTCTGATGCTTGCGAGGAAAGCTACTTGACTTTGAAGGAAAAGTTGACTACTGCACAAGTGCTGACTTTACCTAACAATAGCAGAGAGTTTATGGTGTATAGTGATGCTTCGAAGCTAGGCTTGGGTTGTGTTTTGATGCAGCATGGAAAAGTGGTGGCTTATGGTTCAGGACAGTTGAAACCACACGAAGTTAATTATCCTACTCATGATCTGGAGTTAACTGCCATTGTGTTAGCATTGAAGAGTTGGAGACATTACTTGTACGGGGTACAGTGCAAGTTCTACACCGATCACAAAAGTCTTACCTACTTGCGTACGCAGCTAGATTTGAATATGAGACAGCGGAGATGGATGGAGCTGATTAACGATTACGACTGCACTTTCGAGTATCATCTAGAGAAAGCTAATGTGGTTCCTGATGCTCTTAGTCGGAAACATGGTGCTTCTCTTTTCCATGTACATGTTGCTAGAGTGTCACTTGTGACAGAGTTGCGAGCAACGGGAGGAGATTTGGAGTGGAAAGATGATGGAGCGTTGTTGGCCAGTTTCCAATTCCATCTTGTATTATTTGATCGAGTTCGTGAAGCTCAAAATTCAGATGCTTATCTACTGAGCAAGAAGAATTTGATTCAGAAAAGTGTACCGACCGAGTTTTGGATGAGGAGTGATGGCACTTTGATGTTTAGGGGGAGATTTTGTGTGCCCAGAGATGAGGATTTGAAGAAGGAAATACTCGATGAAGCCCATTGTTTCGCATATGTTATGCATCCGGGTAGTACAAAGATGTTTCGGACACTTAAAACTCATTATTGGTGGCGAAACATGAAAAGGGTAATAGCAATGTACGTGAGCAGATGCCTGATTTGTCAGCAAGTGAAGGCAGAACGTCAGAAACCGATAGGTAAACTACAACCTTTGGAGATTCCAGTGTGGAAATGGGAGCATATAACTATGGATTTTGTGTATCAGTTACCTCGTACTTTTGGTGGTAGTATTGGCATTTGGGTGATTGTGGATCGCCTTACGAAGTCAGCTCATTTCCTAGCACTTCTAGGAAAGCTTCCCATGAGCAGATTGGCGAAGCTATACTTGAAAGAGGTTGTGAGATTGCATGGTGTACATGCATATATAATTTCTGATTGGGATAGTCAGTTCACCTCCGAATTTTGGCGAGCATTACAGAAGGCAATGGGGACTACACTACACTTTAGCACAACTTTTCATCCCTAGACAGATGGTCAGTCGAAGAGGACTATTTAGACTCTGGAGGATATGTTGCGATCTTATGTTTTGTAGTTCAAAGGGAATTGGGATCAGCAACTTCATTTGATTGAGTTTGCGTACAACAACAGCTATCAGTAGCATTGGTATGGCACCTTATGAGGCGTTGTATGACAAATAGTGTCGAACTCCATTGTGTTGGAGTGAAGTTGGCGAGAAATGGCTTCTTGGTCCTGATTTGGTGAAAAGTACCATGGAAGACGTTCAGATTATTCAGGACAGATTGATGGTTGCACAAGATCGACAAAAGAGTTATGCTGACGTGAGACAGAAGGATCTCGAGTTCGAGGTTGTGAGTGGGTTTTCCTGAAACTTTCTCCTTGGAGGGGTTATGTTCGTTTCGGGAAGTGCGGTAAACTTTGTCCGCGACATGTAGGCTCTTATGAGATTACTGAGCGAGTCGGTGCTATGGCCTACAGGTTGGCATTACCTTCTGAGATGGCCAGGGTACAAGATGTGTTCCATGTATCTATGTTGCGGAAGTATATTTCCGATCCATCTCATGTGTTGACACCGTATCATCTTCCTATACGGGAGTACTTGACCCACGTGGAGGAACCAGTTCATATTCTTGATCAAAAGTCTAGGAGTTGCGACAGAGAGCCATTCCTCTTGTGAAGGTATTGTGGCAGAACCATTCAGTTGAAGAGGCTACTTGGGAGATAGAGCAGCACATGCGTGAGCAGTATCCCTACCTCTTCAGTTAGCAGGTATGTAAATTTCGAGGGTGAAATTTTTTTTAGGGGGGTAGATTTGTAACGACCCGAACCGGAAATGCTATGTTAATTGGCTTGATTTGCGAGTTTCACGATTAGTCGCAGTTTGTCGTAATTAGTCGATATGGCGGGTTTGTTTACGACTAAATTATCGGGCAAGAATTTGATATGAGTTTCTTCACGAGAGTTGTAGTGTGCGTGATTTCGAGCTCGTGGAAGTTTCCTGAGGATTATTTCAAGTTACGTGGAATAAGTTATGGATATTTCCGGCTATTAGATTTAGTCGTGTTTATCCGTTTTGGTTTTGATTCGTTTTGGACCGTTGATCATCTTGGGTCGCGCGTATAAATATCGCAATAGTCATAAAATTATCGAAAAGTTTCATTTGTGTCGTTTGACCAGCATTGACCGAAGTAGAACTGCGTTGACTGATTTGGGTCGAGTTGACCCGGTTTGATTCCATCGTCGGACCCGGCGTGTCCGGTCACCTCCGACCACGATTTTGGTATGGTTAGCTTCCCCTTGTGATTTCCTATTGGATTGAACTTGGTTTGACTGGAATTAGTTATGTTTTGGGGTAGTTCCATTTCGATGAAGTTTAGGAATTTCGCCGCCGTCGGGAGCGGTGCTCCGGCGAGCTATAGTGTCGCGGATGATGGGGGTTAGGTTCCCTCATCCCCTGGATGAATTCTGGGTGGTTTGATTTGAGGAATGATAAGTTTTTGTGGTCACCGTGGTGGTGACCGGAAGGGAGAAATCCGGCGAGGTTTCGATTTGTTTTCCGGCCGGTGTGGTTGGATTTGGAGGTAGGTGATGAAGAGAAAGATGTGGGGCTTGAGGAGTAGATGACTTCTGGGCTTTCTCCACCAGAGTTTGTCACCGTTGACGCCGCGACGGCGGTGGTCAACCGCGGAGCTCCGGCGGAGTTATGGGATTTTGGAAATTTTTATACCGTTTTGCTCGTAATCGCGTCCCGATCGTAGTCTTGAGGTTTTTGAGTTGATTTGAGTATTCTATTTTTGGACGAGGGTTAATTGAGTATATTTTGAGTATCTTTTTATCCTCGTCGATATTTCGAGCGATACTTCTTTCGAGAACGCGGGGTTCTTGTCGTATTAGCTTCGTACGTTGTGTCTCAATATGTATTGATTGTATCCCTATTATTTAGGTGCTCGTTATCAAGCGTTTGATGAGGGATCTTCTGCCAGACCTCAGAGTTAGCCTCGTATTGTGAGTGGACACTTTATTTTCACTGTCGATTTGCGAGTCTTGGTTATGCATTTTACGAGTATGCAATTATGATTATGCATTTACGGTTATGTATTTTTACTTGGAGGCATATGCATGATTTGTTTTACATGGATTATGGATGCATCGATGCATGGCTTCTTGGCTGATCTCCGAGATGCTCCGGGAAGGTTATGACAAATGTCTGACCCGTGATTATATGGCTCCCAGGAAGGTTATGACAAACCCCTTACCTTGGTTGAGCAGGATTGTAACTCTGAGGAGAAATGTACTCGAGTTACGGCCTCCACATTTTATACGTTATCCAGGAAGGTTATGATAACCACCTTACCTATGATTGATGATTTTAGACTCGCAACATGATTTCATGTTTATATTGGTGGAAGATATATTATTATTATTTTCGTCCACTCACTCTAACAATTTTATTTGTCTTCTGCCGGGCTTTTAGGTTTCCTTTGCCCAGTTTGCAGTTTGGGTTCCAGTGTTGCGCGTCGATTGTGAAGGCATAGAGTTCGGATCACACTTCAGTTTCTGTAGGTTCGTTGTTCGACCTACTTGATGTAAATGATGTATATAGGCATCGCTCTGAATACTTAAATTTGTTTTTAGTTGAGTTTACTCCTGAATGTGTCTGGATTTCTTGTAAACCTTTGATTTATTATATGTATGTTGTTGAGAAATCCGGATGGGGAACGGAGCCGCACGGTTTGGCTTTTGTGGAATATTCGAAGTGTGTTTCTTTGTAGGTTCTAATAATGGTTCACGTACTTCAAAGCGAACTCTGGCAAAAAAAATTTAAAGTCATGTTTTCGAAGGGGTTTGATTTCGGTTTAGGCAACTAAATCGGAGTCGGGTCCTTTCAACCTCCACCGCCCCGTCCCCTCCACCCCCGTCAGTATTGCTCTCTCTTTCTCTCTCTCTCTCTCAGACCAGTATATATATATATAGATTAATTTGTAAAAGTGGGGTTTGAAATTGTATGTATGTATACATATATATATATATGGATAAATTTGGTGAAATTGTGTATATATATACATATATATATATTGATGTAATTTTACATATGTATATATGAAATTGGATAAATTTGGTGATCATATATGTATATGAATTGGTGAAATGACGAAATTGAGTTTGATTTTATTGAATATGTGAAATGAATATATTTATATTTGATGAAATTTGGATGAATTTGTAAATTATGATGCCGATGAATATATAATGGATCTATATATTATATTGTTAATATTCTATTTCTTTCAGCTTAATCAAAAAGCCTGGCGATACGAAGAGGCACACGCCAGTAGGGAATGCTGCTGACTTTCAATCCATTGCACGACAAATGAGCGCAAACCTGAGAGGAGACCGTTACGGCTCCGGCGGATGGCCAAGAAATCCTGAATGCTCCAAATGAGGCGGCCACAGCCTATGCGGACGAGCCAGACATTTCTACTTCAGCAGCTGAGTCAGAAGGTTCGTAAGAATCTGTCGATGATTCTATTCACTATAGCGCCCGACACAAGTCCATGAGTCAGCCCTTAGACCCGGTCCCCAAACGCATTCGGGGACTTGGGAAGGGCGCTAAAGAAGATCGAGGTACTGTTTGACGAGTTCACCTGAGGCCCTGCATCTAAGGAGCTCGGCAGTCTATGTTCACACAACGTCAGCTCAATCATACGGAACAACATACGTATGATTGCTCCTTCATGAAATAAGTTGCCTGATCGAATCCGAGAAGTTCAGGGTTTACTGCGAACTCTCGTTAATAGGGTCTATTTAATTTTATAATTAATTACAAAGCATAAAGGCATAATGAAATCTGAATTTTAATTAATTAATTAATTTTCCTAGGTACGTTTTGACTTTGAAGGCAGACCGGAGATGTAGGAGCACAAAGAGGATACGGCTACCGGCATGTTCAAGGATTGGAAGTGTTCATATCGTCAAATAACTAGTATTTGAGATATGGAACGAGAGTAAATAGACTAAGTGTTTACCGATATGTAAAGACGATAATTAAACAACACCATAATTATAATGGTTCACCAATTGGCTACTCCACTTGTGCCTCGTTGGGCTTTCACTATCTCGAGCCCGATAATGGTTCGGGCCCAAGTATTATATGGATTGTGTGTGTGTGTCATTAAGTGGGATAGAGGCCTCCCTTTATAGGTAGGGAGTGCCTCTCTCTTTACAACATAAATGATGTGGGAGAGTGGTGCAAGCCTCTCAAACCACCAAATAGGAATACAAATGCTAGTCTTGTTCCTTCTTGGCAATGGATGGGTGCTTTCCGGCGGTGGCGACGATGGCTTGGCCGGCTCTTGCCGCCGATGAGTAGCTCCGATGTCGGCCTTCATGATATATCCTCGATTACACTTGGTAAATATATGACATATATGTACAAGTCCCCTTAACTCTCCAAGTAAGAAAGATTATTTCTTGCTTGGGGAGTTAAAAAAAATAGATTACCGAGCGTAATCGAGGGTATACCCCTAGTCCCCTGACTCTCCAAGTAAAAAAGATTATTTCTTGCTTGGGGAGTTAAAAAAAATAGATTACCGAGCGTAGTCGAGGGTATATACCCCCAGTCCCCTAACTCTCCAAGTAAGAAAGACTTTTTTGCTTCTCGTTCGGTGTGGTATGGGTTACCGTTCTCGGCGTCGAATGATTGGGGCAGTCCCCGGTTTGCAAGGTTGAACGGGCTTGGCGCGAAGTCCCCAGGTTACCATTCTCGGCGTCAAAAGATTGGGGCAGTCCCTGGTTTGCAAGGTTGAACGGGCTCGGCGCGAAGGCTTCTCGTTTGAGTGAAGTCCCCTAGCTGAGGAGGCATGAAGTCCCCGGTTGAGCGGGCGTCACCCTGGGAGAGGTGAGGCCGCTCGAAGCCTCCCGGTTTTGAGGATGCTGATGGTGTCGGAAGCATATCGGGCATTTTAAGCGGCCTGATGATGTTTGAAGTGGATCGGATCATTTCGCTTAGTAACGGTGAAGTGGGCCATTAACGGGGCAGTGAAGTGGTGTTGTAAAATTCTGACGGCGTTGGAGAGGCCTGCCACCCTTGGTGGGTCTTACCGCTCGAGAATCTATGTGCTCGGGAGACAAGCTGCTTGGTGAGCAGAGCGATCGGTCAGGCATATCGGCTCAGCGTAGTATATTGGTTTCGGGCAGGGCTTGCTCTCGGGGAGGTGACTGGGTTGTAGTCCCCGGTGTAGGCAGTGAGCCGGTCTTGATGAAGTCGGCCGTTAACGGCGAAAGTGGACCGCTGATAGAGATGCATACTGCCGGATGTGAATCGGGGTGGCGAACCGTTTGGGGCGGACCGGGGTTGGAGTGCATATCTGTGCTTTGAAGATCACATCGATCAAGGGAGTATGTTTGTCGGGGTAGTAAATCGCTCGACGCAAACTAGAGGGTCAAGCCGCTCGGGGGCCGACCAGGGTATCAGATCGCCCACGGGGAGGTGGCTCTGCTCTGGAGGTGGCAAACCGGCGCTGAGGTTGCGGTTCCGGTTTCGGTGGAAGTGGCTCTCGGAAAGGCATAATAAGCATGTCGCTGTCGTACTCGAGAAGCATGCCGAACTTGAAGTCCCCGGGTGTGGGCGCTCTTAGCTCCAAGGTGGCAGTCTTGGAGCAGCTGCTTTGGCTCGGCGAAGCATACTGCCCGGATGAAGCATGCCGCTCTCGGGATGTAAATCGGTGCTCTTTCTTCTTTCCCTTAAGCTCTATATTAGGAGCCTGCTTCTCTGCTTCGATGAAGCTTGTCGCTATCTGTGAAGTCTGCCGATACCACTGATGGAAAATGTGCCGCTCCCGCCCTCGGACATTATGTCGGACTTGAAGTCCCCAAGTGAAGCCAACCGCTACTGGGGAGCGTGTCGCTCCTGCTGTGATCATGCACACTCGCATATTTGATGTGTTCGCTGTGTCGGGGGACTACATAATCCTTATGTTACCGCTCGGGTGAGACAACGGTGTCGGGGTTTGTTTGAGCAGGCTCGGTGAAGGGTGCCGGTGGTGATGGGGTTGACGGTGGTAAGGGTTTCGATGCCGGTTGGAGGAAGCGGCCGGTTTTGATTTATCTTGGAGCTGATGATTGGCCTTTGTGAATCTCGATGCAGACCGGCGGTGAGAGGCAAGTCGGGCGGGGATGCCTATCGAAGGCGGTCCTCGACCGGCACCGTCAACGAACTCGGGCGGCGCTGGGTATCTTGGATTTGCTGGAGTCGGGTATGTTGGGCGGTATCAGGAAACAAACCGGTGATGAGAAGCATGCCAGTAAATAATATGCATTAGTAAACCAAATAGTGATTAAAATTCTTGAATATTCTCTAGTGTGACATGGGGATAGGGACAAGTAACAATGATAAATATGTGACATAATGTTTTGCATCAACGAAAGGTCTGAAGAGGATTCGTTTGCTTATGTCGGCGATGTGTGTAACGTAACCTTTGCTGGAGAGCGTAAGACATAAGCAAAGGTCTGAAGAATACTCGTTTCGTTGATGCAAAAAATAACATATAATCGATATGAGCGAAAATGATACCGGCGAAATTGCGGGTACGTGCCTACCGGCGATGTTACCTTTGCTGGAGCCGGGTATCATGTCATGCAGTCCCCGGGTTCGGCGACCTAGGTTGTGATCCTTAGTGATAGGTGTGCATGTACCTGCATGTGCCATTTTCATTTAATTGGTTATGGGCGAGATCGGTGAGTAGCTAGTTCACCGCTCTGCCATAGTACTTTGTAAAAAATGGTGTTTATGTATCCTTTGTTGTTTGAGCGCTCTTCAGTTTGTATCGACCAGGGGGGTCGCTGTTTGTGGGCGCTATGGTAGGGGGAGCTCGTTTGAATTGGTAACCCTTAAGTCCCCGAGTCCGTTCCTTCTAGTGGCCGGTAATGAAGAGTAATGCCGCATAATGCCGCATAATGACGAGTGATGCCGCATAATGACGAGTGAGTTTCTTGGATGTGGGCGCTATGGTAGGGGGAGCTCGTTTGAATTGGTAACCCTTAAGTCCCCGAGTCCGTTCCTCCTAGTGGCCGGTAATGAAGAGTAATGCCGCATAATGCCGCATAATGACGAGTGATGCCGAGTGACTGGAGCGATATTGGTGATGCGGAGCGACCAAATTGTCATTAGTGATGAACCACTTATGTAGCATGTATATTGTAACCGTAACATAGCATGTATAAAAAATTATCATGGAGAGAGAGTATGTATTCGTAACATAACATGTATCATAGTAAAGCATGCTTGAGTAACTAAGCTTGACACATGAAAATTGGCGTACTGGACATGCTTCAATTAATAGCAATTAATTTAAGAGCTTTTAGAAAAAGGAAACTTAGCCTAGATGTGTGGGCTAGACACAATAGAAGATTCATTTACTTATGTCGGCGATATAACATAATTCGGAGATCGTAGAGATATAAGCAAAGAACTGAAGAATTCTCGTTTTAATGATGCAAAATAGTATAACTAATATAAGCTATAACATATTTTAATATATACTAATACACAAGTTATGTGAGTATAATATAGACATGGCAATCATGTTTAGATGTTTTAATAAATCGAGCTAAAACACATGCTAACACTAAAGTGATCGCGGCATAGAAAAAATGATCACAATTATTCATGCTCTTTATTTTGGAAAACCGTAGGCATGGCATTGGTTACAAGTATAAAGCTCTAGCACATGCTTGTAATCGTATCATGGCAAGTATATATTCATAGCATGTGTCATAGTAGCGTAAGTGGGCGAGTAATGATAAACGTTTAACGCATGCGTATGTGTTAATAAACATGGTTCCATTAAAGGGCAACTGATTGAGTTTTTAGAAAAGGTAGTCCCCGGTTCATGCTTACCAACCCGCTAACGCTCAAGTGTTTTCGTATATTAATTATAGGAATATAAATGCATAAACGTAACATGTATAATAGTAGAGCATGTGTACGTGACCAAGCTTGACACATGCATATCAGGCATTCAAAGAAACATGCTTGTTTACATACCATCAAAATTATCATGAGCAAATAATTAAAACAAACGTGAAAGCTATGTACATGCTGTTTGCCGAGTAAGGGACAGAAAAGGAAAACTTACTGACTTGCGGGCTCCTTCACTTAAACGTGGTTGTGTGCCCGAAATGTATCAAGCGTAAAGGCCCAAAGATGTTTGACTTTTCCTCTCCTCTCCTCTCATGCCTTGCCATGCCGCCTGCCACCCTTCTTTCTTTTTCAGTCGCAAAAGCCTCTGCCTCGCCTCTCCTCATCCTCTTCTTGGACTGTGGCAAGCTGGCCACTGGTAGAGGGATAGAAGGCCGAGATGGGTAAGCCCAAACATAGGGAGCCCAAGTGAGGAGCCCAGCCGAAATGTTAGACTTTTCTCCTCCTTCACGTGTTGTAGAACCGTCCATCTCTTTCTTCCTTTCTATGTCGAAGTCATTCTCGCCTCTGCCTCTAGCTTTCTCCTCTCTCTTTTTTTTTTTTTTTTTTCGGGGAAGTGGGTTGTAGCTCTCGGGGAAGGTGGGTTCCGGCGAGATGGCCGATCTCGGTCTCGGGGGAGTGAAGGGCTCGATGAAGGCCGGCGGAGAAGTACATCGCTCGGAGCCATATCGGCGATGTGGGCTGGTTTTGGTCTCGGTATCGGCGGTGTGTGGGCTGATGTCGGTCTCGGTGATGTGGGCTAATGTCGGTCTCGGTGATGTGGGTTGATGTCGGTCTCGGTGATGTGGGTTGATGTCGGTCTCGGTGATGTGGGCTGATGTCGGTCTCGGTGTGTGGGCTGATGTCGGTCTCGGTGAAGCATAGCGACGTTGCTGTCTCGGTGGACCAAACCGGTGATGTGGGTTCCTCTCGACCAAACCGGAGATGTGGATTGGAGCAGACCGGTTGGGAAAACAAACCGGCGATGTGGATTGTGGGCAGGCCGGGTTGAAGATCGGAGTAGGCCAGCCAGTGTTGGAAGTGTCTGCGTGAGGGCATATCGGCGATGTCGATCTGGGAGCCATACCGGCGATGTGGGTCGATGGTGTTATTCGGTCTCGGGGTGGCATCGAGGTAGTGGGCTGGGTCGGTGTCGGTGTCGGGCCGATTGATATCGGTGTCGGGATGGCCTCCGGGAAGTGTGCTGGGATGAGGGGGTGTGGCAGTATCGGGGAAGTAATGGGGAGTGGGCCGTTTAAGGGACAGTGGACCGGGAGCGGGGAAGTCGGACTCAACGCAAACGGGAGCACCAAACTGGTCGGGCAGACCACTGAAGATCAAAACGGCGTCGAGGAAGTATACCGGCGTCGGGAAGCTAACCAGTAAGGTCAAACCGCTGTTGGGAAGGGGAGAATCTCGTTCATGGGGAGGCATATAGCTCGGAATCCCCTACGCTTGGTGATTCCAGCGAGATTGGTTAAGTCCCCCGGTGTGGGAAGTTCCTTGGGCCCGGAGCATATCGTTAGATGACGTCGTTGGAGATCGAAGTTGACCGGAGTTTGAGAACCAAGAGGGCGTTGAGGAGCAGATCAGGAACGGGATTCGATGAACCAAAATGGCGGTATTAGACTCGGAGCATACCGGCGATATCTCTCTCGGGGCCGTTCCTCAGTGACGGCGTCGGGGAACTTGGCCGGTGTCAAGCATCTTGGTTGGCATCGAACATCATGGGCGACATCGGGCATACCACATGGCGGCGTTGACGAACTTGGCTAATGATGAGGAAGTTACGAACTCGGGGAGCAAACCGCTGGGGCCCTTGGAAAGCATGCCGCTGATGGAAGGCGTACCGGGCACGTCGCTGCCGCACTCGCGAAGCAACCCGGACTCGAAGTCCCTCGCTGTGGGCAGTAGTGGTGTCGGTGGTTTCTTGGCCGTTGGTGAGTGTCGCTCCCGTTGAGCTTTTGTTTCTGCTACTTGCTTGTTGATTGTGATGCTGTGATTGATTGTGCCGACATGGTTGTTGCTTGCTGCCCTTGTTGATTGTTGTTGACCATTGCTAGGAAACAGTAGCTCCCGCTCACGCTGAGCTGCTGCCCGATTTTTTTTTTTTTTTTTTTTCACAAAAATGCTAGTGCTAACGCTAAACTTGCTTGATCTCTTTCTTGTTATCGCTAATGCTCACGCTGGTGTCCATGCTCGTCGCTTGCTGAGAGTTTCGTGGTTTGAAAAAAAAATTTCTTGTGTGCGATTCCCACAGACGGCGCCAATGTTCATATCGTCAAATAACTAGTATTTGAGATATGGAACGAGAGTAAATAGACCAAGTGTTTACCGATATGTAAAGACGATAATTAAACAACACCATAATTATAGTGGTTCACCAATTGGCTACTCCACTTGTGCCTCGTTGGGCTTTCACTATCTCGAGCCCGATAATGGTTCGGGCCCAAGTATTATATGGATTGTGTGTGTGTGTCATTAAGTGGGATAGAGGCCTCCCTTTATAGGTAGGGAGTGCCTCTCTCTTTACAACATAAACGATGTGGGAGAGTGGTGCAAGCCTCTCAAACCACCAAATAGGAATACAAATGCTAGTCTTGTTCCTTCTTGGCAATGGATGGGTGCTTTCCGGCGGTGGCGACGATGGCTTGGCCGGCTCTTGCCGCCGATGAGTAGCTCCGATGTCGGCCTTCATGATATATCCTCGATTACACTTGGTAAATATATGACATATATGTACAGGAAGTATGACCTCTGCAAGTACTACCTTGAACACAGCGCCAAGCCTACCCCATAACAGCTGTGGATAGAAAGGGAAGACGAGTGATAATGGTTGGTCGCGCATTTTGAGTCTGACAAGTAAAAAGTTCGTCTTCATTTTCTTTAATGTGATGAAAATGAATAATTTCTTACTTTTAACCATTTATTTATTATTTAATATTCTTTGTTGTGAAACAGACAAGGTCGCATGCCAACAAGGAATATCGTGAGAAGAAGACCGCCCACCATGTTTCAGGCTTGCGAGGGTTCATCTACCTAGTAAAGGAGCATAGAGATGCGGGTTCGAAGAATTATTTCCTGGATGCCAGCGTCTCCACTTATGTCGAGTCCTGACAAGTCAATGTCGCAAGTGAACATGGCATAAGTAACTATTTTTCCTAAATCAATTGAATTTAATTGTACTTCCTAAATTTATAGAAATTAAGTATAACGGTAATTGGTTTGAAGAAATTGAATTGGTTTTAATTTGTTTTGAAATTTAGTATAACTATGATTAGGACATTTAATTAGGTTGTGCTCTTAGAATTTTCTTTAGTTGGTTAAGTTATGATTCTGAGCTTGAGAAATCTGAATGGGAATCAATGCCTATGTTAAATTTGTTATGTTGGAATTGATTATTCGAAGTGTTTTATTTCCTGCAGGTTTTTGATTTCCTTCAATTTTACGGGAAACTATGGCAATTTTTTTAAGAAATAAACAATTATATATTGTTCACAAGATTCATTTCAGGAGAGGTTGATACAAAAGGTCCAACAGGAGTTGGCTAACACACAGTCAGGAAACCTAGAGATGACGCCTGAACAACAGCTTCCTCTATCGAAGGAGAGTCAAATCAGTATTGCCAATGCAATTTTTCAGCCGCCGAGCTAGCAAAGAGGTTTATGGGCTTAGACGGGCGGTCCAGAGAGATTTGACCCTTTCATCCGCATTGCGAGTAGGTGCAGTGCGGCGGCTACCGAGGAACAGGTTCAAGCAGTAGAAGAAGAGGCTCGATCAACCAAGGAGTCAGCTAGATTGGCCTGGGAGCAGACGAGGTCGACCCAAGATCAGCTTAACACGCCTAACACTCAGATAAGCGTCGTCCTCAAGTTCTTCGCGTCGATGAGCACGTATCCTCCACCGAAGTGTCATGCCCCCTACAAAGCATGGTGACGACGGTGATATGAGCAGTGGCGGGAGAATCAGCGGGATGTCTACTCCGGGTTTCGAATTAGTTTCATACTTTCGTTTATGTATTTCGATTGATGTTAGTACAGTTTTTATGTACACTTTTTATATTTAATGAATATTTTATTAACTTAATTAATATTTAATTTAATATTATAAAAGTAATTTATAATTCTCTGAAACAAACAAAATAAAATTAAAAACTGAACTTAGATGACGAAACATGGACATTTTGTCGTCTAGGTCAATCACAAAGACGGCGAAACACCAGTCACAAAGACAATGAATGTTTCTTCGTCTAGGTTTTATACCTTAGACGACGAAGAGCAATGTTCTTCATTTAAGTGGTTTGAAATAGTTCGTCATCTAAGTGATTCACTTAGGCGATAAACTGTTGTTCGTCGTTTAAGTGGTACTACTTAGATGTCGAATATTATTCGTCATGTAAGTGTTTAATACTTAGACGAAGAATACCATTATTCGTAGTCTAAGGTGCATCTAAGACGACGAACAATTTCGTTGTTTTGAGATACAATTTTTCGACGTCTGAGTACAAAAGCAATTGTAACAATCCGAATTAAAATCTACAGATAAATTAGCACAAAATAGAATTATCGCGAATTAGTGGTATCGCGTGGGTTGTTAACGACTTTTTCATCAGGCAAGAATTTGTGTTGACTTCTTTCACGAGAATTGTAGAGTATTTAATTAGGAGGCGATGTGAATTTTTGGAAAAATTTTCGGATAAGCGAGCTTTGTTTTATTGAATTTTGAAGTCGGTTGGTGAAAATATTTAAAAGTGTTAATTTAATTGCTGATTTAATCCTGACCATCCGATCTTGATCAGATTTATTTTGAACCATTGATTTGGGCTGGTATGTGTATGGTATGTATACAGTATAAATCCGAGCTATTTTTCCCAATTTGAGAAATTTGGGTTGACCTGCGTTGACTATAGGTCAAACCGACCTGTTTTGGCCACATAATTGTTGCCGGCGGTGTGCTCTGTTCCGACAACCTTTGGCCATGTTCTTTGGTGGGAAATGTTGGGCTTGAGCTCCTCTTCAATTTGGTTCGTGGATCACCAGCGCTAGTGGCCATAGGATGGCGGTGGAGGGCCATGAAAACCGGTTGGTTTCGGTGGGAATCGACGGCGTTGGTGATGGCTGAAAGGACCCAACCCCGATTTAGCTCCCTAAACCGGAGTCAAATCCTTTCGAAAACACGAACCAACAAAAACCGTAAAAATTTCGGCAGAGTTTAGTTACTAACGTGGAATTACCATAACCTGCACGCGGAAAATACACTTCATCCTATCACTACAAGAAAAGAGGACTTAGACGACGGAACAGTATTAGTTCCGTCGTCTAAGTTACACTTAGACCTCGGAGATTTCTCCGTGGTCCAAGTAACACTTAGACGACGGAGATGTAATTCTCCGTCGTCTAAGTGTTACTTGGACCACGGAGAAATCTCCGAGGTCTAAGTGTAACTTAGACGACGGATGTGAAATTTCTCCGTCGTCTAGGTAAGTACCTGGACCTCGGAGACGTATCCGTCGTCCAGGTTATCACTTGGACGACGGAGAATTACATCTCCGTCGTCTAAGTAACATTTAGACCTCGGAGATTTCTCCGAGGTCCAAGTAAAACTTAGACGACGGAGAATTACATCTCCGTCGTCTAAGTTTTACTTGGACCTCGGAGAAGTGATCACCTGGACAACGGACCGACACGTCGTGGTGTAAGTTCCACTTAGACGACGTACCGACACCTCCGTCGTCTAAGTGAAGCATTATATATATAGGCCATGCCAAACTCTCTTAGCTTCGATCATTCCATTATATTTTCTCCCGTGGGGAATTTTTGAGATCGAAGGAGAAGGAGAAGGCCGGATTAGGCTAGGCCGGGGCTAGAAATTAAAGGATCTCCGGTGTTCGATCACTAGCTAGCTTAATTAACTGTAGATATCGAGAAGGCGAGCAGGTACGTACGTACGTACGTAGGCAGTTAAAATTTGCATGATTAAATATATATATATATATATTTAGGGAAACCGTACGTACGTACATACATGCATGAATGTTAATTAGCTATATATACAGATTAAATTACGTACGTAATTTGATGGATCGATGTAGATCGAGTACGTATAATTAATGGTAAATTAATGGACTAATATATATATATGTAATAATTATTTAATTATAATATTTTGTAGCAGTATGGACAAGAGTTGGATGAAGTTAAAGAATAGATGTGATGTCCGGTATATGGATGGAATTAGCGAATTTGTGAATTTTGCGATAGAACATGGTCATGGAAAGAAGCGTTTCAGGTGTCCGTGCCAGAAATGTCTTAATTGTCAGTATGCGGAGGTTAATGTTATGGTGCAACACCTGTACGAAAATGGTATGATGTGGAGTTACACTACATGGAGCGAGCATGGTGAAGCAGTAGAGTTCAGCGCAGCAGACTTCAGCTCAGGGTACAGTTACCATGGTGCCTCATCCAGCGGCAGTGGTGCCGGACCCCCAGCTTGCAACCCAACTGCAGATTTGGTCCATGATGCGTTTCCGGGATGTAGTCATGGCGGACACCAACACCAAGACGGAGGTTACAGTACCACCAATGAGCATGATGACACATTCCCCGCAGCTAGCTTGGCCACTGACACCACTGAGATGGAAAAGTACAACCGGATGCTACTTGAAGCGCAGACCCCGGTGTTCCCTGGATGTCGAGAGAATGTGTTGCAATATGTGATGGAGCAAATGAAGATAAAAGTGAAGCACAAAATGTCAGTGAGTGCTTTTGACGAAATTCAGGAGCAAATATGTAAGTTGCTTCCTGATGATCACAATCTTCCTAAATCTCATTATAAGGTTAGAAATATCCTGAGCAGCCTCGGCCTAAAGTACAGGATAATTGACGCATGTCCGAATGATTGTGTGCTATTTTACAAAGAGTATAAAGAGTTGGACTATTGTCCCGTATGTGGCCAGTGCAGATTCCAGTTGAATAGGAAGAGTTCGAAAAAGAGAATTCCTATGAAAGTTGTTCGATATTTTCCCTTGATTCCCAGATTGCAGCGCCTGTACATGTCTCTACACACAGCAGAGGCGATGCGATGGTACGCAGAAAAGCGAATAGATGACGATGTCCTGCGACACGCCGCAGATGGGGAGGGTTTCAAACATTTCGACAGAGAATTTGGAGACTTTGCTTCAGAGGTTAGAAATGTTAGACTCGGCCTATCTACAGACGGATTCAATCCTTGGGGAAGTAATAGCTCCGCCGTCAGCACTTGGCCAGTTATTCTGATGCCGTACAACTTGCCTCCGTGGATGTGCATGAACAAGGAATTTAATTTCCTTACCGTATTAATTCCAGGTCCTAAATCTCCATCGAAGTGCTTAGATGTCTACCTCAGACCTTTGATCGACGAGCTGAAACTGTTGTGGGAAAATGGAGTCCCAACTTATGACAAATTCACTAACACGATGTTCACGATGAGGGCTGCCGTAATGTGGACGATCAGCGATTTTCCAGCGTATGGGATGTTGGCAGCGTGCAGGACAAAAGGATATAATGGATGTCCTATATGTTTGGACGACGTGAACTCTAGTTGGCACGCAGGGAAGGTGTGTTACTTGGGTCACCGTAGATGGCTCCCTCACGACCACCCTTGGCGACAGGATGAAGCTCATTTCGACGGGACGGTAGAGAACAATCCTAAACCCCGTAGTTGGTCGGGCGAAGAGATTTTAGAGAGGTTGAGCTATTTCGACTTTGGTGTGTTGACTAACGACGCGGATGTAAAGAAATGCAATCCAATTCCTCCACATGATCTGAGCTATTGGGATCACAAGAGTATATTCTTTGAACTCCCTTACTGGTCGAAGTTGAAGCTGAGGAACAACTTGGACGCGATGCACATAGAAAAGAATGTGTGCGACAGCGTGGTGGGAACAATTCTCGGTATTAAGTTCAAGACTAAAGATACTCCCAAAGCGCGCAAAGATTTGGAATCAATGAATCTACGTCGTCCCTTGTGGTTGAGGAGGGATAGGAAAGGAGTGTACAACAAGATGCCAGCTGCACCGTACACAGTGAAGCCGACACTTAGACGTTCTGTATTTCACTGGTTTAAGGGCGTTCGTTATCCGGCCACGTATGTAGCTACTATAACTGGAGCAGTGGACGAGGTGCAACACAAGTTTGTTGGTCTAAAGACACATGACTATCACGTTATGCTGCAACGTCTGATTCCAGTGGTAATTCGACCATATTTGCCTCGCGACGTCGTAGAACCAATAGTGGCATTGTGCAGATGGTGGCAGAGGTTATGCGCCAGAGAATTAAAGAAGTCAGATGTCGTGGAATTGCAACAAAAAATTGTGCACATCATTTGCAAACTAGAGAGGATTTTTCCTCCTGCTTTCTTCGACATAATGATTCACCTAATGATCCACCTGCCCGAGCAGGTTCTCATTTCTGGTCCGGTCCAGTACACTTGGATGTATCCTCAAGAAAGGTACGTACAACTAATTAATTATACAGGTTTTTCGATTCATAATTTGTTCCACTGGAGATTACTAGCTAGCTATATGCATGTACTTATTTTTATTGTACGTTTGATTAATTTTGTAGACAGCTTGGACAGTATAAGTCATTCGTCAAAAACAGGTCGGCCCCGGATGGCTCCATAGCAGAGACATACCTAATGCATGAGTGCGTTACTTACTGCAACAGGTACCTCAAAGATCCACCACCTCCAACTGCCTCCGATCCCAGTGCCCGCATCAATCTTTCTGTCGTCACCAATGTCGTCCGACCGTTTAGAGGAGTATTAAAGGAAACGTTAACACGGGAAGAACTTATTGAGGCACATTGGGTAGTGTTACGAGACTGTGACGAAGTTGAGCCGTACATGATGTCATACAGGGAGAGGCTTCAGGCGTTATATCCAGACAAGAGTTCGGCGTGGATTGAGAAAATGGTTAAGAAAAAGTTCCCCGATTATTTCTTCCAATGGGTACGTATTTAGTGATTTATATACATATTGAGATCATGCATGTTTAATTTGTAGAAAGTAAACCCTTACATTTTTCCATTTTCGCAGATGATTGATCTGCAAAAATCCGAAAACCACGGGGGGTGGTGGTCTTGGCCAAAGCACTTGCTAGCAGGGAAGCCGATTAAACACTATATTTATCCGGGATGTTTTGTGAACGGTGTGAAGTTCCATTCATTGGCGCGAGATGAAGGAAGAAGAACACAAAACAGTGGGATAGCGGTTGGGAAAGACCCTGATCTATATTACGGAATGATCGTATATGTGGTTCAGCTATGTTACGGGAATGATGTCAACGTTTTCCTATTCAAGTGCAGATGGTTCAAGCGTACAAAGGAAGACCTGAGACTTTTATCAGTCGATACAAACTCAAGCTGGTATGAGGATGAGCCTTTCGCTCTCGCCACCTTAGTTAGGCAGGTGTTCTATCTCGACGATCCGAAAGCTGGTGACGGGTGGAAAATAGTGAACCAGATCTCTCATCGAGGAGTTTGGAATACAGAGACAATTGAAGGGACACCGGCGACGACTGAAGATGCTGCTGAACCAGATAGAGACATTCCTGCCTATCAAGAACCTAATATTTCTGTCATCCGCTCCGACATAATGGACCTGGTTCAAGACGGTGAACGGTTACCCATGCCTGATGGTTGTACAGATCTAACTGAAGAAGAGATTATTGAGGTAGATGAAGAAGACGTGCAGGATGAGGACGATGACGACAACTCTGGTTATTCCTCGGACGATGTTGAGTACGATGAGGAGGATGAGCAATCGGATAACGGTGATGATGATGATGACGATTATGACGAAGAGTACGGTCACACGACGAGGATCATTAATTGGTAAACCCTAATTTATTATTGTAATATATATATGATCGATCGATGCATCGTAAAAAGGTGAAAGATTTCTATTATGTCGAGACTTTAAGATTCCTCGTCCAGCTTTGGTTGGTTTTATTGTTTTTAAATACTATTTATGTATAAATTGGATTAATTATGGGTCCCTATATATGATTATATATATTCACTTGTGATAGTATTATTGAGAGCACAAATTTTGTACGTAGTCCCGGCCCCTCTCTTTGCTTTCAACTTCATCGGTGTATTCTCTGATCTTATTAAAAGTAAGCTGAAGCTGCTCTACATTTCGCTCAAGCAGCCCTTCAAACCCTAAATCCTCGACACTAAATGTAGCATGCGCAGATCGGATCGATCGATCATTTTTTTAATTATATTCTTGAATGAGAATAATTGAACGAACATACAAATGACCGGGGACGACCTAAACCCTAAACCGTACGGCCCTAACCTCTGAATTCAGGGTTTTACACTTGGACGACGGAGACAGTCATTATACGTCGTCTAGGTACACACTTGGACGACGGAGAATGACTGTCTCCGTCGTCCAAGTGACAAACCCTATACCCTAAACCCTAAGGACCCCTAACCCCTGAATTCAGGGTATATTCACCTGGACGACGGATACGACATTCTCCGTCGTCCAAGTACACACCTGGACGACGGATATTAGCGTCTCCGTCGTCCAGGTGTGTACTTGGACGACGGAGAATGTCGTATCCGTCGTCCAGGTGTAAATTTCGTAATTTTTTCTAAGACAACGACCATCTAGACCATCTTCGAATGCATATTCTTTTCGTCAAGACTTTAGAGTAGTATATTCTTGGTGTGTGAGCTTCGACGGTTCGAAAATCGGAGTTGCGAAATGTCCTGTATCCACGTTTCCGATTTGTGAAATTCTCGGTTTTGCGGTTGACTGTGCCGATGAAACCCTTCCCGAACTTATTATTTCCTGGTCCTTTATAGTAATTATATATTATGTTACGACGAACATATCCAACGGTTGTTTTGTCCAAATTCAATTTCGTTAGTACTCTGCTGCAAATCAGCAACTACAAGTGAACACTAAAGTCTTAAAGATTAGTCGATACTTAACAACTTTCAAAACGTAAAATTATTCGGCGGTTCAAATTTATCTGTTTATATATACGATGCGTTCATCGATATTGTACGACTATTTCACTCGAATGACAGATCGCTAAATTCCTAGCGAATTAATTTAAATATTTTTTTTTGCATAATTTGAACCTAGACGACGGATACGGTCATTTTCCATCGTCCAAGTGTTCACCTGGACGATGGAAAATGACCGTATCCGTCGTCTAGGTTCAAATTACCATGGCGGTTCGAATAAAATTTTTATTATTTTTCGATGTAAATATTGACTTGGACGACGGATATGTCGTTTTCCGTCGTCCAAGTGTTCACTTGGACGACGGAAAACGACATATCCGTCGTCCAAGTCGAAATAACATGGCGGTTCGATTTGCCGCCTCAATTTTCGGCGCCGCTTGAAATTCCACTTAGACGACGGAAAACACTGTTTCCGTCGTCTAAGTCAACATTTATGGCGGTGAAACGGCCCGCCCATTTATTTGGCGCCGGTTCGAAAAAATTTGACTCTTCACTTAGACGACGGAAAACACTGTTTCCGTCGTCTAAGTGCACTTAGACGACGGAGAATAGTGCTCCGTCGTCTAAGTGAAACTCTATATAAGGAGGAGCACCCCCCCTCATTTTCTCATCATTCCATCTCCTCCTCTATACTCTCCTCTCCTCTCTCTCTCACTCCGGCGATCCTCCTCCGGCGACGCTCCGACGACCAACTTTCCGGCGTGGTTCCCCCTCTCCGACGACTCGATCAACTCCCCGATATTCCCGAAAACTCCGATTCGGTACATTTTTATTTTTCCCTTATTAAAATAATTTTCATTTAATTAATTAATAAAATTCTAAATTTAATTAATTAGTAGAATTTAATTTATTACTTAGTTTTAAATATTTAATAAATGATTAATTTATTGTAAATTTATTGTTATTAATTATATTTAGATTAATTATTGTTATTAATTAAATAAATGATTACATATTGTTATTAATTAATTAAATGGTAAATTATTGTTATATATTAATAATAATTAAATGAATAATTGTAATTACTTGATAATTTATGAAATGTTTAAATATTATTGTAATTATTTATTAATTAGTTGCATAATTAAATAAATATGAGATTAAATTAATTAGTAGTACGTGTTCGATTTAAATTTAGTACATAGGCTTGGTGTAATTAAGTCGCACTCTTTGGAATAGATGGCGCCTCTTTTCCTTGCTTATCTCCTTAACCCCTCGTGATGTGTGGATTTCATCACCGCACACCATAACCTAAGTGAAGTTATGGACACGAGGTTGAGGGCGGAGTTTGCAAAGGACTTGAGGGAGTGTAAATTTTCGAAAAATTGGCCGAATGTCGGACATGGTGTCTAGAAACGGGTTATGACTGGTGACAGGATTTGGACTAAGAAAGACTTTTGTCGAAATTAGTCCTGCCTCTCGCGTTATCTCTATCCCTAACTGGCCATGTTTTTCGATTTAACCAAGGCTGATTAATTGAAAATTTACACTTTATCGCGCGGGTCGCACGTCTATTGAACGACCGAAAATGCCAAGCTAGTGTACTCTATTTAAATCTTAAACGTACTTAATTAATTAGCGTAAATTTTTAAGTTGTAATTATTATGGTAAGTAGGTACGCGTATTTTAACACCGTACTCTTAGGTTTAAATGGCTCCGCCAAAGACCACATCCGGCAAGAAGAAAGCCCAACAGGAGTCAGAAGATGAGATGCTCCAAATGTTGGCGGCCCAAGTCGGTTGGGTTCAACCACAGGACGACGCCCTCAATCCGGGGCCTTCTGGGGAAATTCCCTCTGCCCCATTTCTCTCAAGCGGTGATGACGTCGACCCCTTTTCAACTCCGACGCCCGGTACCGCTTCAACGGGAAGTACTCAGGCGTCTTCGACGGCCGATTCTATCATGTACAGCGCCCGCCGTAAGCAAAGGAGGGCCCCCACTGACCCCCAACCGAAAAAGACTCGGGGTCTCGTTAAAGGTGGAAAGGCGGAGAAAATTTGCAAGGCGACCGGGAGCAAGATCGCCTTGCCCTACGACGAATTCACCGGTGGCCCTCCCACACCTCAGCTAGCAAGTCTCTCGGCTCATAGCATTGGGTCGATTGTTCGTAACCGGGTTCGTATCACTGCCCCTACTTGGAGGGAGGTGCCGGATTCGGAGAAGGCGAAAGTCTTTAAGGATCTTTCGGTACGTAATACGTACAATTTTAGTTATTATATACTATTTTTAATATTAGTTATATATAATTTTATAATATATACGATTATAATTTCCAATTTATTTCTGATAGGAACAATTTACGGTGGATCCGGATCCGGCGATGTTGAGGCATATCAACCAAACCGCCAACAACATCTTCAAAGATTGGAAGTACAGGCTCCATCAGTACTTCCGAACTAACGGTCCCGTGCCTCCCCCCGAAGAGCTGCGTGGGGATAGAGAAGATGAGTGGGAGTGGTTGTGTAACCACTTTGCCGATGAGCAATTTCAGGTGTTAATTTACTTTTTTTATTTCAATTAAGATAATTGAATACTCTAAATTTTAGTTACTTATAAATTTTTTAATGATTTCATTATGTTGTCTAACAGAAATTCTCCGGTGTCAACAAAGCCAACCGGGGGAAGAAGGACAAGCACCATACTTCCGGCGCCAAGCAACTCATTCAAATTGCCAAGGAGCACAGGGATAAGGGCTCCAAACACCCTTATCTCGATGCAAGCGTAAGCGCGTACGTGACGCCTGGGCTCGATAATGAAGCGAGTCAACGCGGCGTAAGTCATATATATATATATATATGTGTGTGCGCTAATAATTATAGTAATTATTATTTAAATATTATTTCATTATAATAAATTTATTATTCTTTTGTAGGCAAGAGTGATAGAGCGTGCGCAGGAAGAATTGGCTAACACTCAGCTTGCGTTCCCAGATGTGCCGCTAGAAGACCTGCCTCCTCTATCTGTGGAGAGCCAAATAGCAATTGCGGATGAGGTCTACGGTCGTAGAGCTGGCAAGGAGGTTAGGCACTTCGGGCCTAAGGTGGTTCGAGATTTGTCGACCTCTGAGTCATCATCTACGGGAGGTTCGGGGCGGCGGAGAAGTTCTCAAGCTGCGGCAGCCTATGAAGAGGCTCGAATCGCACGGGAGAAGAATATTGCCATGCGCCAAAGAATGGACCAGCAAGACGAGCGAATAGCCCAACTCATCGCCCTTATGCAACAAGCTCAAAGACAATGTCAACCTCCTCCGAACCCATTCCCCGACGACGACGACCCGGCTGGAGGCGGAGGACGAGGCGGCGCATCTGCTCCTCCAGTGTTTTAGCTAGCTAGTAGTTTATTATTTCGTTTCTTAATTTCCGCATTACGAACAATATTTTCATTTTTAATTATGGGTTTTTTCGATTATGTATGTACAAATTAATTTTAATTATTTTATTAATTTAGTGTATTTAATTAATTTAATTAATTTTTTTTCAATTAATATTAATAATATTTTTGAATTTAATTTTTTTTTAAAAATTAATTTTTCACTTAGACGACGGAGAAATTAATCCCCGTCGTCTAAGTCCCCACATGGGCCACGGACGTTGTTAGCTTGTCCGTGGCCCAGGTGGTGACTTAGACGACGGAGATTAATGTCTCCGTCGTCTAGGTTACTACCTGGGCCACGGAGAAGTTAACAATCTCCGTGGCCCAGGTGGTGACCTAGACGACGGGGATTAATGTCTCCGTCGTCTAAGTCACCACCTGGGCCACGGAGATTGTTAGCTTCTCCGTGGCCCAGGTAGGAACTTAGACGACGGAGATTAATGTCTCCGTCGTCTAGGTCACCACCTGGGCCACGGACGTTCTCCGTGGTCCAAGTGAACTTGGACGACGGAGATGAAATTCTCCGTCGTCTAAGTACTTAGACGACAGCACTTGGAGCACGTACCTTGGACGACGGATTTTCCGTCGTCCAAGTACTTAGACGACGGAGACTGTCACTTAGACGACGGAAATGCTCCGTCGTCTAAGTCACTTTTTCTTGTAGTATATGCCACAAAAATCAAACCGTGGGCACCAATCCCATTCGGATTTCTCAATATATCAACAGTAAAGTAAAACAATAAATATATCTGTACTTTACTGAAATCCGGAGTAAAATCGTATAATATATACAACAGAATACTCAGAGCGACCTCTAATGTATAATCATATAAGTATACCACAGAAGGTAGAACAATAAACCTACTGGAAGAAACAAGGTAGCTCGAGCACTATGCCTCCGACCATGACGTGCGACACCAGAATCCGAACTGCAAACTGGGCACGGAAACCGAAAAGCCCAGGGGAAAGACATGAAAACTGTTAGAGTGAGTGGACGAAAATAAATGTCTTTCACCAGTTGATATATATGTTTAAAATAACATATGCGAGTCCAGGTAAATAAAAATAACAAAGTACAAGAGGTAAACTCATACTCCTCCAGCATACTGAGTATGCAAGTAAAAATCCCACGGGGTCACTCATGGACACATCTGTGCTAGTACAGTCCGAATCACGGGATCCCAGACCCACACGTGATTCTAAGCCAGAAATGCGGTTCCGGGGAAACGCCCCTCGCCGGTCAGGTCGGGGTAACGCCCCTCCTGGGAGCCTACCATCGGGGATCAGCCGAGAGGCAAGTGTATCGATACAACAACGTAACTGAGACTGTACTCTGTGAAAATCAAATCATAAACAGTTCGATGCAAATGCATGAAACAACATATAAGTGTATGTATATTCGTATACGTATATCCGTATATGTATAATCATAAAACACATGCTCATGTAATCCAAAATCTCATACGCATGCTCAAGTTCGTAAAACGTGTATAAAGACTCGCATACAATCCGTGAAAAGAAATGTCCACTCACAAACTAGCGTAACGCAGTTCGCGTTAACCCGTGATCCGGCGGAAAGTCCATCGCCAAACAAACGATCACGAACCCCTGAATAATCACAAAGTCCATTACTCAAAGTCATAACTCGACAATTCAAAGCAAATCACGAGAAACCACCGTTCTCGGAAACACGTAATCCGATTACAACAAACTGTCGGAAATCCGAAAATCACACCTCAATACCTCGCTGTAAGTTCGGATGCTCAATTCGAAAAACGAACCTCCCCACTTTGATCGGGGCGCGATTTCGAGTGAAAATACATGCAACTTGTCGAAAATCCCAAAAAGTCAAACTGTTGACCGTTGACCGCCGTTGACCACGGCGGCGCAACCCGAACTGAAATTTTCCCGGCGGAGCAACCTCTATTCCACTCCAAATCTCCTACTGAGCAACTTTCTCAACTGCATCAAAGGCCAATTCTCACTCTAACTAGGTCAATTTCAAGCAAAACCTAATTGCCTCACAAATTTCAAATCCAAAATTCTCCAAGCACAATCAAAATTAGAACTCCATACTTACATGGTTAGAATCATGGTGATGAGAGCTTCAAAACCCAGTCCTTGTTTGAGCTCAACTCGGCCGAAATTGAAAACCACCATTAACCCCAAAAATCTCAAACTTTGGTTCAAAGTTTCTCTCTCCACCGTGAGCTATGCCGTGATTGGTGGCTGGAATTGAAATGAGGGGAGCTAGGCGAGTCGAACGGGGTATGGGTTAGGCCGTGGGGTGGCCGGAAGGACATCGTCGCCGGTGAGCCGTACGGCGTCGCGCCACCTTCTCTCCACCGAGCTTGACTCGGTCAAAGCACACTGAATTCCAGGTTTGACTTTCCCATTATAGAAACTTCACTATTTATAGCTTTCCCAATTAGGAAACTTCCATAATTATCCATTTCGACGAACTTTAAATATCCGTAACTTACATGTCGTAATTCCGATTCCGATAATTCTCGCGGCAACAAACTCGACTCGACATGTTCTTCAATTTTCACCCAAAGTCAAAGACATCGACCAAACCGATAAAAAGTCAACGGTTCAAACCAACACATATTTAAACCGACTAAATAATCAACAATCGGAAATATTCACAACTTAATCTTCATAACTCAGAATAATGCTCTGAAAGTTCCCACGAGCTCAAAATTAAATTCTCAACAACTTCCGTGAAGAAGCCGAAACCAAATTCTCGTCCGGTAATTTAGTCGTTAACAAATCTACCATTTAAATCCGATTTCGTCGAAACTTCAAATATTCATAACTTATTCATCGGTCGTCCAAATAACGATCCGGAACCGCCCACGAACTCGAAATCACACGTACAACGACTCTCGAGAAGAGACCCAGATCCAATTCTCGGCCAATAATTTAGTCGTTAACAAAACCGGCAATTCAAACACTGTCGTAACCCTGCGACTACACGCAATCTCGTAGATCAAGCTGATTCCACCGCTGATTCTGTTCTGGGTCGTCACAAATCCACCCCCCTTAAAAAAATTTCGACCTCGAAATTTCTGAGTCTGCCGACCAAAAGTAGGAGCACTGCCTCTGCATACTGCTCAACTGCCCAGTGGCTACGTCAACTGAACAACTCTGATAACAAACTCGACAATAGGAGATAGCTCAGTGCTGAAATCCCTGTACCCTCAAATCACGAATCTGAACTGGCTCTACACAAGCGCCAAGTGTTCCTGCATAAGGAACAGGTAGGGTACACAACACGTAGCAAACCTGAAACACAGTTCCGCCACACGTCAAATATAGGCGATGCCGAACCATACGGCATAACACAAACTCGCCTACGACCCCATCTGGATCAAAACAATATGGCAAATCACAACTCAGTTTACACACATCAACATAGCTCAAACATCAAACTCGGGCAATTATCAACCCATTTCTGCTAATCTGACAGTCTGTGGTAGCACATTCCACAAAATCAGAATCAAACGTCAACTCAAACTCAAACCAAACTCACTACAGCACAATGGAGTACAACATCGTTCCTCAAAACGACATCACGCAACATCAAAATCATAGTGGTCAGCAAACTGGTACTGCATGCAATCTCGAACAGTTGAACTGCTGGTCCCAAATCCTCCGAAACTGCAATACCGAGGTCCACAATATGCGCTCCAAGGTCTGAATAGTCCTCAAAGATCGCCCACCAATCTGAGGATAATAACCGGTACTAACTTGTAATCTGGTCCCCAATGCTCGCTGCAAAGCTTGCTAACACTCTGTTGTAGTTGATTATCTCGATCAGCGAACTAGAACACAGGTACACCACGTGAATGGCCATCCTCCGTCAAACACAGCTATGCCACTGAAATCCTTTCCCGAAAGTACAAGGAAAAGAGCTAGGTTCATCAAATAGTCCACAATGGCCTGACAACTGGTACCACAAGCCGAAGTGCATACTGGCACACAAAACCACAGTGACAAACTCCAACTACTCATCGGAAATCCCCAATGGCTAAAACTTCTCGGCAAGTCTCTGCCTCCTAGCCATTGCCAGTCGACAAATGTGGCATCTGCACAAACAAGCTGCTATATTGCTCTTCATGCTACGTCACGAGTAGTAAACTCGAAGTGTCTGATACATCTTCGCATCACTAGCGCCAAATGCGCGCTAAACAATGAGCTTCAACATCATCACACTCAAACTCAGCTCCCGTAGCGCATAACTCGGCTAACACGGAAACTCGAGCAACACTCACATGAAACACTGAAGCTCCCGACTTCCGACTGAATGCATCAGCAACAACATCCCAGACGGATGATCAAAGTACAACCTCTAGCCTTTCCCAAACAAGCTCAAAGGTGCAGCTATAGTCGTTAGTTGACCCCATCCATCTACACTGCCTCAAGCCCAAATCTGGCCGAAAATGCAAGTGGATGAAACTCAAGTGATCAGTGTACGTCCTACACTGCGCTGCAAGCCATAGCAGTAGTGTCTCGAACTCTCCGATGATAACATAAGGACAGCTACACCCAAAACATACATAAGATACGTAGCTACATAAGGTTTCCACTGCCCGAAACCATGAGCCACCGCTCTGCTACACAGCATCAATACACAACCAAATCCAAACCTCGATGCATCGCCATAACCCACGAACTCGTCGCGGTAGTTAGGTAAGGTCAAAACTGAAGCAACGGTCAACCATCCTTCAGGAGTAAGTAACTCTCCTCGCGTGCATCGAACCACTGGAACTTGATGCCTTCTTCGTCATTCCGGAAAGTAGAGTGGCGATCCGGGAAAATCCTGCACAAGCCGTCAATCATAGCCTGCCAAACCCAAGAGACCCTTGATCTCTGGTATAATGGTAGAACAATCCCTAAATCCACACGACTTCTAACTGGTCAGGATCCACGTCACTCACCCGGATAGCATCACATAGCCCAAAATCTTCACGCTAATCAGCCAAAACTCACACTGGCCGAACTTCACAAACACCTGGTCATCTCGCAAATTCCGCAAAACTGCTCACTATTGCTTCAGGTGCTGGCCCACATTCCTGGAATACCTCAGGACGTAGCCAACGAACATGACCGCAACCTTGTCCAGAAACCGTCTGAACACATAGTCCATCAAGTCCACACGATCTACGGGGCATTGGTCAACCAAACAGCGTGACCAAGAACTCCTGATGCCCGCACCGAGATCCGAAAACTGTCCTAACCACATCTGACACATCGAACCTCAACTAATGGTATCCGGACCCAAAATCAATCTTCAAAAGACTGAAGCTCCCTTGAGCTGAACAAATCACTCGTCAATCCGAAGCGGAGGATACTCGCTCTCCTCTGAAGCGAATCAGGCTTCCGGTAGTCAACGCACCACCACGTCGAACCCTCCAACATCCGTACAAACAATGCAAGAGCACACCACACAAATACGCGGGATCGTATGAAATCTCCTGAAACCTCCTCCAGCAACTCCTGGAGTCGAAACTGTAGCTTTATCAGCTCTGCTGGCTCCAAACGACAAGATGTCGGTAAAATGAGTCCAGCGCCCGGTACAAACTCAATAGTGTAGTCGGTCTCCCGAACTGGAGGAACACCTGGTAACTCCTCCGGAACACATTTGGAAGCTCGGGAACCACCTCAACATCAACAATGTCGGGCACAGCAACCATAGTATCCACAACATGAGCTAAGCAACAACATAATCTGTCTCCATCATCCGCTCGACCATCACCGCGAAACAGTATCTCGGGAAAATCTGGTCGTCGAAACACAACCACCTTCTCGAGGCACTCGAACACAGCCAAATGCATCGTCAGTAAGTCCGTACTCACAAACACACCAAAACCATGATATCAAGCTATAACAGATCCGCAGCTAAGCCATATCCTCCAACAAGGATCTGGCAACCTCCGGATGGATGCAACACTCTCCAAAACCTCGGAAGTGGAGATGCAGGTACAATAGCCATGGATATCAAACAATAGTAACCTCGGAGAAAAGTCTGTCCTCAAACAAGGTCGTGGCACGAACTCCAACATGCCTAACTAGCTGCCCACGTCAATAGCGACTTACTGAATAACTCATTAAAGGGTACATTGGTCAAACTTCAGGAATAACATGAGGATCTCCTTGTGAACTCTGAGCTGTCGAATCGCAAACACAGCTGGCTGAGGGCGCTCCCTCGCAATGTGACCCACCTGGTCACCACAATGGTAACTGAGAGTGCGCCTCGAACACAAATCACCGCAACACCTGCTGCGTGATAGGAACACCAACGATCGCCCAAACTCTTGCCACAGGAACAAATCCGCTACTCTGTGATCTCCGCCATCGCCAAACGGATCCTCTGCTGCGTTCTGATAACTCTCAACATAATCAAAAAGACCACAGCCTGATGAAGTCACTAATCCCGAAGTGTCGGAACTCAACCTCATCAAAATCTCGACTAAGTCCACTTTCCTCAAACCAACACATCGAAAACCGCGTACAACTTTCCTTCTCAATAGCCTCGCCACTGAGTGCAGCACACTAAGCTCCTCACGGCTATCTCGAGGCACATCAATCAGACTCTCTCTGATGCTCAGGTTCAAATTCGTCTCGAACCTCGTACACTGCTTCCTTTGAAGCCACATAACTCGTGCAAATAGGGACAAACTTTTAAACAATGCATCTCTGCCTCAGGTGGGTAACACTCCACATTCGAATGCTGGGTAGCCTGATTAAACCATTACCGTATAAACAACACCCTGAATGTAGGTCATGGAGTCGCAACAGGAACTCAAACAATATCAGCCCACCAAATACAATGATCTGACTCAGGTAAACATCAACTGCCACAAATCTCAGCTCTGAGGAAACATGTAGACGCTCATACACATACAACCAGGCAAACCGTGCCACACAATTCTCTGAACTCAGAATACTCATCCAAATCCACAGTTCTCTGGAAAATCGCGCGTCGATTGATCCTCAATAGGATCCACAACCGTACCGACACAGAAAACACGTCAAGGAGGCATCCTAATGAATAAAACATCGTTCACAACAAGTGGAACGTAATCATGGAACTTCAAATATTTGAAAGCATACAACACCCGGAATATTGATGATTATCCGCCGGCCGGTCGGGTCACCATTCCAGACATGCTGTACATTCTCAAATATCCTTAGTAAACACGACTACAGAAGTCTACAGAACCTATAACCTAATGCTCTGATACCAAGCTGAAAGGACCCAACCTCGATTTAGCTCCCTAAACCGGAGTCAAAGCCTTTCGAAAACACGAACCAACAAAAACCGTAAAAATTTCGGCAGAGTTTCGTTACTAACGTGGAATTACCATAACCTGCACGCGGAAAATACACTTCATCCTATGCCACAAAAATCAAACCGTGGGCACCAATCCCATCCGGATTTCTCAATATATAAACAGTAAAGTAAAACAATAAATATATCTGTACTTTACTGAAATCCGGAGTAAAATCGTATAATATATACAACAGAATACTCAGAGCGACCTCTAATGTATAATCATATAAGTATACCACAGTAGGAAGAACAATAAACCTACTGGAAGAAACAAGGTAGCTCGAGCACTATGCCTCCGACCACGACGTGCGACACCAGAATCCAAACTGCAAACTGGGCACGGAAACCGAAAAGCCCAGGGGAAAGACATGAAAACTGTTAGAGTGAGTGGACGAAAATAAATGTCTTTCACCAGTTGATATATATGTTTAAAATAACATATGCGAGTCCAGGTAAATAAAAATAACAAAATACACGAGGTAAACTCATACTCCTCCAGCGTACTGAGCATGCAAGTAAAAATCACACTCATGGACACATCCGTGCTAGTACAGTCCGAATCACGGGATACCAGACCCACACGTGATTCTAAGCCAGAAAGGCCTCGGTTCTGGGGAAACGCCCCTCGCCGGTCAGGTCGGGGTAACGCCCATCCTGGGAGCTTACCATCGGGGATCAGCCGAGAGGCAAGTGTATCGATACAACAACGTAACTGAGACTGTACTCTGTGAAAATCAAATCATAAACAGTTCGATGCAAATGCATGAAACAGCATATAAGTGTATGTATATTCGTATACGTATATCCGTATATGTATAATCATAAAACACATGCTCATGTAATCCGAAATCTCATACGCATGCTCAAGTTCGTAAAACGTGTATAAAGACTCGCAAACAATCCGTGAAAAGAAATGTCCACTCACAAACTAGCGTAACGCAGTTCGCGTTAACCCGTGATCCGGCGGAAAGTCCCTCGCCAAAAAAACGATCACGAACCCCTGAATAATCACAAAGTCCATTACTCAAAGTCATAACTCGACAATTCAAAACAAATCACGAGAAACCACCGTTCTCGGAAACACGTAATCCGATTACGACAAACTGTCGGAAATCCGGAAATCACACCTCAATACCTAGCTGTAAGTTCGGATGCTCAATTCGAAAAACGAACCTCCCCACTGCGATCGGGGCGCGATTTCGAGTGAAAAGACATGCAACTTGTCGAAAATCCCAAAAAGTCAAACTGTTGACCGTTGACCGCCGTTGACCACGGCGGCGCAACCCGAACTGAAATTTTCCCGGCGGAGCAACCTCTATTCCACTCCAAATCTCCCACTGAGCAACTTTCTCAACTGCATCAAAGGCCAATTCTCACTCTAACTAGGTCAATTTCAAGCAAAACCGAATTGCCTCACAAATTTCAAATCCAAAATTCTCCAAGCACAATCAAAATTAGAACTCCATACTTACATGGTTAGAATCATGGTGATGAGAGCTTCAAAACCCAGTCCTTGTTTGAGCTCAACTCGGCCGAAATCGAGAACCACCATTAACCCCAAAAATCCCAAACTTTGGTTCAAAGTTTCTCTCTCCACCGTGAGCTATACCGTGATTGGTGGCCGGAATTGAGATGAGGGGAGCTAGGCGAGTCGAACGGGGTATGGGTTAGGCCGTGGGGTGGCCGGAAGGACATCGTCGCCGGCGAGCCGTACGGCGTCGCGCCACCTTCTCTCCACCGAGCTTGACTCGGTCAAAGCACACTGAATTCCAGGTTTGACTTTCCCATTATAGAAACTTCACTATTTATAGCTTTCCCAATTAGGAAACTTCCATAAATATCCATTTCGACGAACTTTAAATACCCGTAACTTACACGTCGTAATTCCGATTCCGATAATTCTCGCGGCAACAAACTCGACTCGACATGTTATTCAATTATCACCCAAAGTCAAACACATCGACCAAACCGATAAAAAGTCAACGGTTCAAACCAACACATATTTAAACCGACTAAATAATCAACAATCGGAAATATTCACAACTTAATCTTCATAACTTAGAATAATGCTCCGAAAGTTCCCACGAGCTCGAAATTAAATTCTCAACAACTTTCATGAAGAAGCCGAAACGAAATTCTCGTCCAGTAATTTAGTCGTTAACAAATCTACCATTTAAATCCGATTACGTCGAAATTTCAAATATTCATAACTTATTCATCGGTCGTCGAAATAACGATCCGGTATCACCCACGAACTCGAAATCACACGTACAACGACTCTTGAGAAGAGACCCAGATCCAATTGAAAGGACCCAATCCCGATTCAGTTTCCTAAACCGGAATCAAACCCTTTCGAAAATACGAACCAACAAAAAATTTTCAAAATTTCGGCAGAGTTTCGTTACTAACGTAGAATTGCTTAAACCTGCACCCTGAAAATAACACTTCATCCTATGCCACAAAAGCTAAACCGTGGGCACCAATTCCATCCGGATTTCTCAACATCAATATAACCAACAACAGTAAATAAACTGTACTATGTATATATGTATATCCGTGGAAATCCGCATAACATGTATCAGAATGTATCAGAGCGACCTCTAAAGTAAAACATATACAATATATACATCAGTAGGCGAAATAAGGACCTACTGGAAAAACACAGGTGACTCTGATCACTAGCCCCCAAACCGCGACGTGAAACACCAAACCTGAACTGCAAACTGGGCACGGAAACCGAAAAGCCCAGGGGAAAGACAATAAACACGTTAGAGTGAGTGGACGAAAATAAATGTCTTTCACCAAGTAATATATACATATAAAATCATATGCGAGTCAAAAGCGTGAAAATCAAATGCTACGTGAGGAGACTCTGGCTACCACTCATGTACAGAGCATGCAACGTAAAACATATCGCGGAGACTCTCGTGGGCTTCCACGCGATAGCACAGTCTGAATCACGGGATCCCAGACCCACACGTGATTCTAGCCAGAAAGGCCTCGGGTCAGGATATCTGTCCCCCCCGGAGCGTACTCGGGGATCAGCCGAGAAGCCAATGTGTATCGATACCACAACATAAACTGAGACTGTACTCTGTGTAAACCAAATCATAAATCTTTTCTATGCACATGCTTAAAACAGAATATGTACGTATATGTATATATTCGTATACGTATATTCGTATAAACATAATCGTAAAACACATGCTCGTAAAATCATAATCAATCCGCATGCTCAAGTTCGTAAATCATAAATAAAGACTTGCAATCAATCCGTGAAAATAAAGTGTCCACTCACAGACTCTCGAAACGCGCACACACGCTACACTCGTGGTCCGGCGGAAGATCCCTCGCCTGAAGCACGATCACGATCCAGATCTCGATCTCGATCTCCTGAAGATTCATAAAAAACATAACTGATCAAAATCGTAGTCTACAACACTGTACTGATGCACGGAAACCAACCGTTCCCGGAAATACGAAATGCAGTGCAAAATGAATTACGGAAATCCCGAAATCCCCACTCGAAATCTCGACTGAAAATCGGCTAACCAAATCAACCCGAAAACCTCCATACGATAACCAGGGCGTGATTACGAGAAAAATGACACTAATTACATCGAAATCTGAAAAGTTGACTTTTTCCTCGCCGTTGACCGCCGCCGGCGGCGGCGGCGCGCCGTCAACAGTGAAATCCCACGGCGGGAAGCTCCAGATCAGATCAGCTCAACCATGCAAACATCTTTCTCTTCTACCTCACAGACCAATTCTCTCCCTAACCCATTCAATTTCAACGAAATGCAACCGGATAACCCACCGGAAAATCCATTCGGGTCCGATTCAAAACTCCACCAATTCAAAAACAAATCACATGGTAAGCTTCCTTGGGGCAAGGCAAGTCAAAGCCCTCACCCCTCGGCCACCGAGACTCACCGAAAAACGTCCCCCCGTTTGGTGCGATTTCCGGCGAGCTAACCCGAATCGGGTTCCACAAAACCCTCACCAATTCCCATCGAATCAAAGCCACACATACACGAAATCACAAGAGACATCGAACTATACCTGTCCCGTGGTGAATGGTGGCCGGAATCCGGTCGCCGGAGGTGAAATCTGAAACGGGAAAGTCACCCTTCTCTGGTCAACGGTCAACCCTTCCAAAAAGGGAAAGTCAAAGCCAAACTGAAATTTTCGACGATTTACGACTATTTTCCGACTTTTCGATATTTATACCCGTCCCTCAGGTCGATCAACGGTCCGGAATGAATATACGATGTGATTCGGATAAGCTCGAAACAATCGGATAAACTCGTCGGAACCCGAAACTTCAAATAATCATAAAATATTCCTCAGTTATCGGAAAAATCTTCCGAAACCGCCCACGGGCTCGAAATCACGTACTCTACAATTTCTGTGAAGACACCCAACTCAAATTCTCGACTGAAAACATAGTCGCGAATCGAATCGATAAACCACACAATATCGTAAAACTGCGACTATAACCAAATCTCGAGAATCGTGCCAAACACACATCTGATTCTGGTTCGGGTCATCACACCAATTCTCGGCTAATAATTTAGTCGTTAACAAAACCGGCAATTCAAACACTGTCGTAACCCTGCGACTACACGCAAACTCGTAGATTAAGCTGATTCCACCGCTGATTCTGTTCTGGGTCGTCACATGGCTCAAAACGGCGATGATGAGGATCGACACCATAGGGGTTTTGAAGCCCATGGGATGGTGAGTCGAACCCATGTAGTCTCGGCCCTTTCCATGGTTGGTGGTGGCCGATCAGAGGAAATGGATTCCAGCAAGGTTTTTGAACTTCATGGTGAGTTTTGGACATTTTTCGGTTAGAATTGGGCTTAAGATTGAACTAGAATGTCGTTGGAAATGTTGAGATCTTTAATTTGACATATATGTTGAAGATTTTTGTGCCGATGGGTTTCTAGCCGCGCCGGCGGCTCTACGCGTCGCCGTGTGCGGTGGAGGTCTAGTGATGTGGAATTTTCGACAAAGTTTTATGTCGTTTTGCTCATTTTAGCGTGCCAAACACAATGAAGAGGTTTATATTTGGTTATGACCTTGATAAATTTGGGCGAGTATTTAATCAGACAATTATCAGTCTAATTCACGACAAAGTTAAAGGACGCTTTGGTTATCAGTTTAATTGCGAGTCGTTTGATATTTGAGATTTGTTTGCGAGTCTTAAAAGTGAGGGATTACAAGAAATTGAATTCAGAATTTGGTTGAGTCAGTAATTTATTAGAAAATACGATATTTGAGTATACGAGATTCTCGATGTTATACTCACCACATGACGATCTTAGCTATTCAATATGAACCTGATGATCAAATATTAATTTTAATCATGATTTCAGGATATTGAGTTAGCTGGCGTGACAGATGAATTATTGTGCCGTTTGGCAGGTTTCAGCGTTGTAATTATCCTGGCAAAATGCTGTGAGTGGACACTTTATTTTTACAGTTAATAAGCGAGTCTATTTATTATTATATTATATTCAGTTTAATTTTCAGTTCTAGTTCAGTTTGTACTTTTAGTATATATATTTTTGGAGGCTTCATTCAATTAGTTGTGCATCGATGCATTGGTTACTCAGCTGATCCCCGAGTGGCTCTTGGGAAGTAGCAGTACTTACCCCCTGGCATTCACGTCGTCTTTGTGTCAGGAATCACCGGACGACTTTAGTGGCTCGTGGTCAGAGGACCCCAGTCGCTACCTCCACTTGAGCACGATACTCGCGAAGGGTCAGGTGTTCCCCATCGACGTATCTTTTATATTGTATTTTCCGTAATTTCGACTCTCTACCCGATTTTGAAATTCTATTTATGGAATGACATGTTGTAGATTATATATATATTTTGGATTATTTTTGTCCACTCACTCTAACAATTTTTATGATTTTATGTGCCTTTTTCCTAGGCTTTTCAGTTTTATTTGCCCAGATTGCAGTGTGTATCATGAGGGTCTAGATGTCATTGAGGGCATTAGTCCACCAGTCAATTCCTTCAGCAGTAGGTTCCAGCTTACTGTCAGTATGTTTCTTGTGTTATGGAAGTCACTCTGGATACTAGTTCAGTATTATTGTCTCAGTGAAACTTTTGTGAATAGGTTGTCACTCGAATAGTTATTGAGTTGAGTTTCATTGTTTATGAATCAGTGTTTTTACTGGAGTTATGTTTTCAAATTTTTATTAATGTATCAGTTTTGATTTCAGTTTTATGTTGAGAAATCCGGATGGACATAGGTGGTCCACGGTATTGTTTGTGGGTTTATCTGCTGAGTGTCAGTGTTCTTTGTAGGTTTTTGGATGTCTCTTTCATAAGGGAAGTTATGTCAAAATTTTCACAGAAAGTCGTAGATTAGGGACTGTCATTAGGGCTTGATTTTACATTACTAGTTAATCTAGGGTCGGGTCCTTTCAGCGACGAAATATGTTTTGTCGTCTAAGTACTTACAGTACAATTGTTAGACGACGAAGCTTTGACGATGAAAATTTCATCGCCTAAGTACTTAGGCGACGAAAAAAACTACTTAGGCGACGAAATTGCATCCTCGCCTAAATGCATTATTCTAGTAGTGAGAGAGAGAGAGAGAGAGCTGGCTGCCAAGGTTGCTAAAGAAGAAAAACAACATGCAACATTGAGGAGAAAAGCTACTGAGATTAATGCCAATTTGAAGAAAAGAAAAGCTGCTGCAATCCAGGCTTTGAACAAGCAATGTGGAAAAAGGCCATTTCCTTTTATCTTGTCTTCGATCCTGGATTGAGTGCAGCTGAAAAAGGGAAAGGCTAAACTTACTGAACAATTATGTCAGAAAAGCAGTGATGAGGCAAGGTACAATACCAAAAGAAGAAACAATTGTCAGAGAGATGGTCAAGAAAGCTTTGTGAGTGATAATGTAGAGGAAGAGGACAAAATGAGGGTTCCGGAAGTGATTCTGGCAGAGAATATGAATTTTATGGTTA
This sequence comes from Geum urbanum, assembly GCA_946800695.1. Taxonomy (NCBI): domain Eukaryota; kingdom Viridiplantae; phylum Streptophyta; class Magnoliopsida; order Rosales; family Rosaceae; genus Geum; species Geum urbanum. The sequence goes on along the minus strand of OX326997.1, from coordinate 38,009,202 downwards.
TAGTGACTATGAGTTCAAGCTTGTAGATGAAATTGACTCAGATGATGATAGGGATTTTGTAGAAAATTTCTTAGGTCCTACAAATGTGGAGGACTATCAAGATATAGGGTATAGAGCTGAATGTTCAGATGATGGTGTAGATGAAGATGGTTTACAAAGTCTGTCTGGCTCTGACACAGAAAAAGATGGGGAAGGCACAGAGGTGACGGTGCAAAAGGTCAGAAAGGGATTCAAGCCTATTGCTTATATCATAAATGTTGCATGACTTGAAGAAACCTTGTTCAGACTAGGACATGTTATTCCCAATAGTGAGCAACTGAAAGAAGCGGTGAAGAAGTATGCCATCCAAAACAAGAAGGGAATCTAGTTTCATAGAAATAGTAAGACAAAGATAGAGGTGAAATGTCAACATGGGTGTAAATGTTTGCTGTATGCATTTAGGATTAAAGGCTATAGAGATAGTTTATTCTAAAACTCTTTATAATAGGAACATGAGTGTGCACCAATCTAGAAATATCATTGGTTCAACTAGAGCTTGTGATGAAGTTAAGGATGCATTGGCAGTTAATGATGGTTGGTCTAGAATAGGAATATAGACCAACATTATAAAGAACTATAACTTGAAAGTAGGCATCCAAACAATTGGCAGAGAGAGAAACAAGACAAAGAGGATGAATGAGGCACATTTTAGTGCTCAGTATAACAATTTGATGGGCTATCGGCAAGAGTTGTTGAGAAGCCATCTTGGCAGCATTGTTGAGATTAGAACCAGGATGGTTAAAGAGATTAGAAGATTTCACAGAATGTATATTTTCTTTACAGAAATAAAGGAGGGATGGATAAATGGATGTAGGCCTCTTATTGGATTTGATGGAACTTATCTGACAAACAAACTGCATAAAGGTCAACTTCTTACTGCAATCAACATTGATTCAAACAATGGGATACATTCCATTGTTTATGCAGTTGAAAAAATTAAGAATCAAGAAACATGGATGTTGTTCATGAAGCTGTTGAAGTTTAATTTGAAGAGTGAGATGCATGAAAGATACGCTTTTATATCAGATAAGCAAAATGGGCTAGACAATGCAGTGAATCATCACTTTTCTAAGGTTAAACATATGCATTGTATTAGACACTTCTACAAAACTTTAAAGGAAAGCATCCAAGAGAGGCTTTCAAGCAGTGTATATGGGAAGCATCTAGATCCACTAACAAGGTTTAGTTTGATAGGCATATGAATGATATGAAGATACATGATGTGGAAGCTTTCAATTTGTTTGTTGAGGCAGATAGACACCATAATCATTGATCAAGGGCTTACTTTAATGAAAGGGTGAAGTGTGATTTATCGTTGAACAATCTATGTGAGTATTAGAATAGTGTGTTGAACGCAGCAAAGGATGGGCCAATCATCACATTGCTCGAGAGGATTAGAATGGACACGATGACAGAAGGGTGGCAATTCATAGGTGGAAACATCTAAAAGGTCCAAGACAAGTCAAGTTAGTTAACAAGTAAATTCAGTGGGGATCCGCTTACACAGCTTATGAAGCTGGACAACATGAATTTCAAGTGATTGGATCTAGAGAACAAGGCAGTGTTCATTTAGTCAATCTGCGGCTGCATAAGTGTACTTGCAGAAGGTGGCATTTACGTGGCATTGTTTGTGCTCATGGTGTGACAACTCTTAGGAATAAAAACTTTGACCCCTACAATTACGGTGATGACTGCTTCAAGCCCTCCAAGTATGACGTAGCATACAACCTTGTGATCCATCCAATTGTTGGTCAAGAGGAATGAGAGGTAGTTGACTACCCAATAACTCCTCCTAAATTTAAAAAGCAATCAAGGATGCCCCAGAAAAGGAGAATATTAGAACCAGGAGAGAGGGTAGCATCACTACCAAGGGAACCTGTAACGACCTGTATCGTAATTGCACTTTGGCCTATTTACCGAGATTTATCATGACATAAATCGATATGAGTTCCTTCACGAGAGTTGTAGTGTACGTAATTTTAAGCTCGTGGGAGCTTTCAGAGGATTATTTCGAGTTACGTGGAATAAGTTATGAATATTTTTAGCCGTTAGATTTAGTTGTGTTTATCTGATTGGTTTCGATTCGTTTTGGACCGTTGATCGTTTTGGTCACGAGTATAAATATCAAAATACTCGTAAAATTGTTGAAAACTCACATTTGGGCCGAGTTGACCAGTTTTGACCCGTTGACTTTGGTTGACCCGCGTTAACCGTGGTTCACCGGAGAAATTCTTGACCACCGTCTGACTTTCTGATTCCGGCCACCTCAGGCCAAAAGCTTGGTATAGTTAGCTTCCTCTTGTAATTTCCTATAGATTTGAACTTGGTTTGAGTTGATTTAGTAGAGATTTGTGGGAGTTTGAACTCGGTGAAGTTCTTGGAACTTACCGGATTCGGGTTGCGGTTTTCGGCCAGTTTTGGGGTCGTTGGGGTTGGAGGTTTCGCTCCCCTCAACCCATAGATGCTTTTGGGTGAAGAAATTTTAGGATTGGGTGACGTTTGGAGCTGGCTGGAATCAATGGAGGCCGTGGCTTTCGAGCTTGATTCCAGCCACAGTGGTGGTTGGATAATGTTATGATTTTGAGGAAAAGTGTTGGGCTTGAGGAGAGGAAGATTTTGAGGTATTGGTCGCCGGAGTTGGTCACCGTTGGCGCCGTGCCGCCTCCGGCGGCGGCGGTCAATGGCGGAGCTCTGGCGAGGGTTGGCTTTTTGAGATTTTTAGAGATTTTTATACCATTTTGCTGGTAATCACGTCTTGATCGTAGTCGTGAGGTTTTTGAGTTAATTTGAGTATTCTATTTTGGGACGAGGGTTGTTTGGGTGTATTTTTGAAATTTTGCTATCCTTGTCGATATTTCGAGCGATACGTTTTTCGAGAACACTGAGTTCTTGACGTATTAGATCTGTATGTTGTGATTCTATATTTATTAATTGTATCCCTGTTATTCAGGTGATCGTGATCGAGTGTTTGGCGAGGGATCTTCTGCCGGACCTTAGAGTTAGCTTCGTACTGTGAGTGGACACTTTATTTTCACAGTTGATTTGTGAGTCCTGATTATGCATTTACGTTATGCATTTATGATTATACACTTTACGATTATGCATTATGCATATACAAGTATGCATTTTACGATTTTGCATGTGCATGGAAAGTATTTATGATTTGGTTTCCATAGAGTACAGTCTCATATATATAGGTAGCATCGATGCTTTGGCTTCTCGGCTGATCCCCGAGATGCTTCGGGAAGGTTATGACAAACGTCTGACCCGAGGTCTTTCAGACTTATAATCACGAGGGGGTCTGGGATCCCGTGATTAGACTATACTATGCGAAGGAGTTTGTGAGTGACCCCGCATGATTTTATGTGCATTTTTATGGATCAGAGAAAATGTACCTGGTCGGGATTTTCATGTGCATTGACTCGCATTATGCTTTTATGAGCATATATACTTATATGTTGGGAAAAGAATATTATTATTTTCGTCCACTCACTCTACCGTTTTCATTTGCCTTCCCCTAGGATTCTCGGTTTCTTTTCCCCAGGTTGCAGTTTGGGTTCCAGGGTTGCACGTCGACGGTGGAGGCGTAGAGTTCAAGTGACACTTTAGTTCGTGTAGGTTCTCAGTTTGACCTATTGGTTATATATGATGTGTATAGGCGTCGCTCTGAGTACTTATGTTATGTTTTCAGTTGAGTTTACTCCTGAATGTTTTTCTGGATTTCTTGTAAACCTTGTGGTTTGTTATATATGATGCTGAGAAATCCTGACGGGGAACGGAGCCCCACAATTTTTCTTTTGTGAAATATTCGAAGTGTGATTGTCTTTGCAGGTTCTAATTTTGGCTTTTTAAGGTCATGTTTTCGAAGGGGTTTGATTTCGGTTCAGGCAACTAAATCGGAGTCGGGTCCTTTCGGTTGGTATCGAAGCATTAGGTTTTAGGTTCTTTAGACTCTTGTAGTTATGTTACTAAGGATATTTGAGAATGTAAAGAATTTTCGGAGCGATGACCTGACCGGCCGACAGATAATTATCAATGCTCTAGAGTGTTGTATGCTTTCAAACATTTGAAGTTTCATGATTACATCCTTTCAATTTTGTGACTAATATCTTTTATCTTTAAGATGCCTCCTCGACGTGGAGTCCGTGCTGAACGGACTTGGGATCCTGATGAGGATCAACGTACGCATAACTTGCTTATGTGAATATTGCGTTTGGAAGAACGTATTGACCCTGTAGCTAAGGTTAGCACAGCGGGATCTTGAATAAACTTTTTGAATGACTTTGATCCATGTAGGAATTTGAGGTTCACTTTCAAGGAATAGACTTTGATTGGGCATGTCAAGTACAAGAGTTAGAGTTGCGATTCACAATTATCAAACTGGAATGTCAGTTTCCGATGAATGATTTGTATCTATTTACTTTTTCTACGTTAGTCATACGATTGTAATGATAAGATTAATCGACTTTAGACTTTCATGGCATGTTTACTTACATGGAATGGATTAGTTCATGAATAAGAATCAAAATCATTGGATATTATAAAGAATTGGTATGCGAAAAAATCATTTTCATTCACTTGTTTACCATCCATAAAGAAATGGAATAAGAATATTGCTAAATCTCATTGATGTTGTTCACCTTATCTCATGAATTGGAATAAAATTTGATTAGCAACATATCTACATATTAGCACGAGTCTTCAATTCAAATTGCATATTTACAGTAATAATCATCCTAAAATAGGATAGTAAGTAATCTAATTATCATAAGTCAAAATAGAAGATTATGAATATGGCTTTTGTTTTATAAATAAAGGACAATTTGGAAATTATGAATTTCAATTTGGGTAGTTTAGATATAAAAATTTGATTCCAGGTGATTTCATTCCAAATTCATACCCTCTTGTGTATCAAGTAGAGGGTTTCTTCAGGAATTGATTCTTGATGAAAATGTGGGCTCATTTTATTCCAAATTTAATTTACACAAGTAAACATAGTAATCAATCAGAATCGATTCCTAGCTGATTTTTCATACACATTCCAAGTAAGTAAACATGCCCTCAGTTTGTCTTTTGAACTCCAAGAAAGATTTTCGAGCTAGGTGATAGATGAGCTACTTTTCAGGCGATTCAAGTAAGTAGACTTTTGCTTCACACTGTTGCATATGCGAGTAACTCATTGTTATTATAATGCCGATCTTGCATGTGATTATGTTTTATAATTTCTGCTATTCTAGCAAGAATGTTATAAATGCTATGTTTTTGACTTCGTTCCTATTAATTCAATATGAAGTCATATTCCTTACGTTGAACTTCGTACATTCATGTTTATGACTCTTGAGTAACGTTAGTGAAAGGACCCAACCCCGATTCAGTTACCTAAACCGGAATCGAACCCTTCTGAAAATAAGAACCAACAAAAAATTTTCGAAATTTCGGCAGAGTTTCGTTACTAACGCAGAATTGCATAAACCTGCACCCTGAAAATAACACTTCATCCTATGCCACAAAAGCCAAACCGTGGGCACCAATCCCATTTGGATTTCTCAACATCATAATATAAACAATAAACTGTAATCATACTGTACTATATATAGTATGTCCGTGAAAATCCGTATAAACACGTATCAGAGTGTATCAGAGCGACCACTAGTATGAATATATACAATATACACATCAGTAGGAGAAACAAGAACCTACTGGAAAACACAGGTAGCTCAGATCACTAGCCTCCAACCGCGACGTGAAACACCTGAATCCGAACTGCAAATTGGGCACGGAAACCGAAAAGCCCAGGGGAAAGGCAAATGAAAACGTTAGAGTGAGTGGACGAAAATAAATATATGCCTTTCACCAGTTTATATACATACTCAATGTAAAACAGTGCGAGTTCGGAATACAACACACACATATATATAAACGGAGGTTGTCGGGCGACCTCTCAAGCCCGACGTCAGGTGAATCGCTCAAACCTGAAAGTGATAGGCCAGGGGACCACTCAACCCTGGCGGCACGCAGGGGACCACTCAACCCCGCCCAGAGGAATCTCTTAACTCTGGTCTAGAGGAATCTCTCAACTCTGGTACATCGATGTAATAAATGCCATCACTCATAAACATATAACAATACCTCCGAAAATAATATATATCTCAACATCGTATAATTTAAATATTGAAATCATAAAATCCACGAACTCGCAATTCAACAGTGAAAATATAAACTTGTCCACTCACAGATCTGCTAGCACGAACTCGTGCTAAACTCGTGGTCCCGCGGAAGCTCCCTCGCCTGAAGCACGATCACAATCTCGATCTCGATCTCCTGAATATACATAAACATAACTGATCAAAATCACAGTCCACAACTCTGTACTGAACCACGGAAACCAACCGTTGCCGGAAATATGCAATGCATTACAAAATGATAAACGAAATCCCCGAAATCTCCACTCGAAACCTTTGACTGAAAATCGGCTACCCAAATCAATCTGAAAACCTTTGGACGATAATCAGGGCGCGATTTCGCGAAAAACAACATTAAAAGCGTCGAAATCTGAAAAAGTCAACCCTCGCCGGAGCTCCGCCGTTAACCGCCGCCGCCGCCGGCAACGCGCCGTCAACGTTGGAATTTCACGGCGGAAAACTCCATAATTAAAGACCACATCCAGGCGAACCATTTTCATAACTACAACTCAAGCCAAATCCAACCGGAACCCAGCCAATTAACCCGAAACAGATCGGAAATCAGTTTTCCGGTGACCCAATCGAAACCCAACAATTCCTTAACCAAATCTGAAATAAATCACATGGGGAGTTGATATGACCAAAACATGCATTTAAATTAAACACATAAATCAACCATAAACAATTTAAAACCCTATAGATGTAGTATAATATAAGCAAGTAGGGATCGTTCTAAACCGGGGATTGAAGGGTGCATGCAATTCTTGTGTAATATGGGGGGTGTATGAGTTGATTTTAATTACCTAATTTTCTATCTAATTACTACCTAAAAACGTTGAAAAATATAGCAAGAAATTCTAGGACTCTAACATGCATCGACTCATAGACAAGCAAAACACATAAAAAGAATCCCAAAAAATCCCACCATAAATTTCGACAAAGATAAAACATAAGCTAATTATTTACATGTGATCATCATATTCAACCTAACTAATTTTCTCTACCTAATTAAGCTACCTTCAAAATTTATGCTCCTAATTCTTATTATTAACATGCCATGTGGTTTAAAGCTTAACGCCTTAAGATCTAAGAATCATTGAATAACTTCCAGGCGAAAGGTTAAAACACAATCATCCCGCACTACCCAACGCATTAAGAACTAGACATAGCATGCCTCAAACAAAACTAAGAACATAAACACATGGAAGATATACTCAAGTAAGTATTAAAAATCCAAAAAGATTCACCAAAACCCAATGTCAAACAAAAAGAGTACAAGAACAAAATATGACTACGGAGTAAATGGTTCATGGTTACAGTTTGAAGAAATCCCGCTTAACGCTGCAAACTCCCAAGGTGTAGATGACTCCAAGGATGGTGGTTCTCACTTGTATGGACTTAACGTGTGCAAGCGATCCGAGTGATGGTGGATGGCGGTGTTGTCAACTCCGTGCTTGGTCTTGGTGTTTGAGGGAGAGGTTGGAGAGTAATTTTGCAGAGCTTAGGCCTAGAATATGTGATCATCTGATTTGAGGCCGAGCCTCTTGTATTTATAGGCTTACAAGAATCATTCTCCTCCTAGAACAAGGTTTTCCTTCTATTTTCGGGCAGATCTGGCAGTCTGTAAAGATTTGCACTTTCCCGGAGTTGTAGATCTCCAAAAATTATGACTTTGGTGTCGTTGGAAAGAAGACTCAAATATATTTCCAACCATAGGTTAATCGCATCTTAACTTCTTCTGGTTCGTTCCCAGATGTCGTTCGAAGTTGGCCTATCTGCACAGGCAGATTCTGCTTTCCTTATTCTTCATGATTTCCTTCTTCTTTTGACTTTGGGAATCATTTTCCTACCAAATCTTGATCTCCACGAAATTGGCTGATTGGATCTTCATATTTGGGCTATATAAATGGTCTTCTAATTAATTGGACCCATTTTCATTTGTTCTTCTTCAAGATTCTTCCGGAAGCTTTCAAATCCTAGTCAACATAGGAAAGGTTTTCCTAGTCAACCAATGATTTCTTTTTCTCTTCAATTTTTCTTCTTTCTTCCTTGGAATTTCCAATCCATCTCTTTAGCCGAATTTGTTCCTTCCATTTTGCTAGCCTTTGAATGCTTATAGACTTCTTTACTCCGTCTCTTTTGGTCAACACCTGAAATTAACAAAATAAGTTAAAACTAATAAAACTAAGCAATTATCAAAGTAAAAATGTAGAGAAAATATATTAATTAATACGCCTAAAATGCGTAGATCAGGAGTACCGCCGAGGTGTGGGGAGGTGAAACCCCAACAACCTCCCCTCCAAAACTCGCTGGAGCATAGCTCCCCGTCACCGGCGAAAAATCCCAGTCGGCCTCGATTCGAACTCAACCCAAACGTGATCAATTCCATCCAAACCAAATACCATACCACTCGAAATCAAAAGGAGAAGCTAATTGTACCTTTCACGTGGCCGGAGGTGGCCGGAAAGTGGGTCGTCAGACGGCGAAGCCGAAACGGGAAACTTCTCCCTTTGTGGTCAACGGTCAACTTTCCAAAACGGGAAAGTCAAAGCTCGGTCAACGTCAAACAGTGTTTTTATGACTAATTCTCGACTATTCCGATATTTATACACGCGCCTCGGGTCGATTGACGATTCGAAATGGATAACCATCACGTTTCGGATAAACACGAAACAATCGTATAAACTCGTCGGAAACTGAAACTTCGAATAATCACAAAATATTCCTCGGTCATCGGAAAAATCTTCCGAACCCGTCCACGAGCTCGAAATCACGTACTCTACAACTTCCGTGAAGACACTAAACTCAAATTCTCAACCGAAAACATAGTCGCGAATAGAGTCGACTAACCACACAAATATCGTAAAACCGCGACTATGACCAATCTCGAGAATCGTGCTGAATACGCAACTGATTCTGGTTTGGGTCGTCACAAATCTACCCCCCTTAAAGAAATTTTGACCTCGAAATTTACGTACCTGTCAAGTGAACAGATGAGGATACTGCTCCCGCATGCGCTGCTCAGTCTCTTAGGTGGCCTTCTCAACTGAGTGGTTCTGCCACAAGACCTTCACCAGCGGAATCACACGGTGCCTCAACTCCTGCTCACGACGATCGAGAATCTGCACTGGCTCCTCCACGTACAAAAAATCCTCCCTGATCGGCAACTGCTGTGGGGCTAACACATGTGAAGGATCTGAGATGTACTTCCGCAACATCGAAATATGGAAGACATCATGCACACGAGCCATCTCAGCTGGTAACTCAAGTCTGTATGCAACAGCTCCAACCCTCTCCGTAATCTCATACGGACCAATGTATCGTCGTCGAAGCTTGCCACGCTTCCCGAAACGCACAACTCCCCTCCACGGAGATAGTTTCAGGAAGACCCAATCACCAACCTCGAACTCTAAACTCTTCCTCCTCACATCCGCGTAACTCTTCTGCCGATCCTGGGCGATCTTCAATCGATCCCGGATAACCTGTATGTCCTCCGTCGTGGTTTTCACCAAATCAGGACCAATAAGCCAACGCTCGCCCACCTCACTCCAACACAACGGAGTGCGACACTGCTTCCCGTACAGGGCCTCGTACGGTGCCATCTCAATACTGGCCTGATAGCTGTTGTTGTAGGCGAACTCAATCAAATGTAACTGCTGATCCCAGTTTCCACGAAACTGCAACACACATGATCTCAGCATATCCTCAAGAGTCTGAATGGTCCGCTCGGACTGCCCATCAGTCTGAGGATGAAAAGCTGTACTAAATCGCAACCTCGTGCCTAATGCTCGCTGCAAGGCCTGCCAGAACTCAGAAGTGAACTGACTATCTCGGTCATAAACAATGGACACATTCACACCATGCAAGTGAACGATCTTTGATAAGTACAACTTGGCCAATCTACCCACTGATATCTTCCCTGGAAGTGCAAGAAAGTGTGCGGATTTCGTCAATCGGTCAACAATAACCCAAATGCCAGTGTTGCCCGCCGAAGTACGCAGCAACTGATAGACGAAATCCATCGTAATGTGCTCCCACTTCCAAACTGGAATCTCAAGTGGCTGTAGTTTCCCTGCAGGTTTCTGCCTCTCCGCCTTCACCTGCTGACAGATCAAACATCGACTCACGTACGCGGCAATCTCCTGCTTCATATTGCGCCACCAATAGTACGCTCGAAGTGTACGAAACATCTTCGTACCTCCGGGATGCATCGCATACGCCGAACTGTGGGCCTCATCTAAAATCTCCTTCTTCAAGCTCTCGTCTCTGGGCACACATAGCCTGCCTCTGAACAACAACGTACCGTCGTCGCTCAAATGGAACTCTGTAGGCACACCATTCCATATCATGGTCTTCTTGCCCAGCAGGTAAGAATCTGAATCCTGAGCCTCTCGTACCTGATCAACCAATACGGGTCGAACCTGAAAACTGGCCAACAAGGCTCCCTCATCATCATATCCGAACACAGCACCCATAGCTTGAAGCTCGGATAACATCGACACTCTGGCCACACACATATGAAACAACGAGGCTCCAGATTTCCGGCTAAGTGCATCTGCTACAACATTGGCGTTCCCTGGATGGTACTCAAACGTGCAATCATAATCGTTGATAACCTCCATCCATCGGCGCTGCCTCATGTTCAGATCCGGCTGTGTCCGCAAGTAGGTGAGACTCTTGTGATCAGTGTAAATCTTACACTGAGCACCATACAAATAATGCCCCCAACTCTTCAACGCTAACACGATAACGGCTAACTCCAAATCATGCGTCGGATAGTTGACCTCATGCGGTTTCAACTGCCTGGAACCATATGCCACAACTCTACCATGCTGCATCAACACACAGCCAAGGCCCAACTTCGACGCATCACTGTACACAACAAACTCACCACTGTCGTCTGGCAACGTCAAAACCGGTGCGGTAGTCAATCTCTCCTTCAGGAGCAAATAACTCTCCTCACACGCATCAGACCACTCAAACTTGACGCCCTTCTTCGTCAATCTGGTCAGTGGTGTAGCAATCCGGGAGAAAGCCTGCTAACCCCAAGAAACTTCGAATCTCCGGCACAGTAGTGGGTCTACTCCAGTTCAGCACGGCCTCGATCTTGTCAGGATCAACACTGACTCCTTCGGCCGAAATCACGTGGCCCAGAAACTTCACGCTATCCAACCAGAACTCGCACTTGCTAAACTTCACGAACAACTGATGGTCCCGCAAAGTCCGCAACACCGCTCGCAAATGCTTCTTGTGCTGGCCCACACTCCTGGAATAGATCAAAATATCGTCAATGAATACAATCACGAACTTGTCCAGGAACCGTCGAAACACCCGATTCATCAAGTCCATGAAAGCTGCGGGGGCATTGGTCAACCCAAATGGCATAACCAAAAACTCATAGTGCCCATACCGCGTCTTGAATGCCGTCCTAGCTACATCAGGGTCTCGGATTCTCAACTGGTGATATCCGGAATGAAGGTCAATCTTCGAAAAGACTGATGCTCCCTTAAGCTGATCGAACAAGTCATCAATCCGCGGCAACGGATACTTGTTCTGAAAGGACCCAACCCCAACTTAGCTCCCTAAATCGGAATCAAACCCCTTCGAAAACACGAACCAACAAAAACTTTTCGAAATTTGGGCAGAGTTTCATTACTAGCATGGAATTACCGTTACCTGCACGCGGAAAATACACTTCATCCTATGCCACAAAAAGCAAACCGTGGGCACCAATCACATCCGGATTTCTCAATATATCAACAGTAAAGTAAAGTAATAAATATATATGCACTTTACTGAAATCCAGTGTAAAATCGTATAACATATTCAATAGGAAACTCAGAGCGACTTCTAATACTTAATCATATACGCATACCACAGTAGGTAGAACAATAAACCTACTGGATGAAACAAAGTAGCTCGAGTACTATGCCTCCGACCACGGCGTGCGACACCAGAGCCTGAACTGCAAACTGGGAACGGAAACCGAAAAACCCAGGGGAAAGACATGAAACACGTTAGAGTGAGTGGACGAAAATAAATGTCTTTCACCAGTTAATATATATGTTTAAAATAACATATGCAAGTCCACGTAAATAAAATAACAAGTACACGAGGTAAAACTCATACTCCTCCAGTGTACTGAGCATGCAAGTAAAATTCCACGGGGTCACTCATGGACACACACCGTGCTAGTACAGTCTGAATCACGAGGTCCTTGGTCCCCGTGATTCTAAGCCAGAAATGGCCTCGGTTCCAGGGAAACGCCCATCACCGGTCAGGTCGGGATGACGACGTCCCTCCTGGATGGCCTACCATCGGGGATCAGCCGAGAGGCAATGTGTATCGATACAACAACGTAACCAAGACTGTACTCTGTGAAAACCAAATCACAAACAATTCGATGCAAATGCATGAAACAATGTAAAAGTGTATGCATATTCATATACGTATATTCGTATAAACATATTCGTATAATCGTAAATACATGCTTATATAATCATAATCTCATATGAAATCTCATGCTCGTAAAACCATAATCATGCTGCATGCTCAAGTTCATAAATCACATAAAAGACTCGCAAGATTTCCGTGAAAAGAAATTGTCCACTCACAGACTGGCGTAGCACGTATCGCGTTAACCCGTGATCCGGCGGAATGTCCCTCGCCAAACGAACGATCACGAAACCCCTGAATATTCACAAAGTCCATTATTCAAAGTAACAATCCGACAATACAAATCAAACCACGAGAAACCACCGTTCTCGGAAACAGATAATTCAAAGTCGACGAATCGTCGAAAATCCGTATATACCACTTCAATACCTCGCTTTACGTTCGGACGCTCAACTCGAAAAACGAACCTCCCCACTGCGATCGGGGCGCGATTTCGAGTCAAATGACATGCAACTTGCCGAAAGTCAAAAAGTCAACCCGTTGACCGTTGACCGCCGTCCACGGCGGCGCCACTGTTGACCGGAAGAATTCACGGCGGAGCAACTCCTATTCCACTCAAAATCACCCACTGAGCAACTTTCATAACTGCACCGAAGGCCAATTCTCACTCTAACACATCCAATTTCAAGAAAACCCGAATTGAATCACAAATTTCACACTCAAAATTCTCCACACACAAGCAAAATTAAATCACAATACCTATATGGTTAGAATCCTTGAGAGGAGGACTACAAAACCCAGTGCAAATCACAGCTCAATTCGACCAATTTCTAGGAACCCGATTACAACCAAAAACCTCCATATTCTTGCCGGAAAATCTCTCTCTCCGGTGAGCCACGCCGGAAACTGAGCATGGAGCCACGACCAGAGGACCGAGACGAGGTCAAAGAGACCCTTCCCGAGCCTTGAGGTGGCCGGAAGCAATCTCGCCGCCGGCAAGCCGAAATCGCCGTCGTGAACCTCCTCCCACTCGGTCTAACCGAGTCAACGTGGTCAAAGCAATAAATGAAAATGTTGACTTGCTATAATAGGAAACTCCACTATTTAAACCTTCCCAAAAAGGAAACCCATAATTATCCATTTCGGCAAACTCTAAACTCTCGTAACTTCCGCATCGTAACTCCGATTCCGATAATTCTTGCGGCCACAAACTCGTCTCGACGTACTCTTCAATAATCACTCGAAGTCAAACACATTGGCCAAACGGATAAAAAGTCAACCCTTCAACAAAACACATATTTAATCGACTAAATAACCAACAATTGGAAATAATCACAACTTAATCTTCGTAACTCAGAAAAATGCTCCAGAAGTTCCCACAAACTCGAAATTAAATTCTGAACAACTTCCGTGAAGAAGCCGAAACCAAATTCTCGACCGATAATTTAGTCGTTAAGTAGCCCACCATTTAAATCCAAACTTCAAATATTCATAACTTATTCCTCGGTCGTTCAAATAACGATCCGAAACCGCCAACAAACTCGTAATCACACGTACAACGACTCTCGAGAAGAGACTCAGCTCCAATTCTCTGCCAATAATTTAGTCGTTAAGAAGCTTCGGCGATTAAAACAACTGTCGCAACTCTGCGACTACGTCGTAGCTCACGAATATAGCTGATCATACTGCTGATTCTGGTCCGGGTCGTCACAAATCCACCCCCCTTAGAAAAATTTTGACGTCGAAATTTCCGAGTCTGCTGGCTAAAAGGTAGGTACAAGGTAGGAGCACTGCCTCTGCATACTGCTCAACTCACCAACGGCAATCTTGACTGAACAATTCTGATAACAAACTCCACAATAGGAGATAGCTCCGTACTGAAATCTCTGTACCCACAAATCTCGAATCCAGACTGGCTCACACAATAGCCAAGTGTTCCTGCATAAGGAACAGACAGGGTATACCACACAAAACCAACCTGAAACACAGTTCCGCCACACGGAACACAACACACAAAAGCCAATGCTATAGGCGATGCCGAACTATACGGCACAATACAAACTCGCCTATGACCACATATGGATCAAAACATCAAGGCAAATCACATCTCAGTTCACACATCAATATATAACTCACACCCTCATATCAACATAGTTCAAACATCGGACTCAGGCAATTAACAACCCCATTTCCGCTAACCTGACAGTATGTGGTAACACATTCCACAAAATCAGAATCAAACATCAACTCAAACTCAAACCAAACTCTCTCCAGCACAGTGGAGTATAACATCGTCCTTAGAACGACATCAAGCCACGTCAAAATCACAGTGGTCAACACACTAGTACCACAAGCAATCTCAAACGGCTGAAATTGCTGGTCCCAAGTCCTCCGGAACTGCAATACCGAGGTCCACAACATGCCCTCCAAGGCCTGAATAATCCTCGAAGATCGCTCGCCAATCTGAGGATAAGAACCGATACTAACTCATAATCTGGTCCCCCAAAGCTCGCTGCAAAGCTCGTCAACACATAGTTGTAGCTGATTACCTCGGCCAGCGAACTGGAACACATGTACACAACATAAATGTAAAACCTCCGTCAAACACAGCTATACCAGCCTGCCACTGAAATCATCTCCGAAAATACAAGTAAACGTACCAAGTTCATCAAACTGTCCACAAAGACCTGATAACTGGTATCACAAACCGAAATGCATACGAACACACACAATCACAGCAGCAAATGCCACGTCCAACCGGAAATCTCGAATGGCTGATACATCTCGGTAAATCTTTGCCTCATAGCCATCGCCAGTCGACGAATGTGGCATCAGCACACACAAGCTGCTATATTGCTCTTCATGTTGCGTCACGAGTAGTAAACTTGAAGTATCGAATACATCACCGCACCACTAGCGCCAAATGCGCGCCAAACAATGAGCTTCAACATCATCATACTCAAACTCAGCTCTCGTAGCCCATAACTCGGCTAACACGGAAACTCGAACCACACACACACATGAAACACTGAAACTCCTAACTCTCGGCTGAATGCATCAACAACAACATCATCCCAAACGGATGGTCAAAGAACAACCTCTAACCTTCTCGAACAAACTCTAATGTGCAGCCATAGTCGTCAGTCGACTCCATCCATCGACACTGCCTCAAGCCCAAATCTGGCCGAAAATGCAAGTGGATGAAACTCATGTGATTAGTGTACGTCCTACACTACGCTGCACGCCAACATAAATATCTCAAACTTTCCAATGCTAACATAAGGCAGCTACACCCAAATCATAAATAGGATACGTAGCCACATAAGGTTTCCACCGCCTGGAACCAAGAGCCATCGCTCTGCTACACAGCAACAAAACATAACCACATCCAATCCCCGATGCATCGCCATAACCCACGAACTCATCATGATCGTCAGGTAAGGTCAAAACCGAAACAACGGTCAACCATCCCGCAAGAGTAAGTAACTCTCCTCGCGTGCATCGAACCACTCGAACTTGACGCCTTCTTCGTCAATCCCGAAAGTAGAGTGGCAATCCAGGAAAATCCTGCACAAGCCGTCGGTAATAGCCTGCCAAACCCAAAGGAAACTCTGGATCTCTGGTACCAGGGTAGGTCAACCCCAAATCAACACGGCTTCTATCTGATCAGGATCCACGTCAACTCCCTCGGCTAACATCACATAGCCCAACATCTTCACGCTAATCGACCAAAACTCACATTGGCTGAATTTCACAAACAGCTAATCGTCTCGCAAAGTCCACAAAACCGCTCGCAACTGCTCCAGGTACTGGTCCACACTCTCGGAGTACATCAGGACGTTGCCACGAACATGACCGCAACTCGTCCAGAAACTGTCTGAACACATGGTCCATCAAGTCCACACGATCTACGGGGCATTGGTCAACCCAACAGCGTGACCAAGAACTCCTGATGCCCGTACCGAGATCCGAAAGCTGTCCAAACCACATCTGACTCATCGGTCCTTAACTGATGGTATCCGGACCCGAAATCAGTCTTCGACAAGACTGAAGCTCTCACGAGCTGATCAACCAATCGTCAACCCGAAGCGGAGAATACTCACTCTCCTCAAGAATGAATCAAGCTTCGGTAGTCACAGTACCACCTCGTCGAACCATCTAACATCCACACAAACAATGCAGGGGCACACCATGAAAATATGCGGGGTTGCACGAAGTCTCCTGAAACCTCCTCTAGCAACTCCTGGAGTCGAAACAATAGATCCATCAGCTCCGCTGGCTTCGAACGATAAGATGTCGATAAAATGAGTCCAGCGCCCAGTACAAACTCAATGGTGTAGTCAGCCTCCCGAACTGGAGAAACACCTGGTAACTCCTCTGGAACACATCAGGAAACTCGGAAACCACCTCAATGTCACCAATAACGGGCACAACAACCGAAGTATCCACAATATGAGCTAAACAAACCACACAACTCATCTCCACCATCTACTCGACCATCACCACGAAACAGTATCTCGGGGAAAGTCTGGTCGTCGAAACACCACCTCCTTCTCGAGGTACTCGAACACAACCAAATGCATCGTCAGTAAGTTCATACTCACAAACATACCATAACCACAATATCCAGCTATAACAGATCAGCGGCTAAGTCATAACCTCCAACAAAGATCTCGCAACCTCCGGATGGATACAACACTCTCCAAAACCTCGGAAGTGGAGATACAAGTACAATAGCCATGGATATCAAACAACAGTAACCTCGGAGAAAAATCTATCCTCAAACAAGGTCATGGCACGAACTCCAACATGCCCAACTAGCCGTCCACGTCAATTACAACTTTCAGAATGGCTCGTCTAGAAATCTGGGTCGATCAAGCTCCAGAAACAGCATCATGGTCTCCTCGTAACTCTGAGCTACCGAACCGCTACAACAGCTGGCTGAGGGCGCTCCCTCGTAACGTGACCCTACTGGTCACCGGAACAGCAACTGAAAGTACTCCTCGAACACAAATCACCGCAACACCTGCTGCGTGAAAGGATCACTAACGATCGCCCAACTCATGCCACAGGAGCAAGTCCGCTACATTGTGATCTCCGCCACCACTAAATGGATCAACAGAGGATCCTCATCATAATCAAAAAGGCCACAGCCTGATGAAGTCACTGATCCCGAAGTATCAAAACTCAACCACATCAAAATCTCGACTAAATCCACTTTCCTCAAACCGTCACATCGAAAACTGTGTACACCTTTCCTTCCTCAATAGCCTCGCCACTGAGTGCAACACACTAAGCTCCTCACGGATGTCTCGAGGCAGAACAGTTAGACTCTCTCTGATGCTCAGGTTCAAACTCATCTCGAATCTCGTGCACTGCTTCCTCTGAAGCCACATAACACGTGCAAACAGTAACAAACATGTGAACAATGCATCTCTGCCTCAGGTGGGTAAACACTCCACATTCAATTGCTGGATAGCCTGATTAAACCATTACCGTATACACTACACTCTGAAGGTAGGCCGTAGAGTCGCAACCGGAACTCACACAATATCAACCCACCAAACACAACAATCTGACTCAAGCAAACATCACTGCCACAAATCTCAGCTCTGAGGCAACATATAGACGCTCATATACACATCCCCAGGTAAACCGTGCCACACAATTCACTGAACTATGAATACTCATCCGAATCCACTGTTCTCTGGCAAATCGCACGTCGAATGATCCTCAACAGGATCCACAACCGAAACGACACGGAAAGCACGTCAGGAGGCATCCTAATGAATACAATATCGTTCACAACAAGTGGAACGCAATCATGGAACTTCAAATATTTGAAAGCATACAACACCCGGAATTTGATGATTATCCACCGGCCGGTCGGGTCACCATTCTAGACATGATGTACATTCTCAAATATCCTTAGTAAACACGACTACAGAAGTCTATAGAATCTATAACCTAATGCTCTGATACCAAGCTGAAAGGACCCAACCCCGATTTAGCTCCCTAAATCGGAATCAAACCCCTTCGAAAACACGAACCAACAAAAACTTTTCGAAATTTGGGCAGAGTTTCGTTACTAGCGTGGAATTACCGTTACCTGCACACTGAAAATACACTTCATCCTATGCCACAAAAAGCAAACCGTGGGCACCAATCCCATCCGGATTTCTCAATATATCAACAGTAAAGTAAAGTAGTAAATATATATGCACTTTACTGAAATCCAGTGTAAAATCGTATAACATATTCAATAGGAAACTCAGAGCGACTTCTAATACATAATCATATACGCAAACCACAGTAGGTAGAACAATAAACCTACTGGATGAAACAATGTAGCTCGAGTACTATGCCTCCGACCACGCCATGCGACACCAAAGCCTGAACTGCAAACTGGGAACGGAAACCGAAAAACCCAGGGGAAAGACATGAAACACGTTAGAGTGAGTGGACGAAAATAAATATCTTTCACCAGTTAATATATATGTTTAAAATAACATATGCGAGTCCAGGTAAATAAAATAACAAGTACACGAGGTAAAACTTATACTCCTCCAGTGTACTGAGCATGCAAGTAAAATTCCACGGGGTCACTCATGGACACACACCGTGCTAGTACAGTCCGAATCACGAGGTCCTTGGTCCCCGTGATTCTAAGCCAGAAATGGCCTCGGTTCCAGGGAAACGCCCCTCACCGGTCAGGTCGGGATGACGACGTCCCTCCTGGATGGCCTACCATCGGGGATCAGCCGAGAGGCAATGTGTATCGATACAACAACGTAACCAACACTGTACTCTATGAAAACCAAATCACAAACAATTCGATGCAAATGCATGAAACAATGTAAAAGTGTATGCATATTCATATACGTATATTCGTATAAACATATTCGTATAATCGTAAATACATGCTTATATAATCATAATCTCGTATGAAATCTCATGCTCGTAAAACCATAATCATGCTGCATGCTCAAGTTCATAAATCACATAAAAGACTCGCAAGATTTCCGTGAAAAGAAATTGTCCACTCACAGGCTGGCGTAACGCGTATCGCGTTAACCCGTGATCCGGCGGAATGTCCCTCGCCAAATGAACGATCACGAAACCCCTGAATATTCACAAAGTCCATTATTCAAAGTAATAATCCGACAATACAAATCAAACCACGAGAAACCACCGTTCTCGGAAACAGATAATTCAAAGTCGACGAATCGTCGAAAATCCGTATATACCACTTCAATACCTCGCTTTACGTTCGGACGCTCAACTCGAAAAACGAACCTCCCCACTGCGATCGGGGCGCGATTTCGAGTCAAATGACATGCAACTTGCCGAAAGTCAAAAAGTCAACCCGTTGACCGTTGACCGCCGTCCACGGCGGCGCCACTGTTGACCGGAAGAATTCACGGCGGAGCAACACCTATTCCACTCAAAATCACCCACTGAGCAACTTCCATAACTGCACCGAAGGCCAATTCTCACTCTAACACATCCAATTTCAAGAAAACCCGAATTGAATCACAAATTTCACACTCAAAATTCTCCACACACAAGCAAAATTAAATCACAATACCTATATGGTTAGAATCCTTGAGAGGAGGACTACAAAACCCAGTGCAAATCACAGCTCAATTCGACCAATTTCTAGGAACCCGATTACAACCAAAAACCTCCATATTCTTGCCGGAAAATCTCTCTCTCCGGTGAACCACGCCGGAAACTGAGCATGGAGCCACCACCAGAGGACCGAGACGAGGTCAAAGAGACCCTTCCCGAGCCTTGAGGTGGCCAGAAGCAATCTCGCCGCAGGCAAGCCGAAATCGCCGTCGTGAACCTCCTCCCACTCGGTCAAACCGAGTCAACGTGGTCAAAGCAATAAATGAAAATGTTGACTTGCTATAATAGGAAACTCCACTATTTAAACCTTCCCAAAAAGGAAACCCATAATTATCCATTTCGGCAAACTCTAAACTCTCGTAACTTCCGCATCGTAACTCCGATTCCGATAATTCTTGCGGCCACAAACTCGTCTCGACGTACTCTTCAATAATCACTCGAAGTCAAACACATTGGCCAAACGGATAAAAAGTCAACCCTTCAACCAAACACATATTTAATCGACTAAATAACCAACAATCGGAAATAATCACAACTTAATCTTCGTAACTCAGAAAAATGCTCCGGAAGTTCCCAGAAAGTCGAAATTAAATTCTGAACAACTTCCGTGAAGAAGCCGAAACCAAATTCTTGACCAATAATTTAGTCGTTAAGTAGCCCACCATTTAAATCCAAACTTCAAATATTCATAACTTATTCCTCGGTCGTTCAAATAACGATCCGAAACCGCCCACAAACTCGTAATCACACGTACAACGACTCTTGAGAAGAGACTCAGCTCCAATTCTCTGCCAATAATTTAGTCGTTAAGAAGCTTCGGCGATTAAAACAACTGTCGCAACTCTGCGACTACGCCGTAGCTCACGAATATAGCTGATCATACTGCTGATTCTGGTCCGGGTCGTCACATGTTCCTCACTGTAACCTGATTCAGGTTTTGATAGTTGATGCACAAACACATGGACCCATCCTTCTTCCGCACAAACAACACCGGAGCACCCCACGGAGAAACACTCGGTCGAATGAATCCATTCTCTAACAACTCCTGGAGCTGAATCTGCAACTCCTTCAACTCCGCAGGCGCCATCCGGTACGGTGTCTAGGAAATCGGTCCTATACCCGGCAACAACTCAATAGTGAAATCAATCTCCCGCACAGGGGTATACCAGGTAACTCCACTGGAAACACATCCGGAAACTCAGACACAACCTCAATCCTACCAAGATCCGGCACTGCAGCTGTAGTGTCCACAACATGGGCTAAGTAAGCGACACAACCCTTCTTCATCAACCGATCTGCCCTCATCACGGAGATCAAACACGGTAGTGAAGTGTTCTTCTCGCCACGAAACAGTATCTCGGATAACCTTGGTCGTCGAAACGCGACTTCCTTCCTGTGGCAGTCAAACATGGCCCAGTGCGACTCCAAGAAGTCCATACCCAAGATCAGATCAAAATCCACAATATCAAGCAGTAACAGATCTGCGGTGAAACCATGGCCATCAATAAACACCTCACAATCTCTGTAAACCCAACCGATGCTCACAACCTCACCTGACGGATACAATACCCTCCACAACCCCGGAAGTGGAGATGCAGGTACCGTAGCTAATGATGACAGTCTATATGATATAAATGAATGTGTGGCACCTGGATCTAACAATGCAACTACTGGAATACCAAAGACATGTAACGTACCGATAACGACCTCTGGTGATGCTCTGCCCTCACGTAGAGTCATAGCATGCACCCTCGCCTGTCCGGCTGGTCGTCCTCGCTGGGGCTGTCCCTGCTGCCTGCCCTGGCCTGCAAACTGTGCTGGTCGCGCTCCCGAAGTGGCTCCCCGCTCTCCTTCGGAACTCTGAGCTGCCTAACCATCAGTATCAAACAACTGAGGACACTCCCTCAAATAGTGACCCACCTGGCCACAATGATAACAAGTAACAGGACCTCGCCGACATGGACCAACATGGTGTCGGCTGCAGAGACTACACAACGGGTACTCCCTCGGTACAGCAAAAGTGCCACCAGTACGCCGAGGATAACTAGAACCGCTGGAACTCCCACTAGCCTGTGGTCGCTGCGGTCGATCTCTCCTCCATCTCGATCTCTGCCTCGGTACACCAACTGGTGAGCGATAAGATCCACCGCCTGAGGATGAAGCTGAACCGGAAGTATCAGTACTCTGCCTCTTTGAAGGCCCCTGACTCGGTCCACCTTCCTCAAACCGTCTCGGTTGATACCTCTGCTGTCTCTCCTGCTCAATATCCTCACCTCGGAGTGCAGCACTGTCAAACTCATCAAAGTTGTTCCGAGGCATCGTAGTCAGAGTAGCTTTTATGTTCAGATTCAATCCCAGCTCAAACCTACGACACTTGGCTTCCTCAGTAGCCACCATATCCCGCGCAAAACGAGACAAACGGGTAAACCGATCCTGGTACTCAAGTACAGACAAACTGCCCTGCCTCAAGTTTGTAAACTCCTCATACTTGCGCTGCTGGGTAGCCTGATTAAAGTACCTCCGCATAAACAGATCACGGAACAATGTCCACGGAGTATCAACTGGGACCCTGTCGGTGCTAACCCACCAAAAGTATGCATCACCCTCAAGTAATCCGACTGCGGCCACTGACATCTGCTCAGGATTAAACTGCAGACGCTCACCAACACGTTCAATCTGAACCAACCATGCCTCGCATATCTCTGGATCAACTGAACCCGAAAACACAGTGGCACCAGCAGTACCAGCCTTGACCACAGGGTCAAAACGCTCTTCCAAACGCACCACTCGCATAAACAAGTCGCGCGTTCGGCGATCCTCATCAGGATCCTCATGCCGATCAACATGGGGACCACGTCGAGGAGGCATCCTACTGATACAAGACAAGCATTAGGTACAAGCAGAAAGAACGTAATCATGAAACCGCAGATATTTGAGAACACACAACACCCGAAGTATTGATAAGTACCGCTGGCCAGTCGGGTCATCACTCCAGTCATGCTGTAAAAAATCAAATACCCTAAGCGTCACAACTACAAGAGTTTACAGAATCTGACAACCTAATGCTCTGATACCAAGCTGAAAGGACCCAACCCCGATTCAGTTACCTAAACCGGAATCGAACCCCTTCTGAAAATACGAACCAACAAAAAATTTTCGAAATTTCGGCAGAGTTTCGTTACTAACTCAGAATTGCATAAACCTGCACCCTGAAAATAACACTTCATCCTATGCCACAAAAGCCAAACCGTGGGCACCAATCCCATCCGGATTTCTCAACATCATAATATAAACAATAAATAGTAATCATACTGTACTATATATAGTATGTCCGTGAAAATCCGTATAAACACGTATCAGAGTGTATGAGAACGATATATACAATATACACATCAGTAGGCGAAACAAGAACCTACTGGAAAACACAGGTAGCTCAGATCACTAGCCTCCAACCGCGACGTGAAACACCTGAATCCGAACTACAAACTGGGCACGGAAACCGAAAAGCCCAGGGGAAAGGCAAATGAAAACGTTAGAGTGAGTGGACGAAAATAAATATATGTCTTTCACCAGTTTATATACATACTCAATGTAAAACAGTGCGAGTTCGGAATACAACACACACATATATATAAACGGAGGTTGTCGGGCGACCTCTCAAGCCCGACGTCAGGTGAATCGCTCAAACCTGACAGTGATAGGCCAGGAGACCACTCAACCCTGGCGGCACGCAGGGGACAACTCAACCCCGCCCAGAGGAATCTCTCAACTCTGGTACATCGATGTAATAAATGCCATCACCCATAAACATATAACAATACCTCCGAAAATAACATATATCTCAACATCGTATAATTTAAATACGAAAGTCATAAAATCCACGAACTCGCAATTCAACAGTGAAAATATAAACTTGTCCACTCATAGATCTGCTAGCGCGAACTCGCGGTAAACTCGTGGTCCGGCGGAAGCTCCCTCGCCTGAAGCACGATCACAATCTCGATCTCGATCTCCTGAATATACATAAACATAACTGATCAAAATCACAGTCCACAACTCTGTACTGAACCACGAAAACCAACCGTTCCCGGAAATATGCAATGCATTACAAAATGATAAACGAAATCCCCGAAATCTCCACTCGAAACCTTCGACTGAAAATCGGCTACCCAAATCAATCCGAAAACCTCTGGACGATAATCAGGGCGCGATTTCGAGAAAAACGACATTAAAAACGTCGAAATCTAAAAAAGTCAACCCTCGCCGGAGCTCCGCCGTTGACCGCCGCCGCCGCCGCCGGCGCGCCGTCAACGGTGGAATTTCACGGCGGAACACTCCAGAATTAAAGACCACATCCAGGCGAACCATTTTCATAACTACAACTCAAGCCAAATCCAACCGGAACCCAGCCAATTAACCCGAAACAGATCGGAAATCAGTTTTCCGGTGACCCAATCGAAACCCAACAATTCCTTAACCAAATCTGAAATAAATCACATGGGGAGTACCTCCGAGGTGTGGGGAGGTGAAACCCCAACAACCTCGCCTCCAAAACTCGCCGGAGCATAGCTCCCCGTCACCGGCGAAAAATCCCAGTCGGCCTCGATTCGAACTCAATCCAAACGTGATCAATTCCATCCAAACCAAATACCATAGCACTCGAAATCAAAAGGAGAAGCTAACTGTACGTTTCACGTGGCCGGAGGTGGCCGGAAAGTGGGTCGTCAGACGGCGAAGCCGAAATGGGAAACTTCTCCCTTCGTGGTCAACGGTCAACTTTCCAAAACGGGAAAGTCAAAGCTCGGTCAACGTCAAACAGTGTTTTTACGACTAATTCTTGACTATTCCGATATTTATACTTGTGCCTCGGGTCGATCGACGATTCAAAATGGATAACCATCACGTTTCGGATAAACATGAAACAATCGAATAAACTCGTCGGAAACTGAAACTTCGAATAATCAAAAAATATTCCTCGATCATCGGAAAAATCTTCCGGAACCGCCCACGAGCTCGAAATCACGTACTCTACAACTTCCATGAAGACACTCAACTCAAATTCTCAACCGAAAACATAGTCGCGAATAGAGTCGATGAACCACACAAACCAGAATACGCAACTGATTCTGGTTTGGGTCGTCACATTAGTACATCCGCTTATGGTTTACTCTTAGTGTTTTTAGTTCAGTTAGCCCTTCCACTCCTGTCAGTTCACTAGTTCATTCTTGTATTTTATTGGGAGATGAGTCAGTAGTCATGGAGTCTATATATTTGAGTTTCTTATATATGCGTATATATGTTACCTGATTGGCCTCAAGTAGCCATTCCAGAGTTGTAGTTCACTACTGATGCATTATATGGGGCTGTAGTTCATTACCAGTCATCATCACCTCCTTATTTCTCGAGTCATGATAGTCACGTGTCATCCTGGATGCTAGGCTCCCAAACGACACTCGATGATTAGAGACGTCAAATACCTCTATCATCCTCTTTTTCTTTCTCCATCATCAGATTTAGTTTACGGTTAGTTAGTCTCAGTTTCAGATGATTAGAGACGCCTATACATCAATCATAATTATTTTATAATGTATCAAGTTCAGTTCTTAGTCAGCTAATTTCAGTTCTGATGACTAGAGATATAGATAGCTCTGTCAATGTTGTTAATAGATATTTCATATTTGGAATGTCAATTCAGATATAACTCTTAGCCCCTCGATTTCATATTCGTCGTTTAGCCTTTTAAATTTATAGTCAATCTCGTGGTTTATTTTCAACTATTTACTTCTGTCTTATTATTTTAAGTACTAGCATACTAGTTTTTCATTGAAATTCAGCGGAATGACATAAATATAATTTTCTATGTTCTTATGCTATTATGATTTTTGTCCAGTCACTGTAACAATTTTCTATTTTTGGATTGTCCTTCCTTGGGTCATTTGGTTTCAAATGTCCAGGTTCACAGAATTGTCGGAGGTCGGGCATAGCATAAACCCACTATAGGACCCGAAGCTGATGTTATAGGCTAGAAGCTTAGCTTGTTAGTTTAGAATATCTGATAGTTCTGAAGTCAAAGTATGCCTTTTAAGTTATGTAGATTCTTGAAATGTAGGTTTTAAAAAATTATTATTATTTTTAGTTTCATTTTTTATTTTGCTACTCTATGAAAAGTTTTGTATAATGTTGTTATGAAATTTCAGTTAGTAGTGTCATTAAGACCTCCCGATTTAGATTTCTAAATCGAGGTCGAGTTCTAACAGAATTAGCCAAATTGCCAAGGTTGTATGCCAAAATGACTTCTCAGATGTGCTTTAAGCAAGGCCATAATAAGTGGGGCTGTCCAATCATAAAAGCACAAAATGCAACTGTTGGAAGTATCATTTTATGATGTTGACTTATTCTTGTTTTTCTGTGTTTAATTTCTTGCTCATGTTATTGGTGTCATTTTTGAATACAGAGAGAAGGTCCATCATAAAAGATGGAAAGACCGAAGAGGCTTTTAGTTTTAAGACCAGGGCTAGATGTCACCACTTCAAAGTGTAGAAGGCAACACTTGAAAACCAACAGGCTACGGCCACCAGTCAAAACCCTTGACCTACTCAGGATGTCACACCCCAAATTTTGTTTTTACAAACTTCAATAAATAAACCAAAACTTAGAACGTGAAAAACTCACTCTAAATACCTGGATTTGTTTTTTGTTTTTTTTGTCTTCAACTTAAAGCCAATCAATGTGATCTAAAGACTCAATAATTAGAATCATATATTACATTCAATATGTTTACAAATTCAAATTGAATAGTGAACAAATACACAGTGGAAGTAAGATAAACAAATATAAAGTCTAACAAAACATCACCACAGCAATACAAAGAAACTTTTACCTTTGCTACAAGTCACAACTAACCTGCAAGATTAACCCCTACATTATTGAATGGTGCACCAGGATGACAGTAACAAACCCTGTAAGGTTTTGCAAGCCCGTATGAGAAATCTCAATTTAATGCTTCACTTAATATCTATATTCTAACACATGCTTATCATATTCCAAATTGAATCAAATTTCATTCTGAGATAACAAAAAAGTATAACAATGATTTCATCAACAAAACCACAGTTTCAAGTTTAACTTAATCTCTTGCATCAAAATTAGTTTAGAAGATATCCTCAGACAAAATAGCTCACTAAGATCAATATCACATAACATCTCAATTTGACAACTATTGCATCAACTCCAAAAGAAAAAGAATCACAATATCATTCTTTCTCTTAAAGAACACAACTCGACTCCACAACAACATCATAACTCACGCTAAATAAATCAAGAGAGCTGAAACACGCCACTCATGGGCCATAAATGAAAAATGAACCTAAGACTTATTTTAAACAACAACAACGTTCACGTGGCAGACAAATTAGAGCTCTAACTGATCGGATCTCTCGACTTCATAACAACCGTCACTTATGACCTTGCAGCACAGACACAAGTAAGTGACACTTATGACCTCACATCATGGAACATGGGTGACAAATATCTCAAAAACTACACTCATAACCTCATAACACTGAAACGAGTGACAACAGCTCAACTGGCGACATTCATGACCTCTTATCACGGAACATGAGTGACAAACAACTCAAGACTACAATTATAACCACACATCACATATACAAGTGACAACACCTCAACGACTCTTGACAACATCTCTAAACTACACCCATAACCTAACATCAAGGATACGAGTGACAACACAAACAATTGACTCTAGCAATCTCACATTAAAGTTACAAGAGATACACCTTAAATTAATCACACCAACACATCTAAGAAAGGAAGGACGAGCTACTAACACCAAATCATTCACAAACTATGAGAATGTCGTCTTAAAACAAAACAGGTTTTCACTTACTTATGAACCGTAGACGATCAAATTTATAATTTGGAATACAAAAACTTTAATTTTCTTTTTGATGGCTATTCTTTTCCACAACAAAACACAATTTCATGAATCAATCAAGTGAACTCCATTTGCACGTAAACACAGTAAGATTACTCACCTCAAATCTTGTTGCATCTTTAAAAGTAACAACAAACCAAAAGCCTCAGCCTTGTCGAGCCATCTTGTCACCTGTGGATTACACATCTTGCTTAGAAAACAAAATTTAGCGATTCAATTGTCTACAGTACACTAAGTAAATCATTGTCTCTTAACCCAATTTCTAAAGACATAACATTACTAGCATCTGCTTCTAGGTCCTACTTATAAACTATTGATTAACTAAGTCTCTGAATTTGCTAATTTTAAAGCATTGAAACTATGAGTTCAATCTGGCACTACAAGAAAAACTCACTTAGGCGATGAAACCTTTAAGATTTTGTCGCTTAAGTGCGACTTAGACGACAATTTTTTTTTCGTGTCCTAAAAAATATTTTTCGTCGTCTAAGTGTGTACTTAGACGAAGAATATCATGTTTCATCGTCTAAGATTTACACTAAGACGACATATAATATATTTCATCGTTTAAGTTTGACATACCTAGACGACGAAACAATATTCGTTCTCTAAAGGATCACTTAGACGATGAATTATGTAATTAGTCGTCTTAAATATAACAGCTTAGACGACAAAACACTATCGGTCGTCTAGGTACATACTTAGTAGACGATAAAATTAGTTTCGTTGTCTGAGTGGAAACTTAGACGACGAATTATTTCATCATCTAAGAAATTAAACTCAATTATTTAGATCAGATTCTTTTTCCAAATCGGGCTATCTCCTCTCTCAACTTCTCTCTTTCTCTCTTTCTCTCTCTCTCACTCAACACCCACCTCCGGCCGGCCACAATTCAAATATCATTGGTTTTTCAATCTCAAGAGTT
Source organism: Geum urbanum (assembly GCA_946800695.1). Lineage (NCBI taxonomy): Eukaryota > Viridiplantae > Streptophyta > Magnoliopsida > Rosales > Rosaceae > Geum > Geum urbanum. Next base: position 37,980,077 of record OX326997.1, on the reverse strand, counting down.
CTAGTTTACTCACTTATCATATTAACTCGTTTCTCCGGTGAAATATTCCGGCGAATATATACTTTCCGGCGACCTTAGCTTAATTACTTGTTTTATTGCATTGTGAATCTAATTGTAAGCTAATTGGTTAGTTAGTATGCTTAATTTGATTAATTAGTTAAAAAATATTAGACTAGGCTAATTGGTTATTTAATTGTTAAGCTTAATTAATTACATGTATGTTTAATATATTGTCAATTAAGCTAATTGTAAAGCTAATTGTTTAATTAAGGTAATTGTATGTTTAATTAATTTTTAAGCTAGTTGTTTAATATATGTTAGAATACTTAGTTGAAAAATTATATATATAATATGTCATTCATATTCCACATTCTCGAACAATTGTTGCTTTCTAGTCAAGACCACTACACTTGGATGTATCCGCAAGAAATGTACTATTAATTATAACAGTTTTCATCCTTTACATATCTTTTTGTATTTCTGCGATTCGTCAAATAATTATTTGTATACTTTTGCAGACAACTCGAACAGTATAAATGATTCGTCAAAAACAAATTTTCCCCACATGGCTCCATAGTAGAGATATACCTACTGCATGAGTATGTTACATACGACAATAGTTACCTCAAGGATCCAGATTAGATCACCGCGTCCAATCTAAATGCCCGAAACAATATTTCAGTCGTCAGATGTTGTGAAAGGACCCAACCCCGATTTAGTTTCCTAAACCGGAATCAAACCCTTTCTCAAAACACGAACTTGCAAAAACCAAAGAAATTTCGGCAGAGTTTCACTATAACGTGGAATTGCCATTAACCTGCACCCGAAAATACACTTCATCCTATACCACAAAAGTCAAACCATGGGCACCAATCCCATCCGAATTTCTCAATATCATATCAATAAAGTAAAGTAATAAGCAAAACTGTATTTTACAGAAATTCGGGAAAATCACATGAAAATATAAACATCAGAGTATTCATAGCGACCTCTAGTATATATATACATAATACACAACAGTAGGCTAAACGAGAAACCTACTGGAAAAGAAAAGTAGCTCGAATACTAAGCCTCCGACTACGACGTGCGACACCAGAATCCGAACTGCAAATTGGGCACGGAAACCGAAAAACCCAGGGGAAAGGCAAATAAAATCGTTAGAGTGAGTGGACGAAAATAATCATATGCCTTTCACCATTTATATAACATAAAAACAATGCGAGTTCTTAAAATAAATGAAGGTATTAGGCGAATCTCTCAAGCCCGACAGTGATAAACTAGGCGAATCTCTCAAGCCTAGTGGGCACATCATGGGAATCTCTCAACCCTGTAACTGGACTACCGGTGATAAGCCGAGTAGCCAATGCATCATTGCTAAGTAAATGCCATCACCATAAAACATAAAACAATACCTCCAAAACAATAAATAATCTCAATACTGTACTGGAAATAAATACTGAAATCAAGAAATCGCTACGACAGTGTAAATAAAGGTCTACTCACAGATAAGCACAGCGCGCAAACGCGCTAATCCAGAGATCCAGCAGAAGATCCCTCGCCCAACGTACGATCTCGATCCTCTGAATAATCACAAAATGTAGCTGATCAAAATCACAATTCATTACTCTGTACCACACCTCGGAAACCAACCTTTTCCGGAAACATATAACTCGGATACAAAATAATCGTCGAAAACCCCCAAATACTCCACATAAACTCTCGACTTAAAATCCGCTACTCAAATCAACTCGAAAACCTCAAGGCTACGATTGGGGCGCGATTACGAGCAAAACGGCATAAAACTTGTCAAAAACCAAAAATTCAACGTCTCGCCAGAGCTCCGCCGTTGACCGCCGCCGCCGGCGGTGGCGCGTCATCACCGGGGAGATTTTTCGGCGAGGAAAGTCCAGAATTCCTCTCCTCCTCGAGCCCAACACATCTCTCCACTACCACAACCTCCAATTCCATCTCAATTCATCGAAAAATCTTTCGAAAGTCACCAAAATCTCAAAACCGGCCGGTGACTCGGTCTCCACTGGAACTCTGGCCACGGTGCATGGCAGCCCTCAAGGCCACTCCCAAAAGCTTCATCGTGGCCCCACGAGTCTTTCCCCCTTAATCTCCGGCCACCACTGTCGCCGTAGCACCGCCGTTCGTCACCCCCGATTCCACTCCGTTTCACCTCCAAAATTACCACACAAAATCTCCACCAAACATTACAAAACATATATCAAAAGGAAGCATGAATCATAGGCTTCAATTCCCTACTTTGAAATCCGGCAACTGCGCCGTATTCCGGCGATCCTCTCGATGGGGAGTCACGGACTCACTGAGTCAGCCACGGGTTGACTCAGTCAACTCGGTCCAGAACAGTCAACTCGGTCAAACAACTCATTTTCGCACTTTTGCGACAACTTTACGACTATTCGGCTATTTATACGTCGCGACTCGGCTCTATCCACAATTCGGATAACTCAAACTCGAACGGATAAACACGGCTAACTCGACGCTAATTTCAAATATTTATTTTATATTCCGTGGTTATCCGAAAAATCCTCGAAAAGCTCCCACGAACTCGAAATCAAATTCTCTACATTTTTCACGAACAAACCCAAATCAAATTCGTGCCCGAAAATTAAGTCTTGAACGAAGTTGCATATCCGATTAATTACGCTAAACCATAATTATTCGTGAAACTCGCAGATTAAGCCAATTACTATACCCATTCTGGTCCGGGTCATCACAAATCTACCCCCCTTAGAAAAATTTTGACCTCGATATTTACATACCTGCTAGGTGAACAGATGAGGATACTGCTCCCGCATATGTTGCTCGGTCTTTCAGGTGGCTTCCTCAACTGAATGATTCTGCAATGAGACCTTCACAAGCGGTATGACTCTGTGCCTCAACTCCTGCTCACGCCGATCGAGAATCTGTACCGGCTCCTCCACATATGTCAAATCTTCCCGGATAGGAAGCTAATGTGGTGCCAAAACATGTGATGGATTTGGAATGTATTTCTGCATGCACCCTCGCCATCTCCGGAGGCAACTCTAACCTGTAAACTACGGCACCAACTCTCTCTATAATCTCGTACGGACCAATATACCGTGGTTGAAGCATGCCGCGCTTCCCGAAACGCACAACTCCCCTCCAAGGAGATAGTTTCAGGAAAACCCAATCGCGCACCTCGAACTCGAGACTCTTTCTTCTCACATCAGCATAACTCTTTTTGCGATCTTGGGCAATCTTCAACCTATCTCGGATAATCTGAACATCCTCTGTGGTGCTCTTCACCATATCAGGTCCAATAAGGCATCGCTCGTCTACCTCATTCCAACACAAGGGAGTGCGGCACTGCCTCCCGTATAGAGCCTCATACTGTGCCATGTCGATACTGGCCTGATAACTGTTTTTATAAGCAAACTCAATCAAATGCAGTTGTTGGTCCCAATTTCCTCTAAACTGCAAAACACAAGACCACAACATATCCTCGAGGGTCTGAATAGTCCTCTCAGACTGCCCATCAGTCTGAGGATGGAAAGCTGTACTAAAATGCAATCTAGTCGCCAAGGCTCGCTGCAATGCCAACTGACTGTCTCGGTCAGAAACAATGGATACAGGCACACCATGCAGATGAACGATCTCCGCCAAATACAGCTTTGCCAATCTGCCTACTGAAATCTTCCTTGGAAATAGAAGGAAATGAGCGGATTTCGTCAATTGGTCAACAATAACCCAAATACCAGTATTACCAGCTGAAGTACGCGGCAACTGATACACGAAATCCATGGTGATGTGCTCCCACTTCCAAACCGGAATCTCCAAGGGCTGTAACTTTCCCGCAGGCTTCTGCCTTTCTGCCTTAACCTGCTGACAAATAAGACATCTGCTCACATATGCAGCAATCTCCCTCTTCATATTTCGCCACCAGTAATAAGCTCGAAGTGTACGAAACATCTTCGTACCACCGGGATGCATAGCATAAGCAGAACAATGAGCTTCGTCTAAAATCTCTTTCTTCAAACCCTCGTCTCTGGGTACACATAATCTACCTCTGAATAGAAATGTAGCATCATCACTCAACCGGAACTTTGTTGGCACACCATTCCGAATCATGGTCTTCTTGTCCAACAGATAGGAATCCGCATCCTGAGCTTCCCGAACCTGATCAACCAACACCGGTCGAACCTGGAAGCTAGCCAACAAGGCTCCACCATCATCCCACTCAAACTCAGCTCCTGTGGCCTGTAACTCTCTTAACATGGAAACTCTCGCCACACACACAAGAAATAATGAAGCTCCAGATTTCCGACTGAGTGCATCAACAACGACATTAGCCTTTCTTGGATGATACTCAAAGGTGCAATCATAATCATTGATCAACTCCATCCATCTGCGCTATCTCATATTCAAGTCTGCTTGCGTGCTCAAATAGGTGAGACTCTTGTGATCAGTATATATCTTGCACTGAGCTCCATACAAGTAATGTCTCAAACTCTTCAAAGCTAAAATAATAGTAGCTAACTCCAAATCATGCGTAGGATAATTGACTTCATGTGGTTTCAACTGCCTGGAACCATACGCCACCACTCTGCCATGTTGCATCAAAACACAACCAAGTCCAAATTTCGATGCATCGCTGTAAACCACAAACTCTCCACTGTCATCAAGTAGAGTTAGAACCGGTGCAGTAGTCAATTTTTCCTTCAAGAGCAAATAACTCTCCTCACATGCATCAGACCACTCGAACTTGACACCTTTCTTCGTCAATCTGGTAAGTGGAGCGGCAATTCGTGAAAAATCCTGCACAAAGCGCCGATAGTAACCTGCCAAACCCAAGAAACTCTTGATCTCTGGTATGGTGGTAGGTCTACTCCAATTCAACACGGCTTCAATCTTGTCAGGATCCACGCTGACTCCCTCAGCAAATGTCACATCAACCAAAACTCGCACTTGCTGAACTTCTCAAACAGCTGATTATCCCGTAAAGTCCGCAAAACAGCTCGTAAATGTTTCTTGTGCTGGCCCACTCTCCTCGAGTAAATTAGGATGTCGTCAATAAACACGATCACAAACTTGTCCAGAAACCGCCTAAACACCCGGTTGATCAAATCCATAAAAGCTGCAGGGGCATTGGTCAACCCAAACGGCATAACCAAGAACTCATAATGCCCATATCATGATCTGAAATCTGTCCTGGCCACATCTAACTCTCTAATCCTCGACTGATGGTATCCAGACCTGAGATCAATCTTCGAAAAGACTGAAGCTCCCTTGAGCTGATCAAACAAATCGTCAATCCGTGGCAACGGATACTTGTTCTTCATGGTGACTTGATTCAGCTTCCGGTAATCAATACACAACCGCATGGAACCATCCTTCTTCCGCACAAATAGTACATGAGCACCCCACGGTGATACACTAGGTCGTATGAAACCTTTCTCCAACAACTCTTGAAGTTGAATCTGTAGCTCCTTCAACTCCGTTGGCGCCATACAATACGGTGCCTGCAATATGGGTCCAGTGCCTGGTAAAAGCTCAATGGTGAAATAGATTTCTCGAATTAGAGGAACACCTGGTAATTCCTCCGGAAACATATCTGGAAACTCAGAAACCACCTTAATATCACCAATGTTTGGTACAGCAGCCGTAGTATCCACCGCATGTGCCAAATATGCAACACAACCCTTCTTCATCATCGGCTCAGCCTTCATCGCTGAAATCACACATGGCAATGAAGTATTCTTCTCACCGCGAAACAGTATCTCTGGAAAACATGGGCGTCGAAACACAACCTCCTTCTTGTGAGAGTCAAACATAGCCCAATGTATCTCCAAGAAGTCCATACCCAAAATCACATCAAAATCGACGAGATCCAGCAATAACAAATCCGCGGCTAACCCATAACCTCCAATAAAGATCTCACAATCCCTATACACCCAACCAATACTCACAACCTCTCCGGATGGATACAACACCCTCAATAACCCCGGAAGTGGAGATGCATGCATAGTAGCTAAAGATGACAATATATATGATATGAATGAATGCGTAGCACCTGGATCTAGCAAAGTAAGTACTGGATAGCCAAAAACATGCAACATACCAATAACAACCTCTGGTGATGCTCTGCCCTCACGCAATGACATAGCATGAACCCTGGCCTGCCCGGCTGGTCGTCCACACTGAGGGTGACTCTGTTATCCGCCCTGTCCAGAAGTCTTTACTGGTCGAGGTCCAGAAGTGGTACCTCGATCTCCTCCTGAACTCTGAGCTGCCTGTCTACCAACATTAGTAGGTTGGAAACACTCCCTCGCATAGTGATCCTCCTGACCACAACGATAGTAAATGATAGGGCCTCGTTGACAAGGACCAAAATGATGCCTGTTGCAGAGATTGCACAATGGATACTCCCTCGGTATAGCAAATATGCCACCGATACGTCGAGGATAGCTGAATCTGCTAGAACTCCCACTGGACTGTGGTCTATATGGTCGATATCTCCTCCATCTTTGTCTCTATCTAGCTGTACCAACTGGTGGTCTATATGGTTCACTGCCAGATGATGATGCCGATCTGGAAGTGTCAGAACTCAGCCTCTTGGAAGGTCCCTAACTCGGTCCACCCTCCTCAAATCGTCGAGACTAGAATCTCATCTGCCTTTCATTCTCTATGTCCTCGCCTCGAAGTGCAGCACTCAGAAATTCATCAAAGTTATTCCAAGGCATCGTAGTCAATTTCCCCTTGGTGTTCAGGTTCAAGCCCAACTCAAATCTCCAGCACTTGGCTTCCTCTGAGGCCACCATGTCATGAGCAAACCTAGATAAGCGAGTAAATCTGTCCCGGTACTCAAGTACTGACATACTACCCTGTCTCAAGTTGGTGAACTCCTCATACTTCTGCTGTTATGTGGCCTGGTTGAAATACCTCCGCATAAACAAATCTCTGAACAAAGTCCATAGAGTATCAACCAGAACTCTATCGGTGCTAACCCACCAGAAGTATGCATCAGACTCAGGTAAACCAACTGCTGTCAGTGTCATCTGCTCAGGAGTGAAACGCAGACGCTCACAAACTCATTCAACCTGAACCAACCAAGCCTCACATATCTCTGGATCAGCTGAACCCGAGAAAACAGTCGCTCTAGCAATTTGAGCTTTGACCACAGGGTCAAAATGCTCCTCCAAACGCAATACTCGCATAAGCATGTCATGCGTCTGGCGATCCTCATCAGGATCCACATCCCTATTGACACGGGGACCACGTCTAGGAGGCATCCTAATGATAAGAGAAAAAAATTAGTCACAAAGCACAAGGAACGTAATCATGAAACCTCAGATATTTGAAAACATACAACACCCGAAGCATTGATGAGTTACCGCTGGCCAGTCGGGTTATCGCTCAGACATGCTGTATAATCTCAAATACCCTTAGTATAACAACTACAAAAGTCTACAGAACCTAAAATCTTATGCTCTGATACCAAGCTGAAAGGACCCAACCCCGATTTAGTTTCCTAAACCGAAATCAAACCCCTTCTGAAAACACGAACTTGCAAAAACCAAAGAATGCAGAATTGCCATTAACCTGCACCCAAAAATACACTTCATCCTATGCCACAAAAGCCAAACCGTGGGTACCAATCCCATCCGGATTTCTCAATATCATATCAATAACGTAAAGTAATAAGCAAAACTGTACTTTACAAAAATCCGGGAAAATCACATGAAAATATAAACATCAGAGTATTCAGAGCGACCTCTAGTATATATATACATAAATACACAACAGTAGGCTAAACAAGAAACCTAATGGAAAATAAAAGTAGCTCGAATACTATAAATACTGAAATCAAGAACTCGCTACGACAGTTTAAATAAAGGTCCACTCACAGATAAGCACAGCACGCAAACGCGCTAATCCTGAGATCTGGCGGAAGATCCCTCGCCCAACGTACCATCTCGATCCCTTGAATAATCACAAAATGTAACTGATCAAAATCACAATTCATTACTCTGTACCACACCTCGGAAACCAACAATTTACGAAAACATATAAGTCAGATATAAAATAATCATCGAAAACCTCCAAATACTCCACATAAACTCTCGACTTAAAATCCGCTACTCAAATAAATTTGAAAACCTCAAGGCTACGATCAGGGCGCGATTACGAGCAAAACGGAATAAAACTTGTCAAAAACCAAAAACTCAACGCCTCGCCGGAGCACCGCCGTTGACCGTCGCCGTCAGCGGCGACGCGCCATCACCGGGGAGATTATTCGGCGAGGAAAGTCCAGAATTCCTCTCCTCCTCGAGACCAACATATCTCTCCACTACCACAACCTCCAATTCCATCTTAATTCACCAAAAAATCGCTCGAAAGTCACTAAAATCTCAAAATCGGTCGGCGACTCGGTCTCCATTGGAACTCCAGCCACGGCGCATGGCAGCCCTCGAGGCCACTCCCAAAAGCTTCATCGTGGCCCCACGAGTCTTTCCCCCTTAATCTCCAGCCACCACCGTGGCCGTAGCACCGCCGTCCGTCACCCCCGATTCCACTCCGTTTCACCTCCAAAATTACCACACAAAATCTCCACCAAACATCACAAAACATATATCAAAACGAAGCATGAATCATAGGCTTCCATTCCTTACCTTGAAATCCAGCAACCGCGCCGTATTCCGGCGATCTTCTCGACGGCGAGTCACAGACTCACTGAGTCATCCACGGGTTGACTCGGTCAACTCAGTCCAGAAAAGTCAACTTGGTCAAACAACTCATTTTCGCACTTTTGCGACAACTTTACGACTATTCGGCTATTTATACGTCGCAACTCGGCTTTATCCACAATTCGGATAATTCAAACTCAAACGGATAAACACGACTAACTCGACGTTAATTTCAAATATTCATTTTATATTCCTCTGTTATCTGAAAAATCCTCGGAAAGCTCCCACGAACTCGAAATCAAATTCTCTACATTTTCCGCGAACAAACCCAAATCAAATTCGTGCCCGAAAATTAAGTCGTGAATGAAGTTGCCTATCCGATTAATTACGCTAAACCACAATTATTCGTGAAACTCGCAGATTAAGCCAATTACTATACCCATTCCGGTCCGGGTCATCACATGTTGTACGACCGTTTAGAGGAGTATTAAACGAAAGATTAACTAAAGAAGAATTTGTTGAAGCGCATTGGGTAGTATTGCAAGAATGTGATGAGGTCGACCCATACATGCAAGTTTATAGGGAGAAAATTCAGAGTGTCAAACTAGACAAGAGTCATAACTGGGTTAAAAAAGTGCTTAAGAAGTTCCTTTATTATTTCCTCCAATGGGTGCGTATGTTTAATTAATTTAAACCATGCATGCATAAAGGTTTCTGATTAGTTTTTTTTTGAAATTAAGAAATCTAGATGAGATTAGGTGCCCAAGGTAAATTTGAATGACATTTGGTGTTTGTTTATGCGAAGTGTTTTTCCTTAGTTTGTGCATGCAGGTTTTTGGTTTCATTTATTTTTAGGGGAAACTATGTCAATTTTTCGGTAGAAATTAAATACAGATTCATATATATGCTTCACATTTTTGCAGATGATTGATCTAGAAAAATCCGGTAACCACGAGGGGTGGTGGTTATGGGAGAAGCACTTGTTGGCCTATAAGCCGGTTCAACACTATATTTACCCTGGATGTTTTTCAACAATGTAAAGTTTCATTCAATTGCCAGAGATGAAGGAAGAAGAACACAAAATAATAGGATCGCGGTTGGGGAATGTGTTGATGTCTATTACGGGTTTCTTATTAATGTCATTCAGCAACTTTACGGGAATGATATCAACATTTTTCTATTTTAGTGTAAATGGTTCAAGTGTACGAAGGAAGATCTGGGCCTTTTATCAGTCGATACAAACTCAAGCTGGTATGAGGATGAGCCATTTGCTCTTACCACCTTAGTTAGGCAGGTGTTCTATCTGGATGATCCGAAAGCTGGTGAAGGTTGGAAAATAGTAAACCATCTGTCTCACCGATGAATATGGAGTGCCACAACACTTGAAGGGTTGTCAGCGACCAACACTGAAGTACATAATGACAATGCGTATTAAGAGCCTAATACTTCTATCATCTTTGACATAAGGGAACTGATTCGGTCTAACAAATACTTACCCATGTCTGATGACGCCATTGATCTTACTCAATAGAAGATTAATAAGTTAGAGAAAAATGCCCCTGAAGAGGAGCTGGGGGATAACGATGACATCAGATACAATTTAGATGATGGAGATTATGATGATGAGGAGCATTCAGTTGATAGTGAGGAGGATGATTCAAACAATGATGATTATGGGGATGAGGAGTGATATGATTTTACAAATTAAATATACAAAGCACTCAAGAAATTAGTTAATTAATTAATTAATTAAATAAGGTGTTCAAATTAAATTAAAAGAGATTTATTAAGAGTGTATGTACATACGTTTGCATTAGTTATGCCTGACATGAATGATTTAGATTCGACAAATTGAAGAAAGATCATTTTTTGGTACAAATTAAGATGACATCTTAGACGACAAAATCTATATGTTATTTGTCTAACTGAACCTTAGACGACGAAATAACATATGTTCATCGTCTAAGGAATACACTTTGTGATGACCCGGAACAGATTGAACAGTGTCATCAGCTTGGTCCGTGAGATGATGAGTAATAGCAGATTTCCGATAATGGATTTACTCGCCAGACTTGATAACGACTAAATTATTGGCCGAGAATTGGAGTTAGGTCTCTTCTCGAGAGTCGTTGTACGTGTGATTTTGAGTTCGTGGGGGGTTCCGGATCGTTATTTGGACGACCGAGGAGTAAATTATGAATATTTGAAGTTTTGATATAATCAGTTTTATATGTCGGATTTGTTAGCGACTAAATTACCGGACGAGAATTTGGTTTCGGTTTCTTCACGGAAGTTGTTGAGAATTTAATTTCGAGCTCGTGGGAACTTCCGGAACATTTTTCCGAGTTACGAAGATTATGTTGTGAATATTTCGACCCTCGATTATGTAATTGGATAAGCTTGTGTTTGAGTTGAACAGTTGACTTTTTATCCAATTTGTCGAAGTGTTTGACTTTGGGTGATAATTGAAGAGTACGTCGAATCGAGTTTGTTGCCGCGAGAATTATCGAAATCGGATTTACGACGAGAAAGTTACGGGTGTTTGAAGTTTGTCGAAAAGATAATTATGGAAGTTTCCATTTTTGGAAAGTATTTAAACTGGTTGCCATTTAAGGAAAGTCACACCTTGCAATTAAGGCTGTTGACCGGTCAACTTCGCATGGAGGAGAGAGGCGCGACGTCCTCCAAGGCCACCGGCGGTGATATTGATTCCGGCCACCCCACGGCCTAAGCCATGAACCGTTCGACTCGCCTAGCTCCCCTCATCTCAATTCCAGCCTCTTTTTCCGGCATGGCTCACGGTGGAGAGAGAAACTTTGAACCAAAGTTTAGGATTTTTGGGGTTAATGGTGGTTTTCGATTCCGGCCGAGTTGAGCTCAAACAAGGACTGGGTTTTGTAGCCCTCATCTCCATGATTCTAACCATGTAAGTATGGAGTTCTAATTCCATTTGTGGATGGAGAATTTTGGATTTGAAATTTGTGTATCAATTCGGTTTTGCTTGAAATTGGACTAGTTAGAGTGAGAATTGGCCTTTGTTGCAGTTATGAAAGTTGCTCAGTGGGTGATTTTGAGTGGAATAGTGGTTGCTCTGCCGGGAAAATTTCAGGTTGGTGGTGGCGCCGGCGGTGGCGCCGGTCAACGGCGCCGGTCAACGGTCAACCCCGTGAGATTTTTATGCATGCTCCATACGCGTGAGGAGTTAGAGTCTCCCTCGTGTACTCAGACGCGTGAGGAGTTAGAGTCTCCCTCGTGTACCATTTGATTTTTATACATTCGACTCGCATATGTTTTTATAACATATATATTATGTGGTGAAAGATATTTATTTTCGTCCACTCACTCTAACAGTTTTCATGTCTTTCCCCTGGGCTTTTCGGTTTCCGTGCCCAGTTTGCAGTTCGGACTCTGGTGTCGCACGTCGTGGTCGGAGGCATAGTGCTCGAGCTACCTTGTTTCTTCCAGTAGGTTTATTGTTCTACCTACTGTGGTATACTTATATGATTATACATTAGAGGTCGCTCTGAGTATTCTGTTGTATATTTTATACGATTTTACTCCGCATTTCAGTAAAGTATAGTTATATTTACTACTTTACATTATTGTTGATATATTGACAAATCCAGATGGAATTGGTGCCCACGGTTTGATTTTTGTGGCATAGGATGAAGTGTATTTTCCGCGTGCAGGTAATGGTAATTCCACGTTAGTAACAAAACTCTGCCAAAATTTCTACGGTTTTTGTTAGTTCGCGTTTTCAAAAGGGTTTGATTCCCGTTTAGGGAGCTAAATCGGGGTTGGTTCTTTTCACACTTAGAAGACAAACATATATATAGTATTTCCTCGCCTAGGTCAATCATAAACCGTAATCCCTTTACCCTAAATCCTAAAAATCTAGACGATGAATGTTGTATCTTTCGTCGTCTAAGTCAAACTTAGACTACAAGCGTGGTATAGTTTCGTCATCTAAGTTCAACTTAGACAACGAAAATGACGACTATCGTCGTCTAAGTAGATTTCCATAATCTAACCTCCATGACTAAACTATTCTCGGACTATGGGTGTCGAAAATTCAAAAATTAGAGTTACGAAGATTCGTATACCAACATCCTATTTTGGTGAAATTTCAGTTTTATGCATGGTTGACTACACCGATCAAACCCTTAACGAACTTCAAATTGAATGAAAATTCATCTACTTACACATTAAATGGTGATAAATATATCGAACGACTGTTTTGTCAAAATTAAATTTCGTTAATATGGATGTATAGTATATACAAGACATACGAACACTTAAGTTATTCAACATTAGTAGATGGATAACATGTATTAACTCGTTAATCTATTTTTTATCTCAAATTTCTATTATATGATATGTAATTGATACATAAAATTTTGACGTAATTGAAATGCCCGTCACGTCGGAAACGGTTTTACGATTATTAATATATGCGATCGTTTCCGTCTTTTAAACTTTAGTGGATATTCAAAAAGTTGTATCGATTGAATACCAAATTCTACCGACTAAGCATCAATTTTATTCTACAATATTATATAAACATAATAATTATATCTGACGGCTGATTTTTGATATATTTTTAGGGAGGTAGTCAAATATTTTTTTGAAAGAAAATGGATACAATTTTTATAAATTATCGCTTAGAAGACGAAACCTTTGTATTTCGTCGCCTAAGTTTGTTCTTAGACGATTAAATCATGTAATTTCGTTGTCTAACACCAAGCATTTGGAGGATTTTCTTTTCCGCCAAATATTTTGGGGAATTTTAAAAAAAGACTTAGGCGACAAAATAACTATATTCTGTCACCTAAGTGCAATCAGACGAAGGAATCCTACGTTTCGTCGTCTAAGTTCTTAAATCAGATCGACAAATCTATAATCTCTCTCTATCTCTCTATTCTCTAATCTCTCTCTCTCATTGGAAACCCGTGGCCTTTCCTCCCTCTCTCTCTGCTCTTGGGACCCATGGCTCTCCTCTCTCTCTCTCTCCTCTCGTTGTCTCCGGCCATTGACGGCTCTCGATCGCTCGTCGCTCTCTCCATGTTGCTGCCGACCGCCATCCCCTCCACCACCCCTTCGGTCGTCTCTCGGTATTTCTCTCTCTCAGCGGTATGTATATATATATATATGGGTTAATTTAAGAAAATTGGATATGAAATTGTATATATATATATGGATAAATTTGGTGAAATTGGGTATGGATATATATATTGTGTATATATTAATGAAATTGGATATGAAAATTGGTGAAATTGCATATATATATATACATATATATATGTATACATATATATGTGGATGTAATTTTATGTATGTATATATGAAATTGGATAAATTTGGTGATGATATATATATGCATTTGCGAAATGACATAATTGAGTTTGAGTTTGTTGAATATGTGAAATTATATTTTTATTCTATCAAGTTTGGATGAATTTGTATTATGATGACGATGAATATAAAATGGATATATATTATATTGTTAATATTCGATTTTTTTTCCAGCTTAATTAAGATGTCTGGCGATAGGAAGAGGCACACGCTAGCAGAGAAGGCTGCTGAATTCCAATCCATTGCATTGCACAACAAATGGGTTGGGCAAAACCTAAGAGGAGACTGTTATGGCTCCTCCGAATCCTTCGGCTTCTGCGGATTTTCCAAGAAATTCTGAATGCTCCAAATGAGGCGGCCATAGCCTGTACGGATGAGCCAGATATTTCTTCTTCAGCGGCGGTGTCACAAGGTCTGGAAGAATCTGTGGACGATTCTATTCACTACAGCGCCTAACGCAAGATCAAGAGGAAGCTCTCAGACCTGGTCTCCAAACACACTCGGGGACTTAGGAAGGGTGCTAAAAGAGAGTACATAGTGATGTCAATGGGGAAAAAGATCAAGGTGTCATTCGACAAGTTCACCCAAGACCATTTGTACAAGGAGCTCGGCAGTCTGTGCTTCCACAGCATCGACTCAATCATACAGAACAAGTTATGTTTGATTGCCGATTCGTAGAACAAGCTACCCAAATCTGAAAAGTTCAAGGTGTACTGCGAACTTTCGGTAATAGGGTATATTTAATTTTATTTAATTTCATAATTAATTACAAAGTATAAAGGCATAATGAAATCCAAATTTTAATTTTTTATTTATTTTTCTAGGTACATTTTGACTACGAAGGAAGACCAGAGATGTTCGAGCACATAGACAATATAGCTATCTGCATTTTCAAGGATTAGAAGTACGACTTCCAGAAGTACGGCGCATCGCCTACCCCACAAGAGGTGCAGACTGAAAGAGAAGATGAGTGACAAGTATAAGGTAAGTCTTCATTTTGTTTAATGTAATGACAAAGAATAATTTCTTACTTTTAATAATTTATTTATTATTTAATATTCTTTATTGTGAAACAAACAAGGTCGCACGTCATCAAGACAAATCGTGAGAAGAAGCCCGACCATCATGTTTCGGGCTCGAGAGGGATCATCTACCTGGTAAAGGAGCACAGAGATGCGGGTTCGAAGCATTGTTTCCTGGATGCCAGCGTCTCCGCTTATGTCAAGTCCGGGTAAGTCAATGCCGCGGGTGAAAGTGGCGTAAGTAAATATTGTTCCTAAATTAATTTAATTTAATTGTACTTCCGAAATTTATCGAAACTTAGTATACTGGTAATTGGTTTGAAGAAATTGAATTGGTTTCAAAATTTAGTATAACTATGATTAGGACATTTAATTAGATTGTGCTCTTGGAATTTGCTTTAGTTGGTTAAATTATGATTCTGAACTTAAGAAATCCAGATGGGAATCGGTGCCCACGGTGAATTTATTATGTGGGAATTAGTTATTTGAAGTGTTTTTTTTTTGTAGGTTTTTGGATTCCTCCAATTTTAGGGCAAACTATGACAATTTTTTTTAGAAATAAATATTTATATATTGTTCACATGATTCATTTCACTGATTTCAAGAGAGTTTGATACAAAGGGCCCAACAGGAATTGGCGAACACAAAGTCGGAAAACCCGGAGATGACGCCTGAACAACTACCTCCTCTATCAATGGAAAGTCAGATCAGTATTGACGATGCTGTTTACGGCCGCCGAGATGGCAAGGAGGTTTGTGGGCTTGGGCGGACGGTCTAGAGATATTTGACCCAGTCATTCACATCGGTGAGTAGGCGCAGTGCGGCGGTTGCTGTGGCAGGTCGAGCCACCCAAGATGAGGCTCGATTGGCCCAGGAGTCGACTAGATTGACCTGGGAGCAGGTGAGATCGGCCCAGGATCAGCTTAATAGGACCAATACTTAGATGAGCGTCATCCTCAACTTCCTCGCAATGATGGGCATGCAACCTCCACCAGGGTGTCTCCCCCACCCCCCACCCCCTACCTCCTAAGCACAATGACGATGACGATGTGGGCGGCAGCGAGGGAATTGGCGGGATGTCTACTCTGGGTTTCAGTTTAGTTTTGTAGTTTCATTTATGTATTTCAATCAATGTACGTACTCTTTTTAAGTACACTTTTTATATTTAATTAATATGTATTTCAATAAGCAGTTAATGGAACAAGATCATCAACTTCTTCCTCATATCTCATCTACCGGATCCATTGCGCAACTAAAACAGCCCATATCTTTAGGTTAATTTCCTTCATCTTAAGCTCCATCTATTTTGTTCTTCGACATTTCTCCTCTCTCCTCCAATCTGCCTAATCACAATCACTTGTTGGGGTTGTTCATTATGTGGAAGGTCGATCTCTAAAAGAAAACCATATCGCCCCTACATAAAAGAAAAACCATATTCTATCACAACCAAAACAAATTCAAAAATCAACAATGAAAGGACCTGACTCAGATTTAGTTGCCTAAACCGAAATCAAACCCCTTCGAAAACACGACCTTAAAATTTTTTTTGCCAGAGTTTACTTTGAAATACGTGAGTCAATATTAGAACCTGCAAAGAGAATCACACTTAAAATATTCCACGAAAGCCAAACCGTGGGGCTCCGTTCCCCATTCGGATTTCTCAACATCATATATAATAAACCACAAGGTTTACAAGAAATTCAGAAACATTCAGGAGTAAACTCAACTGAAAACAAACATAAGTATTCAGAGCGACTCCTATATACATCATATACAACCAGTAGGTTGAACAAAGAACCTACTCGAACTGAAGTGTGACCTGAACTCTACGCCTGTGATGACCCAGACCAGAATTAGCAGTGGAAACAGCTTGATTGATGAGCTTGCACGTAGTCGCAGAGTTGCGACAGTCGTTTTAATCGCCGAAGCTTCTTAACGACTAAATTATTGGCCGAGAATTGGAGCTAGGTCTCTTCTCGAGAGTCGTTCTATATGTGATTACGAGTACGTGGGAGGTTCCGGATCGTTATTTGGACGACCGAGGAATTAACTATGAATATTTGAAGTTTCGACGGAAACGGATTTAAATGGCAGGTTTGTTCGCGACTAAATTACCGGAGGAGAATTTGGTCTCGGCTTCTTCACGGAAGTTGTTCAGAATTTAATTTCGAGTTCGTGGTAACTTCTGGAGCATGATTTGGAGTTACGAGGAATTAGTTGCGAATTTTGCCGATTGTTGATTGTTTGGTTGATTTAATTGTGTGTTGGTTCGAAGGGTTGACTTTTTATCCATTTGGCCGATGTGTTTGACTTTGTGTGATTATTGAAGAGTATGTCGAGACGAGTTTGTGGCCGCGAGAATTATCGGAATCGGTTATACGACGAGAAAGTTACGCGTGTTTAAAATTCGCCGAAATGGATAATTACAAGTTTCCTTTTTGGGAAGTATAAATAGTGGACTTGCCTTATTGGGAAAGTCAAAGACTGAAATAAATGTTGACCTTGTTTGACTAGTTTGACCGAGAGGAGAGATGGCTCACGACGGACCTCCACGGCCTCGCCGGTGACGGTGACTTTCCGGCCACTTCATGGCTTGGTCCTTGGCCGTCCGACTCGCCGAGTTGCCCTCGACCCCGTGCCGTCCTCCTCACGTGGTGGAGCTCACGGTGGAGAGAGAATTCATGGACCAAAGTTTGGGATTTTTGGGTTTAATGGTGAACTCCGATTTCGGCCGAATTGAACTTCAAGAGGTACTGGGTTTTGTAGCCCTCTTCATTGTGATTCTAACCATATAAACATGGTGTTCTAATTCGATTTGAGTGTGGAGAATTTTGAGATTGAAATTTGTGGAACAATTCGGTTCTTCATGAAATTGGATGAGTTAGAGTGAGAATTGGCCTTTGTTGTAGTTGACAAAGTTGCTCAGTGGGTGATTTTGCATGGAATAGGGGTTCCTCCGCCGGAAAATCTTCAAGTTGGCGGCGGCGCCACCGTTGACGGCGGTCAACGCGGCGGTCAACGGTCAACGGTCAACGGCGGTCAAACTTTGACTTTTTGGGATTTTCGACAAGTTGCATGTCATTTCACTCGAAATCGCGCCCCGATCGCAGTGGGGAGGTTCGTTTTTCGAGTGGAGCATCCGAACGTAAAGCGAGGTATTGAGGTGGTATATATGGATTTTCGACGATTCGTCGTATTTGAATTACCTGTTTCCGAGAACGGTGATTTCTCGTGGTTTGATTTGTATTGTCGGATTATGACTTTGAATATTGGACATTGTGGATATTCAGGTGTTCGTGATCGTTCGTTTGGCGAGAGATTTTCCGCCGGATCACGGGTTAACGCGAACTGCGTTACTCAAGCGTGTGAGTGGACAAGTTTCTATTTTCACTGTTGATTTTGCGAGTTCGTGGATTTATTGATTTCCGTATTTAATTATACGATGATTGTGATATATGTTATTTTCGGAGGTATGTTATTATGTGTTATTGGTGATTGGTATTTATTGCATCGATGCTACCAGAGTTGAGAGATTCCTCTGAAGCAGGGTTGAGAGATTCCCCTGAGTGCCGCCGAGGTTGAGAGATTCCCCTAGCCTTTCACCGTCAGGTTTGAGCGATTCACCTGACGTCGGGCTTGAGAGATTCGCCCGACAACCTCCATATATATATGTGTGTTGTGTTTTCCGAACTCGCATTGTTTTATATTGAGTATGTTTATAAACTGGTGAAAGGCATATGTTATTTTCGTCCACTCACTCTAACGTTTATCGTTTTATTTGCCTTTCCCCTGGGCTTTTCGGTTTCCGTGCCCTGTTTGCAGTTCGGACTCTGATGTCGCACGTCGTGGTCGAAGGCATAGTGCTCGAGCTACTTTGTTTCTTCCAGTAGGTTTATTGTTCTACCTACTGTGGTATACGTATATGATTATGTATTAGAAGTCGCTCTGAGCTTCCTGTTGAATATGTTATATGATTTTACACCGGATTTCAGTAAAGTATAGATATATTTATTGTTTTACTTTACTGTTGATATATTGAGAAATCCGGATGGGATTGGTGCCCACGGTTTGCTTTTTGTGGCATAGGATGAAGTGTATTTTCCGCGTGCAGGTAATGGTAATTCCACGCTAGTAACGAAACTCTGCCCAAATTTCGAAAAGTTTTTGTTGGTTCGTGTTTTCGAAGGGGTTCGATTCCGGTTTAGGTAACTAAATCGGGGTTGGGTCCTTTCAGCTTGGTATCAGAGCATTAGGTTGTCAGATTCTGTAGACTCTTGTAGTTGTGAAGCTTAGGGTATTTGAGTTGATACAACATGACTGGAGTGCTGACCCGACTGGCCAGCGGTACTCATCAATACTTCGGGTGTTGTGTGTCCTCAAATATCTGCGGTTTCATGATTACGTTCCACTTGTTGTGAACGATGTTTTATTCATTAGGATGCCTCCTGACGTGCTTTCCGTGTCGGTTCGGTTGTGGATCCTATTGAGGATCAATCGACGCGCGATTTGCCAGAGAACAGTGGATTGGGATGAGTATTCAGAGTTCAGTGAATTGTGTGGCACGGTTTGCCTGGTTGTGTGTGTATGGGCGTCTACATGTTGCCTCAGAGCTGAGAATTTTGACAGTTGATGTTTGCCTGAGTCAGATCATTGTGTTTGGTGGGCTATTATTGTGTGAGTTTCGGTTGCGACTTCATGGCCTACATTCAGAATGTTGTGTAAATGGTGATGGTGTTATCAGGCTATCCAGCAATTGAATGTGGAGTGTTTACCCACATGAGGCAGAGATGCGTTGCTCACATGTTGTCCCTGTTTACACGGGTATGTGGCTTCAGAGGGAGCTATGCACGAGGTTCGAGATGAGTTTGAACCTGAGCATCGGAGAGAATCTGATTGTTGTGCCTCGAGACATCCGTGAGGAGCTTAGTGTGCTGCACTCAGTGGCAAGGCTATTGTGAAGGAAAGGTGTACACGGTTTTTGATGTGACGGTTTGAGGAAAGTGGATTCAGTAAAGATGTTGTGATGAGTTCGGGTTCTGACACTTCGGGACTAGTGATTTTATCAGGCTGTGACCTTTATGATATTGTTGATGGCCATCAGTATGAGCAGAGAATCCGTTTGACGATGGTGGAGATCACAGAGTAGCGGATTTGCTCCTGTGGCATGAGTTTGGGCAATCTTTGGAGATCCTTTCACGCAGCAGGTGTCGCTGTGACTGGTGTTCGTTGAGCACTTTCAGTTGCCATTGTGGTGACCAGGAGGGTCACGTTACGAGGGAGCGCCCTTAGCTAGCCGTTGTAGCGGTTCGGTAGCTCAGAATTTACGAGGAGATCCTCATGTTGTTCCTGTAGTCTGACCAATGTATCCTTTTGACGAGTTATTCAGCAAGTCGCATTTGATGTGGGCGACTAGTTGGGCATGTTGGAGTTCGTGCTATGACCTTGTTTGAGGACAGACTTTCTCCGAGGTTACTGTTGTTTGTTGTCCATGGCTATTGTACCTGCATCTCCACTTCCGAGGTTTTGGAGAGTGTTGCATCCATCCGAAGGTTGCGAGATCCTTGTTGGAGATTATGTGGTAGCCGCGGACCTGTTATAGCTGGACATTGTGGTTTTGGTGTAATTGTGAGTATGGACATATTGACGACGCATTTGGTCGTGTTCGAGTGCCTTGAGGAGGAGGTTGTGTTTCGACGACCAGATTTCCCCAAGATACTGTTTCGCGGTGATGGTCGAGCGGATGATGGAGACGGATTGTGTTGCTCGCTTAGCCCATGTTGTGGATACTTCGGTTGCTGTGCCCGTTATTAGTGACATTGAGGTGGTTCCTGAGTTTCCAGGTGTATTCCGGAGGAGTTACCAGGTGTTCCTTCAGTTCGGGAGACCTACTACACTATTGAGCTTGTATCAGGCGCTGGACTCATCTTACCGGCATCTTGCCGTTCAGAGCCAGCGGAGCTGATGGAGCTACAGATTCGACTCCAGGAGTTGCTGGAGGAGGTTTCAGGAGATTTCATGCGACCCTGCGTATTTGCGTGGTGTGCTTTTGCATTGTGTGTACGGACGTTGGATGATTCGACGAGGTGGTGCATTGATTACCGGAAGCCTGATTTGCTTCAGAGGAGAGTGAGTATCCTCCGCTTTGGATTGACGAGTGGTCTGTTCAGCTCCAGGGAGCTTCACTCTTTTCGAAGATTGATTTCGGGTCCGGATACCATCCGTTGAGGTTCGATGAGTCAGATGTGGTTTGGACGGTTTTCGGATCTCAGTGCGGGCATCAGGAGTTTTTGGTCACGCTGTTTGGTTGACCAATGCCCCGTAGATCGTGTGGACTTGATGGACCATGTGTTCAGATGGTTTCTGGACGAGTTGCGATCATGTTCACTGGCAATATCCTGATGTACTCCAGGAGTGTGAGCCAGTACCTGAAGCAAATGCGAGCGGTTTTGCGGATTTCGCGAGACGATTAGCTGTTTGTGAAGTTTAGCCAGTGTGAGTTTTGGCTGATTAGTGTGAAGATTATGGACTGTTTGATGTTATCCGAGGGAGTTGGCGTGGGTCCTGACCAGTTAGAAGCTGTGTTGATTTAGAGTTTGCCCTATTATTGTACCAGAGATCAGGGGTCTCTTAAGTTTGGCAGGCTTTTACCGACGGCTTGTGCATGATTTTCCCGGATTGCCACTTCACTTTCCGGATTGACGAAGAAGGCGTCAAGATTGAGTAGGTCGATGCACGCTAGGAGAGTTACTTACTCCTGCAGGATGGTTGACCGTTGTTTCGGTTTTGACCTTACCTCACGACCGCGACGAGTTCGTGGGTTATGGCGATGCATCGAGATTTGGATTTGGTTGTGTTTTGATGCTGTGTAGCAGAGCGGTGGCTCATGGTTCTAGGCAGTGGAACTTTGTATAGCTACGTATCCTATATATAATTTGGGTGTAGCTGTCTTCGTGTTAGCACCAGAGAGTTGGAGATACTATTGCTATGGCGTGCAGCGTGGTGTAGGATGTACACTGACCACTGAGTTTTATCCACTTGCATTCTCGGCCAGATTTGGGCTTGAGGCAATGTAGATGGATGAGGTCGACTCACGACTATGGCTGCACCTTTGAGTTTATTCGAAAAAGGCTAGAGATTATACTTTGATCGTCCGTTTGGGATGCTGTTGTTGATGCATTCAGTCAAAAATCGGGAGCTTCAGTGTTTCATGTGAGTATGGTTCGAGTTTCCGTGTTAGCCGGGTTATGCGCTGTGGAGACTGAGTTCGTGCATGATGATGTTGAAGCTCATTGTTTTGCGTGCGTTTGGCGCTAGTGATGCAGAGATGTATCAGATACTCCGAGTTTATTACTCGTGATGCAACATGAAGAGCAATGTAGCAGTTTAGGTGTATAGAAGCCACATTTGTCGACTGGCGATGGCTAGGAGGCAGAGGTTTGCCGAGATGTGTCAGCCATTTGAGATTTCCGGTTAGACGTGGCGATTGTTGCTGTGATTGTGTGTGTTTGTATGCACTTCGGTTTGTGGTACCAGTTGTTTGGCCATTGTGGATCGTTTGATGAACTTAGTGTGTTTCCTTGTACTTTCGGAGATGATTTCAGTGGTAGGCTGGTATAGCCGTGCTTGACGGAGATTGTCCATTCCATGGTGTGCCTGTGTCCCAGTTCGCTAATCGAGACAATCAGCTACGACAAAGTGTTGACGAGCTTTGCAGCGAGCATTGGGGACCAGATCACGAGTTAGTACCGATTCTTATCCTCAGATTGGCCAGCGATCTTCGAGGACTATTCAGGCCTTGGAGGGCATGTTGTGGACCTCGGTATTACAGTTCCGGAGGATTCGAAACCAGCAGTTTCTCTTGTTTGAGATTGCTTGCAGTACCAGTGTATTGACCACTGTGATATTGACGTTGTTTGATGTCGTTTTGAGGATGATGTCGTACTCCATTGTGCTGGAGAGAGAGTTTGGTTTGAGTTTGAGTTGATGTTTGATTCTGATTTTGTGGAATGTGCGACCACAGACTGACAGATTAGCGGAATGAGTTGATAATTACCCGAGTCCGATGTTTGAGTTATGTTGATGGGTGTAAACTGAGTTGTGCTTTGCCATATTGTTTTGATCCAGTTGTGGTCATTGGCGAGTTTGTGTTATGCCGTGTGGTTCGGCATCGCCTATATCATTGGCTTTTATGTGTGTTGTGTTCCGTGTGGCAGAACTGTGTTTCAGATGTGTTTGTGTTGTGTACCCTACCTGTTCCTTATGCAGGAACACTTGGCTATTGTTTGGAGCCAGTTCAGATTTGTGATTTGAGGGTACAGGGATTCCAGCACGGAATTATCTCCTATTGTGGAGTTTGTGATCAGAGTTGTT
Source organism: Geum urbanum (assembly GCA_946800695.1). Taxonomy (NCBI): domain Eukaryota; kingdom Viridiplantae; phylum Streptophyta; class Magnoliopsida; order Rosales; family Rosaceae; genus Geum; species Geum urbanum. The sequence continues at coordinate 37,956,658 of OX326997.1, read as the reverse complement.
CAGTTGAGATTGCAGTTGGTGAGTTGAGCAGTATACAGAGGCAGTGCTCCTACCTTGTAGTCGGCAGACTCGGAAATTTTGAGGTCGAAATTTTTCTAAGGGGGGTGGATTTGTGACGACCCGGACCAGAATTAGCAGTGGAAACAACTTGATTGATGAGCTTGCACGTAGTCGTAGAGTTGCGACAGTCGTTTTAATCGCCGAAGCTTCTTAACGACTAAATTATTGGCCGAGAATTGGAGCTGGGTCTCTTCTCAAGAGTCGTTCTATATGTGATTACGAGTTCGTGGGCGGTTCCGGATCGTTATTTGGACGACCGAGGAATTAACTATGAATATTTGAAGTTTCGACGGAAACGGATTTAAATGGCAGGTTTGTTCGCGACTAAATTACCGGACGAGAATTTGGTCTCGGCTTCTTCATGGAAGTTGTTCAGAATTTAATTTCGAGGTCGTGGGAACTTCCGGAGCATGATTTGGAGTTACGAGGAATTAGTTGCGAATTTTGCCGATTGTTGATTGTTTGGTTGATTTAATTGTGTGTTGGTTCGAAGGGTTGACTTTTTATCCGTTTTGGCCGATGTGTTTGACTTCGTGTGATTATTGAAGAGTATGTCGAGATGAGTTTGTGGCCGCGAGAATTATCGGAATCGGTTATACGACGAGAAAGTTACGCGTGTTTAAAATTCGTCGAAATGGATAATTACAAGTTTCCTTTTTGGGAAGTATAAATAGTGGACTTGCCTTATTGGGAAATTCAAAGACTGAAATAAATGTTGACCTTGTTTGACTGGTTTGACCGAGAGGAGAGATGGCTCACGACGGACCTCCACGGCCTCGCCGGTGACGGTGACTTTCCGGCCACTTCATGGCTTGGTCCTTGGCCGTCCGACTCGCCGAGTTGCCCTCGACCCCGTGCCGTCCTCCTTACGTGGTGGAGCTCACGGTGGAGAGAGAATTCATGGACCAAAGTTTGGGATTTTTGGGTTTAATGGTGAACTCCGATTTCGGCCGAATTGAACTTCAAGAGGTACTGGGTTTTGTAGCCCTCTTCTTTGTGATTCTAACCATATAAATATGGTGTTCTAATTCGATTTGAGTGTGGAGAATTTTGAGATTGAAATTTATGGAACAATTCGGTTCTTCATGAAATTGGAAGAGTTAGAGTGAGAATTGGCCTTTGTTGTAGTTCACAAAGTTGCTCAGTGGGTGATTTTGCATGGAATAGGGGTTCCTCCGCCGGAAAATCTTCAAGTTGGCGGCGGCGCCACCGTTGACGGCAGTCAACGGTCAACGGCGGTCAAACTTTAACTTTTTGGGATTTTCGACAAGTTGCATGTCATTTCACCCGAAATCGCGCCCCGATCGTAGTGGGGAGGTTCGTTTTTCGAGTGGAGCGTCCGAACGTAAATCGAGGTATTGAGGTGGTATATATGGATTTTCGATGATTCGTCGTATTTGATGTTCAGATTCAGTCCCAGCTCAAACCTACGACACTTGGCTTCTTCTGTAGCCACCATATCCCACGCAAAACGAGACAAACGAGTAAACCGATCCCGATACTCAAGTACAGACAAACTGCCCTGCCTCAAGTTCGTGAACTCCTCGTACTTGCGCTGTTGGGTAGCTTTATTAAAATACCTCCGCATAAACAGATCACGAAACAATGTCCACGGTGTATCCACAGGAACTCTGTCAGTGCTGACCCACCAAAAGTATGCATCACCCTCAAGTAAACCAACTGCGGCTACTGTCATCTGCTCAGGTGTAAACTGCAGACGCTCACACACATGCTCAATCTGAACCAACCATGCCTCGCATATCTCTGGATCAACTGAACCCGAAAACACAGTAGCACCCGCAGTGCGAGCCTTGACCACAGGGTCAAAACGCTCTTCCAAACGCAGCACTCGCATCAGCAAGTCGCGCGTTCGGTGATCCTCATCAGGATCATCATCCCGGTCAACACGGGGACCACGTCGAGGAGGCATCCTATTGATACAAGACAAGCATTAGGTACAAGCGGAAAGAACGTAATCATGAAACCGCAGATATTTGAGGACATACAACACCCGAAGTATTGATGAGTACCGCTGACCAGTCGGGTCATCACTCCAGTCATGCTGTATCAACTCAAATACCCTAAGCGTCACAGCTACAAGAGTCTACAGAATCTGACAACCTAATGCTCTGATACCAAGCTGAAAGGACCTAATCCCGATTCAGTTACCTAAACCGGAATCAAACCCTTTCGAAAATACGAACCAACAAAAAAATTTCAAAATTTTAGCAGAGTTTCGTTACTAACGTAGAATTGCTTAAACCTGCACCCTGAAAATAACACTTCATCCTATGCCACAAAAGCCAAACCGTGGGCACCAATCCCATCCGGATTTCTCAACATCAATATAATCAATAAACAGTAAACATATTGTACTATGTATATATGTATATCTGAGAAAATCCGTATAAACAGGTATCAGAATGTATCAGAGCGACCTCTAGTAACATATATACAACATATACACATCAGTAGGCGAAACAAGAACCTACTAGAAAGCACAGGTAACTCTGATCACTAGCCTCCAAACCGCGACGTGAAAACACCAAAACCTGAACTGCAACTGGGCACGGAAATCGTAAAGCCCAGGGGAAAGACAATAAACACGTTAGAGTGAGTGGACGAAAATAAATGTCTTTCACCAGTTATTATGTATGTTATAAAAACATATGCGAGTCCAGGTAAATAGAAATAATAAAGTACACGAGGTAAAACCATAATCCTCCAGCGTACTAAGCATGCAAGTATAAATCCCACGGGGTCACTCATGGACACACACCGTGCTAGTACAGTCCGAATCACGAGGTCCTTAGTCCCTGTGATTCTAAGCCAGAAATGGCCTTGGTTCCGGAGAAACGCCCCTCACCGGTCAGGTAGGGATAACGACGCCCCTCCTGGATGGCCTACCATCGGGGATCAGCCGAGAGGCAATGTGTATCGATACAACAACGTAACCAAGACTGTACTCTGTGAAAACCAAATCACAAACAATTCGATGCAAATGCATGAAACAATATAAAATGTATGCATATTCGTATACGTATATCCGTATAAATATAATCGTATAATCATAAAACATATGCTCATGTAATCCGAAATCTCATACGGATGCTCAAGTTCATAAATCAAATGAAAGACTCGCAAGATTTCCGTGAAAAGAAATTGTCCACTCACAGACTCTCGAAACGCGCACACGCGCTACACTCGTGGTCCGGCGGAAGATCCCTCGCCTGAAGCACGATCACGATCCAGATCTTGATCACGATCTCCTGAATATTCACAAAACACAACTGATCAAAATCGTAGTCCACAACACTGTACTGATGCACGGAAACCAACCGTTCCCGGAAATATGAAATGCAGTACAAAATGTATAACGGTAATCCCGAAATCCCCACTCGAAATCTCGACTGACAATCGGCTAACCAAATCAACCCGAAAACCTCCGTACAATAATCAGGGCGTGATTACGAGAAAAATGACACTAATTACATCGAAATCTGAAAAGTTGACTTTTTCTCGCCGTTGACCGCCGCCGGCGGCGGCGGAGCGCCGTCAACGGTGGAGTTTCACGGCGGAAAACTCCAGTTCCCAAGGTCTCCTCAAGGCGAATAAAACTCCCTTCTACCACTCAAGCCAAATCAAACTACAACCCTTCCAAAATCAAGCAAAACCGAGCCAATTTCCTTGCCGGAAAACTCAATCGGGTCCCAAACGGAGCACCCCAAAAACACCACCTTAGATCAAATTAAACACATCACGAGATTCAGAGAAGCAAGGGGAGCCTTTCCCCCCCCCAACCACCACCTCCAAACCTCGCCGGAACCACCACCACCAACCTCGGCGACGAACACGAAACCGACCCACTTCGGGTCCAACTAAAACGTGATCAAAACCCAACAATTCATACATCAAACAATTCGAAATCACCTAAGGAAGCTATTCATACCCTTGTTGAAGTCGTTGGTGGCCGGAATTTGGTCGCCGGAAAGTGACTTCCCGTTTGGGAAACTTTCCCCTTTCGTGCCGATGGCTCACTTTCCAAATATGGAAAGTCAACAAAATTCCAATTTGGTCAACGCCCAAAATGAAATTTCGACTAATTCTCGACTATCTTTCGACCTTTCGATATTTATACTCGAGCCTCGGGTCGATCAACGGTCTGGAATGAATATACGATGTGATTCAGATAAGCTCGAAACAATCGGATAAACTCGTCGGAACCCGAAACATCAAATAATCATAAAATATTCCTCGGTTATCGGAAAAATCTTCCGGAACCGCCCACAAACTCGAAATCACGTGCTCTACAATTTCCGTGAAGACACTCAACTCAAATTCTCGACCGAAAACAAAGTCGCGAATCGAATCGGCAAACCACATAATATCGCAAAACTGCGACTATAACCAAATCTCGAGAATCGTGCCAAACACACATCTGATTCTGGTTCGGGTCGTCACAATTCTACCCCCCTTAAAAAAATTTCAACCTCGAAATTTACGTACCTGTTATGTGAACAGATGAGGATACTGCTCTCGCATACGCTGCTCGGTCTCCCAGGTGGCCTCCTCCACTGAATGGTTCTGCCACAAGACTTTCACTAGCGGAATCACACGGTGCCTCAACTCCTGCTCACGACGATCGAGAATCTGCACTGGCTCCTCAACATACGATAAATCCTCTCTGATCGGCAACTGCTGTGGGGCTAACACATGTGAAGGATCTGAGATGTACTTCCGCAACATCAAAACATGGAAGACATCATGCACACGAGCCATCTCAGCCGGTAACTCAAGTCTGTAAGCAACAGCTCCAACCCTCTCCGTAATCTCATACGGACCAATGTATCGCGGTCGAAGCTTGCCACGCATCCCGAAACGCACAACTCCCCTCCACGGAGATAGTTTCAGGAAGACCCAATCAACAACCTCGAACTCCAAACTCTTCCTCCTCACATCCGCGTAACTCTTCTGCCGATCCTGGTCGACCTTCAGTCGATCCCGGATAACCTGTATGTTCTCCATCGTGGTTTTCACCAAATCTGGACCAATAAGCCAACGCTCGCCCACCTCACTCCAACACAATGGAGTACGACATTACTTCCCGTACAGAGCTTCGTACGGTGCCATCTCAATACTGGCCTGATAGCTGTTGTTGTAGACAAACTCAATCAAGTGCAACTGCTGATCCCAGTTTCCACGAAACTGCAACACACACGATCTCAGCATATCCTCAAGAGTCTGAATGGTCCACTCGGACTGTCCATCAGTCTGAGGATGAAAAGCTGTACTAAATCGCAACCTCGTGCCCAAAGCTCGCTGTAAAGCCTGCCAAAACTCAGAGGCGAACTGACTATCACGGTCAGAAACAATCGACACAGGCACACCATGCAAGCGAACAATCTCTGATAAGTACAACTTCGCCAATCTGCCCACTGAAATCTTCCCTGGAAGTGCAAGAAAGTGTGCGAATTTCGTCAGTCGGTCAACAATAACCCAAATGCCAGTGTTGCCCGCCGAAGTACGCGGTAACTGATAGACGAAATCCATCGTGATATGCTCCCACTTCCAAACCGGAATCTCAAGTGGCTGTAGTTTCCCTGCAGGTTTTTGCCTCTCTGCCTTCACCTGCTGACAAATCAAACACCGACTCACGTACGCGGTAATCTCCCGCTTCATGTTGCGCCACCAATAGTACGCTCGAAGTGTATGAAACATCTTCGTACCTCCGGGATGCATCGCATACGCTGAACTGTGAGCCTCATCCAGAATCTCCTTCTTCAAGTCCTTGTCTCGGGGCACACATAGCCTGCCTCTGAACAACAACGTACCGTCGTCGCTCAATCGGAACTCAGTAGGCACACCATTCTGTATCATGGTCTTCTTGCCCAGCAAGTAAGGATCTGAATCCTGTGCCTCCCGTACGTGATCAACTAGTACCGGTCGAACCTGAAAGCTGGCCAACAAAGCTCCATCATCATCATACCCAAACACAGCACCTGTAGCTCGAAGCTCGGCTAACATCGACACTCTGGCCACACACATGTGAAACAACGAAGCTCCAGATTTCCGGCTAAGTGCATCCGCTACAACGTTGGCCTTCCCTGGATGGTACTCAAACGTGCAATCATAATCATTGATCAACTCCATCCATCGGCGCTGCCTCATGTTCAGATCCGGCTGCGTCCGCAAATAAGTGAGACTCTTGTGGTCAGTGAAAATCTTACATTGAGCACCATACAGATAATGTCTCCAACTCTTCAACGCTAACACAATAGCGGCTAACTCCAAATCATGCGTCGGATAGTTGACCTCGTGCGGTTTCAGCTGTCTGGAACCATATGCCACAACTCTACCATGCTGCATCAACACACAGCCAAGGCCCAACTTCGACGCATCGCTGTACACAACAAACTCACCACTATCGTCTGGTAATGTCAGAACCAGTGCGGTAGTCAATCTCTCCTTCAGGAGCAAATAACTCTCCTCGCACGCATCAGACCACTCAAACTTGATGCCCTTCTTCGTCAATCTGGTCAGTGGTGTAGCAATCCAGGAGAAATCTTGTACAAACCGTCGATAATAGCCTGCTAATCCCAAGAAACTCTGGATCTCCGGTATAGTAGTGGGTCGACTCCAATTCAGCACGGCCTCAATCTTGTCAGGATCAACACTAACTCCCTCGGCCAAAATCACGTGGCCCAGAAACTTCACACTATCCAACCAGAACTCACACTTACTAAACTTCGCGAACAACTGATGGTCCCGCAAAGTCCGCAACACCGCTCACAAGTGCTTCTTGTGCTAGCCCACACTCCTCGAATAAATCAGGATATCGTCTATGAATACAATCACGAAATTGTCCAAGAATCGACGAAATACCCGATTCATCAAGTCCATGAAAGCTGCGGGGGCGTTGGTCAACCCAAACGGCATAACCAGAAACTCATAGTGCCCATACCGCGTCCTGAATGCTGTCCTGGCTACATCTGAATCTCGGATCCTCAACTGGTGATATCCGGATCGAAGGTCAATCTTCGAAAAGACTGCTGCTCCCTTCAGCTGATCGAACAAGTCGTCAATCCGTGGCAACGGATACTTGTTCCTCACTGTAATCTGATTCAGCTTCCGATAGTCGATGCACAAACGCATGGACCCGTCCTTCTTCCGCACAAACAACACTGGAGCACCCCACGGAGAAACACTCGGTCGAATGAATCCCTTCTCCAACAACTCCTGCAGCTGAATCTGCAACTCCCTCAACTCTGCAGGCACCATCCGGTACAGAGTCTGGGAAATCGGTCCAGTACCCGGCAACAACTCAATGGTAAAATCAATCTCCCGCACAGGGGGTATACCAGGTAACTCCGCTGGAAACACATCCGGAAACTCAGACATAACCTCAATACTACCAAGGTCCGGCACTGCAGCTGTAGTGTCCACAACATGGGCTAAATATGCAACACAACCCTTTTTCATCAACCGATCCGCCCTCATCGCGGAAATCAAACACGGTAGGGAAGTGTTCTTCTCGCCACGAAACAATATCTCAGGCAAACCTGGTCGTCGGAACGCGACCTCCTTCCTGTGACAATCAAACATAGCCCAGTGCGACTCCAAAAAGTCCATACCCAATATCAAATCAAAATCCACAATATCAAGCAACAACAGATCCGCAGCTAGTCCATGACCATCAACAAACACCTCACAATCTCGGTAAACCCAACCGATGCTCACAACCTCACCTGACGGATACAACACTCTCCACAACCCCGGAAGTGGAGATGCAGGTACCGTAGCCAATGATGACAGTCTAAATGATATGAATGAATGTGTGGCACCTGGATCTAACAATGCAACTACTGGAATACCAAAAACATGTAACGTACCAATAACGACATACGGTGATGCTCTGCCCTCACGCATAGTCATAGCATGAACTCTCGCATGTCCGGCTGGTCGTCCTCGCTGGGGCTGACCCTGCTGCCTACCCTGACCTGCAGTCTGTGCTGGTCGAGCTTCCGAAGTGGCACCTCGCTCAACTCCGGAACTCTGGGCCGCCTGTCCACCAGTACCATACGACTGAGGACACTCTCTCGAATAATGACCCACCTGACCACAGCTATAACAAATAACGGTGCTCCGCTGACATACACCAAGATGACGCTTGTTGCAGAAGCTACACAAGGGATACTCCCGCGGTACAGCAAAAGTACCACCTGTACGTCGAGGATAACTAGAACCGTTGGAACCTCCACTAACCTGTGGTCGCTGCGGTCGATCTCTCCTCCATCCCGGTCTCCGTCTAGGTACACTAGCTGGTGGTCAATATGACCCACCGCCCGAAGATGAAGCTGAACCAGAAGTATCAGAACTCAACCTCTTTGAAGGCCCCTGACTCGGTCCACCTTCCTCGAATCGTCTCGGCTGGTATCTCTGCTGTCTCTCCTGCTCAATGTCCTCGCCTCGGAGAGCTGCACTGACAACATCAAAGTTGTTCCGAGGCATCGTAGTCAGTGTCGCCTTGATGTTCAGATTCAGTCCCAGCTCAAACCTACAACACTTGGCTTCTTCTGTAGCCACCATATCCCGCGCAAAACGAGACAAACGAGTAAACCGATCCCGATACTCAAGTACAGACAAACTGCCCTGCCTCAAGTTCGTGAACCCCTCGTACTTGCGCTGTTGGGTAGCTTGATTAAAATACCTCTGCATAAACAGATCACGAAACAATGTCCACGGTGTATCCACAGGAACTCTGTCAGTGCTGACCCACCAAAAGTATGCATCACCCTCAAGTAAACCAACTGCGGCTACTGTCATCTGCTCAGGTGTAAACTGCAGACGCTCACACACACGCTCAATCTGAACCAACCATGCCTCGCATATCTCTGGATCAACTGAACCCGAAAACACAGTAGCACCCGCAGTGTGAGCCTAGACCACAGGGTCAAAACGCTCTTCCAAACGCAGCACTCGCATCAGCAAGTCGCGCGTTCGGCGATCCTCATCAGGATCATCATCCCGGTCAACACGGGGACCACGTCGAGGAGGCATCCTATTGATACAAGACAAGCATTAGGTACAAGCGGAAAGAACGTAATCATGAAACAGCAGATATTTGAGGACATACAACACCCGAAGTATTGATGAGTACCGCTAGCCAGTCGGGTCATCACTCCAGTCATGCTGTATCAACTCAAATACCCTAAGCGTCACAGCTACAAGAGTCTACAGAATCTGACAACCTAATGCTCTGATACCAAGCTGAAAGGACCCAATCCCGATTCAGTTACCTAAACCGGAATCAAACCCTTTCGAAAATACGAACCAACAAAAAAATTTCAAAATTTCAGCAGAGTTTCGTTACTAACGTAGAATTGCTTAAACCTGCACCCTGAAAATAACACTTCATCCTATGCCACAAAAGCCAAACCGTGGGCACCAATCCCATCCGGATTTCTCAACATCAATATAATCAATAAACAGTAAACATACTGTACTATGTATATATGTATATCTGAGAAAATCCGTATAAACAGGTATCAGAATGTATCAGAGCAACCTCTAGTAACATATATACAACATATACACATCAGTAGGCGAAACAAGAACCTACTGGAAAGCACAGGTAACTCTGATCACTAGCCTCTAAACCGCGACGTGAAAACACCAAAACCTGAACTGCAACTGGGCACAAAAACCGAAAAGCCCAGGGGAAAGACAATAAATACGTTAGAGTGAGTGGACGAAAATAAATGTCTTTCACCAGTTATTATGTATGTTATAAAAACATATGCGAGTCCAGGTAAATAGAAATAATAAAGTACACGAGGTAAAACCATAATCCTCCAGCGTACTGAGCATGCAAGTATAAATCCCACGGGGTCACTCATGGACACACACCGTGCTAGTACAGTCCGAATCACGAGGTCCTTAGTCCCTGTGATTCTAAGCCAGAAATGGCCTCGGTTCCGGAGAAACGCCCCTCACCGGTCAGGTAGGGATAACGACGCCCCTCCTGGATGGCCTACCATCGGGGATCAGCCGAGAGGCAATGTGTATCGATACAACAACGTAACCAAGACTGTACTCTGTGAAAACCAAATCACAAACAATTCGATGCAAATGCATGAAACAATATAAAATGTATGCATATTCGTATACGTATATCCGTATAAATATAATCGTATAATCATAAAACATATGCTCATGTAATCCGAAATCTCATACGGATGCTCAAGTTCATAAATCAAATGAAAGACTCGCAAGATTTCCGTGAAAATAAATTGTCCACTCACAGACTCTCGAAACGCGCACACGCGCTACACTCGTGGTCCGGCGGAAGATCCCTCGCCTGAAGCACGATCACGATCCAGATCTTGATCACGATCTCCTGAATATTCACAAAACACAACTGATCAAAATCGTAGTCCACAACACTGTACTGATGCACGGAAACCAACCGTTCCCGGAAATACGAAATGCAGTACAAAATGTATAACGGTAATCCCGAAATCCCCACTCGAAATCTCGACTGACAATCGGCTAACCAAATCAACCCGAAAACCTCCGTACAATAATCAGGGCGTGATTACGAGAAAAATGACACTAATTACATCGAAATCTGAAAAGTTGACTTTTTCTCGTCGTTGACCGCCGCCGCCGCCGGCGGAGCGCCGTCAACGGTGTAGTTTCACGGCGGAAAACTCCAGTTCCTAAGGTCTCCTAAAGGCGAATCAAACTTCCTTCTACCACTCAAGCCAAATCAAACTACAACCCTTCCAAAATCAAGCAAAACCGAGCCAATTTCCTTGCCGGAAAACCCAATCGGGTCCCAAACGGAGCACCCCAAAAACACCACCTTAGATCAAATTAAACACATCACGAGATTCAGAGAAGCAAGGGGAGCCTTTCCCCCCAACCACCACCTCCAAACCTCGCCGGAACCACCACCACCAACCTCGGCGACGAACACGAAACCGACCCACTTCGGGTCCAACTAAAACGTGATCAAAACCCAACAATTCATACATCAAACAATTCGAAATCACCTAAGGAAGCTATTCATACCCTTGTTGAAGTCGTTGGTGGCCGGAATTTGGTCGCCGGAAAGTGACTTCCCGTTTGGGAAACTTTCCCCTTTCGGTCCGATGGCTCACTTTCCAAATATGGAAAGTCAACAAAATTCCAATTTGGTCAACGCCCAAAATGAAATTTCGACTAATTCTCGACTATCTTTCGACTTTTCGATATTTATACTCGAGCCTCGGGTCGATCAACGGTCCGGAATGAATATACGATGTGATTCGGATAAGCTCGAAACAATCGGATAAACTCGTCGGAACCCGAAAGATCAAATAATCATAAAATATTCCTCGGTTATCGGAAAAATCTTCCGGAACCGTCCACAAACTCGAAATCACGTGCTCTACAATTTCCGTGAAGACACTCAACTCAAATTCTCGACCGAAAACAAAGTTGCGAATCGAATCGGCAAACCACATAATATCGCAAAACTGCGACTATAACCAAATCTCGAGAATCGTGCCAAACACACATCTGATTCTGGTTCGGGTCGTCACAATTTAATTATACGATGATTGTGATATATGTTATTTTCGGAGGTATGTTATTATGTGTTATTGGTGATTGGCATTTATTGCATCGATGCTACTAGAGTTGAGCGATTCCTCTGGCCCAGAGTTGAGAGATTCCTCTGAAGCAGGGTTGAGAGATTCCCCTGAGTGCCGCCGGGGTTGAGAGATTCCCCTGGCCTTTCACCGTCAGGTTTGAGCGATTCACCTGACGTCGGGCTTGAGAGATTCGCCCGACAACCTCCATATATATATGTGTGTTGTGTTTTCCGAGCTCGCATTGTTTTATATTGAGTATCTTTATAAACTGGTGAAAGGCATATGTTATTTTCGTCCACTCACTCTAACGTTTATCGTTTTATTTGCCTTTCCCCTGGGCTTTTCGGTTTCCGTGCCCAGTTTGCAGTTCGGACTCTGATGTCGCACGTCGTGGTCGGAGGCATAGTGCTCGAGCTACTTTGTTTCTTCCAGTAGGTTTATTGTTCTACCTACTGTGGTATACGTATATGATTATGTATTAGAAGTCGCTCTGAGCTTCCTGTTGAATATGTTATACGATTTTACACCGGATTTCAGTAAAGTATAGATATATTTATTGTTTTACTTTACTGTTGATATATTGAGAAATCCGGATGGGATTGGTGCCCACGGTTTGCTTTTTGTGGCATAGGATGAAGTGTATTTTCCGCGTGCAGGTAATGGTAATTCCACGCTAGTAACGAAACTCTGCCCAAATTTCGAAAAGTTTTTGTTGGTTCGTGTTTTCGAAGGGGTTCGATTCCGGTTTAGGTAACTAAATCGGGGTTGGGTCCTTTCAACGCCTCCACTGTCGATATGCAACACTAGAACCCAAACTGCAAACTGGGCAAAAGAAAACGAAAATCCCAGGGGAAGAAAAATGAAATCGTTAGAGTGAGTGGACGAAAATAATAATATGTCTTCCACCAATATAAACATAAAATCATGATGCCGTATAAAATGTGGAGGCCGTAACTCGAGTACATTTTCCTCAAAGTTACAATCATGCTCAACCAACGTAAGGGGTTTGTCATAACCTTCCTGGGAGCCATATAATCATGGGTCAGGCGTTTTTCATAATCATGGGTCAGGCGTTTGTCATAATCTCGGGGATCAGCCGAGAAGCCATGCATCGATGCATCCATATATCCATAATCCATGTAAAACAAATCATATATGTGCCTCCAAGTAAAAATACATAATCATAAATGCATAATCGTAAATGCATAATAATAATTGCATACTCGTAAAATGCATAACATAAAATGCATAATCAAGACTCGCAAATCGACAGTGACAATAAAGTGTCCACTCACAGTACGAAGCTAACTCTGAGGTCTGACAGAAGATCCCTCGCCAAACACTTGATCACGATCACCTGACTAACAGGGATATGATCAATATGTATTGAAACACAACATATGGAGCTAATACGTCAAGAACCCCGCGTTCTCGAAACACGTAAAACTTGAAATATCTATGAGGATAGAAAAATTTCCAAAATACACCCAACTAACCCTTGACCCAAAATAGAACACCCAATTCGACTGAAAAACCTTACCATTGCATTCGACAACGCGAAAACAAGTGAAATGACATAAAACTTGCAAAAAATCTCACATTGCCGGAGCTCCGCCGGCACGGCGGTGCATGGGGCCGCCGCTGGTCGCTGGAAAATGCACCAACCCAGTAATCTTTGACCTATACATCAGTTTGAAGATCTCGACATTTCCAACAACTTTGTAGTTCAAAGCTAAACCCAATTTTAACCAGAAAAGGTCCAAAACTAACTGTGAAGTTCGAAAACCTCGCCGGAATTCAATTTCTCCGATCGGCCACCACCGGGCACTGCAAGGGCTGAAACCACTTGGTATAGACTCACCTCTCCATGGGCTATAAAACCCCCACAAGGTCAACCTCCATCTCCGCCACCTCCGTCGCTGGTGAATTCGGCCGAAATTCCCAAAACTTTAACATGTCTTATTTTCTTCATCCGGCAACAAAATTGAGTGATCCACCTATCAAAATAAAGAGAAGATCAAGTCCAACAACTTTCATGAACGAACCATGGCCAAAAGATGCCGGAATAAGGCACACTAACACCAAGAAACGCATGGCCCAAACAGGTCAGTTTTGACCCGTGGGTCAACGCCGGTCAAACTAGATTTCCCAAAATGGAAAGTTTCCTCAATTGTCACGTATTTATACCGTAAACATACCGTACACATACATGCCCAAATAAATGGTTCAAAATAAATCTGATCAAGATCGGACGGTCACGATTAAATCAACAATAAAAATAACACTTTTATATATTGTCACCAACCAACTTCAAAACTCCATAAAATATTGCTCGTTTATCCGAAAAATTCTCCGAAAATTCTCACGATCTCGAATATAAATCCTCTACAATTCCCGCGAAGGAACTCAAACTAAATTCTTGCCCGATAATTTAGTCGTGAACAAACCCACGAGTACGATTAATTCACCATAATTATGGCTCGGACCAATATGTGCACATTCCACGGTTCGGTTCGTTACAAATCTACCCCCCTAACAAAAATTTCATCCTCGAAATTTACATACCGGATAGGAGAACGAAGCTACTGCTCATACAAACTGTTCTCGCTGTTACGTGACTACCTTTACTGTATGATTTCTGTACAAATACAAACGCTGACACTAACAGAAAATTCCTGTTCCAGAGAGTCAACTCTCGACAATTAAGAACATCCAATGGTTCCACAACCTAAACTGAATGGCAATTGAAACTGCCTACAACGAAAATTTCTGAGGCACGCTAACATCAGGGAATTAGGAATATACGTCCATAACACTTATATCTTTACTAACGTGCATAACTTACCGCGCTAACAACTGTTCATAACTCATTTCCATGGCAATAGCTAGAAGGATACTCAATTACCACAGTATACTCTGACTGACAAACGCGCAATCTTTTCTGATAATCTGATAACTTTAATATGTTAAGGAAATCTGCATGTTATCTGTCATCTCTGGCAACACATAACCTCTTTCTGAACACCAAAGTGCCATTACTCCTTATCCGAAACTTTGTCGGTAGATTATGCTGACTCAAATTCTTCTTGCTCTGCAGATAGGCATATGAATTTTGAGCTTCAAGAACTTGATCAAGTAATATTGGATGAACTTAGAAGTTGGCTAATAGTGCTCCATCATTATTCAACTCTAACTCTGCTTCAGTTGTTATCAACTCTGTCAAATGTGACATTCTTGCAACACGTACATGAAAGAGAGAAGCACAATGCTTCCGACTAAGAGCATCAGCAACCACGTTAGCCTTTCCTGGATGATTGTGACGACCTGAATCAGAAATTAGCATGATAATCGGCTTAATTCACAAGTTAGCGAGTAATCACAGTTTATCGTAAATTGATTGAATTGGCGGTTCGGTTCACGACTTAATTATCGGGCTAGAATTTAAGTTGAGTCTCTGCACGAGAATTGTAGTATGCATGATTTCGAGTTCGTGGGCGGTTTCAGATAATTGTTTCGATAACCGAGGAATATGTTATGAAAATTTGAAATCGCGTAATTACGTCGTATTTATCCGTTTGAATTTGAGTTATCCGAAACGTGATTGTGATTCGATTGGACTGTCGATCATATCAAGCCGCGAGTATAAATATCAGAAATAGTCGAAAAATTGTCGAAAACACTGTTTTGGGAAGTTTGACCGGCGTTGACCGAACTTTGACCCGTTGACTTTCGTTGACCGGAGCTCCACCGCGTGTTGTGAACTGCCACCGTCCGACCTGGATTTTTCGGCCACCTCCGGCCACAAAATTGGTATGGTTAGAATCCTCTCTTGGTTTCCTATGGTTTAGAACTTGGATTTGTGTGATTTGATGAGGTTATGAGGGAGAACGAACTCGGTGAAGTTCATGGATTTTGCCGGATTCGGGTGGCCGGCTCCGGCCACTTTTGGGATCAGAAGATTAGGGGGAAAGGTTCCCCTACTCCTTGTGAAGCTTTTGGGTGAAGGAATTGTGATTTGGTTGAGGTTTGAAGCTCGCCGGAATCTCACTAGAATCCATGGATTCCGTGAGTTTCGAGCTCAATTCCGGCCGGTGGGCTTGGAATTGGGTCTCGGTGTAGAAGAGGAATGTGTTGGGTTTGAGGAGGAATTTTGAACTGGAAATTTTGGCCGGGATCCGTCACCTGTGATGCCGCCGGCGGCGGTCAACGGCGACGCTCCGGCGAGGGAGTTGACTTTTTGGAATTTGACGAGTTTTATGTCGTTTTGCTCGTAATCGCGCCCCGATCATCGCCTTGAGGTTTATGTCATTTTGCTCGTAATTTGAATTGATTTGGATATCGGATTTTAGTCGAGGTTTTATGTGGATAGTTTGGGGAATTTCGATGATTATTTGTATCGAGTTATATGTTTCCGGAAATGGTTGGTTTCCGAGGTGTGGTACAGAGAAATGAATTGTGATTTTGATCAGTTAAATTTTGTGATTATTCAGGGGATCGAGATCGTACGTTGGGCGAGGGATCATTTGCCGGATCTCGTGATTAGCGCGTTTGCGCGCTGTGCTATCTGTGAGTGGACTTTTATTTACACTGTCGTAGTTAGTTCTTGATTTCAGTATTTCTTTTCAGTATGATGTTGACATTTTTTATTGTTTTTGGAGGCATTGTTTTATATTTTATATGGTGATGGCATTTACTTGCATCGATGCATTGGCTACTCGGCTGATCACCGGTAGTCCAAATCCAGGGTTGAGAGATTCCGCTGATGTGCCCACTAGGCTTGAGAGATTCGCTTAGTCTATCACCGTCGGGTTTGAGAGATTCGCTTGACTGTTGGGCTTGATAGATTCGCTTGACACCTCCATTCATTTTATGAACTCACTTGGTTTTATGATATATATATATATATATGGTGTAAGGCATATGATTATTTTCGTCCACTCACTCTAATGATTTTATTTGCCTTTCCCCTGGGCTTTTCGGTTTCCGCACGCAGTTTGCAGTTCGGATTCTGGTGTCTCACGTCGCAGTCGGAGGCTTAGTGTTCGAGCTACCTTTCTTTTCCAGTAGGTTTCTTGTTTTGCCTACTGTTGTATATTTTTGTATGTATACACTAGAGGTCGCTCTAATTACTCTGTCACTATAATTTTATATGTTTTTCCCTGGATTTCTGTAAAGTACAGTTTTGATTATTACTTTACATTATTGTTATGATATTGAGAAATCCGGATGAGATATGTGCCCACGGTTTGGCTTTTGTGGCACAGGATGAACTGTGTTTTCCGGGTGTAGGTTAATAGCAATTCCACGTTATAGCGAAACTCTGCCGAAATTTTTATGGTTTTTGCAAGTTTGTGTTTTCAGAAGGGGTTCGATTCCGGTTTAGGAAACTAAATCGGGGTTGGGTTCTTTCAATGATACTCGAAAGTGCAGTCATAATCGTTAATAACCTTCATCCATCTCCAGTGCCTCATATTCAAATCTGGTTGTGTACGCAAGTAGGTAAGACTTTTGTGATCAGTGTAAATCTTGCACTGCGCTCCGTAGAAGTAGTGTCTCCAACTCTTCAATGCCAACACAATGGTAGTTAACTCCAGATAATGAGTAGGATAGTTAACTTCGTGATCGGACAATCACGATTAAATCAACAATAAAAATAACACTTTTATATATTTTTACCAACTGACTTCAAAACTTGATAAAACATTGCTCGTTTATACAAAAAATTCTCCAAAAATTTCCACGATCTCGAAATTAAATCCTCTACAATTCCCGCGAAGGAACTCAAACCAAATTCTTGCCCGATAATTTAGTCGTGAACAAACCGATGAGTATGATTAATTCACCATAATCACGGCTCGGACCAATATGTGCACATTCCACGGTTCGGTTCGTTACAAACAAATTCATACCTCTATTTCTATTATACCACAACCTCAATATCGCTTCCCATAGTTTTCACCAAATCTAGAATACATGAAGATTACAACCTTCCTCCCACATATGAAATAATTTCCCGAGTTTATAGTGGATCTCAACATCTTTATATCTCTTAATTTCACTATAGATTTCTCTTTCAATTTCTTACTATTATGCGTTTTATAAAGTACAAGAGCAAAAATGTCTTCTTCCGTGATTTGGCCCCAAAAAAATACCAAAACAAAACAGTGTTGGCAGGATTTGGAAGATGGAAAGAGGAAGCAAACTTGACCATAGTTGACGTCAGAGGTGGTCAGACGGCAACATAATCGCCGTGCCGAGTTATCAAATTAGTTAGGGATATGTGAGTCTCGCCTGGCGAAATGGGTCAGCAGCTCGAGCCCAAATCCTTCCTCTCTGGGTTTAACCCAAAAATCTCTATTCATATGTGACGCTTCTAACTTAATCAAACAACCCATATTTGATCTCAACCAAAATCAACGGCTGAGATCAAATTGCTCCAAAATAAATTTCCTTTATATTTTACTCATGCTCAATATCAAAAATCTGTAGAAAATAGCTCTGTATTCGAAAAAAAAAACACCTTAAATTCCCACGAGCTCAAAATAAAATTCTCTACAACTCTCTTGATGGAAGTTAAATTCGAATTGCGACGGAAATAAAAGTCGTCAATAAACTTTTAAGTTAGACGAATACGTGTAAACACGAATTAAGAGACACAAAGCATAATATTTTTGTTCGGGTCGTTACAATCTATCCCCCTTATAGAAATTTCATCCTCAAAATTTCATCCACAATGTCGCATATGGATTTTCTTTCAACATCTACGAACTCAACAAAATCAGCTTGTGACATGGTTATCAACATTGCCTTGATATTTGGATTCAGGCCTATTTCAAACATCATACACATCTCCTTTTCAAAAGAAATTGCAACTAGTGCATATTGTAAAAATCAAGTAAACTGTCCTTTGTCTCAATTCTCAAAAATAGTCATCTCTCGTTGCCACAGATTCATAAATTCATCATACACATGAGTCGGCTGATCGCGCGTAGGAGCATTCGTGGTCGATGGAGTTGCGGTTTGAAGCTCACAACAATAAGATGACCACCTTCTACGATGCCTGCAGGGAAATGGGGTTGCTCGTTCCTGATCTTGATGACGAGTGTCGTCCACCGCCCACACTCTTGGCCTCAACGACGACGATTCGAGCGGTGGCTGGGGAATCGGTGGCGCGATTCCTACTCCTACTCCTGGTTTAGTTTAGTAGGTAGTTTTGCTATTTTATTATTATTTTTATCGATGTACGTATACTTTTTATAGTTAATGAATATTTTATTAATTTAATTAATAAATTTTAAATTTTTAATAGATTATTATATATTTTAAATTTAATTTAATTTATAATTGAGAAAAAAAATAAAACAAAATTAAAAAAAATTAAAAATTCAACTTGGGCGACCAAACATCTTGGTTCATCGTTCTAGTGAATTACTTAGGCGACGAACCGTTCATCGTCTAAGTGTAAAGTTTGGCGATGAAACAAAGATTTTGTCTCCTAAGTGGTTACACTTACACGATGACGGACAATTCATCTTATAAGTGTATCCACTTAGGGGACAACCAGCCGTTTCACTTAGAGGATGAAACCAAATCGTGGTCTAAGTTTTAGTACTTCGACGACGACTTTAGGTATTCGTTGCCAAAGTGTACAGTTAGACGACGAACAATCTAGTCGTTTAGAGGAATATTATTTCTACGTCTAATTACTTAGGCGATGAAAGGACCCAACCCCGATTTAGCTTCCTAAATCGGAATCAAACCCTTTCGAAAACACGAACCAACAAAAACCGTAGAAATTTCGGCAGAGTTTCGTTACTAACGTGGAATTACCATTACCTGCACGCCGAAAATACACTTCATCCTATGCCACAAAAATCAAACCGTGGGCACCAATCCCATCCGGATTTCTCAATATACCAACAGTAAAGTAAAACAATAAATATATCTATACTTTACTGAAATCCGGAGTAAAATCGTATAATATACACAACAGAATACTCAGAGCGACCTCTAACGTATGATCATATAAGTATATCACAGTAGGTAGAACAATAAACCTACTGGAAGAAACAAGGTAGCTCGAGCACTATGCCTTCGACCACGACGTGCGACACCAGAGTCCAAACTGCAAACTGGACACGGAAACCGAAAAGCCCAGGGGAAAGACATGAAAACTGTTAGAGTGAGTGGACGAAAATAAATGTCTTTCACCAAGTAATATATGTTATAAAAACATATGCGAGTCCAAATGAATAAATATAATAAAATACGCGAGGTAAACTCATACTCCTCCAGCGTACAGAGCATGCAAGTAAAAATCCCACGGGTCACTCATGGACACGTCCGTGCTAGTACAGTCCGAATCACGGGATTCCAGACCCACACGTGATTCGAGCCAGAAAGGCCTCAGGTCAAGGTATCTGTTTCCACCCGGAACTGCATCGGCATAAGAAATAGACATTTGTACCTACCCGGAAATACATCGGCACAAGATACAGAAACCAGTACCCACCCGAAACTACATCGGCATAAGGTACTGTACCCCCCTGGTAGGCACCCTCGAGGATCAGCCGGGATGCGTGTGTATCGATATAACAACATGAACTACAACTGTACTCTGTGTAAATCAAATCACAAATAATCCGATGCAAATATAATAAACAGCATATGAATGCATATACGTAATATAATCGTATAACACCTACTCATAATAATCATAATCTCGTAAACATGCTTAAATTCATAAAACGTGTATAAAGACTCGCAATCAATCCGTGAAAAGAAATTGTCCACTCACAGACTAGCGTAACGCAGTTCGCGTTAACCCGTGATCCGGCGGAAAATCCCTTGCCAAACGAACGATCACGAACCCCTTGCTGTACTTTCGGATGCTCAAATCGAGAAACGAACCTCCCCACTGCGATCGGGGTGCGATTTCGAGTAAAATGACATGCAACTTGTCGAAAACCCCAAAAAGTCAAACTGTTGACCGCCGCCGCCGCCGGCGGCGCCACCAACTTGAACTTTTCCCGGCGGAGCAACCCATATTCCACTCAAAATCATCCACTGAGCAACTTTGTCAAATGGTTAGAATCATGGTGAGGAGAGCTTCAAAGCCCACTACTTGATTAAGCTCAATAAGGCCGAAATGAAACAACCCGAATTCACACAAAATCTCTTCATTTTTGGCCGGAAAACCGAGCACCTCCGGCGAGCTATGCCGTGGAGGGAGGCCGGAAACATCTAGAGGAAGCTAGGCCGAGTCGTTTGCGCCCCTAGCCGAGGCCGGAGGTGGCCGGACGGCATGCCACCGCCATTGGTCGTCGCCACCGTCGCGCACCCTCATCTCCTCCATGTTGACCGAGTCAACTCAGTAAATGACCAATAGTTGACTTACCTGATATGGAAACCTTCTATATATATACTTGCCAAATATGGAAACTTCCCCAATTAATTTGCGACAAACTTCGAATATCCGTAACTTACTCGTTGTAATTCCGATTCCGATAATTCTCGCGGCAACAAACTCGACTCGACATGTTCTTCAATTATCACCCAAAGTCAAACACATCGACCAATCGGATAAAAAGTCAACGGTTCAAACCAAACACAAGCTTATCCGATTAAATAATCAACAATCAGAAATATTCACAACATAATCCTCGTAACTCGAAATAATGGTCCGGAAGTTCCCACAAGCTCCAAATTATATTCTCAACAACTTCCGTGAAGAAGCCGAAACCAAATTCTCGTCCGGTAATTTAGTCGTTAAGAAAGCTGCCTTTTAAACCCGATTATATCGAAACTTCAAATATTCATAATTTATTCCTCGGTCGTCCAAATAACGATCCGGAACCACCCACGAACTCGAAATCACACGTACAACGACTCTCGAGAAGAGACCCAGCTCCAATTCTCGGCCAATGATTTAGTCGTTAACAAGTCCGGCGATTCAAACAACTGTCGTAACTCTGCGACTACGCGGAAGCTCGTAGATCAAGCTGATTCCACTGCTGATTCTGTTCTGGGTCGTCACAGGCGACGAAATTTGGTTCGTTGCCTAAGATGTCACTTAGGCAACGAAAAGAATTTTTTTTTTACCTAAGTACTTAGGCTACAATTGTTAGCCGACGAACTTCAGGCAACGAAAGTTTCCTCGGCTAAGTACCTGGCTGAAGAAAAACACCACTTAGGCGACGAAATTGTTTTGTCGCCTAAGTGAGTTTTTCTAATAGTATTACTCTATGCCCTCGACGAAAAAATATGTTGTTTATGATGGTATACATGGTCGTGCTCTTAGAGGTCAGATTGTGAAACTTTACTTGGACGACAAAAAATGGGTTTCGTCATGTAAAACTTTCTTGGTTTAGAGGAAAGGGTTTAAGGCTTAATTTGGGTTTAGGGTTAGGTTTTAGGTTTATGAAATGATCTTAGACGACGAAATGAATATATTCGTCGTCTAAGGTCAGCCTATACGACGAAACTTTCTCTTGTTCGCTGATTTTTTTTTTGTCGTCAAAGTATGATTTTCTGGTAGTGAATGGATGTCTATTGCATTATACGGTAATGGTGATATATGTAAATGAGTTATTTTAATTTAATTGATAGTCTTTTACTGCTTGAATTGATAATGATCTAAACCATGATGAACTGATTGGTTCAGCTGTTAGTAGCTGTATGAGTTAGTTGTTAATGGTTGTATGTGGTAGTTGTGGTTAGCTATTTGGATTAATTGTCAATAAGAAGTAACTGTGGGTAGTTATTGGTAACTGTGGGTAGTTATTGGTTGCTATGGCTAGCTGTGAGGGTTAGCTATCGGTAACTGTCTGAGTTAGTTGTGGGTAACTCTAGTTAGCTGTGATGGTTAGCTATCGATAACTGTCTAAGTTAGTTATTAGTAACAGTAAGGGTTAGTTGTCGTAGTTGTATGGGTTAGCTATTTGAGCTACGAGTAGCTATAGATAACTGTTTGTAGGTATTTGTGTTAACTGTCAATTTGTTATCATTGGCTAGGGTAATAGCGGGTAACTTCTGATAGTTGTTGGTAGGTGTAGCTATCTCTTAGAAGCTTGTTAGTAATATGAGTATTGGTTTTGGTATGCAGTTTAATTTGACAGGTCATTGGCATGGACTTAACCTCGAAGAGATCAAGGACTTATGGGTTCAAGTAGACATAAATAGAAATGGGTAACATATGTCGTAAGCTAGCATTCTATTTTAAATGGTGTTATTTAGTTCATATCAGACTTAATGTTGAACTTGTTCTTTGCTTTTTGTTGGTCATGGTAAGTCATTTGTTCTATTATACATAGACTCAACTCATTTTAAACCAAATACATAGTAATGTTATTTCTTCCAAATTTTTCGAGCTCATATTTCATTTCATTTAGAATTGGAATTGAGGGCTTGAGGCATTGACATAGATGATAATTGTGAGTTCCACAATTAAGTCATAGTGCATGTAACTCACAAGCATTTATAGCTACCCACAGTGAACTCTTACAACTACCTACAGTTAACTCACAAACAACTCTCACAGCTACCCAAAGTTAGTTAACTAACAATGAACTCTCATCTAACCACACTTAACCATAGGTAATTCACCGTGAGTCCCACAATTAACTCACAGCGTAAGTAATTCACAGCCAACTATATCTACTCACAGTGAACTCTCATAGATACGTACAGTTAACTCATAAAGAGCTCTCAGCTATCCACAGTGAATTATAGTTAACTTATAGTATGTCCTACAATTAATTCACAGCGGAAGTAACTCACATCCACCTATAGTTACCAATAGTGCACTCTCATAGCTACCTACAGTTAACTCATAAAGAGCTCTCAGCTACCTATAGTGAACCATAGTTAACTCAAACTAAATTTTCAACTACCCACATTAATCCATAGTTAACTTACAATAAATCAAGTGAACTATAGTAACTAACCAAGGTAACTCATAGGCTAGTTGTTAGATTAGATGTAAGGTAGTTGTGGGTTAGCTGTGATGTGAGTTAACTATTGTTAGTGAATATATGATTTTTGTGTTTATATGTATGTTGGTGACTAGATGAAGTAATTATGGTTCACCGTAAGCTAACTGTGGTAATTTGTGAAAGTGTTATTTGATTCCAAAAGTTAAGTACATCCACATACGGATTATCCGATTATGGCCACGAGACCATCCTAGAATACTTTGTAACCTTTATATCATGTTCCACAATGCCTTTCTCAACTGGCCACATACGAAATATTCAAGTAATCCATAATCCTAGTCTTTATATCATGTTCCACAGTGCCTTTCTCAACACCACCATAAAGAGCATGGTTATTCACATTTGCAGTAATCTTAGACAAGCTAAATTTAGACGACTCCCAATAATGCAATGTCTGGAGATGCGAAAACAGACCAAGTCTATAATAGTCAAGACCTACCTTGGGGGTTCAAATGTGAGTACTCATCCAATCTCAGCTGATCAACTTTCTCCGAAGACTGGTACTTCGGGTACATAGTGAGGAACTTATCCACAGCTTCATAGAGCTCAGGGATATCAACCTCGGACTTGAAAATGTGCTCAGCTACAAGAGCAGTAGCCTTGAGAAACTCACGTTGTACGTAGAGCCTAGAAAGCAATCTGGACTGTCCAAGGGCATGATCCTGGTTGGCCTCAATTTCAATGTCGAGGGATTTAATGAGTTATCCATCTTCTAATGAAATAGACCTCAAATTCGGTGCCAGAAAAGTAGAGAGCGAAGAGCTTGATGGTGTGGAGAGGCATGGCGGCGGAAGTGGTGATCTCAGCTTCGTTGTCGAGAAAAAACCAGAGAGAAAGAGGTAGAGTCGACGATGGTGATGCGTAGCATTCTCAACCCTAAACCGATCTCCTCTCCGGCGAATGCAAAATTGCGGTCGAGGTCGACAGTGGGATGACTGGTGACGCTAAGGAGTTGATCGTGTGTGTGTGTGTGTGTGTGTGAGAGAGAGAGAGAGAGAGAGAGAGAGAGAGAGAGGATTTTTTTTTTAAGAATTGATTTTATTAATTTGGGTTTTTTTTACAAAAAAAAATCATAAGTGTTGGGTTTTTTTAGACAAGGTAAAACATTTTGGTTTTTTTTGGAAGGGGTCCCTTAATATGAGCTTCTTTTTTTTCATTTGCCCTTTATGAAACTTTGAAGCCCATGGGCGTCCATGGACTTGGACTTACCAATTTTTTTGGGGCCTAACTAGGCTAAGCTTGTAAGGTTGAGCCACATCAGGTTTTTTTATTTATTAAACTAAAATATTTGAAAATTAATTTAAGTATCAAATATGTCAACAATTATGCACACTAGATATGAGAAGTACATTGGTGATGGCGACAGCCGGTTCTAAGTTCTTGTGCTAAGGTGTTATGGTGATGAAGATCTTAGTTCCTTGGGATCTTTTCCCCTTATGGTTTGTCCATGTAGTTTTTTCTGCATCCTCTTCATTCACCTCTTTGGTCACACCCCCTAATTCAGGGCGAATATTATATTAAAATAAGGTTCTCGAATTTATGATGTGAATAAGAAACCCAAATAATTTCAAAAGTAAAGGTGTATGAATAGTACATTTATTGAAAAGTGTAAACGTTAATATTATAATACCAGAGTTTTTGGAAATAAGAGTCATTACATTTATTCAATTCAAATATAAATAGAAAATAATTTATTTATTTAGTAGATGACGCATCGCATTTTCCTTAAGCATTCTACCCATCACCTGAAAACATAAAGGTATAACATCATGAGTCATACCGACCCTACACTACCACATAATGACTCATTGCCGGCGACTTTTAAGTCGCCGGCAATGTTTTTTAACATTACCAACGATTTTTTAACATTGCCGGCGACTTAAGTCGCCGGTAATGTCTTTTTTTTTTTTTTTTAGATATTGCCGGCGACATAAATGTATGTCGCCGGCAATGTCTCGATGGTAATGACATTGCCGGCGACTTAATTTATGTCGCCGGTAATGTCTTTTTTTTTTTTTTTTTTTTTTTACATTACCGGCGACAAAAATGTATGTCGCCGGCAATGTCTTTTTCGGCAAGACATTACCGGCGACTTACATTTATGTCGCCGGTAATGTTAAAAAAAAAAAAAAAAAGACATTACCGGCGATTTTTCCGGCAAAAATCGCCGGTAATGTCCAAAAACATTGCCGGCGACATAAAAGTCGCCGGCAATGGGAAGAAATGTTGTAGTGCTATAAGTACAGCTTACAAGCATATAGTAAAATTTCTCTAAGCAACATCAAAACAAACAACCAATTCATAAAGGTAAATTAATCAAAACTGTTTATATTCTTTCATGATAATACTTACATCTATATATATATACACACATATAGGTATATATAATATAAATAATTGCATACATGTACGTCTAAACACAAACATGCCAAAACTTCCAAAGTGAATTGTCAGGTTAACTGGTAACACTCACAAATCATGTGCTTAGTCTCACAATACTAACACACATGTAAAACCACAACATACAAAGACCACCTACAAAAATATGTATACTCCCGTTTTGACACAATTCATTCCTAAGAGTATAATAGTGTACTATTTGCAAGGAACTAGGGCCCTTGGCTAACTTCCACAATAAAAAAATAATAATTTATCAACAATTCACTTAAACTCGAGGTAGTTCGTACATTACGCCCGATGTGAGAACCCGACCCTGATTTAGCTGCCTAAACCAGGATTAGGCCCTTAGAGACTACTAATTTATATAGGACATGGTCTTAACATCACTCTACATTGAACCCTTTCTTACCCGATAACAGTACAACTAGACTTCGAATTAATCTAGGATACTAAGGTACTAATCCGTATGATAGAAATTGATTCTACGGTGAGTTCTGCTATGCCTCAATCCGCGTGCACACTCGACCTCCGATGAGACTCTACAACCAGGGCATTTGAAAACAAAGGGCCAAAGGAAAGACATATAAAAACATAGAAAAACGTAAGAGTGAGTGGACGAAAAAATATTTAGTTTTAAGAAATCGCAAAACAAAATTCTTATGCCTTTCACACAAAAACGTAAAACAAAACTGTGCGAGTCTAGTAAACATAACATAAACGTGCATGTGGAGGCGTGCATAACATAATCATAATTCTCTGGTCAGGTGTTGTCGTGTCCCACAAGGAGCGTACTCGGTGATCAACCGAGCAACCAATGCATCGATGCATTCATACATAAATAAGTGTGTGTGTGTGTGTGTGTGTGTGTGACATGAAATCATAACATATAGTCTCCGTGTATAAACGTACTCATATCATAACATATTACGTATAAGTATGCATACGTATAAAATGGAAAACATATGCATAGTCATAAACGTATTTGAAGTCACATTTGCGAAAAAGATTATCGAAAATAATCGTAACTTAAATCATATGCATAAGTTCAAATAAAACTTCATAAACATAAAACCTAGACTCATTATTCGACAGTGAAATAAAAATGTAAACTCACCTGGATCGCCAGTAATTAGCTACTCCGCTAACCCACTAATTCTTAATTTGTACCCAACGCTACTGGGCCAAAAAAGATGTTCAATTAATAAATTATTCTAATCGCGTAATTCAACATATTAAGAAACCGAAGGCAACTTGTACCTTAATCACACACATCACGCTTTTCGATAAAAAAATCGTGGGCACCAATACACCACGTCCTTAGTTCCAAAATATACTCAACGAGCCTTAACTCCCAAGCTTCGTAGTGGTGTGAGTCTTGACTCGACACACGTCGCACGACATTAAAAGTGTCTAGTCGGCTCGAAACCTAAAATTAGTTGAAATATATAAAAACGATCGTAACGCACTAAACTACACGTAAACCAACAAGAAATAGGCTTCAGAGCTTCCAGTCAAAGTTCTTGTTTTTCGGGTCGCCGGAGCTCAGGCCGCACACAATGGTGCATGGGGCCCATGCGCTGCCACCAGCGGCGTCCCAACCTGACCGGCCCAAAAACCTCCGACCTGCATATCAAAATCTTCATCTCATTAAGTCCTACAACATTATAGTACAACCCAACTTCAAAATCACACGAGAAAACGTCCAAATTTACCTCGAAATGTGGAACCCGCCGGAATCGTCCAAGGCTGATCAACGGCGTCCGACCACCATGAGGTCTGATGTTGGTCGCAAAAGCTTCCTGAAAATGTAGGGAGCAAAACCTCCCGAAAGAATCAGCCACCAAAGCCGACCGGAAAATCAATTCCAATGACGAGAAAATTCGAGATTCTCACCAGCCCGAATCCCCTTCCATACACGATACTTGCCAATTTTGGAGGTGTGGAAAGGTAGAGGAGAGGGAAAGCGTTCTAAATGGGGGAGAGCGGTGAGCCGAGGTGGCTGGCCGGAGACGACATCGGCGACGAGCAGCACGTGAAGATAGAGAAGTCGGGGAAAGAGAAAGAGAGGAGAAGTGGGCTGAAGTTTGGGCCTCCCAACCGGGTAACCAAAGCACCCCACTTAAGAAAAACAAATTGACGGCCCATAATGATTTGACTTGAGATCCAACAGTCCACAAAAATCCACCATTGGTAAAAATTCCAATTAATTAATTTTTTCAACGAACTTTCGAAACTCGTAAAAATTTACTCGCACCTCCGAAAATTACAATCGACGTATCAACATGCCAGATATAAATTCCTCTACAAGCACTGTGAAGATAACGAATCCTAGTTTATAATTTATAAAAAAAAAGGGTCGATAATTGATCACGGCGATTTTCAATCAACATCCGATAATCGTAACTTATAAAATATCACTTTTTAAATCATGACTATCGACAAGTTCTCGGTAAACGTGATGTGTGATACATAGCTCATTAATTAACGCGACTTACGATGATTAATTCACTAATTGTGGTTCGGGTCGTTACAATCTACCCCCCTAATAAAAAATTTGTCCTTGAAATTTACATCGTTAAAAGTAAACGATGTAGTAATTTACATACGTAGTAAGAACGCAAGGTTATAATTGCTGCTTGGAAGTTCAACACAAGAATCTTGAGATGCTATATTCCTTCAGAGTAGCACATGTTATATGATCGATTACAAGGATATTTTGGGACGTATAACACTGATATTCAAATGTAAACAACTTCACGGAATATATCACGCATTTAAGAATAGAAACGTTGAAATGCTAACCCATACATCACCGTATGATATGGTACCGACATCCGTGTTAACCCATGAAAATAATTAGATCGAGAATCCAAAATGCCGTAATGACCCGCGAGTCAAAAAAATTTAGTCTTCAATGGAAAGAGATTCCCAAAACAACGCTTGAGAGCCGAAGAGTAACTCAACATGTAGTGGTATCGTCGAAAGAAGTGTGTGGATACTTATACATCATCACTTAGCTCGTTTATAATCAAACGTAGCTCTAGCATAGTTCACCAAATATCGTGTACACGGAAACTCGATTAGCTTGGCGTGATTCAGAATGTAACACCACCATATTAGTAAATGTAAAGATACCAAGCAAACACGCACGTAGATAACAGTTATTCGACTCGAATTCCCAAATCATAGGTCCAATATGGTTATCCACGATATTGAGTACACAGAAAGACTCGACCAGTTGAACATAATTCAGCATACGACATCACCACTGAAAGGACTCAACCCCGATTTAGCTCCCTAAACCGGAATCAAACCCTTTCGAAAACACGAACCAACAAAAATCGTAGAAATTTTGGCAGAGTTTCGTTACTAACGTGGAATTACCATTACCTGCACGCGGAAAATACACTTCATCCTATGCCACAAAAAGCAAACCGTGGGCACCAATCCCATCCGGATTTCTCAATATATCAACAGTAAAGTAAAACAATAAATATATCTATACTTTACTGAAATCCGGTGTAAAATCGTATAACAAATACAACAGAATACTCAGAGCGACCTCTAATGTATAAACATATAAGTATACCACAGTAGGTAGAACAATAAACCTACTGGAAGAAATAAGGTAGCTCGAGCACTATGCCTCCGACCACGACGTGCGACACCAGAGCCTGAACTGCAAACTGGGCACGGAAACTGAAGAGCCCAGGGGAAAGACATGAAACATGTTAGAGTGAGTGGACGAAAATAAATGTCTTTCACCAGTTGATACATATGTTTAAAATAACATATGCGAGTCCAGGTAAATAAAAACAACAAGTACACGAGGTAAAACCATAATCCTCCAGCGTACTGAGCATGCAAGTAAAAATCCCACGGGTCACTCATGGACACGTCCGTGCTAGTACAGTCCGAATCACGGGATCCCAGACCCACACGTGATTCTAAGCTAGAAATGGCCTCGGTTCCGGGGATACGCCCCTCACCGGTCAGGTTGGGGAAACGCCCCTCCTGGCGGCCTACCATCGGGGATCAACCGAGAGGCAAGTGTATCGATACAACAACGTAACTGAGACTGTACTCTGTGTAAACCAAATCATAAACAGTTCGATGCAAATGCATGAAACAAATTATAAGTATATGCATATTCGTATACGTATATCCGTATAAGTATAATCGTATAATCGTAAAACACATGCTCATATAATCCGAAATCTCATACGCATGCTCAAATTCATAAATCATATAAAAGACTCGCAAGAATTCCGTGAAAAGAAATTGTCCACTCACAGACTAGCGTAACGCGATACGCGTTAACCCGTGATCCGGGGGAAAGTCCCTCGCCAAACGAACGATCACGAACACCTGAATATCCACAAGATTCATTTCTCAAAATCATTACTCGACAATACAAAACAAATCACGAGAAACCACCGTTCTCGGAAACACATAATCCGATTACGACAAACTGTCGGAAATCCAGAAATCACACCTCAATACTTCGCTGTAAGTTCGGATGCTCAATTCAAAAAACGAACCTCCCTACTGCGATCGGGACGCGATTTCGAGTCAAATGACATGCAACTTGTCGAAAACCCCCAAAAGTCAAAGTTGACCGCTGTTGACCGCCGTCGACCACCGCCCACGGCGGCGCCGCCACCCAACGTGAAATTTCTCGGCGGATCAACCCATATTCCACTCAAAATCATGCACTGAGCAACTTTCATAACTGCAACAAGGGCCAATTCTCACTCTAACCTGTCCAATTTCACGAAAAACAGAAAGTCCACACAATTTTCAAATCAAGAATTCTCCATACACAAATCGAATTTGAAAGGACCCAACCCCGATTTAGCTCTCTAAACCAGAATCGAACCCCTTCGAAAACACGAATCAACAAAAACTTTTCGAAATTTCGGCAGAGTTTCGTTACTAACGTGGAATTACCATTACCTGCACGCGGAAAATACACTTCATCCTATGCCACTAAAAGCAAACCGTGGGCACCAATCCCATCTGGATTTCTCAATATACCAACAGTAAAGTAAAACAATAAATATAATAGTACTTTACTGAAATTCGATGTAAAATCGGGTAACATAAACAACAGAAAGCTCAGAGCGACTTCTAATACATAATCATATACGTATACTACAGTAGGTAGAACAATAAACCTACTGGATGAAACAAAGTAGCTCGAGCACTATGCCTCCGACCACGACGTGCGACACTAGAGCCTGAACTGCAAATTGGGCACGGAAATCGAAAAGCCCAGGGGAAAGACATGAAACACGTTAGAGTGAGTCGACGAAAATAAATGTTTTTCACCAGTTGATATATATGTTTAAAATAACATATGCGAGTCTAGGTAAATAAAAACAATAAGTACACGAGGTAAAACCATAATCCTCCAGCGTACTGAGCATGCAAGTAAAAATCCCACGGGGTCACTCATGGACACACACCGTGCTAGTACAGTCAGAATCACGGGATCCCAGACCCACACGTGATTCTAGCCGGAAATGGCCTCAGGTCAAAGGTCTGCCTCCCCCCGGTAAAGACCTCGGGTCAGGAGTCACAGCCTCCCCTGACAAATGCCTACCATCGGGGATCAGCCGAGAGGCGAGTGTATCGATACAACAACGTAACCACGACTGTACTCTGTGTAAACCAAATCATAAACATTTCGATGCAAATGCATGAAACAACATATAAGTGTATGTATACTCGTATACGTATATTCGTATAAGTATAATCGTATAATCGTAAAAACACATGGTCATGTAATCCGAAATCTCATACGCATGCTCAAATTCGTAAATCACATAAAAGACTCGCAAGAATTCCGTGAAAAGAAATTGTCCACTCACAGACTAGCGTAACTCGATACGCATTAACCCGTGATCCGGCGGAAAGTCCCTCGCCAAACGAACGATCAAGAACCCCTGAATAATCACAAAATCCATTTCTCAAAGTCATAACTCGACAATACAAATCAAATCACGAGAAACCACCGTTCTCGGAAACACGTAATTCGAACACGACGAATCGTCGAAAATCCATATATAACACCTCAATACCTCGCTTTACTTTCGGATGCTCAACTCGAAAAATGAACCTCCCCACTGCGATCGGGGCGCAATTTCTAGTCAAATGACATGCAACTTGTCGAAAGTCTAAAAAGTCAAACTTTGACCGTTGACCGCCGTTGACCGCCGTCTACGGCGGCGGCGCCGTCGACCGGAGAATTTCACGGCGGAGAAACACCTATTCCATGCAAAATCACCCACTGAGCAACACTCATAACTGCACCGAAGTCCAATTCTCACTCTAACCATGTCAATTTCATGAAAAACCGAATGTACACACAAATTTCAAATCCAAAATTCTCCTTCCACAATCAAAATTAGAACTCCAAACTTACATGGTAGCTTGCTAGTGATGAGAGCTACAAAGCCCACTCCAAATTGTAGCTC
The DNA here is from genome assembly GCA_946800695.1 of Geum urbanum. Taxonomy (NCBI): domain Eukaryota; kingdom Viridiplantae; phylum Streptophyta; class Magnoliopsida; order Rosales; family Rosaceae; genus Geum; species Geum urbanum. The sequence continues at coordinate 37,924,090 of OX326997.1, read as the reverse complement.
GAATCGATGTAAAACGTGGAACCCGAATTCACAAGTTTCTCCTCCATTTTTGGCCGGATTTCTCCCTCATTCCGGCGAGCCTTGCCGTGAAAGGAGGCCGGAGGCATGACGGGGTGGCTAAGGCGCTTCGAATGGGTCCTTCCCCGTGGTCGGAGGTGGCCGGACGGGCAACCACCGTCACCACCGTGAAGCACCGTCGCATTTCCTCTTCTCCCACCGAGTCAACACCCTTTATGGCAAGTGCTGACTTTCCCTTTTCGCTAACCTGCTATTTATAGCCTTTCCCAATTTGGAAACTCATAATTATCCATTTCGACGAACTTTGAACACCCATAACTTTCTCGTCGTGATTCCGATTCCGATAATTCTCCCGGCCACGAACTCGTCTCGACATGTTCTTCCAATATCACCCAAAGTCAAAGACATCAGCCAAACGGATAAAAAGTCGACCATTCAACCCAAACATATATTAAATCGACAAAATAACCAATAATCGGAAATAATCACAACTTAATCTTCATAACTCAAAATAATGCTCCGGAAGTTCCCAGAAACTCGAAATTAAATTCTGAACAACTTCTGTGCAGAAGCCAAAACCAAATTCTCGTCCGGTAATTTAGTCGCGAACAAACCTGCCATTTAAATCAGTTTCTGACGAAACTTCAAATATTCATAACTAATTCCTCGGTCATCCAAATAACGATCCGAAACCTCCCACGAACTCGTAATCACACGTACAACGACTCTCGAGAAGAGACTCAGCTCAAATTCTCGGCCAATAATTAAGTCATTAACAAATCTGGCGGTTCAAATGCTGTCGAAACTCTGCGACTACGCAGTAGCTCACGTATATAGCTGATCGTACTGCTGATTCTGGTCCGGGTCGTCACAGAATTGAAACTCCAAACCTACGTGGTTAGATTCGTGGAGAGGAGAGCTTCAAAGCCCAGTGCTTGATTAAGCTCAAATCGACCGGAATCACCAAACCCGAATTCCTCCAAAAATCACCAATTTCTCGCCTGAAATTCTTCCTCCTCCGGCATCCTCGCCGCAAACGGAGGCCGAGCACGGGTAGAGGGGACCGAGGTGCATCGATGGAGACTAAGGCCGAGCCTTGGGGTGGCCGGATTAGGCTCGCCGCCGGCGAGGCCGAACCGCCGTCGAACACCGTCGCGTTTCACCTCCCACAGCTCGGTCAAACCGAGTTGACCCAATAAATGACACATGCTGACTTTCCAAAATAGGTAAGTTACTATTTATAGCTTGCCCAAAAAGGAAACTCCCATATTTAATTTTTGACAAACTTCAAATACCCGTAACTTTCTCGTCGTGATTCCGATAATTCTCGCGGCAACAAACTCGACTCGACATGATCTTCAATTATCACCCGAAGTCAAACACATCGACCAAGCCGGTAAAAAGTCAACGGTTTACCCAAACACATAATTAAACCGACTAAATAATCAACAATCGGAAATATTCACAACTTAATCTTCGTAACTCAGAACAATGCTCCAGAAGTTCCCACGAGCTCGAAATTAAATTCTGAACAACTTCCGTGAAGGAATCAAAACCAAATTCTCGACCGGTAATTTAGTCGCTAAGAAGGCTGCCTTTAAAACCCGAACTTCAAATATTCATAATTAATTCATCGGTCGTCCAAATAACGATCCGGAACCGCCCACGAACTCGAAATCACCCGTACAACGACTCTCGAGAAGAGACCCAGCTCCAATTCTCGGCCAATAATTAAGTCGTTAACAAACCCTGGCGAGTAAATCAATTATCGGAAATCCACGCTGATACGCTAACTCCCGAATTGAGCTGATTTCACTGCTGATTCTGTTCTAGGTCGTCACAAATCCACCCCCCTTAAAAAAATTTCGACCTCGAAATTTCTGAGTCTGTCGGCTAAACATAGGAGTACTGCCTCTGCATACTGCTCAACTGCCCAGTAGCTACGTCAACTGTACAACTCTGACAACAGACTCCACGATAGGAGATAGCTCCGTGCTGAAATCCCTGTACCCTCAAATCTTGAATCTGAACTGGTTCTACACAATAGCCAAGTGTTCCTGCATAAGGAACAGATAGGGTACACAACACGTAGCAAACCTGAAACACAGTTCTGCCACACGGAACACAACACACATAAAAGCCAACGATATAGGCGACGCCGAACTATACGGCACAACACAAACTTGCCTATGATCACATACGGATCAAAACAACATGGCAAATCACAACTCAGTTTACACATATCAACATAACTCACACACTCATATCAACATAGCTCAAACATCGGACTCGGGCAATTATCAACCCATTTCCGCTAATCTGACAGTCGGTGGTAGCACATTCCACAAAGTCCGAATCAAATGTCAACTCAAACTCAAACCAAACTCACTCCAGCACAATGAAGTACAACATCATACCTCAAATGACATCAAGCAACGTCAAAATCATAGTGGTCAACAAACTGGTACTGCAAGCAATTTCGAATAAGTGAAACTGCTGGTCCCAAATCCTCCAGAACTGCAATACCGAGGTCCACAACATGCCCTCCAAGGTCTGAATAGTCCTCAAAGATCGCTCACCAATCTGAGGATAAGAACCGGTATTAACTTGTAATCTGGTCCCCAATGCTCGCAGCAAAGCTCGCCAACACTCAGTTGTAGCTGATTATTTCGGTTAGCGAACCGGGACATAAGCACACCACGTGAATGGCTAATCTCCACCAAATACAGTTATACCAGCCTGCCACTGAAATCTTTTCCGAAAGTACAAGGAAATGTACTGAGTTCGTCAAATGATCCACAAAGGCCTAACAACTGGTATCACAAATCAGTCACGTTTAACCGGAAATCACACAAGACCATAGCGACAAACGCCACGTCTAACCGGAAATCTCAAATGGCTAACATTTCTCGGCACGTCTCTGCCTCTTAGCCATCGCCAGTCGACAAATATGGCATCTGCGCACACATACTGCTACATTGATTTTCATGTTACGTCTCGAGTAGTAAACTCGGAGTATCAGATACATCTCCGCATCACTAGTGCCAAACGCAGGCAAAACAATGAGCTTTAACATCATCACACTCGAACTTAGCTCCCGTAGCTCGCAACTCGGCTAACACGGACACGCGAGCCACACACACACATGAAACACTGAAATCCCGACTCTCGACTGAATACATCAGCAACAACATCCCAAATGGATAGTCAAAGTACAACCTCTAGCCTTTCATGAACAAGCTCAAAGGTGCATCCATAGTCGTTAGTCAATCCCATCCATCAACACTGCCTCAAGCCCAAATCTGGTCGAAAATGCAAGTGGATAAAACTTAAGTGATCAGTGCACGTCCTACACCGCGCTGCACGCCATAGGAGTATCTCGAACTCTCCGATGCTAATATAAGGACAGCTACATCCAAATCATACATAGGATACGTAGCTAAACAAAGTTTCCACTGCCTGAAACCATGAGCCACCGCTCTACTACACAGCATCAATACACAACCAAATCCAAACCTCGATGCATCGCCGTAATCCACGAACTCATCACAATCATCAGGTAAGGTCAAAACCGAAGCAACGGTCAACCACCCTGCAGGAGTAAGTAACTCTCCTCGCGTACATCGAACCACTCGAACTTGACGCCTTCTTCGTCAATCCGGAAAAAAATCCTGCACAAGCCGTCGGTAATAGCCTGCCAAACCCAAGAGACTCCCGATCTCTGGTACCATGGTAGGTCAACCCCAAATCAACATAGCTTCTAACTGGTCAGGATCCACGCCAACTCCCTCGGATAACATCACGTGACCCAAAATCTTCACGCTAATCGGCTAAAACTCACACTGACTGAACTTCGCAAACACCTGGTCGTCTCGCAAAGTCCGCGAAACCGCTCACAATTGCTTCAGGTGCTGGTCCACACTCTTGGAGTGAATCAGGATATTGCCAATGAACATGACCGCAAACTTGTCCAGAAACCGTCTGAACACCTGGTCCATCAAGTCCACACGATCTACGGGGGCATTGGTCAACCAAACAGCGTGACCAAAGACTCCTGATGCCGCACCGAGATCTGAAAGCTGTCCAAACCATATCTGACTCTTCAGTCCTCAACTGATGGTATACGAACTCAAAATCAATCTTCGAAAAGACTGAAGCTCTCGTGAGCTGATCAAACCACTCGTCAATCTGAAGCGGAGGATGCTCACTCTCCTCTGACAAACCATTCTGCATCCACACAAACAATGCAAGAGCACACCACGCAAATACGCGGGGTCATATAAAATCTCCTGAAACCTCCTCCAGCAACTCCTGTTGTCGAAGCTGTAGCTCTATCAGCTCCGCTGGCTCCGAACGACAAGACATCGGTAAAATGAGTCCAGCGCCCGGTACAAGCTCAATGGTGTAGTCAATCTCCCGAACTGGAGGAACACCTGGTAACTCCTCCAGAACACACCTGGAAACTCGGAAACCACCTCAACATCACCAATGTCGGGCACAGCAACCATAATATCCACAACACGAGCTAATCAAACAACACTACTCTTCTCCACCATCCACTCGACCATCACCGCGAAGCAGTATCTCGGGGAAACCTGGTCGTCAAAACACAACCTCCTTCTCGAGGCACTCGAACACAGCCAAAATGTGTCGCCAACAGTCCATACTCATAGTCACACCAAAACCACGATGTCCAACTATAACAGATCCGCGGCTAACACATAACCTCCAACAAGGATCTCGCAACCTCCGGATGGATACAATACTCTCCAGAACCTCGGAAGTGGAGATACAGGTACAATAGCCATGGATGTCAAACAACAGTAACCTCGGAGAAAAGTCTGTCCCCAAACAAGATCGTGGCACGAACTCCAACATGCCCAACTAGCCGCCCACATCAATTGCGACTTGCTGATTAACTCATCAAAAAGACTGCATTGGTCACTCCAGAAACAGCATCATGACCTCCTTGTGAACTCTGAGCTGCCGAACCGCTAAAACAGCTGGCTGAGGGCACTTCCTTGCAATGTGACCCTCCTGGCCACCGAAACAGCAACTGAGAGTGCTCCACGAACACATGTCACCGCAACACCTGCTGCGTGAAAGGATCACCAACGATCGCCCAAACTCATACCACAGGAGCAAGTCCGCAACTCTGTGATCTCCGTCATCGTCAAACGGATCCTCAGCTTGATCTGATGACCCCCAGCATAATCGAAAAGGCCACGGCCTGATGAAGTCACTGATCCTGAAGTATCAGAACTCAACCTCATCAAAATCTCGACTAAGTCCACTTTCCTCAAACCATCACATCAAAAACCGCATACACATTTCCTTCTCAATAGCCTCGCCACAGAGTGCAACACACTAAGCTCCTCAAGGATGTCTCGAGGCATAACAATCAGACTCTCTCTGATGCTCAGGTTCGAACTCATCTCGAACCTCATACACTGCTTCCTCTGAAGCCACATAACTCATGCAAACAGGGGTAAACATGTGAACAACGCATCTCTGCCTCAGGTGGGTAAACACTCCACATTCGATTGCTGGATAGCCTGATAAAACCATTACCGTATAACAATACCCTGAATGTAGGCCATGGAGTCGCAACAGGAACTCACACAATATCAGCCCACCAAATACAACAATCTGACTCAGGCAAACATTACAGCCACAATTTTCAGCTCTGAGGCAACATGTAGACGCTCATACACACACAACCAGGAAAACCGTGCCACACAATTCTCTGAACTCAGAATGCTCATTCAAATCCACAATTCTCAGGCAAATCGCGCGTCGATTGATCCTCAATAGGATCCACAACCGAAACGACACGGAAAGCACGTCAGGAGGCATCCTAATGAATAAAACATCGTTCACAACAAGTGGAACGTAATCATGGAACTTTAAATATTTGAAAGCATACAACACCCGGAATATTGATGAGTATCCGCCGGCCGGTCGGGTCACCATTCCAGACATGCTGTTCATTCTCAAATATCATTAGTAAACATGACTACAGAAGTCTACAGAACCTATAACCTTATGCTCTGATACCAAGCTGAAAGGACCCAACCCCGATTTAGCTCCCTAAACCGAAATCAAACCCTTTCGAAAACACGAACCAACAAAAATCGTAGAAATTTTGGCAGAGTTTCGTTACTAACGTGGAATTACCATTACCTGCACGCGGAAAATACACTTCATCCTATGCCACAAAAAGCAAACCGTGGGCACCAATCCCATCCGGATTTCTCAATATATCAACAGTAAAGTAAAACAATAAATATATATATACTTTACTGAAATCCGGTGTAAAATCGTATAACATATACAACAGAATACTCAGAGCGACCTCTAATGTATAAGCATATAAGTATACCACAGTAGGTAGAACAATAAACCTACTGGAAGAAATAAGGTAGCTCGAGCACTATGCCTCCGACCACGACGTGCGACACCAGAGCCTGAACTGCAAACTGGGCACGAAAACCGAAAAGCCCAGGGGAAAGACATGAAACACGTTAGAGTGAGTGGACGAAAATAAATGTCTTTCACCAGTTCATATATATGTTTAAAATAACATATGCGAGTCCAGGTAAATAAAAACAACAAGTACACGAGGTAAAACCATAATCCTCCAGCGTACTGAGCATGCAAGTAAAAATCCCACGGGTCACTCATGGACACGTCCATGCTAGTACAGTCCGAATCACGGGATCCCAGACCCACACGTGATTCTAAGCCAAAAATAGCCTCGGTTCTCGGGATACGCCCCTCACCGGTCAGGTTGGGGAAACGCCCCTCCTGGCGGCCTACCATCGGGGATCAACCGAGAGGCAAGTGTATCGATACAACAACGTAACTGAGACTGTACTCTGTGTAAACCAAATCATACACAGTTCGATGCAAATGCATGAAACAACATATAAGTATATGCATATTCGTATACGTATATCCGTATAAGTATAATCGTATAATCGTAAAACACATGCTCATATAATCCGAAATCTCATACGCATGCTCAAATTCGTAAATCATATAAAAGACTCGTAAGAATTCCACGAAAAGAAATTGTCCACTCATAGACTAGCGTAACGCGATACACGTTAACCCGTGATCCGGCGGAAAGTTCCTCGCCAAACGAACGATCACGAACACCTGAATATCCACAAGGTTCATTTCTCAAAATCATTACTCGACAATACAAAACAAATCACGAGAAACCACCGTTCTCGGAAACACATAATCCGATTACGACAAACTGTCGGAAATCCAGAAATCACACCTCAATACTTCACTGTAAGTTCGGATGCTCAATTCAAAAAACGAACCTCCCCACTGCGATCGGGACGCGATTTCGAGTCAAATGACATGCAACTTGTCGAAAACCCCAAAAAGTCAAAGTTGACCACCGTTGACCACCGCCCACGGCGGCGCCGCCACCCAACGTGAAATTTCTCGGCGGAGCAACCCTTATTCCACTCAAAATCATGCACTGAGAAACTTTCATAACTGTAACAAGGGCCAATTCTCACTCTAACCTGTCCATTTTCATGAAAAACCGAAACTCCACACAATTTTCAAATCAAGAATTCTCCATACACAAATCGAATTGAAACTCCAAACCTACGTGGTTAGATTCATGGAGAGGAGAGCTTCAAAGCCCAATGCTTGATTAAGCTCAAATCGGCCGGAATCACCAAACCCGAATTCCTCCAAAAATCACCAATTTCTCGCCGGAAATTCTTCCTCGTCCGGCGTCCTCGCCGCAAACGGAGGCCGGGGACGGGTAGAGGGGACCGAGGCGCATCGATGGAGGCCAAGGCCGAGCCTTGGTGTGGCCGGATTAGGCTCGCCGCCGGCGAGGCTGAACCGCCGTTGAACACCGTCGCGTTTCACCTCCCACAGCTCGGTCAAACCGAGCTGACCCAATAAATGACACATGCTGACTTTCCAAAACTGGTAAGTTACTATTTATAGCTTGCCCAAAAAGGAAACTCCCATATTTAATTTTCGGCAAACATCAAATACCCGTAACTTTCTCGTCGTGATTCTGATTCCGATAATTCTTGCGGCAACAAACTCGACTCGACATGATCTTCAATTATCACCCGAAATCAAACACATCGACCAAGCCAGTAAAAAGTCAACGGTTTACCCAAACACATAATTAAACCGACTAAATAATCAACAATCGGAAATATTCACAACTTAATCTTCGTAACTCAGAACAATGCTCCAGAAGTTCCCACGAGGTCGAAATTAAATTCTGAACAACTTCCGTGAAGGAATCAAAACCAAATTCTCGACCGGTAATTTAGTCGCTAAGAAGGCTGCCTTTAAAACCCGAACTTCAAATATTCATAATTAATTCCTCGGTCATCCAAATAACGATCCGGAACCGCCCACGAACTCGAAATCACCCGTACAACGACTCTCGAGAAGAGACCCAGCTCCAATTCTCGGCCAATAATTAAGTCGTTAACAAACCCTGGCGAGTAAATCCATTACGGAAATCCACACTGATACGCTAACTCGCAAATTGAGCTGATTTCACTGCTGATTCTGTTCTGGGTCGTCACAACCACGTTGATAGATATCAAAATATTGGATTTAAAGCACACTTAGACAATAGTCAATATGGCTCCCAAATACGTTGGCACCACGCAGAGCCCAGAACAACACATAATCTCATAGAACATACTTGAACATAAATCTCTCTAACGTAACCGAATTACAAATCTTCGAAAGAAAGTTGATTTAAGTATTGATGATTGGCAGAAGAGGCGATTCTAAAAACCTTAAATTAAGAGTTTCCTACAGAAAATTTGGCATGACCTACTTGTTTATAGTCAAACCCAATACCTGCAAACAAGGCACATTCCACCAATAAAATAGAAACAATTCCCACAACGAAAAAACACTACAAGAAAAACGCACTTAGACGACGGAGCGTTTCCGTCGTCTAAGTACGGTTTTCCGTCGTCCAAGGTCCGTGCTCCAAGTGCTGTCGTCCAAGCACTTCGACGACGGAGATTAAGTTCTCCGTCGTCCAAGTTCACTTGGACCGTGGACATTCTCCGTGGCCCATGTAATCACCTGGACGACGGAGATTAAGTTCTCCGTCGTCCAGGTGATTACATGGGCCACGAAGAATGTAACAATCTCCGTGGCCCATGTAATCACCTGGACGACGGAGATTAAGGTCTCCGTCGTCCAAGTGTATTTTTAATTTTTTTTTTAAAAATAAATTGTAATTAAATATTATTAATTTAATTTATTATTAATTGAATTTAAATAATGAAAAATGATAAAATTAATTAAATAAACTAAATTTTTAATATTACTTAATTATTAAATAATTAAATTTAATTTGTACATACACATCCAAAAAACCCATAAAAATGAAAATATTGTTCGCAATGCGGAAAGAAACGAGATAATTAAAAAACTAGCTAGCTAATTAACACACTGGAGGAGCAGATGCACCGCCACGTCCCTCGCCTCCAGCCGGGTCGTCGTCGTCGCGGTATAGGTTCGGAGGAGGTTGACATACTTCTCGAGATTGTTGCATGAGGGCGATGAGTTGGGCTATTTGTGCTTGTTGCTCGTCAAGTCTTTGCCGCATGGATTGATTCTCCTCTCGTGCCAGTCGAGCCTCTTGAATGGCTGCTTCGATGACCGTTGGCTGAGTCCTTCTCCGCTGCCCCGAACCTCCTGTAGATGATGAGTCGGAGGTCGTCGACAAATCTCGAACCACCTTAGGCCCGAAGTGCCTAACCTCCTTGCCAGCTCTACGACCGTAGACCTCATCCGCGATTGCAATTTGGCTCTCTATGGATAGAGGAGGCAGGTCTTCCAACGGCACATCTGGGAACGCAAGCTGAGTGTTAGCCAATTCTTCATGCGCACGCTCTATCACCATTGCCTACAAAAGAATAATTAATTTATTATAATGAAATAATATTTAAATAATAATTAATATAATTAAAAGCACATATATATATATATCACTTACGCCGCATTGACTCGCTTCATTATCGAGGCCAGGTGTCACCTATGCGCTTATGCTTGCATCAAGATAAGGGTGTTTGGAGCCCTTATCCTTGTGCTCCTTGGCTATTTGAATGAGTTGCTTGGCGCCGGAAGTATGTTGTTTGTCCTTCTTCCCCCGGTTGGCTTTGTTGACACCGGAGAATTTCTGTTAGACAACATAATTAAATCATTAAAAAATTAATAACTAAAATTTAAATAATTCAATTATCTTAATTGAAATAAAAAAAGTAGATTAACACCTTAAATTCGTCATCGGCAAAGTGGTTACACAACCACTGCCACTCATCTTCTCTGTCCCCGCGCAGCTCTACGGGGGGAGGCGCGGGACCGTAAGTTTGGAAGTACTGATGGAGCCTGTACTTCCAATCTTTGTAGATGGAGTTGGCGGTTTGGTTGATATGCCTCAACATCGCCGGTGTCGGATCCACCGCAAATTGTTCATATCAAAAATAAATAGAAAATTATAATCGTATATATTATGAAATTATAACTAATATTAACAATATTATATAATAACTAATATTGGACGTATTACGTACCGAAAGATCTTTAAAGACTTTCGCCTTCTCATCATCCGGCACCTCCTTCCAAGTAGGGGCAGTGAGACGAACCCGGCTACGGATGATTGACCATATGCTATGCGCCGAGAGACTTGCTAGCTGAGCTGTGGGAGGGTCACCGATGAATTCATCGTAGGGCAAGTCGATCTTTTTCCCAGTCGCCTTGCAAATTTTCTCCGCTTTGCTCCCTTTAACAAGACCCCGAGTCCTTTTCGGTTCCGGGTCAGTGGGGGCCCTCCTTTGCTTACGGCGGTCGTTGTACATGATAGATTCAGCGATCGAGGACGCCTGAGTACTTGCCGTTGAACCAGTACTGGGCGTCGGAGTTGAAAATGGGTCGACGTCATCACCACCGGAGATAAATGGGGCAGAGGGAATTTCCCCAAAAGGGGCCACCTCCGAACCAGATGAAGGGTCCGGATTGAGGGCATCGTTGCCCTCCTGTTGAACCCAACCGACTTCGTCCGCCAAGCGGCGGAGCATGGCATCTTCTGCCTCCTGTTGGGCTTTCTTCTTGCCGGATGGAGCCATTTAAACTTAGGAGTACGTTGTTAAAATACCTACTTACCATAATAATTACAAGTGCAAAATTTACGCTAATTAAGTACGGTTAAGATTTAAATAGAGTACACTAGCTTGGCTTTTTCAGTCGTTCAATGGATGTGCGACCCGCGCGATAAATTGTAAATTTTCAATTAATCAGCCTTGGTTAAATCAAAAAACATGGCCAGTTAGGGATAGAGATAACGCGAGAGGCAGGACTAATTTCGACAAAACACCTATTGGTGTCGTCTTTCTTAGATCCAAAACCTGTCACCAGTCATAACCCGTTTCTAGATACCATGTCCGACATTCGGCCAATTTTTCGAAAATTTACACTCCCTCAAGTCCTTTGCAAACTCCGTCCTCGACCTCGTGTCCATAACTTCACTTAGGTTATGGTGTGCGGTGATGAAATCCACACATCACGAGGGGTTAAGGAGATAAGCTAGGAAAAGAGGCGCCATCTATTCCAAAGAGTGCGACTTAATAAACCAAGCCTATGTACTAAATTTAAATCGAAGACGTACTACCATGCAATTTACTAGAAAATACACGTAATTATCAATTAATTAAAACAATAAATAATGACAATAATGAATTATTATTTATCATGCATTTAATAATAAAAGCTCATTTACCAATATAATTAATTTGTATTAACAATAATTATTATTTAAAACTAATTACAATAATGAATTATTTAAAACTAATTATTAAATTATTATAATTACAATAATGAATTTATGCATTTAATTAATTATCAATTAATTACAATTATGCATTTAATTAATTATTAATTACAATAATTAACCACTAAAAATTATTATAATTACAATAATGAAATATTTAAAACTTATTATTAAATTATATTTAGAAATTAATTAATTAAATGAAAATAATGTTAATAAGGTAAAATAGAAATTTATCTCACCGGAGTAATCGGGAATATTGCTGGAGTTGATTCGTCGGAGAGGATGAACCACGCCGGAAAATTTGTCGTCGAAGCGTCGCCGGAGGAGAGGAGAGGAGGAGAGGAGAGGAGATGAAATGAGAAAAGGGGGGGTGCTGTGCTATTTATAGGCTTTCACTTAGACGACGGAGCACTAATTTCCGTCGTCTAAGTTCACTTGGACGACGGAAACAGTGTTTTCCGTCGTTTAAGTGACGGTTTAAAAAAATTGAAGCGGCGCCAATTAATCGGCCGGACATTTTGGAACCGCCATAAATTTGGACTTAGACGACGGAGAATTGAATATCCGTCGTCTAAGTGAAAATTCAAGTGGTGCCAAAAATTGAGGCGGTAAATCGAATCGCCATAATTTTTGACTTGGACGACGGAGAATGACGTTCTTCATCGTCCAGGTGAAATTTTCATTGAAAAAAAAATTAAAAAAAAATTGAACCGCCATGGTAAATTTGAACCTGGACGATGGATATTGTCATTCTCCGTCGTCCAGGTTGAATTTACGTTAAAAAAAATTTTAAAATTAATTCGCTAGGAATTTAGCGATCTGTCATTCGAGTGAAATAGTCGTCCAATATCGATGAACGCATCATATATATGAACAGTTAAATTTGAACCGACGAATAACTTTACGTCTTGAAAGTTGTTAAGTATCGACTAATCCTTACGACTTAAGTGTTCATGAGTAGAGACTCATTTGCAGCAGAGTATTAACGAAATTGAATTTGGACAAAAAAACCGTTGGATATGTTTGTCGTAACATAATATATAATTTTCTTTAAAGGACCATAAAATAATAAGTTCGGGAAGGGTTTCATCGGCACAGTCAACCGCAAAACCCAGAATTTCACAAACCGGAAACGTGGATATAAGGCATTTCGCAACTCCGATTTTCGAACCGTCGAAGCTCACACACCAAGAATTGTTTACTCTAAAGTCTTGATGAAAAAAATATGCATTGGAAGAAGGTCTAGATGGTCGTTGTCTTAGAAAAAATTACGAAATCTGCACCTGGACGACGGAGATGAGCTTTTCCGTCGTCCAGGTTGGTACCTGGACGACGGATATGATATTATCCGTCGTCCAGGTTCGTACCTAAACGACGGAGAATCTCATCTTCGTCGTCCAGGTGTATAGACCCTGAATTCAGGGGTTAGGGCCTTACTGTTTAGGGTTTAGGGTTTGTGAACTTGGACGACAGAGAATGACCATCTCCGTCGTCCTAGTTTGTACCTGGACGGCGGAGAATGACCATCTCCGTCGTCTAGGTGTAAAAACCCTGAATTCAGGGGTTAGGGCCTTAGGGTTTAGGGTTTAGGTCGTCCAGGGTTATTTGTGTGTCCGTTCAATTATTTTGAATAAAAACAAAATTTAAAAAATGATCGATCGATCCGATTTGCTAGATTTAGGGTCGAGGATTTAGGGAGATAGCTCAAGGTACGTATTTATGTATGAAATTTCCTGAGCGCATGATGTATAGATTTAACGCCGTAATTGAAACGACATATATATATACTACATTTGTGCTCACAATAATACTATCACATGTCGATCAACGTATATAATCAATTAATCATAGAATAATATAGTATAATTTCTGAAACATTTATTTCATTAATCTCTCGCAATATATAATTATATAACCTTGACGCGTGTAATTAATTAATTAAGAACAAAAATATTAAGATCTACGTACATATATACATCCTCCTCCTTATAATATTTATATTAATTATTGATCGATGATGCATCATATATTAAAATAATTACATACTCAACTACCAATTAATTTTTCTCGTCTTAGTTAAGTAGTCATCATCATAATCGTCATCATCCTCGTCCCCGATATCCGATTGCTCATCCTCCTCATCATACTCAACATCATCCGACAAATAACCTGAGTCCTCGTCCGCGTCCTCTTCCAGCTCGTCTTCTTCATCTACCTCATCGATAATCTCATCTTCAGTTAGATCTGTACAACCATTAGGCATGGGTAACCATTCACCATCTTGAACCAGGTCCATTATATCGGAGCGGATGACAGAAATATTAGGCTCTTGATAGGCAGGAATGTCTCTTTCTGGTTCAGCAACATCTTCAGTTGTCGCCGGTGTCCCTTCAATTGTCTCTGTATTCCATATTCCTCAATGAGAGATATGGTTCACTATTTTCCACCCTTCACCGGCTTTCGGATCGTCGAGATAGAACACCTGCCGAACTAAGGTGGCGAGAGCGAAAGGCTCATCCTCATACCAGCTTGAGTTTGTATCGACTGATAATAGTCCCAGGTCTTCCTTTGTACGCTTGAACCATCTGCACTTGAATAGGAAAACGTTGACATCATTCCCGTAACATAGCTGAACCACATATACAATAGCCCCGTAATATAGATCATTGTCTTTCCCAACCGCTACCCCACTGTTTTGTGTTCTTCTTCCTTCATCTCGGGCCAATGAATGGAACTTTACACCGTTCACAAAACATCCGGGATAAATATAGTGTTTAATCGGCTTCCCTGCTAGCAAGTGTTTTGGCCATGACCACCACCCTCCGTGGTTTTCAGATTTTTGCAGATCAATCATCTGCGAAAAAGGGCAAATTAATATAAGGGTTTAATTACTTTCTCCAAACATGATCGATATGTATATAAATTACTAATTAAATACCGAGACGTACGTACGTACCCATTGGAAGAAAAAATCGGGAAACTTCTTCTTAACCATTTTCTCAATCCACGCCGAACTCTTGTTTTGATTTAACGCCTGAAGCCTCTCCCTGTATGACATCATGTACGGCTCAACTTCGTCACAGTCTCGCAACACTACCCAATGTGCCTCAATAAGTTCTTCCCGTGTTAACGATTCCTTTAATACTCCTCTAAACGGTCGGACGACATTGGTGACGACAGAAAGATTGATGTGGGCACTGGGATCGGAGGCAGTGGGAGGTGGTGGATCTTTGAGGTACCAGTTGCAGTAAGTAACACACTCATGCATTAGGTATTTCTCTGCTATGGAGCCATCCGGGGCCGACCTATTTTTGACGAATGACTTATACTGTCCAAGCTGTCTACAAAATCAAACGTACAATAAGAATAAGTACATATAGCTACCTAGTAATCTCTAGTGGAACAAATTATGAATCGAAAAACCAGTATAATTAATTAGTTGTACGTACATTTCTTGAGGATACATCCAAGTGTACTGGACTGGACCAGAAATGAGCACCTGCTCGGGCAGGTGGATCATTAGGTGAATCATGATGTCAAAGAAAGCAGGGGGAAAAATCCTCTCTAGTTTGCAAATGATGTGCACAATTTGTTGTTGCAATTCCACCACATCTGACTTCTTTAATTCTCTGGCGCATAACCTCTGCCACCACCTGCACAATGCCACTATTGGTTCTACGACGTCACGAGGCAAGTATGGTCGAATTACCACTGGAATCAGACGTTGCAGCATAACGTGATAGTCATGTGTCTTTAGACCAACAATCTTGTGTTGCACCTCATCCACTGCTCCAGTTATAGTAGCTGCATACGTAGCCGGATAATGAACGCCCTTAAACCAGTGAAATACATAACGTCTAAGCGTCGGCTTCACTGTGTAAGGTGCAGCTGGCATCTTGTTGTACACTCCTTTCCTATCCGTCCTCAACCACAAGGGACGACGTAGATTCATTGATTCCAAATATTTGCGCGCTTTGGGAGTATCTTTAGTCTTGAACTTAATACCGAGAATTATTCCCACCACGCTGTCGCACACATTCTTTTCTATGTGCATCGCGTCCAAGTTGTTCCTCAGCTTCAACTTCGACCAGTAAGGGAGTTCAAAGAATATACTCTTGTGATCCCAATAACTCAGATCATGTGGAGGAATTGGATTGCATTTCTTTACATCCGCGTCATTGCTCAACACACCAAAGTCAAAATAGCTCAACCTCTCTAAAATCTCTTCGCCCGACCAACTACGGGGTTTAGGATTGTTCTCTACCGTCCCGTTGAAATGAGCTTCATCCTGTCGCCATGGGTGGTCGTGAGGAAGCTATCTACGGTGACCCAAATAACACACCTTCCCCGCGTGCCAACTAGAGTTCACGTCGTCCAAACATATAGGACATCCATTATATCCTTTTGTCCTGCAGGCTGCCAACATCCCATACGCTGGAAAATCGCTGATCGTCCACATTACGGCATCGCTCATTGTGAACATCGTGTCAGTGAATTTGTCATAAGTTAGGACTCCATTTTCCCACAACAGTTTCAGCTCGTCGATCAAAGGTCTGAGGTAGACATCTAAGCACTTCCCTGGAGATTTAGGACCTGGAATTAGTACAGTAAGGAAATTAAATTCCTTGTTCATGCACATCCACGGAGGCAAGTTGAACGGCATCAGAATAACTGGCCAAGTGCTGACGGCGGAGCTATTACTTCTCCAAGGATTGAATCCGTCTGTAGATAGGCCGAGTCTAACATTTCTAACCTCTGCAACAAAGTCTCCAAATTCTCTGTCGAAATGTTTTAACCCTCCCCATTCGCGGAGTGTCGCAGGACATCGTCATCTATTCGCTTTTCTGCGTACCATCGCATCGCCTCTGCTGTGTGTAGAGACATGTACAGGCGCTGCAATCTGGGAATCAAGGGAAAATATCGAACAACTTTCACAGGAATTCTCTTTTTCGAACTCTTCCTATTCACTTGGAATCTGCACTGGCCACATACGGGACAATAGTCCAAATCTTTATACTCTTTGTAAAATAGCACACAATCATTCGGACATGCGTCAATTATCTGTACTTTAGGCCGAGGCTGCTCAAGATATTTCTAACCTTATAATGAGATTTAGGAAAATTGTGATCATCAGGAAGCAACTTACATATTTGCTCCTGAATTTCGTCAAAAGCACTCACTGACATTTTGTGCTTCACTTTTATCTTAATTTTCTCCATCACATATTGCAACACATTCTCTCGACATCCAGGGAACACCGGGGTCTGCGCTTCAAGTAGCATCCGGTTGTACTTATCCATCTCACTGGTGTCAGTGGCCAAGCTAGCAGCGGGGAATGTGTCATCATGCTCTTTAGTGGTACTGTAACCTCCGTCTTGGTGTTGGTGTCCACCATGACTACATCCCGGAAACGCATCATGGACCAAATCTGCAGTTGGGTTGCAAGCTGGGGGTCCGGCACCACTGCCGCTGGATGAGGCACCATGGTAACTGTACCCTGAGTTGAAGTCTGCTGCGCTGAACTCTACTGCTTCACCATGCTTGCTCCATGTAGTGTAACTCCACATCATACCAATTTTGTACAGGTGTTGCACCATAACATTAATCTCCACATACTGAAAATTCAGACATTTCTGGCACGGACACCTGAATCGCTTCTTTCCCTGACCATTAACAATCGCAAAATTCACAAATTCGCTAATTCCATCCATATACCGGACATCACATCTATTCTTCAACTTCATCCAACTCTTGTCCATACTGCTACAAAATATTATAATTAATTAATTATTACATATATATATATTAGTCCATTAATTTACGCTTAATTATACGTACTCGATATACATCGATCCATCAATTACGTACGTACGTAATTTAATATGTATATATAGCTAACATCCATGCATGTATGTACGTACGTTTTCACTAAATATATATTAAGTAAATTTTAACTGCGTACGTACCTGCTGGCCTTCTCGATATCAGTTAATTAAGCTAGCTAGCTAGTCAGCGGAGATCCCTGATCCTGATCCTTCTCGGCCTTCTCCCTTCTCCTTCTCCTTCTCCCTTCTTCGATCTAGGTGATTTCCCGCGGGACAGAGGATCGGATGGAATGAAGAGAGTTTGGCATCGGGCTTATATAATGCTTCACTTAGACGACGGAGGTGTCGGTACGTCGTCTAAGTGGAAGTTACTCGGACCACGGCGTGTCGGTCCGTAGTCCAGGTGATCACCTGGAAGACGGAGAATACCATCTCCGTCGTCCAGGTGATCACCTGGATGACAGAAAAGACTCCGAGGTCCAGGTGTCCACCTGGACGACGGAGAAGACCATCTCCGTCGTCCAAGTGTCACTTGGACCACAGAACAATTACGTTTCCGTGGTCTAAGTGCTGTTTTCTTGTAGTGAAAATTCAACTTAATTATAGTCTAGAAGGACACCACGAGTTGGATATAATTCAAAGCACACAATTCAGTCTTACGTACCTATAAGTTCAGTATAAATGATTGATTTCGGACCTAACACACAAGGGTCAAATCGCCGTCAATTTGAGTAATCAAATTGCTACCACCGTATAAGTTAACTAAAATATGAATCAGCAACACAAGAAAAAGGAAACAGGTCTATAACGCCAAATAGGTGACACTCGGAAATGATTAAAGTAGGAACACAATCATGGGGAGAGTGGATCATTGATAATTATTTATGCAATTTTGATACTTTTGTATATCTTGAATCGAGAAATACAGTAGCCGAATTGTAAAACTACGCGACATGGGAAAGATAAAATTATGATAAAAAGCGCTCCCGTTAAGACAGATGAACAGCTTTCTCGACCGACAAGATCGAGAAACATCACGAAAGTGAACTAAGTGAACTAGAACATCAACGAAAGTAAAATAGAACATCCGAAAGTGAGACGAAGCTAGTTAAAGTAATATTCGACGATTTCATCAGATAACTTGTATTCAATGCTCCCAATGTTATTCCCAGGTCCTGATGTAGTTGGAATGATATGACAATGGATCTTGGCATAAACAACACTTGTACATTTAAAATTAGTAACCTCAAAAGGTCCCGAAGATGCGCATTGCCGAAGGTACAACATGATAGAGTGAAATGACATAACCTCGAACGATTACGACATGGTAGGTTATAACGAATTATAAGCAACAGACTCATCAAAGCTGAATGAAACGAGAATGAAACACCTTCAATGAGGACGCATGCGTAGCATAACCAAGGTATCAGTAATCCCCCACAACAGTAAAAGTAATGTTGTCGTACATCGTGTGACTACACAGTACGACCAAATTTTGATCCATACATGTCACCCTTGCAAAGTGGCCATGCTAATCTTCTCTGTATCGTTCCAATTTTATCAGATGTTCCCGAAGGGACCCCATTACGTAATGAGAGTTTTTGTCTGATTTCTCGGACATAACACAATGATAAGAAATTTAAGCGTAAGGAGAGAGCTGAAAGATTTTAGTTATCACAGGAAACAACTGATTGATCGTAGAAGAAAGTATAAAGATTTAAGCTTAATGAGAAAAGGTAAGTAAATAAATAAAAGAGCGCGTGAGCATGATAACTCACCGACAACACAGCGAACTTCAAAACTTCGTGGTACACAGAGGTTCATAAGGTGTTGATGCGGTCACCATCGATCATGTCGTAACATTTCTCTCTAAAATGACTTCATATGATTCAATAATCCTTAATTTAGAACTAACCAAAACTGGTAAGGTAACTGTACGTGAAGCATAAAACTGGAAAGTTTAACAAGAAATGGAAGGCTAGAAATTAAGCAAAACTCCTTGCACTTCTTGCTGAATATCAAGGAGGAAGCTGAAGAATTACACCTAGGTAAAAAGGAAAGGAAGTTTGTACACACGATTCTTTGACATATCTAATAATTTACTGGCTCGTTGATACACCAATCATTTTCACAATCGTTGATTCATACCCAATAATATTTGACTTTACATAGCTCAGGCAATATATCAAAAATTCAGCATAACCTCCCCAAAGTTTCAAGGTCCACAAAAACTTGCAAAATGATCCAGGTTGACATATAATAAACCCACATATCAACCAAGAGCCATCTATGCTTAATCAGATTTCGCAAAACTAAAATCTCCCAAAACACGTGCATAGACACCTCTCAAAATATGCAACTTAGCATATATAGCTCAGACGAGCTACCACAATTTTAGCATAATCTCCCCAAAACTGAAAATTAACTAATACCTACAGGGAGATTACATTTTGACAATAATAAGTCTCAGATATGGTATGTGAGCCATAATTGCTCGATGAAACTACTCATCAAATAAAGCACATAATTTAATTCAAAATTGAAGTCTTAACAAAGCCAGGAAAATGCCGCAAAAGTTTCCACGTCTAAACCACTCAGGATCGCACTCTTGTAATAATACCGCGATAATTCGATAACTATCGTAATAACTCCTTTTTACCATGGAGACCAATACACATATAAAATTAACTTATCGAAAAACGGCAACCCACCCATAATTCACATAACAAACTAGGTCTTGCTTATCCCAACACATTTGTTTATCTGACACATGCTTCGATGCTTGCAAACTCGACGCCATATCATATCTCTATAATTTATACGTAACTCCGATGTACTACAAACTTGCTAAGAGAAACATTTTTCCTTAGACTTACGAGAAAAAAGAGATCAAGGGTGGCACACACGAGGCATAGCGATAGAGGTAGGCTAACTCACAGGCTCAGATTTGTACTCAGTCATAGTCGCTACATAATCGACGACGTTCAACACCTTAAGTATCGATGGGGATCCGCCAGCCGGTCGGGCCATCACTCGGGAGATGTTGAGCATAATCGAATACGAAAACAAAAGCAGCCTAGTACGGTCCACAAAACCTATTACCTAAAGCTCTGATACCAACTTTGAGAACCCGACCCCCGTTTTGCTGCCTAAATCGGGATTAGGCCCTCAAAGATTACTAATCTATATAGGACAGGGTCTTAACATGACTCTACACTGAACTCTTTCTGATCCGATAAAAGTGCAACTAGACTTCGAATTAATCTAGACTCTGCAACCTGGGCATTTGAAACCAAAGGGCCAAAGGAAAGACATATAAAAACATAGAAAAATGTCAGAGTGAGTGGACAAAAAATAATTAGATTTAAGAAATCGCAAAACAAAATTCTTATGCCTTTCACCAAATAGCGTAAAAAAAAAACTATGCAAGTTTAGTAAACATAACATAAATGTTCATGTGGAGGCATGCATAACATAATCATAATCCTCTGGTCAAGTGTTGTCATGTCCCACCAGGAGAATACTCGGGGATTAACCGAGCAGCCAATGCATCGATGCATTCAAAGATAAATAAGCACGTGCGTGTGTGTGTGACATGAAATCATAACATATAGCCTTCATGTATAAACGTACTCATATTATAACATATTACATATACGTATGTATAAGTATGAAATGGAAAATATATGCATAATCATAAACGTATTTTAAGTCACATATGCGAAAAATTTTATCGAAAATAATCGTAACTTGATTCATATGCATAACGGAAATAAAGCTTCATAAACGTAAAATCTAGACTTGTTATTCGACAGTTAAATAAAAATGTCCACTCACCTGGATTGCTAGCAATTAGCTACTTCGTTGACCCACTAATTCGTAATTTGTACCCAATGCTACTAGGCCAAACACGAGGTCCAAATAATTTAATAAATTATTCTAATTGTGTAATTCAACGAAATTACAAAACCCAAGGCAACTCTTAACTTAACCACACACATCACGCTTTTCGATAAAAAAATTGTTGAAAGGACCCAACCCCGATTTAGTTTCCTAAACCGGAATCAAACCCCTTCTGAAAACACGAACCAACAAAAATCATCAAAATTTCGGCAGAGTAACGCTACTAACACGGAATTTCCATTACCTGCACCCGGAAAATACACTTCATCCTATGCCACAAAAGCCAAACCGTTGGCACCAATCCCATCCGGATTTCTCAATATCATATCATTAATAATAAACAGTAAACATACTGTAATATATAGTATATCCGAGAAAAACCGTATAAAACATGTATCAGAACGACCTCTAGTGTAAATATATACAATATACACATCAGTAAGCGAAACAAGAAACCTACTGGAAAGCACAGGTAACTCGAACTACTAGCCTCCAACCACGACGTGAAACACCAAAACCTAAACTGCAAACTGGGCACGGAAACCGAAAAGCCCAGGGGAAAGACATGAAAACCGTTAGAGTGAGTGGACGAAAATAATGTCTTTCGCCGAATAATATATGTTATAAAAACATATGCGAGTCAGAATGCATAAAAAATCATATGGTACACGAGGGAGACTCTAACTCCTCACGCGTACAGAGCATGCATGGAAAATCTCACGGGGTCGCTCATAGACACATCCGTGCTAGTACAGTATAACACATGCTCATATAAAACATAATCTCGTATGCATGCTCAAGTTCGTAAAATGTGTATAAAGACTCGCAATCATTCCGTGAAAAGAAATTGTCCACTTACAGGTGAGCAAAACGCGCACTAGCGCTAATCTCGTGGCCCGGCGGAAGATCCCTCCCCCGAAGCACGATCTCGATCCCCTGAATAGTCATAAAACATATCTGATCAAAATCATAGCTCAGAACACTGTACTTCATCATGGAAACCAACCGTTCCCGGAAACATATAAAACTGTATAAAACAAACAACTGAATTCCCGAAATCTCCACTCGAAACCCTCGACTGAAAATCTGATACCCAAATAAACTCGAAAACCTCAAGGCGACGATCGGGGCGCGATTACGAGAAAAATGACACTAAATTCATCGAAAACTAAAAAGTCAACATTCTCGCCAGAGCGCCGCCGCCATTTCACGGCCAGGAAGATCCAGTTCTCAAACTCTCCTCAAGCCCAGCCATTTCTTCAACTACCACAACCCTCAATTCTCACTTAATTAAGTAGAAAACAGCTCGAAACCAAACGACCCTCAACTCCGGCAATCACCTCGGGTTCCATCGGAACCACCACCTCATCCAAAGTCAAACACCTAGGAAGCATCACTGTAGCAAGGGGAGTCGAAACCCTCACTCCCCCGCCACCGTGGCTCGCCGGAGGACCACCCCCCGTCACCGGCGAAATCCGGCAACAAAACCCGATTCGGAACTAACCAAATCACCACCAATTTTCATGATTTCAAACACTAAACCACTTAGAAACTCAAGGGAAAAAAGATTATACCCCAAACGTGGCCGGAGGTCGCCGGAAAATCCAAGTCGGCCGGCGAAATTTTAAACGGGTCGATGTCCTTCACGGGTCAACGGTTAACTGCCCAAAAAGGAAAGTCAACGCTTGGTCAACGCCTCAAACAGTGTTTTCGACAATTTTTTCGACTATTTTCGATATTTATACTTGCGCCTCGGGACGATCAACGGTCCAAAAAGGATAACCATTACGATTCGGATAAATACGAAACGAACGGATAAACTCGTCGATAAACCGAAACTTCAAATAATCATACTATATTCCTCGGTTATCGGAAAAATCATCCGAAACCGCCCACGAGCTCGAAATCACGTGTACTACAATTCTCGACAAAATACTCAACTCAAATTCTCGACCGAAAATCAAGTCGTGAACTAAAGCGGCAAACCACACAATTAACGATTAATCGCGATTACGCATAATCTCGTGAATCGAACTGATTACCCTACTGATTTTGGTTCGGGTCATCACAATTGTTGGTACCAATACACCATGTCGTTAGTTCCATAACATACTCATTGAGCCTTGATTCCCAAGCTTCGTAGTGGTGTGATTCTCAACTCGACACATGTTGCATGACACTAAAAGTGTCGAGTCGACTCGAAACCTGAAATTAGTCAAAATATTATAAAAATGATCGTAACGAACTAAACTATGTGTAAACTGACAAGAAATAGGCTTAGGAATTCCCGTCAAAATTCTTGTTTTTCGGGTCACCAGAGATCTGTCGCACACGGTGGTGGGTAGTGCCCATGCGCTGCCACTGGCGGCGGCCTAGCCTGACTGGACCAGAAACATCTGACCTGCATATCAAAATCTTCATCTCATCAAGTCCTACAATATTACAGTACAACCCAACTTCGAAATTACACTTGAAAACGTCCAAATTTACCTCGAAAAGTTTGGAACCCGTCGAAAATCGTCCATGACTGATCAACAGCGTCCAGCCACCACCAGGTCTGATGTTGGTCGCAAAAGCTTCCTGAAAGTGTGGGGAGCTAAACCCCCCAAAGAATCCTCCACCAAAGCCGACCGGAAAATCACCACTGGCGACGAGAAAATTCGAGATTCTCACCGGCCCGAATCCCCTCCCACACACGATACTTGCCAAATTTTGAGGTGTGGAAAGGCAGAGAAGAGAGAACGCGTTCTAAAGGGGCGGAGTGGTGAGCCGAGGTGGCTAGCCGAAGACGACACTAGCGACGAGCAGCACGGGGAGAGAGAGCAGTCAAGGAAAGAGAAAGAGAGAAGTGGGTTGAAGTTTGGGCCTCTCAACTGGGTAACTAAAGAAGCCCACTTAAGAAAAACAAATTTAGGCCAGACTGATTTGACTTGAGATCCAACGGTGCACAAAAATCCACCATCTGTAAAAATACCAATTAATTAATTTTTCTAACGAACTTCCAAAATTCGTAAAAATTTACTCGGACCTCCAAAAATTACAATCGACGTATCAACATGCCCGATATAAATTCCTCTACAACCACTGTGAGCATAGTGAATCCTAATTTATAATTTATATAAAAAAAGGGTCGATAATAGATCACGACGAGTTTCAATGAACATCCGATAATCGTAACTTATAAAATATCAATTTAAATCACGACTATCGGCAAGTCCTTGGTAAACGTGACGTGTGATGCATAGCTCATTAATTAATGTGACTTACGATGATTAATTCACTCTTTTTGTTCGGCTCGTTACACCCGACTTCACACCTTAACCATAACAACCACAAACAAGTCTTTAGTTAAGACTAAGTATATACGGATCTAGAGTATCTATTTATATCATAATCTTGTAATAAATATCTATGTAATAGAATTTGTAAAGGAAAAATGATCAAACTTAAACATACGTATTTAAGTAATTTGGTCCAAAAGTTTCATTTGGCAGTAGTTCACCCGAAATCCTCCATTTATCCTGAATTATACTTTAAACTAAATAGATAGCAAGCAATTAAGTAAATAATCTTGAAATGAAAGCATAAGAAATAAAATTAGTTAGCATCGGTCCAAAAACATTATTCAGTCCAAAAATCAAATTACAAATGCAGAAAATAATAATATTAATTCTTGGATCTAAACGTAAAATGAGTTTAATACCAAGCATAATAATTTCTTGACAGGTTTAGAGTATCATCTTTTTTGGATTTGAGGACATTCCTTGACATTTGAAACCAAAGAGCCTAGGTAAGGACATTCCAAAAACATAAAATTGTTAGAGTGAGTGGACAAAAATATAAACGAAATAAAACGCATAGAAGCATAGTAGTTACGTCCTTCCACTGAAATCCTTTGAAATTCCAGCATGCGAGTACTGTAAGAAAATAGAGGTGAACTACATGATATAAGCAATATCTACTAACTGATTCAGAAATCAAGAGACTAAAGACTGAGACTAAAAACTAGTTGATTGAACTAAAATCTAACAATGAATAATCTAACAATGACTGAGGTATCTAACACTCTAGTTATCTGATGTCGTTTAGGAGCCTAGCATCTAGGACGACATATGACTAGTGTGACTCAAAGGCATCTGAAAAACTGGGTGGAAGCGATGACAAGAAGCTAGCATCCCTAATCACCTAATGTCGTCTAGGGTACTAGCAACTAGACCACATAACGAAGGATACTAGTAACTCCGCGGCCACTCGATGATCAATCAAGTTGCACGTATGCATACATATTCTTATTTAAATCTGAGCATCCAACAAAGTAATTGATAATATCCAAACTAGTAGTGATAAAGTCATGAGTTGACATACTGAAACTGAAGGCATATCTTAACTGGACCTTTTGTGACGACCCGAACCACGCTAGTCTGTGAGTGGACAAGTTTCTATTTTCATAGTTGATTTGCGAGTTCATGGATTTTATGATTTTCGTGTTTACTTTATACGATGATTGAGATATATGTTATTTTCGGAGGTGTTATTGAAAGGACCCAACCCCAATTTAGCTCCCTAAACCGGAATCGAACCCCCCTCGAAAACACGAACCAACAAAAACTTTTCAAAATTCCGGCAGAGTTTCGTTACTAACGTGGAATTACCATTACCTGCACGCAAAAAATACACTTCATCCTATGCCACAAAAAGAAAACCGTGGGCACCAATCCCATCCGGATTTCTCAATATATCAACAGGAAAGTAAATCAATAAATATATCTATACTTTACTGAAATCCGGTGAAAAATCGTATAACATATACCACAGGAAGCTCAGAGCGACATCTAGTACATAATCATATACGCATACAACAATAGGCAGAACAATAAACCTACTGGATGAAACAAGATTGCTCGAGCACTATGCCTCCGACCACGACGTGCGACTCCAGAGTCCGAACTGCAAAATGGGCACGGAAACCGAAAATCCCAGGGGAAAGACATGAAACACGTTAGAGTGAGTGGACAAAAATAAATGTCTTTCACCAAGTAATATATATTATAAAACATATGCGAGTCGAAATATAAATAAATCAAATCAATTCGCATACGAGGAGACGCTGACTCCAACTCGTAAACAGAGCATGCAAGTAAAATCTCACAGTCAGAACCACGAGGTCCCTAGCCCACACGTGATCCTAGCTGCAGTAGCACAGTCGGAACCACGGGGTCCCTAGCCCACACGTGATCCTAGCTGGTAACATCCTCGGGGATCAGCCGGGATGCAGTGTATCGATACAACCTCATAAACTACGACTGTACTCTGTGAAAACCAAATCATAAACAGTTCGGTGCAAATGCGTGAAACAATATATTAGTGTATGTATACTCGTATACGCATATTCGTATATGTATAACCGTAAAACACATGCTCGTAAAACCATAATCAATCTGCATGCTCAAGTTCGTAAATCATATATATAAAAGACTCGCAATCATTTCCGTGAAAAGAAGTTGTCCACTCACAGACTAGCGTAACGCGTATCGCGTTAACCCGTGATCCGGCGGAATGTCCCTTGCCAAAAGAACGATCACGAACACCTGAATATTCACAAAATCCATTTCTCAAAGTCATAATCCGACAATACAAATCAAATCACGAGAAACCACTGTTCTCGGAAACACGTAGTTCAAAATCGACGAATCGTCGAAAATCCATATATAACACCTCAATACCTCATTTTACTTTCGGACGCTCAATTCGAAAAACGAACCTCCCCACTGCGATCGGAGCGCGATTTCGAGTCAAATGACATGCAACTTGTCGAAAGTCCGAAAAAGTCAAACTTTGACCGTTGACCGCCGTTGATCACCGCCCACGGCGGCGCCGCTGCCAAAATGAAAATCTTCCGGCGGGGCAACCCCTATTCCATGCAAAATCACCCACTGAGCAACTTCCACAACTGCCACGAAGGCCAATTCTCACTCTAACCATGTCAATTTCATGAACAAACCACTCGCCAGTCCGAAGCGAAGGATACTCACTCTCCTCTGAAGCAAATCAAGCTTCCGGTAGTCAATGTACCACCACGTCGAATCATCCAACAACCACACAAACAATGCAAGAGCACACCACACAAATATGCGGGGTCACATGAAACCTCCTGAAATCTCCTCCAACAACTCCTGGAGTCGAAACTTTAGCTCCATCAGCTCCGCTGGCTCCGAACGACAAAATGCCGATAAAATGAGTCCAACGCCCGGTACAAGCTCAATAGTGTAGTTGATCTCCCAAACTGGAGGAATACCTAGAAACTCGGGAACCACCATAATGTCACCAATGTCGGGTACAGCAACCATAGTATCCACAACATGGGCTAAGCAAGCAACACAATCCTTCTCCACCATCCGCTCGACCATCACCGCGAAACAGTATCTCGGGAAAATCTGGTCGTCGAAACACAACCTCCTCCTCAAGGCACTCGAACACAGCCAAATGCCTCGTCAGCCAATCCAAACTCACAATCACAACAAAACCACAATGTCCAGCTATAACTAATCCGCGGCTAACCCATATCCTCTAACAAGGATCTCGCGACCTCCGGATGGATACAACACTCTCCAAGACCTCGGAAGTGGAGATGCAGGTACAATAGCCATGGATATCAAACGACAATAACCTCGGAGAAAAGTCTGTCCTCAAACAAGGTCATGGCACGAACTCTAACATGCCCAACTAGCCGCCCACGTCAATTGCGACTTGCTGAATAACTCGTCAAAAGGGTACATTGGTCAGACTTCAGGAACAACATGAGGATCTCCTCGTAACTCTGAGCTACAGAACCGCTAGAACAGCTGGCTAAGGCGCTCCCTCGTAACGTGACTCTCCTGGCCACCGAAACTGCAACTGAGAGTGTTCCACGAACACAAATCACAGCGACACCTGCTGCGTGATAGGATCACCAACAATCACTCGAACTCAAACCACTGGAGCAAGTCCGCTACACTGTGATCTCCACCATCACCAAACGGATCAGCAGAGGATCCTCAACATAATCGAAAAGACCACAGCCTGATGAAGTCACTGATCCCGAAGTGTCGGAACTCAACCCCATTAAAATCTCGACTAAGTCCACTTTCCTCAAACCATCACATCGAAAACCACGTACACCTTTCCTTGTCAATAGCCTCGCCACTGAGTGCAGCACACTAAGCTCCTTATGGATGTCTCGAGGCACATCAATCAGAATCTCTCTGATGCTCAGGTTCAAACACATCTCGAACCTCGTACACTGTTCCCTCTGAAGCCACATAACACGTGCAAATAGGGACAAACATGTGGATAATGCATCTCTGCCTCAGGTGGGTAAACACTCCACATTCAACTGCTGAATGGCCTGATAAAACCATTACTATATAACAACACCCTGAATGTAGGCCGTGGAGTCGCAACAGGAACACACACAAAACCAGCCCACCAAACACAATGATCAGAAGCAGGCACACATCACTGCCACAATTCTCTGCTCTGAGGCAACATATAGACGCTCATACACACATCCCCAGGCAAACTGTGCCACACAATTCTCTGAACTCTGAATACTCATTCAAATCCACAGTTCTCTGGCAAATCGCGCGTCGATTGATCCTCAACAGGATCCACAACCGTACAGACACGGAAAGCACGCCAGGAGGCATCCTAATGAATACAACATCGTTCACAACAAGTGGAACATAATCATGGAACTTTAAATATTTGAAAGTATAAAACACCCGGAATATTGATGAGTATCCGCCGGCCGGTCGGGTCACCATTCCAGACATGCTGTACATTCTCAAATATCCTTAGTAAACACGACCACAGAAGTCTACAGAACCTATAACCTAATGCTCTGGTACCAAGCTGAAAGGACCCAACCCCGATTTAGCTCCCTAAACCGGATTCGAACCCCCCTCGAAAACACGAACCAACAAAAACTTTTCAAAATTCCGGCAGAGTTTTGTTACTAACGTGGAGTTACCATTACCTGCACGCAGAAAATACACTTCATCCTATGCCACAAAAAGCAAACCGTGGGCACCAATCCCATCCGGATTTCTCAATATATCAACAGGAAAGTAAATCAGTAAATATATCTACACTTTACTGAAATCCGGTGAAAAATCGTATAACATATACCACAGGAAGCTCAGAGCGACATCTAGTACATAATCATATACGCATACAACAGTAGGCAGAACAATAAACCTACTGGATGAAACAAGATTGCTCGAGCACTATGCCTCTGACCACGACGTGCGACTCCAGAGTCCGAACTGCAAACTGGGCACAGAAACCGAAAAGCCCAGGGGAAAGACATGAAACACGTTAGAGTGAGTGGACAAAAATAAATGTCTTTCACCAAGTAATATATATTATAAAACATATGCGAGTCGAAATATAAATAAATCAAATCAATTCGCATACGAGGAGACGCTGACTCCAACTCGTAAACAGAGCATGCAAGTAAAATCTCACAGTCAGAACCACGGGGTCCCTAGCCCACACGTGATCCTCGCTGCAGCAGCACAGTCGGAACCACGGGGTCCCTAGCCCACACGTGATCCTAGCTGGTAACATCCTCGGGGATCAGCCAGGATGCAGTGTATCGATACAACCTCATAAACTACGACTGTACTCTGTGAAAACCAAATCATAAACAGTTCGGTGCAAATGCGTGAAACAATATATTAGTGTATGTATACTCGTATACGCATATTCGTATATGTATAACCGTAAAACACATGCTCGTAAAACCATAATCAATCTGCATGCTCAAGTTCGTAAATCATATATATAAAAGACTCGCAATCATTTCCGTGAAAAGAAGTTGTCCACTCACAGACTAGCGTAACGCGTATCGCGTTAACCCGTGATCCGGCGGAATGTCCCTCGCCAAAAGAACGATCACGAACACCTGAATATTCACAAAATCCATTTCTCAAAGTCATAATCCGACAATACAAATCAAATCACGAGAAACCACCGTTCTCGGAAACACGTAGTTCAAAATCGACGAATCGTCGAAAATCCATATATAACACCTTAATACCTCATTTTACTTTCGGACGCTCAATTCGAAAAACGAACCTCCCCACTGCGATCAGAGCGCGATTTCGAGTCAAATGACATGCAACTTGTCGAAAGTCCGAAAAAGTCAAACTTTGACCGTTGACCGCCGTTGACCACCGCCCACGGCGGCGCCGCTGCCAAAATGAAAATCTTCCGGCGGAGCAAACCCTATTCCATGCAAAATCACCCACTGAGC
Organism: Geum urbanum; assembly: GCA_946800695.1. Classification (NCBI taxonomy): domain Eukaryota; kingdom Viridiplantae; phylum Streptophyta; class Magnoliopsida; order Rosales; family Rosaceae; genus Geum; species Geum urbanum. The sequence goes on along the minus strand of OX326997.1, from coordinate 37,893,195 downwards.
AACTTCCACAACTGCCACGAAGGCCAATTCTCACTCTAACCATGTCAATTTCATGAAAATCCGAATGTTCACACAAATTTCAATCCCAAAATTCTCCATACACAAGCAAAATTAGATCACAAAACTTACAGGGTAGCATGTAGGTGAGGAGAGCTTCAAAGCCCACTCAAATTTGTAGCTCAATTCGGCTTAAAACATTGAACCCGAAATCACCATTTTTTCCTCCATTTCATGCCGGAAATTACGCCTCCACCGTGAGCCATACCGAAAAATAGAGGTCGGGGACACGTCGAGGGCTCTAAGGTGAGTTGAATGACACCGGGATCGAGCTGTGGGGTGGCCGAACGGGCTCGCCACCGTGGAGCACCGCCGTTCGCCGTCGGTCTCCTCCTCCTCCCACGGTCAAACAGTCAAACCAAGGTCAACACATTTAATTCCTGTTTTGACTTTCCCTAAGGGGAAACCTTCTATTTATATACATGACCAATATGGAAACTTTCCCAAAATGGAAACCCCACAATTCGTATTTCGATAAACTTCAAACACACGTAATTTCCTCGTCGTAATTCCAATTCCAATCATTCTCGCAGCCACAGACTCGTCTCGACATATTCTTCACTAATCATCCAAAGTCAAACACATCGGCCAAACGGATAAAAAGTCAACCATTCAACCAAATGCACATTTAAATCGACTAAATAACCAACAAACGGAAATATTCGCAACTAAATCTTCGTAACTCAAAATCATGCTCCGGAAGTTCCCACGAACTCAAAATTAAATTCTGAACAACTTCTGTGAAGGATCCAAAGCCAAATTCTCGTCCGATAATTTAGTCGTTAAGTAGCTCGCCATTATAATCCAATTCCGTCGAAAATTCAAATATTCATAATTAATTCCTCGGTCGTCCAAATGACGATCCAGAACCGCCCACGAACTCATAATCACACATAGAATGACTCTCGAGAAGAGACTCAGCTCCAATTCTCGACCAATAATTTAGTCGTTAAGAAAGCTAGCGGTTTCAACACTGTCGTAACTCTGCGACTATGCGACTTAACTGCTGATTCTGTTTCGGGTCGTCACAGTTATTATATGTTTGTTGGTGATGGCATTTATTGCATCGATGCTACCAGAGTTGAGAGATTCCTCTGAAGCAGGGTTGAGAGATTCCCCTGAGTGTCACCGGGGTTGAGAGATTCCCGTGGCCTATCACCGTCGGGTTGAGCGATTGACCTGACGTCGGGCTTGAGAGATTCGCCCGACAACCACCATATATATATGTGTTCCGAACTCGCACTGTTTTACATTGAGTATGTATATAAACTGGTGAAAGGCATATGTTTATTTTCGTCCACTCACTCTAATGTTTTTATTTGACTATCCCCTGGGCTTTTCGGTTTCCGTGCCCAATTTGCAGTTCGGACTCTGGTGTCGCACGTCGTGGTCGGAGGCATAGTGCTCGAGCTACCTTGTTTCTTCCAGTAGGTTTATTGTTCTACCTACTGTGGTATACTTATATGATTATACATTAGAGGTCGCTCTGAGTATTCTGATGTATATATTTATATGATTTTACTCCGGATTCAGTAAAGCACGGATATATTTATTGTTTTACTTTACTGTTGATATATTGAGAAATCCGGATGGGATTGGTGCCCACGGTTTGATTTTTGTGGCATAGGATGAAGTGTATTTTCCGCGTGCAGGTAATGGTAATTCTACGTTAGTAGCGAAACTCTGCCAAAATTTCTACGGTTTTTGTTGGTTCGTGTTTTTGAAGGGGTTCGATTCCGGTTTAGGCAACTAAATCGGGGTTGGGTCCTTTCAGCTTGGTATCAGAGCATTAGGTTATAGGTTCTGTAGTCTTCTGTAGTCGTGTTTACTAAGGATATTTGAGAATGTACAGCATGTCTGGAATGGTGACCCGACCGGCCGGCGGATAATCATCAATATTTCGGGTGTTGTATGCTTTCAAATATTTGAAGTTCCATGATTACGTTCCACTTGTTGTGAACGATGTTTTATTCATTAGGATGCCTCCTTGACGTGCTTTCCGTGTCGGTACGGTTGTGGATCCTATTGAGGATCAATCGACACGCGATTTGCCAGAGAATTGTGGGTTTGGATGAGTATTCCGAGTTCAGAGAATTGTGTGGCACGGTTTGCCTGGTTGTGTGTGTAGGAGCGTCTACATGTTGCCTCAGAGCAGAGAATTGTGGCAGTTGATGTTTGCCTGAGTCAGATTATTGTATTTTGTGGGCTGGTATTGTATGAGTTCCTGTTGCGACTCCATGGCCTACATTCAGGGTGTTGTTTATATGGTAATGATTTTATCAGGCTACCCAGCATTTGAATGTGGAGTGTTTACCCACCTGAGGCGGAGACGCATTGTCCACATGTTTGTCCCTATTTGCACGAGTTGTATGGCTTCAGAGGAAGCAGTGCACGAGGTTCGAGTCGAGTTTGAACCTGAGCATCAGAGAGAGTCTGATTGATGTGCCTCAAGATAACCATGTGGAGCTTAGTGTGCTGCACTCAGAGGCGAGGCTATTGAGAAGGAAAGGTGTACGCGGTTCCCGATGTGTTGGTTTGAGGAAAGTGGACTTAGTCGAGATTTTGATGAGGATGAGTTCAGGCACCTCGAGATCAGTGACTTCATCAGGCTGTGACCTTTTTGATTATGTTGAGGGTCATCAGATCAAGCAGAGGATCCGTTTGGTGATGGTGGTGATCACAGAGTAGCGGATTTGCTCCTGTAGCATGAGTTTGGGCGATCGTTGGTGGTCCTATCACGCAGCAGGTGTTGCGGTGATTTGTGTTCATGGAGCACTCTTAGTTACTATTCTGGTGGCCAGGAGGGTCACGTTATGAGGAAGCGCCCTCAGCCAGCTGTGTTAGCAGTTTGGTAACTCAGAGTTCACGAGGAGATCCTCATGTTGTTCCTGAAGTTTGACCAATGTACCTTTTGATGAGTTATTCAGCAAGTCGCACTTGACGTGGGCGGCGAGTTGGGCATGTCGGAGTTTGTGCCCTGACCTTGTTTGAGGACAGACTTTTCTCCGAGGTTACTTTTGTTTGATATCCATGGCTATTGTACCTGCATCTCCACTTCCGAGGTCTTGGAGAGTGTTGTATCCATCCGGAGGTTGCGAGATCTTTGTTGGAGGATATGGCTTAGCCGCGGATCTGCTATAGCTGGACATCGTGGTTTTGATGTGACTATGAGTATGGACTGTTGGCGACACATTTTGGCTGTGTTCGAGTACCTCGAGAAGGAGGTTGTGTTTCGACGACCAGATTTTCCCGAGATACTGTTTCGCGGTGATGGTCGAGCGGATGATGGAGACGGATTGTGTTGCTTGCTTAGCGTATGATGTGGATGCTTCGGTTGCTGTGCCCGACATTGGTGACATTGAGGTGGTTCCCGAGTCTCCAGGTGTATTCCGGAGGAGTTACCAGGTGTTCCTCCAGTTCAGGAGACTGACTACACCATTGAGTTTGTACCAGGCGCTGGACTCATTTTACCGGCATCTTGTCGTTCGGAGCCAGCGGAGCTGATGGAGCTATAGTTTCAACTCCAGGAGTTGCTGGAGGAGGTTTCAGGAGATTTCCTGCGACCCTGCGTATTTGCGTGGTGTGCTATTACATTGTTTGTATAGATGTTTGATGGTTCGACGTGGTGGTGCATTGACTACCGGAAACCTGATTCGTTTCAGAGGAGAGTGAGTATCCTCCGTTTCGGATTGACGATTGGTTTGATCAGCTCGCGAGAGCTTCAGTCTTATCGAAGATTGATTTCGGGTCTGGATATTATCAGTCGAGGATCGATGAGTCAGATGTGGCTATGTTAGCTTTCAGATCATGGTGCAGGCATTACGAGTGTTTGGTCACGCTGTTTGGTTGACCAATGCCCCGTAGTTTTTACGGACTTGATGGACCAGGTGTTTAGACGGTTTCTGGACGAGTTTGCGGTCATGTTCGTTGGCAACGTCCTGATGTACTCTGGGCGTATGGGCCAGTACTTGAAGCAATTGTGAGCGGTTTTACGGCCCTTACGAGATGATCAGTTGTTGGCGAAGTTCAGCCAGTGTGAATTTTGATTGATTAGCGTGAAGGTTTTGGGTCACGTGATGTCAGCCGAGGGAGTTGGCGTGGGTCCTGAGTGGATTTGGGAATTGCCCTACCATTGTACCAGAGATCGGGAGTCTTTTGGGTTCGGCAGGCTATTACCGACGGCCTGTACAGGATTTTCCTTGATTGCCACTCTACTTTCCGGATTGACGAAGAATGCGTCTAGTTCGAGTGGTTCGATGCACGCGAGGAGAGTTACTTACTCCTGAAGAATGGTTGACTTTGGGTGATAATTGAAGAATACATCGAGTTGAGTTTGTTGTCGCGAGAATTATCAGAATCGGAATTACGACGAAGAAGTTATGGGTATTTCAAGTTTGTCGAAATACGTAATTTTGGGAGTTTCCATTTTGGGAAGGCTATAAATAGTGGGTTGCCAAAAGGGAAAGTCAACTATTTACTGTGCTTGTTGACTCGGTCAACGCGAGGAGAGAGGAGGAGGTGCGACGGTGCCACGGCCTTGCCGACTCCGGCCACCCCAAGGCGTGGGACTTGTTTCGTTCGGTGCGCCTCGGCATCCCGTGTTTGTTTCCGGCCATCCCTCACGGCGAGGGTGGCGGTGGAGAGGAGATTTTCCGACAAAAAATGAAAGATTTTGGGGTGAATTCGGATTCAATGATTCCGGCCAAATTGAGGTGCAACAAGGATTGGGTTTTGTAACCCTCATCACCTAGAAGCTACCATGTAAGTATGGAGTTCTAATTTTGATTGTTGATGGAGAATTTTGGATTTGAAATTTGTGTATCAATTCGGTTTTACATGAAATTGGACTAGTTAGAGTGAGAATTGGCCTTCGATGCATTTGACAAAGTTGCTCAGTGGATGATTTTGAGTGGCATAGAGGATGCTCGCCGAGGAATATTCAGTTCGGGTGGTGGCGCCGCCGGCGGCGGCGGTCAACGGTCAAACTTTGACTTTTGGAGTTTTCGACAAGTTGCATGTCATTTCACTCGAAATCGCGCCCCGATCGCAGTGGGAAGGTTCGTTTCTCGATTTGAGCATCCGAAAGTACAGCGAGATATTGAGGTGTAAATATCGGATTTTCGACGATTCGTCGACATTGAAGTACGTGTTTCCGAGAACGGTGGTTTCTCGTGATTTGTTTTGAATTGTCGAGTTATGACTTTGAGTAATGGACATTGTGAATATTCAGGTGTTCATGATCGTTCGTTTGGCGATGGACTTTCCGCCGGATCACGGGTTAACGCGAACTGCGTTACGCTAGTCTTTGAGTGGACAAGTTTCTATTTTCACAGTTGATTTGCGAGTTCGTGGATTTTATGATTTTCGTGTTTACTTTATACGATGATTGAGATATATGTTATTTTCATAGGTGTTATTATATGTTTATTGGTGATGGCATTTATTGCATCGATGCTACCAGAGTTGAGAGATTCCTCTGGAGCAGAGTTGAGAGATTCCTCTGAAGCAGGGTTGAGAGATTCCCCTGAGTGCCGCCGGGGTTGAGAGATTCCCCTGGCCTATCACCGTCGGGTTGAGCGATTCACCTGACGTCGGGCTTGAGAGATTCGCCCGACAACCTCCATATATATATGTGTTCCGAACTTGCACTGTTTTACATTGAGTATGTATATAAACTGGTGAAAGGCATATGTTTATTTTCGTCCACTCACTCTAACGTTTTTATTTGCCTTTCCCCTGGACTTTTCGGTTTCCGTGCCCAGTTTACAGTTCGCACTCTGGTGTCGTACGTCGTGGTCGGAGGCATAGTGCTCGAGCTACCTTGTTTCTTCCAGTAGGTTTATTGTTCTACCTACTGTGGTATACTTATATGATTATACATTAGAGGTCGCTCTGAGTATTCTGATATATATGTTTATACGATTTTACTCCGGATTCAGTAAAGCACAGATATATTTATTGTTTTACTTCGCTCGACATCTCTGACTGCCTGCTGCTCGGCTATCTACCTCCTTTGCTCCTCCAACTCCCTCTGCATCCTATGAAGCTCCGCTACGACGTTACGACTAGAAGTTGAACTTCTTGACCCGGTAGAGTATTCTGAAGTGTTCTTCAATACTCCTTCACCCGCCGAGCCCATTCGCCTACAGTAGTAGGTATTATTTCCTGTCCCGCACGCATTTGCCATGATCTGAGCCGCTATAGGCCGATCAAGCGGATCGATCTGAGAGGCATACTGGGTGACTTCTTCCTCGGAGCAGTCAGGATGGTTATTCCGAGCTATATTCATGGTCACTTCTGTGGTCGCCTCCTCCACTCTCGCCTAATTGAAAAGCGAAAATGAATAACGTATTATCTAACAAAATAAATTAATATCGAAAAATAGTTTTATTAACACATGGAGAGGCGAAAGACTTACCGCTTCTTCAGGGCACTGCGGATAGAACTTCTGATGAATATACACCAACAGGTTCACTTCTTGTTGTTGCTGCGCCTTAGTCGACCAACCCAAATAGTTGAGTGAACCTGCATGATGGGCCCTGGTGTTTTTCAATCTATTCGCCCGGTTCATCTTCAAAATCGCCTTGTTTGATAAACATATGTAAAAAAATTAGTAACTAACTATTTGAATGTGATACGATACATTAGGCTTGTAAGATATGTTCAGGATGCATACCTTCGCTTTGGGGTGCTCGAAGTGGGCTATCAGCCACAGCCACTCGTACTCCCTAAACCAGAATTTGCTAGGGGTAGAACCTCGGCCTAGCTCCTTGTATACAGTGTAATGTGAAGAAAGCTCGTTCTTCCACTCTTTATACCTATATTAACACCAGGAAAAAAAAGTTAGAGATATTAAAACACTTGATAAACAAAAATGTAACTCGATATATACTCAAATAGCTCGAAGCACATCACCTCATATGTAGTTGACGCTCTACCCACGTGTGAATAAGAACTTCACCCACGTCAAACCACACCTGCAATATGAATATATAAACGGTAAAATTATATATTTATTCGGACTTAATTAATAAATGTAAAATTTACGTAATGAAAATACGATTTAACTCACACTCAGTGCATTATGCACTTGCATCTTCACGTAGATAGGCACAGATTCCCAATCTGGCGAAAGCATTGGGACCTTGTCCCGCACGATCGCCCCCGCCATGCTGACATATTTTCACGTGGTGTCAAATACCTCGATTACCTCGCCATCCTCATTGGCCCTAATGGGCGTTTTCCTTCCCCCTGTGGCCTGCTCAAGTCTCTTCCTGGTGCAGGTGCCTCTTGCCCCTTTCTGTTTTCCAGTACCATTAACGAAATTGCCTAATAATACAATGTCAACAAATTGATATCATTAATTGAACCTATCGTAAGTCTTAAGTAATAATGAAGTAATCAATCTGATGTTAAATTAAACTTACCTGCATCGTCCGTTTGTTGGTTGGTGCACCTCACACTCCAAAGATACACGGGGTCGAACGGGATGAAGTTGTACGCTTCCTCCACGCTCAGGAACTCCGGCCGTCCTTCAACATAAATAGGCATCCCCCTATCATCGAATTCAGGGATCACAGGAATCTTGTCGGGTAGGAAGAGACCGGACGGCGGAGATAGACGAGGCCTGGACGATGAGGCGCCAGCACCATCTGCCTCAGATGATTCCCGTGAAACGGGAGTAGGCACCGGGCGAATAGGGGGCATTCGGATGGAGGGAGTTTCTGATGCCCCCGTTGACTGTCGCTCGTCTGAGGGTCTGCTGACGGAGGGAGACGTCTGCTGACTGAGCGTCGGCTGACTGAGGCTCGAGGCTCGACTTCCGGTTGCACGGCTCCGGATCGTGCAGCTTCCTCCTCTGCTCGCGCAGCTAGCAAGGCTTGTGTGCGAGCATTCATCATTGGCCCACTGCGCGTGTTGCTAACTGTGGCTGAGGAGGAAGCTTGACTACTGCTCCCTCCACTATTTCGCGAACCTCTCCGTTTGATGCCTGGAAGCCAATTTGCCGCAAAACCTCCTGGACACCGTAATAGTCATGGATTCGGTTCTATAACAAATCGGAACCGGAACCAAATGTAACCGGAACTGGGCGGAACCGGAACCGTTTGGAACTGGAACCGTTCGGTTTCAAACGGTTCCGGTTACAAACAGTTCCGGTTCCAAACGGTTTCGGTTCCACGCGGTTCCGGTTTAAAACCGTTCTGGTTCCAAACCGTTCCGATTCTGATTTTTCACCTTAATTTATACGTTAAATTAATAACTATATCACCTTAATCCAAACACGTTAAATGCCGATTCTGATTTTTCACCTATTATACGTTAAATTAACAACTATATCACCTAAATTAACATATATACATACATCATTTTCGACTTAAAATTTTTCACATATATATATATACATCACATATATATACATTATGCATCTTAATTAAGTTTAATTTTCACATATCTCACATACATCACATATTCATCCAAATCACGCACCCTAATTAATTTTCCACATTTTTCACACATATATATACATCATGCATCTTAATTAAATTTAATTTTCATATATATATATATACATCACATATTCATCCAAATCACACACCCTAATTATTTTTCCACATTTTTCAAACATTACCGGTATATATATACATTGCATATAAATTAATCCAAATCACCCTAATTAAATTTAATTTCCACATACATATATATATATATACACATTTCCACATACGTACATACATACATACATATGTGTATATATATATATGCACAAAAATAAATAAAAATTGAGAGAGAGAGAGAGGGAGAGGGAGAGAGAGTGAGCTTGCATGCACCTGCCATGGTGGAGTTCGAGGTGATTTTCCGGCGACGGAGGTGAGGGGAGGAGGTAGAGGAGGAGGGGAGGAGGAGAGGAGGAGGGGAGGAGGAGGGGAGGAGGAGAGGAGGAGGGGAGGAGAGGAAATTTCAATTTGAAATGGGTTTTTTTAGTATGGAGAGAGGAGAAGGGAGAGGAGGTGAGGGGAGGGGAGAGGGGAGGAGAGGAAGAGAGATTTGAGGAGTGGGAGGCGGCCGGAACAGTTTGGGAGGAGGAGAGGAGGAGTTTTAGGGTTTGAAATAGTGAGAAATGAGGGAGAGCTCGAGCTGGGTTCGACCATATTCAGTAAACATTGCCGGCGAGTTAGTTGCAACTCGTTGGTAATGTCATTACCAACAACTTAAACTCGTTGGTAATGACATTACCAACGAGTTGATTAACTCGTTAGTAATGTCATTACCAACGAGTTGCTTATCAACTCGTTGGTAATGTCATTATTTCCCGAAGAATAACCAACTACGATTTCCGACTACGATTTCCAACACGATTTCCGACTACAATTTCCGACTAAAATTTCCGACTACGATTTCCAACACGATTTCCGACTACAATTTCCGACTACAATTTCCGACTACAATTTCCGACTACGATTTCCGACTACGATTTCCGACTACAATTTCCGACTACAATTTCTGACTACGATTTCCGACTACCATTTCCGACTACAATTTCCGACTACCATTTCCGACTACCATTTCCGACTACCATTTCCAACACGATTTCCGACTACGATTTCCGACTACAATTTCCGACTACGATTTCCGACTACGATTTCCAACACGATTTCCGACTACGTACAATTTCCGACTACATTTTCTGACTACAATTTTCGACTACAATTTCCGACTACATCATTAACGTACTAAGGATGATAATCGTAATCATCTTCATCACTTGAGTCTGACTTGGTTTCATAGGTAACCTCTGGCAATATGTGTCGCTCCTCGTCATCTGAATCAGCGTCAACTTCATATGGATTAACATCGAGAAGTTCTGCTCCAGTAATTCGAACCACACTCCCAGATCTCACATTATTAAGGCGAATCGTAGATGATTCCGGAATGTCAAAAGCGTTCGGCTCTTGGTATGCAGTAACTTCCTCATCATCTGCGGTCTCACCAAGTGTGGCAGCACTGTATATGTTTCTATGAGCAACATGGTTAACCACCTTCCACGGGACTTTGTTAAGAAGATCGTCAAGGTAAAACACTTGTTTTACTGATGAGGCAAGAACGAAAGGGTCATCTTCATACCAGCTAGTAGCAGTATTCACCGAAAATGTTCCGTACTGATCGGTCCTTGTGTTCTCCGGGCTAGTATCAAACCATCTACACTTGAACAAGTGCACTTTCATGTGGTTCCCATAAATTAGTTCAACAACTGAATGAAGGACACCGTAATAGTCAACGCCATCCTGCCCACCATGGACCATCACCCCACAATTCTGTGTTTTCAGTCGGTCGTCTCGATTTTCACATATAAATTTCACGCCATTGACCTGACACATCGAGTAAACTTTTGAAGCTATCGGTTTCATCGCCAGGACCCTCAATTCGTTTGACCACTCCGGGCAACCATCATTTGCTACATGGTTCATCTGAAAACGATAAGAAATACTTACACAAGAAATTATGAACATAGAAACCAAAAAACCACGTACGTACACACATGCTATATAAGGATATATATAAAAAATAGACATATACACATATACCTTTACCCATTGACCAAAGTAGTTTGCAAACGTCCTGTTGTGGTAATCAACATTTCCGGCAATAGCAGGGCAGTGAAGATGATAGTTTTTCCAATATTGTACTTCTTGACAGTTAATCAGTACCGACCAGTGGGCAATGGCTACCTCATTTCCATCCAACTTGTACGACTTTGGCAAGCTTCCCTGTACTACCACGTCATTCGAGATGATAGAAATGTTGAACTGGGGTTCATCTATCGGCATCTGTTGTTGGGGGTCCTCGAGCGCTCCCAAATACACTTTGGTGTACGTTACACACTCGTGCGCAACATATGCTTCAGCGATACACCCTTCAGGTGCATATTTATTCTTCACATAGTCCTTGTAGGCTCCGAATTGTCTACAAGTACACAAGTGCATGTTAACTTACGTAAAAAATAAGAATTTACATATAAAAACATAGGCAAACCAAATGTATGAATCATTTGTACCTTTCCATGGGATACATCCAAGTGTAGTGTACAGGACCGGTAAGCAACAATTGTTCGGGAAGATGGATCATCAGGTGAGGCATGATGTCGAAAAAATTTGGGGGAAATATCCTCTCAAGCTTGCACAGGATAAAAATGATGTCATCTTGCATCTCCCTGTGATCTGATTTTTTAACTTCCCTGGTGCATAACCTCTGAAAGAATCTTGACAAGGCCACCAACGGCTCCACCACCTCTTTGGGCATGTACCCTCGAATGAAAATAGGGAAAAGGCGTTGAAGCAGTACATGGCAGTCATGACTCTTTAATCCGTACATCTTATTGTCCCAGAAGTTAACACACCTGCTTATATTTCCTGCATAGCCATAAGGATACCTGCATATATATATATATATAGCCATAGGCAACAATTATATTTCTCGCATATAACCATAATCCGGTAAAAATTTAAGGCCAAATTCCTGCATAGCCATAAGAATATATACCTGACATTACTCAGCCACCGAAAAATTTCATGCTTATGCTTCGGCCTTACGGTGTAAGGAGCTTGCGACATTTTTCTCTTACCATCTCTTAACCACAAATGTTTCCGCAGTCCCATAGCTTTCAGATCAATGCGTGCCTTAGGGATGTCTTTCGTTTTCCCCTCCAAGTTAAGAACTGTGCCCACCACAATTTCACACACATTCTTCTCTATGTGCATGAAATCTAGGTAGTGTCTGATAGGCAACCTGGGCCAGTAGGGGAGTTCCTAGAATATGCTCTTGTGTGTCCAAAACTTATACCTTTCGGGCTTGTCTGGAATTGACGCCACTATGTCAGGATGATTGCTCAGCTGGCCAAAATCATATTCATTCAACACTTCCAAAATTTCTTCCCCTGTCCATCGCCTTGGTGCCACACTTGTTTCCACAGTCCCATCAAACGCGTCTGGATCCTGCCTAAATGGGTGATCATATGGAAGCCAACAACGGTGACGCATCTGAACAATTTTACTGCAATGAGGACTACAACAATCAACCGTCATGCACTCTGAACAAGCCCTGTAACCCCTGGTAACGTTGCCCGACAACATACCGCGGGCAGGAAAATCACTGATGGTGCCAACAAGCATGGCATGCATCTGGAACATTTCATTTTTGAACCTATCGTAAGTGGGGTGGCCACACTCACTCAGGTACTTAAGCTCCTCAATCAAAGGCCTCAAATACACATCAAGACACTTTTCTGGATAACCCGGGCCCGGAATTAACAGAGTGAGCATATTGTATTCCTTCTTCATGCACATCCATGGTGGAAGGTTGTACAGTACCAAAATAACTGGCTATATACTGTATTGAAGACTCATGTTGCCAAAAGAGTTGAATCCGTCAGATGAGAGCCCTAGCCAAACATTTCGGACCTCTGCTGCAAAATGATCAAACTCCCTGACCATGTGCTTCCAAGCCTCTCCGTCGGAAGGGTGTATAAAGGTGTCATCGTCAGGCAAATTCCTCTCGGCCCACCATCTCATTGCTTCGGCCGTGAAAGAACACATGAACAACCGCTCCAGCCTATCCATAAGCGGGAAATATCGAAGTATCTTCACAGCTTTCTTGTTGCCTGCAGGAGTCAACTTATACCTTTCTATAAAACATACCGGGCAGGCTTCAAGGTCTTCAAGAACTTTTCCCCAGAAGAGAATACAATCATATCTGCATGCATGGATTTTGATGTAGGAAAGCCCAAGATCTTTCAGGATATGTCGCACCTTATGATGAGTGGTAGGAAGACGATGACCGGGTGGCAGTAGCGAAGCAGTCCACTTCAGCCAAGAATCAACAGCTTTGACAGACATTTTGTTCTCCATTTGGAGCTGCATCACTCCCATCACACTTTCAAGAACAGTCTTACTACAATAGTCGTACAACGGAGTCTGTTGCAATGCAATCAGGTTGTTGTACTTGTCCATACCACTTGTGTTGACATGAGCTCCAGGTAATGGCTCGACTGGCTCAATATGGGGGAAACCCTCAATGACGGGAGGGACATTTGGTGCTTCATCAGCAAATACACCGCTCTCATGAGGAAACATATCATTGATTAACATCGATGTTGGATCATAGGATGGACTGCCCCTCTCAGCAAAATCTCCATGATCATAGCTTGGACTGGCCCTCTCACCAAATTGTCCATGATTATGCGGACCCGCTAACGATGTTTCACTGTGATAAATCCAAAAAGTGTACTTATCCCAAAACCCGTATTTACTAAGGTGCTTCTGGACTTTATCAATGGGAAAACGAAATCGATCGCTGCAACACTTACATTCTTTACACGGGCAATAATGAAGTGTAGTGTCTCCACAATTAGCCTTCACAAAATTCACAAAACTCCTAATTCCCTGGTGATATCTCACATCCCATCTTTCGAGGCTCATCCAACTCTTGTCCATCCTGAAAATTCTAACAATTTTACGTATTATATATACACACATTCACTACTAATAATCGACGCGATATCTCAATTCAACTTTAATTAAATCAACACATGCATGCATATATATATATATATCGATCTAATTAATTAGATTGATCAACACACACACATATATATACATACACATATACGTATATATACACGTACCTATATATATAGCTTCCCGAGTGATCGAGTTTTCGACGCGCGCCTTAATTTTGACAATACGTACCGATCGATCGATTTCAGAGCGTTTTCCTTCTTTCGATTTCACCAGACTTTTTTCGATCCAAATGAATGAGCTGCTGCGATCTGCATCTAATATAAGAGGCATTGCTGGCGATTCATTAAATCGCCAGAAATGGAGACATTGCCGGCGAAATTCAGGCGAAAAATCGCCGGTAATGTTGCAAACTGACTCATCGATCCCCAACTGCTGGTATCCAAACCCAAAATCAATCTTCGAAAAGACTGAAGCTCTCGCGAGCTGATCAAACCACTCGTCAATCCGAAGCGGAAGATACTCACTCTCCTCTGAAGCGAATCAGGCTTCCGGTAGTCAACGCACCACCACGTCGAACCATCCATCATCCGTACACACAATGCAAAAGCACACCACACAAATACATGGGGTCGCACAAAATCTCCTGAAACCTCCTCCAGCAACTCCTAGAGTCGAACCTGTAGCTCCATCAGCTCCGTTGGCTCCGAACGACAAGACGTCGGTAAAATGAGTCCAGCGCCCGGTACAAACTCAATGGTGTAGTCGATCTCCCAAAAAGGAGGAATACCTGGTAACTCCTCCGAAACACACCTGGAAACTCGGGAACCACCTCAATGTCACCAATGTCGGGTACAACAACCATAGTATTCACAACATGAGCTAAGCAACAACACAACCCGTTTCCACCATCCACTCGACCATCACCGCGAAACAGTATCTCGGGGAAACCTGGTCGTCGATTCACAACCTCCTTCTCGAGGTACTCGAACACAGCCAAAATGTGTCGCCCAATGTCCATACTCATAGTCACATCAAAACCACGATGTCCAGCTATAACTGATCCGCGGCTAAACCATATCCTCCAACAAGGATCTCGCAACCTCCGGATGGATACAACACTCTCCAAAGCCTCGGAAGTAGATATGCAGGTACAATAGCCATGGATATCAAACAACAGTAACCTCGGAGAAAATTCTGTCCTCAAACAAGGTCGTGGCACGAACTCCGGCATGCCCAACTAGCCGCTCACGTCAATTGCGACTTGCTGAATAACTCATCTAAAATGCTGCGTTGGTCACTCCAGAAACAGCATCATGATCTCCTCGTATACTCAAAGCTGCCGAACCACTAAAACAGCTGGCTGAGAGCGCTCCCTTGTAACGTGACCCTCCTGGCCACCACAATGGCAACTAAAAGTGCTCCTCAAACACAAGTCACCGCAACACCTGTGATCACCAACGATCACCCAAACTCATGCCACAGGAACAAGTCCCCTACTCTGTGATCTCCATTACCACCAAACGGATCCCCTGCTTGCTCTGATGACCCTCAACATAATCAAAAAGACCACAGCCTGATGAAGTCACTGATCCCAAGGTGTCGGAACTCAACCTCATCAAAATATCTCAACTAAGTCCACTTTCCTCAAACCAACACATCGAAAACCGCGTACACCTTCCTTCTCAATAGCCTCGCCACTGAGTGCAGCACACTAAGCTCCTCACGGCTATCTCGAGGCACATCAATCAAGATCCCTCTGATGCTCAGGTTCAAACTCATCTCGAACCTCGTGCACTGCTTCCTCTGAAGCCACATAACACGTGCAAACAGGGACAAACATATGGACGATGCATCTCTGCCTCAGGTGGGTAAACACTCCACATTTGAATGCTGGATAGCCTGATTGAGCCATTATCGTATAGACAACACCCTGAATGTAGGCCATGGAGTCACAATAGGAACTCACACAATATCAGCCCACCAAATGCAATCTGACTCAGGCAAGACACCAACTACCATAATTCTCAGCTCTGAGGCAACATGTAGACGCTCATACACACACAACCAGGAAAACCATGCCACACAAATCTCTGAACTCAAAATACTCATCCAAACCCACAATTCTCTGGCAAATCGCGCGTCAATTGATCCTCAATAGGATACACAACCGTACCGACACGGAAAGCACGTCAAGGAGGCATCCTAATGAATAAAACATCGTTCACAACAAGTAGAACATAATCATGGAACTTCAAATATTTGAAAGTATACAACACCTGGAGTATTGATGAGTATCTGCCGGCCGGTCGGGTCACCATTCCAGACATGCTGTACATTCTCAAATATCCTTAGTAAACACGACTACAAAAGTCTACAAAACCTATAACCTAATGCTCTGATACCAAGCTGAAAGGACCCAACCCCGATTTAGTTGCCTAAACCGGAATCAAACCCCTTCGAAAACACGAACCCACAAAAACCGTAGAAATTTTGGCAGAGTTTCGCTACTAACGTAGAATTACCATTACCTGCACGCGGAAAATACACTTCATCCTATGCCACAAAAATCAAACCGTGGGCACCAATCCCATCCGGATTTCTCAATATAACAACAATAATGTAAAATAATAAATATATCTGTACTTTACTGAAATCCGGAGTAAAATCGTATAATATATACACCAGAATACTCAGAGCAACCTCTAATGTATAATCATATAAATATTCCACAGTAGGTAGAACAATAAACCTACTGGAAGAAACAAGGTAGCTCGAGCACTATGCCTCTGACCACGACGTGCGACACCAGAGTCCGAACTGCAAACTGGGCACGGAAACCCAAAGCCCAGGGGAAAGGCAAATAAAAACGTTAGAGTGAGTGGACGAAAATAAACGTATGCCTTTCACCAGTTCATATACATAATCGATATAAAACAATGCGAGTTTGGAACACATATACATATGGAGGTTGTCGGACGAATCTCTCAAGCCCGACGTCAGGTGAATTTCTCAAACCCGATGGTGATAGGCCAGGGGAATCTCTCAACCCCGGCGGCATACAGGGGAATCTCTCAACCCTGCCCAGAGGAATCTCTTAACTCTGGTCCAGAGGAATCTCTCAACTCTGGCGGACTACCGGTGATCAGCCGAGTAGCCGAAGCATCGATGCAGTAATGCCATCACCAATATAAATAAAATAATACCTCCGAAAATAACATATATCTCAACATCGTATAAAATAAATACGGAAAATCATGAAATCCACGAACTCGCAAATCAACTGTGAAAATATAAACTTGTCTACTCACAGTCTAGCGTAACGCAGTTCACGTTAACCCGTGATCCGGCGGAAAGTCCCTCGCCAAACGAACGATCACGAACTCCTGAACAAACACAATATCCATTCCTCAAAATCATAACTCGACAATTCAAATCAAATCACGAGAAACCACTGTTCTCGGAAACACATAATCCGATTACGACAAACTGTCGAAAATCCGAAAATCACACCTCAATACCTCGCTGTACTTTCGAACGCTCAAATCGAAAAACGAACCTCCCCACTGCGATCAGGGCGCGATTTCGAGTGAAATGACATGCAACTTGTCGAAAACCCCAAAAGTCAAAGTTTGACCGTCGTTGACCGCCGCCACCAAACTGAACATTCCTTGGCGGAGCAACCTCTATTCCACTCAAAATCACCCACAGAGCAACTTTCATAACTGCAACAAAGGCCAATTCACACTCTAACTAGTCCAATTTCGTGATAAACCGAATTGTCTCACAATTTTCAAATCCAAAATTCTCCAAGCACAAATCAAATTGAAACTCCATACCTATATGGTTAGAATCATGGAGATTAGGGCTTTAAAACCCAGTACTTGTTTAAGCTCAACTCGGCTGGAATCGAGATCCACCATTAACCCCAAAATCTTCAAACTTTGGCCGGATTTAACTCTCTCCTCCGACAACCTTGCCGTGAAAGGAGGCCGGAAACAACTTGAGGGTAGCTAGACGAGTCGAACGGGTCATAGCCTAAGCCATGGGGTGGCCGGACGGAGCTCGCCACCGGCGAGGCCGTGGCTCCCCGTCGCCATTCCTCATCCACCACGTGTTGACTGGTCAAACCAAGTCAACAACATAAATGCACATGTTGACTTGCCCAATATGGAAACCTCCTTTTATACTTTCCCAATTTGGAAACTCCAATAATCACACTTTTCGACAAAACTCAAATACCCGTAACTTTCTCGTTGTAAATCCGATTCCGATAAATTCTCACTGCAAGAAACTCGACTCGACGTATTCTTCAATTATCACCCGAAGTCAAATACATCGACAAATCCGATAAAAAGTCAACGGTTCACCCAAACACATACTTTAACCGACTAAATAATCAACAATCGGAAATATTCACAACTTAATCCTCGTAACTCGGAATAATGCTCCGAAAGTTCCCACGAGCTCGAAATTAAATTCTCAACATCTTTCGTGAAGAATCCGAAGCCAAATTCTCGTCCGGTAATTTAGTCGCTAAGAAATCCAACATATAAGACCGATTATCTCAAAACTTCAGATATTCATATTTTATTCCTCGGTTGTCCAAAAAATGATCCGGAACAGCCCAGGAACTCGAAATCACACATACAACGACTCTTGAGAAGAGACCCAGCTCAAATTCTCGGCCAATGATTTAGTCGTTATAAAGTCCGGCTATCCAAACGACTGTCGGAAATCTGCGATTTCGCAGTAACCCCTGAATATAGCTGATCACACTGCTGATTCTGTTGCCGGCCACCAATCACAGCCAGGACGCCGGAGGAGGGATAAAATTCCGGTTGAAATTGAATAAAATTGGGGGTTTTAGTTGACAATTTTTCTGGCCAAATTGAGCTACTTGAAGTACTGGGCTTTGAAGCTCTCATCACCACGAGTCTTCCTATATATGTATGGCCTTTCAATTTTGCTTGTACATGGAGAATCGATCGATTGAAATTTGTGTGACGATTCGGTTTTGCTTGAAATTGGACTAGTTATAGTCAAAATTGATCTTTTGGTTCGCCGAAGAATTTCATGGTTGGGTTGCACCGCCGCCGCCAGCGGTGGTCAACGGCGGTCCTCCAGTCAAAGTTGACTTTTTGGGGTTTTCGACGAGTTATATGTCGTTTTACTCGGAATCGCGCCCCGATCGCAGTGGTGAGTGATACACGCTTTTACTAAGTACTAAAGAAACACTTAACACTCAACAAAAACGCATAAGCAATTAAAACCCTTTGTTGTAGATGTACCATTGGTAAATAGGGTATCGTTCTTAACCAGGGATTGAGGGTACTAAGGATGACAACGTTTGTAAACAGAAAATAAAAGGTATGGGGGGTTTGAAAGTTGGTTTATCTAATCTACGAAATTAAAAGACAAAAGATGGCAAGTAAACACACATAGAAATCCTAAGTTCTAACATGTTTCACTCATAGACAAGTAGAAACAATTAAAGAACATAAAATCCTAAACATGCTCACTAGACCGAAAATAAAAGGTTTATATACGTATATACAATGATCAACTCATTCCATACACCACGTCTTACTCACCTAGTCATGTTATATGCAACCTATTAATATCTAAGTCTTTAACCAAGTTAACATGTATGATCTTCATTAGTGCTTGGGAATTTGCCCTACGACACATACCAACTTGACAAGGAATTTGCCTTCGCCTAAATTGATTCATTAAGTTCGACATGCTTGAATAAATTCTAAGATAAGAGTAAGTCACGAAAATAACACAAAGATGACAGGGAAGTGAACCGAAACAAACTTTATTTCAACTACAATATCAAAAGTCTACAAGAATGAAAATAGAAGGGATCGAAATACACTTTGCTCAGGAATTTTCCCTACGTCAAGGATGTAATCCGGCCTTCTAGGAGATGGAGAGCCTCTAAAGGAATTTTCCTTCTAGTCGACTCGGTGGAGGAGTTCTTGATGAATGGAGGGGCGGCTTCTTGTAGGAATTTTGCTAAAGTGGTGGAGAGGAGTGTTTGGCAGAGCTTTTGGTGTCTTTAATGAGTGATGATAATGAATGAGTCGAGCTCCCCAATTTATAGAAGAAGAGTAGGGTTTTTCCTACCAAAACAAGACTTTCCTTATGTACCCGGGTAAATCTGACAGTCTGTCTTCAAACGCGTTTTCCCGGAGTTTCAGATCTTGGAAAATTCTGATTCTTATTTCATTGGAAAGCTTATTCAAAGTGATATAAAATCCATATAAGGAACGCCATATTTGGAATTGAATTGGATTTACTACGGATTTTAGAAGTTAAGTGATCTGGCTGCCCTGTTTTCTTCTTCTTCAAGGAAAAGGAAATCTTCATATCTTCAAATCTTGCATTCCTTATTCCCTAATAATTCTTGGCCGAATATACCATATATTTTAAC
Organism: Geum urbanum; assembly: GCA_946800695.1. Lineage (NCBI taxonomy): Eukaryota > Viridiplantae > Streptophyta > Magnoliopsida > Rosales > Rosaceae > Geum > Geum urbanum. Next base: position 37,873,188 of record OX326997.1, on the reverse strand, counting down.
ATATTTTGGCCCTCAAATCAGGTATTTATCTTCATGGAATATCCTCCCAAAATTCGTCCATTATATGCTCCATATATTCCGCCATATTTGCTCTTTCCTTGGTCGCGCAGGAGAAATGTCTTCATCTTTTTGTCCACCATTTTGGTATCCATTTCATTTGGAATTTGGTTTCCAATTCTTGACACCATATGGGAATGCATTTTAGTAACCATTTGAAGACAATTCCTCGGACCATTTCTTCTCCGGAATTGAGAACTTTTCTCCCTAGCCCTCTTTTAGCTCCAAATCGCCACCTTTATTATTTTCTCCTTTATTTCTACCTAAAAGCATAAAGTAAGTAAGAAATGACAGTACTAAGGTCAAAACAAAGCTAAATGTAAAGAGAAAGACGTTAAGAATCAAGCATAAAATGCGTAGATCAAATTCCCCCACACTTAGACTTTGCTAGTCCCTAGCAAAAACTAAATAAAAGAAAGACTAAAAATATAAAACCAACGTTAGAGCTAGCCTCCACGTTGAACAAATTCCATGGACTCAAATAAATAAAAACAACTTCTAAGCCCTTAGCACAATTTGTCTCAGAAATTTTCTTAAGTATATGGCGATGGAGTCGCAAGATTCCATAGTGAAAAGTTCAAAAATTTTCGAGAGATAAGAGAAATATGATCATGTCATGAAAAAGTAGGACTTGGAGTAAACAATGGTCAAGTTAAAGCTATGCATGTTTCGAAAAAGTTTAAATCAATCTCACATGGATGCACTCATCATATTTTTACTCATGAAAAGAGGTTCACTCAAAATGTATATGTATTGCATCGGAATACCTCATAATTACTTGCACAAATGAACCAAACCATATGCTCACTCATGTAACTTACTCAACCAATTGAAGACTACTCATCTTAAGGATCATAAAGGACTTTAGAAAGGTTGTAATGAGGCTAAAGCTAAGGCATTCGAAATTTAGATAAGTGGTGGTGTAAAAACGTTCCAAAGACCTAGTTTAGCACTTAGAATTCTTCAAATTTGTGGCTCATCCTTTCTACACTTCTTCTTGTGTCAAACTTTAAGATCGGGGGCCAAATTTCATCTTTTTGGGCCCTAACTTCATTCTCAACTTCCTTTGAGCTTTAGAACAGGACAAAGGCCATATTTCTTCACTTTTGGGCCTTCAATTCGTAGTAATCTCCAAATTCATAAGTATAGGGGACATTAATCCAAACTTATACAATCTAAACACAATGCCTCGAGATCTTTATACATTTTTCTTCTTTTTCTTTTTTTATCTCGAAAATTTTTGCATTCAAATACAAAATTTGTTAGACAAGTCTATCCCTATACACACATCTTTTCATCATCTTCACGCCACTTTCATTGTGCTAGCTTCAAAATTCTTCACCAAGTCTTTAGAACAAGGGTAGGAACTCTACACTAGGCTAAGTGTTTAGATATAATGTGGTAATGAAAGAAAGGCTAAACGTGGGCTCAAAGGGGTTAATCTAGGGGTGTCGCAACTCGTGCGCACAATGGGACACATGGCTATTTGGTTTAAGTGGTGGAAAACCTAAATGCCTTTAATCATATCCAAAATCAAAGTATATATCAACTTAAAAGCTTTGCAAGTCTACATGAGTAAGTTCTAGCAATCTCTAGTTCATTAAAATCTATGGCAAGTAATTAGATGAAGCATGTATTATTTTTTAGACATGATGCACGAAAATCCACTCTAAAAGAATAATGTAGGCTAAAAAACTCACTTTAAGGTTCGTATGATCTAAACTTATCTAACATGCAAAATCTGTACCATGTTTATGCAAACCATATCCACTACATGTTATGACAATCAAAATATCTCACTTATCACAAGAAATCAGTTTAGTGCTTATTCACCGCCATATGTATTCTTTTCGGTCCATTTTCATCATAGACTGACTAAGGGCATCCTAAAAATGAAAAAGACTCTTTAAAAATATTTAGTTAAACAAAAAGACACCAACTGAATTTTTTTTAGGGCATCATCCGTCGGAAAGTTCCATTGTCCGCCCGATTTTGAAATTTTACGACTCAAATAAAGTTGTAAACCCCTCCCCCACACTTAAACTCTACATTGTCCTCAATGTATTTAAAGGAAACATAGAACTAAGTATGAAGAGAGAGATCCACGAAAATTTTAGCTAAGGAAAGTAAATAAGCAATGAAATTAAAAAGATAAGGGAGGAGAGAACAAATCCTTGGCGATTTCCTCTATTGGGTTGCCTCCCAACAAGCGCTTGTTTTTTAACGTCTTACAACCTAGACGTGATAGTTCTTCATGTGTGTGAGATGGCTGGATCTTCTAGCTTATCTTCTTCTCAACTTCCATCATTGCTGGATGGAGTCTTCTTTGAGCTTCTCTCGAAGGTTTTGCCCCATCTTCGAGTAGAATTTGATGCACGCAAGTGGCCGAATTGATGCCTTTGATGTCGGCAAGGGTCCATCCAATTGCTGTTTTATGACGTTTGAGCATGTTGATGAGTTTGTCCTCTTGTTCTTCCTCCAATGATGATGAAATGATAACCGGCAAAGTGTCATTCTCTCCCAAGTAAGCATACTTCAAATGGGCCGGTAAAACTTTAAGCTCCAGTTTCGGTGCCTTAATCACGGATGGAACGAGCTTGTTTTCTCCATAGGCCAACGGAATATGAGGTGGCCTATTAACAATCCGTGGAGCCTCATTGAGTGCCATAGCCATCTCAAGGATTCTAGGCTCCAGAATCTCGATAAGTGCATCAAAAAGGGCTTCATCCCCAAGTCGAGTCAACCCCGCTCCTTCTTGTATGGCAATGTCTAGCACATCATCTCCAATGGTGTCTAAGTGTTGTTGAGCTGCCTCTTCCACCATATCCATCAAAAATATGGCATGCACACTTGCCACGGGAACCTTCATGGCATCTAATATGTTGAATTCGATCTTTTCTCCATCAATCTCCATGGAAAACGTTCCCTCAAATACATCTATCTTCGTTCTTGCAGTCCTCATGAAAGGTCGTCCAAGAAGCAATGGCGTGGTATTCAAAGGACTCTCCTCCATGTCAACAATGTAAAAATTCGCTGGAAAAATCAGGTTGTTGACTTGCACAAGAACATCTTCAACGTATCCCCTAGGATACTTATGAGAACGGTCGGCTAGCTGAATGATGACGTTGTCTTGTTTGAGCTCGCCTAAATCCATTGATGCATAAAAGTAATAAGGCATTACGTTAATGGATGCACCAAGGTCTAGCATAACATCTTCGAATTTGTTGTCACCAATCACGCAAGGAACAGAAAAGCTCTCCGGATCCTTCAATTTGGGGGGTAACCGACGCTGTAAAACTGCTGAAACGGTTGCATTCACCTTCACAACCTCCTTCGCTCTCGTTTGCCTCCTTTGGGTGCATAACTCTTTGAGAAATTTTGCATAGATAGGCACTTGCTTTATGCACTCGATCAAGGGCAGATTTACTTGCACCTTCCGAAAGATGTCCAAAATGTCTTCGTATTGATTATCTTTCTTAGATTTCGTCAACCTATGTGGGAATGGTGCACGAGCAAACGAAGCATTAGTATTAACCAAACTTGAAGGGATAGAGTTAATACCTTTGGTTGGGGCAGGGTGTGACGATGAAGGTTGTGCCTTAGTGGCGTGAGAAGCCACATTCTTTTCCTTCTCGGCTTCCTTAGTGAACAACTGTTAGTATTGAAAGAATACACAAAGAATGTAAGATACTAACAAAAAAAAACGTTGAAAATTAAAAGAAAACAATAAAAAACACACAAAATCATACCAAAAACAAATCACACGAAGAAAAACAAGCCAAAAACACAACAAAAACACACGAAAGCTATAAAACACTTAATTATGACGTTTTAGACACTAAAATGAATGCAAAATAGTTAAAATGATCTAAAGACAAACTAAGACACAATATACACGTTTTCTGCAAAATTAGGCATACAGATAATGCAAAACTTAGAATTAATGTTAAGAACATATATATACATGTTACAATGCAAGCACACAATATTCACATCGAATTTATGCATAACACACTCAAATCGTCATCCAAATGCATCAAACAAGATCCTAAGTGAAGTATGGAGTGAATGCATAAGAGAACATGTTAGAAACCTGCAGAAAACACACAAAGTTACGTGCTAAATACATGATGCAACGTGACCATACGTTTGGCCTCATGTCCCTAACTTCACTTAGGTTAGGGTACCTGGTGATGAAATCCGAGCATCACAAAGCCGTCGGCAGGTTATGCAAGCTATATGCAACGTGGTTAATTCTTTACAGGTTAAAATGCACACGAGATTTACAAGTAATATGCACAAGTATTTTGTTCATTGAGTTTCGCCCTCGATTTAAAGAGAATACGTTCATTTAGCCTTTTAGGTCTTTCATTGGACGTGCGACCCGCGCGATAAAATGTACATTCTCAATCAATCGGCCTTGGTTCAATCGAAAAACATGGTCAGTTGGGGATAGAGATAATGCGAGAGGCAGGACTAATTTCGACGATGCATCCCGAGGCTTACCGATCATGGAAAGTAGATTTAGTCCTTGTCTTCTTTGGGCAACTTTAATCAGCTTGGCCAGTTGGCAAGAGAGACCACGAGAGGTAGGACCGATTTGAGATCTCGGATCCAAAACCCGTCATAGAAACCGTCACCTCCTAGACACCAAGTTACCAAAGATTTCTTACTCAAAGACAAGTATTCATCCACTCACCGGATCATTGGTATATACTCCATTGATGCGAGTCTTTCTTAGATCCAGAACTTGTCACCAGTCATAACCCGTTTCTAGACACCATGTCCGACATTCAGCCAAAATTTTGAGAAAGACATTCCCTCAAGTTCTTTACAAACTCCGCCCTCGACCTTATGTCCATAACTTCACTTAGGTTATTGTGTGCGGTGATGAAATCCACACATCACAAGGGGTTAAGGAGATAAGAAAGAAAAAGATGCGCCATCTATTCCAATGAGTGAGACTTAATCAACCAAACTTGCGTACTCAATGTAAATCGAAGACTTCCTTTAATATGTACCTATTTACATGGCTGCAAAACAAAAGGTTAGAATGGCACATAATATGAACAAGTGATATTAACAAGTAAAAATTTCGACACTTTACATATTTACTTACATATTACGACATATATACACACTTATTTTCACATATGCACATATTTACAAGCATAAACACACAATTCTTTACAATCCCCGGCAACGGCGCCAAAATTGATACACGTTTTTACTAAGTACTAAAGAAACACTTAACACTCAACAAAAACGCATAAGCAATTAAAACCCTTTGTTGTAGATGTACCATTGGTAAATAGGGTATCGTTCTTAACCGGGGATTGAGGGTACTAAGCATGACAACGTTTGTAAACATAAAATAAAAGGTATGGGGGGTTTGAAAGTTGATTTATCTAATCTACGAAATTAAAAGACAAAAGATGGCAAGTAAACACACATAGAAATCCTAAGTTCTAACATGTTTCACTCATAGACAAGTAGAAACAATTAAAGAACATAAAATCCTAAACATGCTCACTAGACCGAAAATAAAAGGTTTATATACGTATATACAATGATCAACTCATTCCATACACCACGTCTTACTCACCTAGTCATATTATATGCAACCTATTAATATCTAAGTCTTTAACCAAGTTAACATGTATGATCTTCATTAGTGCTCGGGAATTTGCCCTACGACACATACCAACTTGACAAGGAATTTGCCTTCGCCTCAATTGATTCATTAAGTTCGACATGCTTGAATAAATTCTAAGATAAGAGTAAGTCACGAAAATAACACAAAGATGACAGGGAAGTGAACCGAAACAAACTTTATTTCAACTACAATATCAAAAGTCTACAAGAATGAAAATAGAAGGGATCCAAATACACTTTGCTCGGGAATTTTCCCTACGTCAAGGATGTAATCCGGCCTTCTAGGAGATGGAGAGCCTCTAAAGGAATTTGCCTTCTAGTCGACTCGGTGGAGGAGTTCTTGATGAATGGAGGGGCGGCTTCTTGTAGGAATTTTTCTAAAGTGGTGGAGAGGAGTGTTTGGCAGAGCTTTTGGTGTCTTGAATGAGTGATGATAATGAATGAGTCGAGCTCCCCAATTTATAGAAGAAGAGTAGGGTTTTTCCTACCAAAACAAGATTTTCCTTATGTACCCGGGTAAATCTGACAGTCTGTCTTCAAACGCGTTTTCCCGGAGTTTCAGATCTTGCAAAATTCTCATTCTTGTTTCATTGGAAATCTTATTCAAAGGGCTATAACATCCATATAAGGAACGCCATATTTGGAATTGAATTGGATTTACTATGGATTTTAGAAGTTAAGTGATCTGGCTGCCCTGTTTTCTTCTTCTTCAAGGAAAAGGAAATCTTCATATCTTCAAATCTTGCATTCCTTATTCCCTAATAATTCTTGGCCGAATATACCATATATTTTAACATATTTTGGCCCCCAAATCAGGTATATTTGTGACGACCCGAACCAGAATCAGATGTGTGTTTGGCACGATTCTCGAGATTTGAGTTTAGTCGCAGTTTTGCGATATTATGTGGTTTGCCGATTCAATTCGCGACTTTGTTTTTGGTCGAGAATTTGGGTTGAGTGTCTTCACGGAAATCGTAGAGTACGTGATTATGAGCTCGTGGGCGGTTTCAGAAGATTTTTCCGATCACCGAGGATTATTTTATGATTATTTGAAGTTTCGGGTTCCGACGAGTTTATCCGATTGTTTCGTGTTTATCCGAATCATTTCGTATATTCGTTTTGGGCCGTCGATCGACTCGGGGGACGAGTATAAATATCGAAAAGTCGGAAAATAGTCGTAAAAACACGAATTTGCATTGACTTGCGTTGACTTTCCCGTTTTGGAAAGTTTGACTGTTTGACCGTGGGAGGAGAATTTCTGTTTCGGTCTTGCACTTCCGGCGACCGGATTCCGGCCACCATCGGCCACGGGACAGGTATAGCTAGACTCCTCTCTTGATTTCGAGTGTGATAGAACTTGGTTTGGGTTGAAATGATATGGTTTTGAGGTAACCCGAGCTTGGCCGAACGGGTTGGAATCGCCGGTGGCGGTTGGCCGTTTTCCGGCGGGTTTTGAGGGCGATTGTTTGGGGGGAAAGACTTCCCTAGTTGCTCAGAGCCTAAAGATGTGATTAATTGTAGCTAAGGTTGGATTTTGGTGAGGATCGAGTGGGTCACCGGAATATGTATTCCGATCGGATTTTGGGGTAATTGGAAGACTTCCGTTTGGATTTGGCCTTCGAGGTAGAAGGGAAAGTTGTTCGTGTGGTCGAGATGGTTTAAACTGGAAAATTTGGCCGTGTGATTCCACCGTTGATGGCGCGCCGCCGCCGGCGACGGCGGTCAACGACGGTCAAAAAGTCAACTTTTCAGATTTCGATGTAATTAATGTCATTTTTCTCGTAATCACGCCCTGGTTATCGTAAGGAGGTTTTCGGGTTGATTTGAGTAGCCGATTTTCAGTCGAGGTTTCGAATTGGGATTTCGGGATTACCGTTATACATTTTGTACTGCATTTCGTATTTCCGGGAACGGTTGGTTTCCGTGCATCAGTACAGTGTTGTGAACTATGATTTTGATCAGTTATTTTTTATGAATATGTTCAGGAGATCGAGATCGAGATCTGGATCGTGATCGTGCTTCAGGAGAGGGATCTTCCGCCGAACCACGAGTGTAGCGCGTGTGCGCGTTTCGAGAGTCTGTGAGTGGACAATTTCTTTTCACGGAAATCTTGCGAGTCTTTTATGTGATTTATGATCTTGAGCATGCAGCATGATTATGGTTTTACGAGCATAAGATTTCATTCAAGTTTATGATTATATAAGCATGTGTTTACGACTATACGAATATGTTTATACGGATATACGTTTATAAATATGCTTACATTTTATATTGTTTCATGCATTTGCATCGAGTTGTTTGTGATTTGGTTTTCACAGAGTACAGTCTTGGTTACTTTGTTGTATCGATACACATTGCCTCTCGGCTGATCCCCGATGGTAGGCCATCCAGGAGGGGCGTCGTTATCCCTACCTGACCGGTGAGGGGCGTTTCCCCGGAACCGAGGCCATTTCTGGCTTAGAGTCACGGGGACTAAGGACCTCGTGATTCAGACTGTACTAGCACGGTGTGTGTCCATGAGTGACCCCGTGGGATTTATACTTGCATGCTCAGTACGCTGGAGGATTATGGTTTTACCTCGTGTACTTTATTATTTCTATTTAACTGGACTCGCCTATGTTTTTATAACATACATAATAACTGGTGAAAGACATTTATTTTCGTCCACTCACTCTAACGTGTTTATTGTCTTTCCCCTGGGCTTTTCGGTTTCCGTGCCCAGTTTGCAGTTCAGGTTTGGTGTTTCACGTCGCGGTTTGGATGCTAGTGATCAGAGTCACCTGTGTTTTCCAGTAGGTTCTTGTTTCGCCTACTGATGTACATATTGTATATGTTTTACTTTAGAGGTCGCTCTGATACATTCTGATACATGTTGTGCGGATTTTCACGGATATACATATATACATAGTACAGTTTATTACTATTGTTGATTATATTAATGTTGAGAAATCCGGATGGGATTGGTGTCCACGGTTTGCTTTTTGTGGCATAGGACGAAGTGTTAATTTCCGCGTGCAGGTTATGGTAATTCAACGCTAGTAACGAAACTCTGCCCAAATTTCAAAAATTTTTTTGTTGGTTCGTATTTTCGAAAGGGTTTGATTCCGGTTTAGGTAACTGAATCGGGATTGGGTCCTTTCATTATCTTCATGGAATATCCTCCCAAAATTCGTCCATTATATGCTCCATATATTCCGCCATATTTGCTCTTTCCTGGGTCGCGCAGGAGAAATGTCTTCATCTTTTTGTCCACCATTTTGGTATCCATTTCATTTGGCATTTGGTTTCCAATTCTTGACACCATATGGAAATGAATTTTAGTAACCATTTGAAGACCATTCCTCGGACCATTTCTTCTCCGGAATTGAGAACTTTTCTCCCTAGCCCGCTTTTAGCTCCAAATCGCCTCCTTTATTATTTTCTCCTTTATTTCTACCTAAAAGCATAAAGTAAGTAAGAAATGATAGTACTAAGGTAAAAACAAAGCTAAATGTAAAGAGAAAGACATTAAGAATCAAGCATAAAATGCGTAGATCAGTGAGGTTTGTTTTTCGAATTGAGCAACGGAAATTAAAGCGAGGCTTTGTGGTGTGATTATCGGATTTTCGACAATTCGTCGTTATTGAATTAAATGTTTCCGAGAACGGTTGTTTCTCGTGTTATTATTTGAGGTATCGAGTTATGATTTTGAGTAGTGGATTTTATGATTATTCAGGAGTTCGTGATCGTTTGTTTGGCGAGGGATTTTCCGCCGGATCATGGGATTAACACGAATTGCGTTACGCTCACCTGTGAGTGGACAATTTTTTTTACTAATAATCGCGAGTCTTTATACACGTTTTTCGAGCATGAGCATGCATATGAGATTATGGTTTATATGAGCATGTGTTATACGATTATACTTATACCAGTATATATTACATATATGCATTTATTTATTGCATTATACATTTGCATCGAATTATTTATGATTTGGTTTACACAGAGTACAGTCTCATTATATGTTTTTGTATCGATACACTTGCATCTCGGCTTATCCCCGAGGATGTTTACCGGTGGAGGCTGTGACCCCTAACCCGAGGCCTTTACCCGGGGGGGGGGGGGGGGGGGGCAGACCTCTGACCTGAGGCCTTTCTGGCTAGAATCACGTGTGGGTCTGGGATCCCGTGATTGGGACAGTACTAGCACGGATGTGTCCATGAGCGACCCCGTGGGATTTTTACATGCATGCTTTGTACGCTGGAGGGGTTTGTGTTCACCTCGTGTACTATATCATATTCTTTCAATTTGACTCGCATATTTTTTTATAACATATATTATTCGGTTATTTTCGTCCACTCACTCTAACGGTTTTCATGTCTTTCCCCTGGGCTTTTCTGTTTCTGTGCCCAGTTTGCAGTTTAGATTCTGGTGTCGCACGTCGTGGTCGGAGGCATAGTATTCGAGCGATGTTTCTTTTATGGTAGATTCTTAGTTTGGCCTACTATTTGTATATCTATATTAGAAGTCGCTCTGAGTATTCTTATGTCATGTTTTTATACGGTTTTCCCCGGATTTCTGTGAAGTATAGTTATATTTATTACTTTACATTACTGTTATGATATTGAGAAGATGGGATTGGAGCCCACGATTTGATTTTTGTGGCATATGATGAAGTGTATTTTCTGGGTGCAGGTAATGGTAATTCCGCATTAGTAGCGTTACTCTGCCGAAATTTTGATGGTTTTTGTTGGTTCGTATTTTCAGAAGGGGTTTGATTCCGGTTTAGGAAACTAAATCGGGGTTGGGTCCTTTCATCTAACGTCCCAAAATTTTGACCGAAGGTAGATTTTCAAATAATCACTTGAATACTCCAAACTTTTAAAATTCATTACAAGGAACCCGGACCTCAAAAAAATAAAATAAAAAGATGCCCAACTTCGTAATAATTTTGTCTACAACTTTTGTGAAGGAAGTGAGAAAAACATGATAACTTCTAAAATGTCTATTTTTTTAATCGCAGCATTAATAATCTCGATAATTGCGCCAAAGCTGGATCAACTCAATAATAAGGTCGACAAATAAGGATTAACAAGGTAATTAATGGTTCAGGTTGTTAAAACCAATGCCTTTCAAACTTTCTACATTGATAGTTGAGCTCCTAAACTTCGTTTTGATCTAAAGAACACTGAATTTGGTTAAGAGATAAGTGAGATGTGAATATTTCAAATTTAGAGCATCTTAAGAGTTTTCGAACTAGATGAAGGAAAAGGTTAGAAAACCTTGTTTTAATCATAATTTTCTCATTACTTAACATTTTAAGTGATTCAAAAGCCAAAATTGAATTAATTTTTGTGTATAGAATCTAATTATGTTAAAACATTTAAGTAATTAAGACTTTACCAGAACCAAAAATATTAACCGTACACTAATGCTCATTATTTCCCTTTTTTGCTTAGTTATGCACTTTGATGTAATCTTAAAGATAAAGAAGTATATGAATGTACTCATGTACATACTCAAAAAAATATCAGGAGGTGATGGAAGTGTTTGATTAACTCAAGTGACCCTCTTAAGAAAAGGAAATAGCTACTAAAATGCTTGGAAGAAGGATTGTTTGGTGTGGGATTTAGGATTGTTACATTGCAACTTTGGGATGAATTCAAATTTGTAAGAATATAGACTAAAGTGATGCAAAATTAGATTTTACTCAAGGGTGGTTTATATAGGCATGGAAGGAGACATAAGGGATAAATTTATACCTACTTTTATTGACTTTACAAGGCAAGTTGATAAGGAATAGTTAGGCTACTCTCCAGGGTAAATATCCATTTGTAAACACAATACTAATGTTGGAAATCATATTGAAATGCCACTTGATCATGTAGATATGAACATGGAGATATATGGATACAATAAGTAAAGTAATGTGTGAAAATGTGTAACTTTACTACTAACTTGTGAGTATATATGAATATAAAGATATAAGGAAACTATAGCCTAAATTTAGGGCAAATGTCTCACTTTTGTAGAAGAATAGTTATATGGGTGAAAGCTGATTTGTTTTGGCCACTTGATATTATATACAAAAATATATAATTATATGTATGTAAAAGTAATATAAAGAGTAAAGAAAATAATTTAGTTTTACCGATAAATTATAAGCAAGTAAAACATGTAATTTAACAACAATTAGGACAAAGATGACATATAAGCATGACCTTGGAAATATTAATGATAATTTCAAACATAAAAGCCTAATTCGGAGAACATATACGAACAAGTTATTTGGTCGTTTTGTGAAAATTCCAACTTCCGAAAAATCGGCTATTTGGAATTAGGGTTTCTTATCGTTTCTAGCTCAAGTAAATTTTTTTTAATTACTTTTACTATCCTATGGAGTGGAATGTTTCTTGAATCCAGCTTCGTGATTCGATCCTAGACCAGGGAGTGCTTGACTTGAACTTGAGTATCCACTGAACCATTTATTTCACTTCGTTAATGTTTATCTAAAAACTCATTTTTATATATTTTCTTTGCTAGACAATTTGTTATCGAATTTCTAAAGGCCCTAAGGTTAAATTAAATTATGGTGATTTCTATGTTTTACGAGTCATATAATAATCTACATTATTATACTAATTTTTGGGATATTACTCTTTGTAAGCTTTGATTGCGGGATGTTTAGGGATGATGTAACCTCCATTCTTAATTTTTTGGATATTACTCTTTGTAAGCTTTGATTTCGGGATGTTTAGGGATGATGTAACCTCCATTCTTGTTGTTTCCTACCAGATGATGGTGGTGACAACGATGCTAATGGAGGCATCGTAGTGGTTTACTGTGATGATGATGGAGGCAGCATGTGGTCATCTATGGTGGTCTTGATGGAGGCGGTGTTGATGGTGGTTGCATCTTTTAGAGAGACAACTAAGGTGTGAGCGGCTGGGGGGAAAAATTGGAGGCTAGGTTTTTTCTGCAAGCCAAGGATTTTTCATCAAGATTGGGCTATGAGACCGATTTTGGTTTCTTTTGGTAGCAATGGATGCGGTCTCACTAGCAAAGGTGCAGCCTAAGGAGTCAGTCACATGTTGTTGTAGTTTGTGGTCCATAGATAAATAAAGTATGCTAGTTTTTTAGTTTTTGTCTTACATGTAGGTAGGTCATTTAGCTATGTTATGGGTACCAGAAAATCAAATGGAATAGTAGTGTAGTAGTGTAGGCTGTTTTTGAGTGATCTTTCCATATCGTGTTGGTTATGGTAAATTTTTTGTAACTTACTATCTCCTATTAATCACTACCAGAAAATCATACATACATGACGAAAAAAAATTCGTCGAACAAGAGAAAATTTCATCATCTAGCTTGACCTTAGAGGACGAAATTGATTTTTGTCGTCTAAGCAATGTCTTAGACGGCGAAATCAATATATTCGTCGTCTAATATCTCACTTAGATGACAAAAAATAGAATTCGTCGTCTAAGTATAATATCTTAGACGACGAAAATGTCTTCGTCGTATTAAAAGACGCACTTAGACGACAAAAGAAGAATTTGTCGTCTAAGTGCAAACGTAGATGACGAAATTTTTTATTTTGTCATCTAAGATCTTATGCTAAACCTAAACCCTAAGTCTTAAACCATTTCTCCTAAACCCAGAATGTTTTAGACGACGAAAATCAATCAATTTCATCGTCTTAGTAGAGTTTCACAATCTGACCTCTAAGAGTACGATCATGTATACCATCTTAAAATGCATATTTTTTTTAGTGAGGGCAAAGAGTAAACAATTCTTAGACTATGAGTATCGACAGTTCGAAAATTCGGAGTTACGAAGATTCGTATATCAACGTTTCTGTTTCGTTGAAATTTTGGTTTTATGGTTGATTACGCTGATCAAACCCTTAATGAACTTTGTATTTATAGAAAAAATGTCCACTTACATATTATTTTATGATGAATATATCCAATGGTTGTTTTGTCCAAATTCAATTTCTTTAATGTTTATGTAGAGTGAATATAGACATACGAATACTAAAGTTAGACTATATTAGTAGATATATAAAAAGTTTTTTGTCTTAAATTAATATTTTTTTAATTTTTAATTAATTTCTATCTAGTTGATAAATTACGTTTTTACGACAACACAAGCATCTGTAACTTCGAAAACAGGTTTACGAATTATTTTTTACAATTGTTTCCGTCTTTTAACTATTTTTCGATAATCAGAAAATTCATTTGATCGCAATCTAAACGAATCTGAATTTGTTGAATTTTTTTCTACAATATTCTATAAATATAATGGTAGATTTTTGATAATTTTTAAGCAACTACCCAAAATTAATTTTTGTATATTTTTTCAAAAATAATTCACTTAGAGGACGAAACCTATTAGTTTTGTTGTCTAACTTGTTAATTTTTTTTTATTTAAATCAAACACTTAGACGACGAAAAAATCTTTGTTGTCTAAGTGGATTATTTTTTTTTAATAAAAATTTTGACACTGAGGCGACGGATAATCTAAAATTATGTCGTCTAAGTGGTTTAACTTAGGCGACGAATTGTTTGTTTTGTTGTCTATGTTCTCAATAAAATGACAAAAAAATTTGTCGTTTTTTCATTAATTTTTCATCGTCTAAAATTCTAGACGACGAAAACAAAAAATTTTCATCTAATTACTTAGGGTACAATTGTTAGATGGAAAACCATAGATGTCAAAAGTTTTATCGCGTAAGGACTTAGGTGACGAAAAAATCACTTAGGCGACGAAACAGCTTCACCTTAAAAAAAGGTATTTAATTTTCTCAGTTTAATTATTATTTTTAAACAAAAACTGCTAAATATTAAATTCAAGAGTAACTAGACAATTTTGAATATGTAGGGTATGATATAGCATTTCTTGGGCAAAAATAGTTCGTCGATGTTTTTTAGAAAAGTTGCAAGAAAATCATGACTAAAAATGTGTATACCTTTTTTCTCACAATTTTTTTACGGCAAAATCGAGGCATTATATTGATAAAGGAGTACAAAAAGTTACACAACAGACACCCATAATGCACGAGATAATAGACTTTTGTCAAGCTAATCAAGAAACCTAGACTAACTCACGAACAAATATTCTGAAATCAGAGCACAAAAGTAACCAGGACCTGCCACTCGATCATAGACGAACACCAACACGGATAAACCAAGTTAATGTTTGCCAGAAAGCAAGAAGAACCTACTGTTGAGATGCCATAGGATCCTTAACCTCCTTACTCGAGCTCCAAGCTCTAGGGTCCAAAATCCTGATCAAAATTAGACTAGAATCCATGACCGAATTCAAAAACAAACCCAACCCAATTCCTAAAGTATAGGAGTTGGACTAGATTCATCTTGGGTTGATCAAATGAGCAAGGTCCCAAATTGCATCCCTAAGTCCATCACTATAGGTTTTGCACGCCGCTAGCAACACCTCAGAGGATCCCCCACCACATCAACCCCAGTTATCAACATCGTTGTCGACTAGGTCATCAATCAGTTAGATTAGTATGTGTCAACGAGTCTGACGACACCCCCCACAAACTCACTATAGGAAAATGCTAAAGCCACACCTTTCTTGTCTGAAGCGTCACCCTCAAATTCTGACCAGCACCATCTGACTCTCGATACTTCAATCAAGCGCGAGCTAGTCACAGTCCTTACATGGAATCTGTAGCCTCCCATTGAAAACATGTTGCTGCAACATGACCATAAGCTGTGAAATCCTGATCCAATTCAAATATCTTAAAAATCAATAAATACTCACACAAAACGAGAAAGTTACTCGATTCGACATCCACTTCAACCAATCTAGTCAAAAAACCAATCCAATAAATAATAACAAAAAGAAATAAAACATATAAAATTCTTTTCTAAAAATTAATAATAAAATAAAACAAATTAAATGTGAAATTAATTGTTTACCCTTCAAATTCAAAATCTTTGTTTGCCACGTTAGCAATTCAGACGAAAACTAACGGAAAATTTGTTCGAGGTATCATGTTAATAAGGTTTTGAAAGTCCAGGTGTTTCTACCAAATTTCGTGAGGGACTTTTAGCAGAACATCAGATGGAGCTATTTCGGGTGATCTAGACTATCGCGTGTATGTCGTCATTTACCTGTTGTTAAGAATAATACACCAAACAAACGTTAGGAGTCTTAACGGGGTGTTCCCGCCTTCGACTCTCTGATGCTCTAGTTAAAATGTATGAAGTGTAACAGTAGTACTGGTAGAGTAACGGGTGTACCTTGTATCTCTCATAAATGTATTGCTTATATTGCTGGTTGAGTGTGGAGTCTTTGTTGTTCTTCGATGTGGGATCCTGTTTTTGTACATGACCTGTCCTGGTACCTTCTGTTTGTCGTTCCGAATGCGTGGACGGTCGGATGGTGTTGTTTCATTTTTTAAAGTTGAAGCCTATATTATTGTCTTACGTTTGGTCTAAACTATATTGACTCATTTGTAGTGATTACGTGTGCTGTAATTGCGTGATACGGGATCACACACTAACAAGTCCCCCAAGTCCCCAAGTCAAGGGGATCAGCTCTTGATTGGGGAGTTGTAAAGCCTTTTTCTTGTTGCGCACACGTGGTCACTCTGGGAGGGGTCCATGCCTCGATACCCCAAGTCCCCCAACTCTCCGATGAAGAGCTGGTCCGAGGTTGGATGTCAAATGTTCGTGTCGTGGGGTTATCTTTTTGGACTCCGAAACTTGATGTTGCTGTGTGGAGCCGCTTATGTGGCGACAAGTGATGTTGCTACTCGTGCCACGATAGTGCGAACGTTTGGTGTTGTTGGACTATCAAGGCGGACTCCGAAACTTGATGTTGCTGTTTGGAGTTGCTTATGTGGCGACAAGTGATGTTGCTACCCATGGCACGATAGTGCAAATGTTTGGTGTTGTTCAACTATCAGGGTGGACTCCGAAACTTGATGTTGCTGTTTAGAGCCGCTTACATGGTGACAAGTGATGTTGCTACTCATGCCACGATAGTGTGAACGTTTGGTGTTGTTCAACTATCAGAGTGGACTCTGAAACTTGATGTTGCTGTTTAGAGCCGCTTACGTGGTGACAAGTGATGTTGCTACTCGTGCCACGATAGTGCGAACGTTTGGTGCTGTTCGACTATCGGGGTGAAATCCGAAACTTAATTTTGCTATTTTCAATGTGGGCCCCCCTTGTCTTTTTGCATTCTGACCTTTTTGACTTCGTGACGGTTACCTGTCATTTGACATGCCCATGTGTCAGACGTTTTTTCAATTGTTTGCTGCATGTGTGACGCATGGCTCGCTGAATTCGAAGTGGTAGGGTAATTAATTTTGGGGGGAGCGCGTGGGGCGCGTGAGACACGTGTTGTAATCTTGCGGTAGGAAGCAATGAGAATAAACGGTAGGCGTTCGCCTAAGCTTAGTTTCACTGCCTATAAATAGCCTTGCTTTCACTTTCTCAATTTTTACATTTTCGCTCTCAACTCAGCCAAAACGTTATCCTGAAGCTTTTGTAACCAAGTTGGATCTTTTTAGTCTCGTGAATCTTCCTGTCGTCTTGTAATGGTATTTGCTTGTTACTTTGCTTTGCTTCAAAACGTGTGGTTTTCTGTGTTGCTTTGGTACGTTTATGTACGTTTTGTTACTGTTTTTGTGGTACTATTTGTGGTAAATTTGTGGTTTTTGCTATTTGTAGAGTGCGTTTGGCTGGTTTATGTTCTATATTCTTTGGTGCTGTATAGAATTTCTGCGTTTTTTTGCCATTTTCGGGGCTTTTCTGGGTATGTAACGAAGAACAATATTGTTCTTGAAGTTTTTGTTGCTTTTGGGGTTTTTGATCTGTTTTTGGGTGTTGCGAAATGGTGGGTACATGTGTGCTATGTGAAGAATTAGGATGGTGACATACTCCATGCGTTCGCCGTTTGGCTTATTCTCTCATTTGCTTTTCTCTTAGGATTATGGAACTGGTAGCCGTATCCAGCGATGAGTCCCTTCCGCAAACCCTTAGGTTCCGTATAGGGTCACACGGTCCTGCCCATAGTGTTTCAGACTCTTCGTCCGATAGCGTACTTAGCATCTCCCCACTGTCTGTTAACGCTAGTGGTGCTTTGCATAGGTCATCCGTCCCGAATATGCAGTAGAGCGAATGAGTGATTGTGCGGTCCGAACCACAAGGTGCCTCGATGGTGCCAAGCGGTGAGGCATCTACCTCTTCTTCAGGGGGCTCTCACGGTTACGTCATCCTACCCCACGGTGGACGGGCTTCAGGGGTTGCTCTCCCCGTACTCCCTCAAGGTGGGCTCGTACTGTGGCGACTCGCAGATGACCAAGTGGTTCAAGAGCCGGAGGATTCCCCGTCTATTCGTGAGATCGAGCGGTGGTACTAGGACTACCATATCCCCCGAATGGTGAAGCTGAGTGCCCTCCATCAAGGCGAGTCATTCATACGCCCTCCTCACTGTTACATGTGAGTGAGCGAGTTCTAGCTCAAGGCTGGGTTGAAGCTTCCACTCTACCTGTTCTTCCAGTACGCGCTTGCCCTCTTCAACATCACGCTAGGCCAGTGTGGTCCTACATTGAGGCGTGTGTTGGTCGCGTTCCATAACATCTGGAAGCTCAGTGGGATGCAGTTCCCCACCCGTGCGGAGATCGGTCACTTCTTCCGTTTGAAGTACTCCCCATGCATGAAGGACAAGGGCACGGTAAAGGTGGAGCCCTGAACGAAGTAGTGGTTAACAGAGCCCCCTTCCTCTTCGACTGCCTGGTGTCGGTATCACTGCCTTGTTAGTGGTGAGTGGGAGCTTGATAAGCCTGATGGTGCACTATCATATGGACGCGATTAGATACATCGAGTCCCCGAGTCTTTTCAACCGTTAGGTGTGGTGTTGTATTGCCGGCTATCGGCGTTTGCCTGCTCATTTCATTTTGTAATCGTGCTTGTTAATGCCTTTATTTTTTTGTAGATGAATGATCGTATCCCCTCACCCGTTTGGAGGAAAGGTGTTTGGCTTAGATCGAGTTTGCCTTCGATCCTCATCCGGACACAAGAAACTTTTGGGCGGCCAACCACTCTGAGCTAGTCGAACGCTGTGGTCTCTCACGCCCTCCTAGTACGTTTGACTTCCCTGTTTACTATGTTTGTTCGTACCGCTTGTGTGGGTTTTCGAGCTAACATTTCCCTTGTATTTTTTGTTGCAGCCAGGATGAAGAAGTCCCGTTCCTTAGCCAAGCAAGATGCGGCCCACCAGTGTATGCTGGTGCTGATGAAGAGGGCCAAGCAGACCCGGATGGTTGTGGAGGATGGAAACGGCCATCTCATTCAGGGCGACACTTCGCAGCCCATGCTGCACGCCCCCGACTGTAATCAGTATCTCGATTCGGTACTGGAGGTCGACTAACAAGTGGAGGCCGTGGGCATGGCTGTTGGGGCTCCAGTTGTTTGGGCCGTGACTCCCGAGGACTGGGTCGAAGAAGCCACCCTTGACACCCGTCAAGGGCGAGAGGGTGAGCATGCCCGAATAGACCGCCTTCATCGGGAGAAGGAGGTTCGAAGCAAGAGGTGTTGCGAGCGTCGGATTGATCGTGGCGACAAACGCCAAACTGAAAGTCAGCTGCGCTCCGGCTCTCGGAACAAGTCCCACTTTGCCAAAACGGGATCCTCCAAGAGTTCGTTCGAACTCTCTCCCCGATAAGCGTAAAACATGCATCAAATATTAACACAAAGTAGACACTCAACACATATCTCACACGTATGCAATTTAAAACCTTTCTTTGTAGATGTAGCATTGATAAGTAGGGATCGTTCTTAACCGGGGATTAAGGGTACTAAGCATGATCATGTTTGTAAACATAAAATAAAAGGTATGGGGGATTTACACGTTTGATTTATAATCTATGAATTTATAAAGACAAAACATGGTAAACAAAACATCCTTTTATAAAAACGTGTTCTTGTCATACAAAGGAAAAGTAAACTACATAAAATCGAGAACAAAAACAAATAGGCCATGTTACACTTTTAATCCCGTGAAATCGCACTGCGAATCTTGATGTAGATGCTCCTTTGATGGATGGAGGACACAAATATCCAAGGCCAAATCGAGCCAAGAACACTTGTTGATGGAGGAAGGATTTTTAGGAGGTGGTGTTTGGTGGTGTTTTGGCCTTATGGAGAATAGCTCGACTTTTGGTGCAAGGAGGTGACTTAGGCAGAGCTTTGTCTATTAGAATGTGTGATGATGATGAATGAGTCGAGCTCCCCAATTTATAGAAGAATATTAAGTCTTTTCCTACCAAAACAAGATTTTCCTTATGTACCCGGGTAAATTTGATAGAATGTCTTCAAACGCATTTTCTTGGAGCTGTAGATATCAGAAAATTAGGATTCTTGATTCATTGGAAAGAATACTTCCAGGCCTTTAAAATACCATATCTGATCATTAAATTTGGAGTTTATTTGCATATTCGGTGCCCTTTGTAAGTTGGGTGACCTGGCAGCCCAGATTTTCTTCTTTTACAAGGAGTAGGAAATCTAGATATCTTCAAATCTTGCATTCCTTATTCTTCAATCTTCCTTGGCCGAATATACCACATATTTTGGTCTTCAAATCAGGTTCAAATAATCTTCAAAAATCTTCCATGACTGCGGCTCCAAGGATCTCCATAATTTCGGCAATATTGCTCTTTCCTGCTTCGCGCAGGAGAAATGTCTTCTTCATCATTTGTACCATTTTGGTATCCATTTAATTTGTCAAATGGTTTCCAATTCTTGACACCATATGGGCATGCATTTTAGTAACAATTTAAAAACCATTTCTCTGACCATTTCTTCTCTAGAATTAGAAACTTGCTCCTTAATACATTTTCAACTTCATTTTACTCCTTTTGTCCATTTCCTTTATTCTTCTACCTAAAAATATAAAGTAAGTTAGAAACGTATTCACTAAGCTCATAGCATAGCAAAATATAGAGAGAAATACATTAATAGTCAAGCATAAAATGCGTAGATCCATCATGCTGGAGATGTGGGGGTGCCCCCGCCTGGGTCTTCGGTATGGAGGCCAGATGATCAAGGGGCGTCCAGTTGTCCACTTAAACGCTCCAGGGGTCCATGCACCGAGGCTTCGCGGGGCATTACTGTTGATGTGGCGGGCGAAACAGCCCTATCCTTGAAGTTCTTTGCTCGCATCCAGAGCTCCATGGGTGCGGGCATAGAATCATTGCAGAAGTGTCGTCAACTAGGCGCGACTCTGAGCGAGTCCCTAAACGCAGCGTTTGACACCTACACCTAGCTTCAACACCAGCTCTTCTTGATCAAGGGCCGGGAAGGGTCGATGTTGCAGACAACCGCACTGTCGAAGGTGAAAGCTGAAAGCAGGCGGCCAACGGCCGAAGTGGCCAAGATGTAGAAGGCTCTGACGAGGTCTATAGACATAGCCAACCACAAAATTTCTCGAGTGAATGAGCTGGTCCGTGAGCTTGATGAGCTGAAGAAGGAGCTCGGGGAGTCTCAGTCTGGGATTGTCATCCTCGAGACGGACCTTGTCGCCCTTCGATCGTCCAGCGGTGCCCGAATTGCAGAGCTTGAGCACGAGCATGCTGAGGGTCGAACGCATGAGATGACAGAAGAAATTCGCAGAAGGATTGCAGAAGAGGTGGCGGCTGAGTACAAGGCGTCGTCCGAGTTTGAGAAACTCAAGGCCGATGCGGTCGAGGCTTTCAAGACTTCGACAAATTCGAGGAGTTGGTTGCTGCTGAGGGCAACATCCAGTGTGAGGACTTCTCCTCGCTCGTACTTCTGTTTGTCAAGGTGGACAAGTCCGAGGTGTGGCAAGCTGTTGAGGCTGAAAAGCCGAAGCGTTCGCTCGAGGAGCCTGGGGTCGATGCGCATGTTGATGGGGTGGCGGAGCAGGATGGTGGGGCTGATGCAGTGGATGGGGCCAATTGATTATGTACTTTTGCTTTCTTGCTTTGTAGTATTTTCCTCTTGTGTCTGTGTGCGTTTTGCTTGACTTATGTATTAACTATTTTTTTTTGGAATATATCTAAGTGCCTTTGTTTCGCTTTGATTGTGTCTGAATGCGTTTGATGTATATTTACTTTCATTCACTGGCTAAAAACAAAACGTGCGATTGCACTCATACAAAGAGTTACAAAGCAAGCAGATGTACGCGCGTTTGTGCCAATCAAACGCAGGCAGATGAACATTTAGTGGAAATATTTTCTCAAGTGCTGTGTGTTCCAGGGGTTGCCTATCCTTCTTCAAAACATGTCTTTGATGTAGAATGTACCCGGGCCTATGACTTCATCGATGACGTAGGGACCTTCCCATGACGGGCATAAACTCTTTGACTTCGTTTGGATTGCCTTCATGATCCAGTCACCCAGTTGAAACGGGCGCTCCCTGACACGTTGGTTGAATAGTCGAGCGACTCGCTGCTTATTCGCGGTGTTATGGAGATGTGTCGTGTATCGTTTTTCTTCAAGGAAGTCGTTGTCGAGTCGTAATCCATCTCCGTTTGTGGTGGGGTCATAGCTTCAATTCTTGGGCACGGCCTCCGTTCCGAATGTGAGGCTAAACGGGGTTTCTCCTGTTGCGGTCGTTTGGATCGACCATAGTATCTCGGGGAGGAGTGTGGGCCATCGTCCGTATCAGATGTCTCCTTTCTCAATGAGTTCGATTTTCTTCTTGATTCCCTCCTTGATGATTTTGTTTGCTGCTTCTACCTGTCCGTTTGTCCGGGGGTGTACTGGTGATGCGAATACCAGATTGGTGCCTTGTCTTTCGCAGAGTTTTTTGAGCTCATCGTTGTGGAATTGCGGCCCGTTATTAATTATAATGTTGAGTGGGGTGCCGGAGCGACAGTAGAGAAAACGCCACAGGAATCTCTTTACCTTTTCGGTTGTGATCTTGACCATCGGTTCAGCCTCGATAAACTTGGTGTGGTAGTCAATGATCACAATGATGTAGAGATACTGGCCCTTGGATTTTGGAAGTTCTCCGATGAGATCGAGTCCCCACTGTGCAAATGGAACTGGAGAAGTAAGGATCGATAGGGGAACCGCAGGCGTATGGTTCTTGTGTACGTATAGCTGGCATTAGTGGCAGGTCGTAGTAATTACGGTTGCGTCAGCATGGATGGTAGGCCACCAAAATCCACGTTGGAGTGCCTTCTGTGCGATGGATCATTCTCCTGCGTAGTGGCCACATACGCTTGACTGGATTTCCCTTTGTATCATGTCGCCTTGCTCTGGTATGACGCATTTGAGATTGGCCCACGTCTTCCCCTGTTTATACAGGCTGTTGTGTCGGATGCTGAAGTTAACTACTCTGGCTATGATATTTCACGCTTGTGCCCAGTCTGCTGGGAGTTCGCCCTTTATTTTATATTTGATGATGGGGTCCATCCAGCTGGCCACGTGTGTCTCGATGGTAAAGATCTATTCTAATGTGTTCATGATGCTTGGTCCTTTTAGGACTTCAACTACCCATTGCCCCGGCTCCGTTTGTATGGGCGAGTGTGCTGCCTTGGTGTTTCTACCTCTGGGGATGTGGTTGATGTTGAAAAACTTGAACTTGCTTAGCATCGTGTGGATGTGACCGAGATATGCCATCATTGTGTCACCCTTTATTTTGAAGTCACCCCAGATTTAGCTAATGACCAGTTGGGAGTCGCTGAAGATATTGATGCTTGGGGCTTCTGAGTTTCGGGCTAGTTGCAGTCCAAAAATGAGATCTTCGTATTTGGCCTCGTTGTTTGTTGCTTTAAATTTGAATCTGAGTGCGTACTCTGCTCGTACGCCCCTTGGCCCGGTAAGGATGATTCCAGCCCTACTAGTGTTCTTGGTGCACGATTCGTCCACGTAGAGGTTCCATGGTGATTCGGGTTTTGGGGGTTCTTCCTCGGGTATGTATGTGCTAACGGATGGCATGCCGTTGAGGATAGGCTGTGTTGTCTCCTCGGCCTTGGTGTACTCGGTTATGAAGTGTGTGACAACTTGGTCCTTTTTTACTGTCCGGGGGGTATAATGGATGTCGCATTCGCTCAGCTCGACGACCCACTTTGCTAAACGGCCGCTGTGATTGGACGATTGCAATACTTTTTGTAATGGAACGTTCGTAAGGACGTGGATGCTGTGGGCCTGGAAGTATGGCCTGAGTCGCCTTGCTGTTGTTATATGTGCGAGTGTCACCTTCTCGATTGTTGGGTAACGGGTCTTGGGTGGGGTCATGCCCATTTCAGCAAAGAAAACACGCAATTCTGAATTTGTTTCCCTTCAAACCAGGGCGGAACTAACGGTCGTTAGAGAAGCAGATATGTATATATATAAGGTTTCTCCCTTCATGGGCCTGGATAGGAGGGGGATTGAGGCCAGGTATTGCTTGATGGACGTGAATGCGGCTTCACAGTCGGTTGTCCAAATGATGCTTCGTTTGTTTGTTGTTCGGAAGGCCTTGAAGAATGGAGCGCATTTGTCAGAGTAGCGAGAGATGAAGCGATTGAGGCATGCTCATTTTCCCGTTAGGCTTTGGAGTTTGGTTTTTGTCATGGGGGGTTGCATGTCTAGTATTGTTTTGACCTTCGTCGTTAAGGGCTCGATGCTCCCCTTGCTGATGATGTATCCGAGAAACTTGCTTGTTGTTACGCCGAATGTGCACTTAGCCGGGTTTAATCGCATGTCGTTCTTGATCAGGAGCTCGAGTACGGTTTGCAGGTGTTCTGGGTGGTCCATTTCCTTTGTACTTTTGACCAGTATGTCATCAATGTAGACCTCAACGATTTTGCCCATTAGCCCGTCGAAGATGATGTTCATCAATCTTTCGTAGGTGGAGTCTGCGTTCTTGAGGCCGAATGGCATTACTACGTAACAGTAGAGCCCCTTATCCGTTGTGAAGCAAGTGGCCTCCTGGTCTTCATGATTCATTAAAATTTGGTTATACCTTAAATATGCGTCCATCATGGATAGTAATTCATGTCCGGCGGTGGTGTCTACCAGCTGACCAATCCTGGGCAACAGAAAACTGTCTTTCGGGAATGCTTGTCCAAATTGCTGTAATCTACGCACATGCGCCAAGATCCATTATGCTTCTTGACCATAACAGTGTTAGAGATCCATTTCGGATAGTCGACTTTTCAGATGAAACCGATTCTCTGCAGTCTGTCTACCTCCACGTGTATAGCCGTGTATCGTTCTTGGTCATACGCCTGTCGTTTCTGCTTCACTGGTTTCGCGATTGGGTTGATGCTGAGTTTATGGGAGATGATGCTTGGAGCAATTCCGGGCATGTCCGCGTAAGACCATGCGAACACCTGATGGCAATCCGATAGGACCCGAACCAGTCGAGTTGCTATGTCAGGTTCACGTCGTGCACCGATGCGGATCGTGCGCTCCAGGTATTCGCTGGATAGGTGTATCGTGTATAGCCCTTCTCGCTCCGTGGCGTGCTAGATAGTGTTCAGCCCATCTCATGGGTGATCAGGTTGCTGTTCATTAGGAGAGCCCTCTGCCACCGCGAGTACCTCCAATCGCATGCTATCTTCGTCCGGTTGTGCAATATTTTCCACCAAATCGTACCCCTTGACTGTGCCGATTCCGTAGTCTGTCAGGAACTTTGCCAGGAGCATATGGCTTGTGATAATCAGCCTTAGCTTCGAGATGCCTGGTTGTCCAAGGATCATGTTATAGGACGTGCGAATGTCTACGATGACGAAGTCCGTTCTGACCTTTAATGGAGGGGTTCCCGGCATCCCGATGCTCAATCGCATATAGTCACTGCCTAGAGGGTATGTGGTTTTGCCTGAGAGGTTGGAAATGCACTCACGGTCCTGTGTCATCTTGCATCTCGGGTGTTTGAGCCATTCGTATGCCTCCCGGAAGATGATGTTGACGAAGGCCTCGTTGTCGATGAGGATACGCTTGACCAGATATCGATCCACCATTCCTTCAATGACGAATGTGAGTGTGCTATTCCAGTTGCCTTCTTCTTCATTGTAAGAGAAAGTGATTAGAGGCCAATCCTTCTTGCCTGCCATAGGCGGATTTCCGGGGTGTACTGCGAATACGTTCCTAGGGTGGGGCTCTTCTCGTTCGCGTGGGAAATCAGGCTTCTGCTTCCCTCCCGAGATGTTTTTGATGGGACCCCTAGGTCGTATGTTAGTGATCTGTCGTTCAACATTTGGTTTTTGGAAGATTAGCGTTCCTTCTATGTGCAGCCATTCGATTTCCCTTGCCAGGATTTCGCAGTCATTGGTGTTATGGGTGTTCAAATCATGGTACATGCACCACGTTCCCCTGTTATTCCGTATGGGGGCGATATTAATGTGACGACCCGGACCAGAATCAGTAGTTTGATCAGCTATATACGTGAGTTACTGCATAGTCGCAGCTGTCCGACAGTTATTCGAATCGCCGAACTTGTTAACGACTAAATTATTGGCCGAGAATTGGAGCTGAGTCTCTTCTCGAGAGTCGTTGTACGTGTGATTATGAGTTCGTGGGAGGTTCCAGATCGTTATTTGGACGATCGACGAATTAGTTATGAATATTTGATGTTTCGACGAAAACGGATTTTAATGGCAGGTTTGTTTGCGACTAAATTATCGGACGAGAATTTGGTTTCGAATTCTTCACGGAAGTTGTTCAGAATTTAATTTCGAGCTTGTGGGAACTTCCGGAGCATGATTTTGAGTTACGAAGATTTAGTTATGATTATTTCCGATTGTGGACTGTTTAGTCGATTTAAATGTGTGTTGGTTCGAAGGGTTGACTTTTTATCCGATTGGCCAATGTGTTTGACTTCGGGTGATTATGGAAGATTATGTCGAGTCAAATTCGTGGCTGCGAGAATTATCAGAATCGGATATACGACGAGAAAGTTACGCGTGTTTAAAGTTCGTCGAAATGGATAAACATGAAGTTTCCGTTTTGGGAAAGGCTATAAATAGAAACCTGCTATTTTGGGCAAGTGGAAGACCTGCCATTTTGGGGTTTGACCGAGTTGACCGAGTCAACTCGGTGGAGGAGGATTTCATGTCGGCGTATGGTGGTTCCACGGCGGTGATCGATTCCGGCCACCTCTTGGCTCGGGACTTGTCCCATATGGTGCGTCTCAGCCTCCCGAGTCTGTTCCTAGTCACCGTCGACGGCAAGGCTCGCCGGAATGGAGGGAAATTCCGATCAAAAAAGGGAGGAATTTTGGGTGAATCGGGTTCCATTTTTCAGGCCGTATTGAACTACAACTTTGAGTGGGCTTTGAAGCTCTCCTCTCAAGGATTCTAACCATGTAAGTATGGTGTTCTAATTCGATTTGTACATGGAGAATTTTGGATTTGAAATTTGTGAGACAATTCGGTTTTACATGAAATTGACCTAGTTAGAGTGAAAATTGGACTTCGGTGCAGTTATGGAAGTTGCTCAGTGGGTGATTTTGAGTGGAATAGGTGTTGCTCCGCCGTGAAATCCTTCGGTCGGCGGCGGCGCCGCCGTGGACGGCGGTCAACGGTTAACGGGTTGACTTTTTGACTTTCGACAAGTTGCATGTCATTTGACTCGAAATCGCGCTCCGATCGCAGTGGGGAGGTTCGTTTCTCGATTTGAGCATCCGAAAGTAAAGCGAGGTATTGAGGTGTGTTATATGGATTTTCGACGATTCGTCGTATTTGAATTACGTGTTTCCGAGAACGGTGGTTTCTCGTGATTTGTTTTGAAATGTCGAGGTATGATTATGAGATATGGATTTTGTGAATATTCAGGGGTTCGTGATCGTTCTTTTGGCGAGGGACTTTCCGCCGGATCACGGGTTAACGCGATACGCGTTACGCTAGTCTGTGAGTGGACAATTTCTTTTCACGGAAATGTTTGCGAGTCTTTTATTGGATTTATGAACTTGAGCATGCGTATGAGATTTCGTATTTGCATGAGCATATGATTTACGATTATACGATTATACTTATACGGATATACGTATACGAATATACATACACTTATATGCTGTTTCATGCATTTGCATCGAAATGTTTATGATTTGGTTTACACAGAGTACAGTCGTGGTTACGTTGTTGTATCGATACACTTGCCTCTCGGCTGATCCCCGATGGTGGGCCTTATTGCCAGGGGAGGCTGTGACTCCTGACCCGAGGTCTTTACCGGGGGGAGGCAGACATTTGACCTGAGGACATTTCTGGCTAGAATCACGTGTGGGCCAGGGACCCCGTGGTTCTGACTGTACTAGCACGGGTGTGTCCATGAGTGACCCCGTGAGATTTCTACTTGCATGCTCAGTACGCTGGAGGATTGTGGTTTTACCTCGTGTACTTATTGTTTTTATTACCTGGACTCGCATATGTTGTTTTAAACATATATATTATCTGGTGAAAGACATTTATTTTCGTCCACTCACTCTAACGGTTTTCATGTCTTTCCCCTGGGCTTTTCGGTTTCCGTGCCCAGTTTACAGTTCAGGCTCTGGTGTCGCACGTCGTGGTCGGAGGCATAGTACTCGAGCTACTTTGTTTCATCCAGTAGGTTTATTGTTCTACCTACTGTGGTATGCGTATATGACCATGTATTAGAAGTCGCTCTGAGTTTCCTATTGAATATGTTATACGATTTTACCCGGATTTCAGTAAAGTATATATTATATGTATTGTTTACTTTACTGTTGAGATATTGAGAAATCCGGATGGGATTGGTGCCCACGGTTTGCTTTTTGTGGCAAAGGATGAAGTGTATTTTCCGCGTGCAGGTAATGGTAATTCCACGTTAGTACGAAACTCTGCCCAAATTTCAAAAAGTTTTTATTGGTTCATGTTTTCGAAGGGGTTTGATTCCGATTTAGGAAGCTAAATCGGGGTTGGGTCCTTTCAATTGGGCACCCTCGGCATTGGTGGGCGGATTTGGCGTTTATTTTGCTTGAGCACCTCTTCGTTCGTGGCCTGGGTAATCGAAAAAATTGTGCGGCGTTGGTGGGATCTCTGGGTGGTGGTGGGTTTTATCGGGGTTGTGGTTCGCGTCCGCATTGCGCTTGCCAGTACTGTTGTTTTTGTGAAAGGACCCAACCCCGATTTAGTTTCCTAAATCAGAATCAAACCCTTTCTGAAACACGAACCAACAAAAACCATAAAAATTTTGGCAGAGTAACGCTACTAACGCGGAATTGCCATTACCTGCACCCGGAAAATAACACTTCATCCTATGCCACAAAAATCAAACCGTGGGCACCAATCCCATCCAGATTTCTCAATATCATAACAGTAATGTAAAGTAATAAATAAAGCTATACTTTACAGAAATCCGGGGAAAAAAATCTTATAAAAGTATAACATCAGAATGTTCAGAGCGACCTCTATTGTATAATGATATAAATATACTATAGCAGGTAGAACAAGAAACCTACTGGATGAAACAAGGTAGCTCGAACACTATGCCTTCGACCACGACGTGCGACACCAGAGTCCGAACTGCAAACTAGGCACGGAAATCGAAAAAAGCCCAGGGGAAAGGCAAATAAAAACGTTAGAGTGAGTGGACGAAAATAAACATATGCCTTTCACCAATTTTATATACAATAAACAAGTATAGTGAGTTCGGAAAACATATATGGAGGTTGCCAGGCGAATCTCTCAAGCCCGACGGTCAGGCATATCTCTCAAACCCGACGGTGATAGGCCAGGGGAATCTCTCAACCCCGGCGGCATACAGGGGAATCTCTCAACCCTGCCCAGAGGAATCTCTCAACTCTGGCGGACTACCGGTGATCAGCCGAGTAGCCGAAGCATCGATGCAGTAATGCCATCACCATAAAACATAAAATAATACCTCCGAAAATAATATATATCTCAACATCGTATAAAATAAATACGGAAAATCACGAAAAATAACGAACTCGCAACAACTGTGAAAATATAAAAATGTCCACTCACAGATGAGCGTAACGCGATTCGCGTTAATCTCGTGATCCGGCGGAAAATCCCTCGCCAAACGAACGATCACGAACTCCTGGATAACCATAAAATCCACTACTCAAAATCATAACTCGACACCTCAAATCATATTACGAGAAACAACCGTTCCCGGAAACATATAATTCAATAACGACGAAATCGTCGAAAATTCGATAGACACACCACAAAACCTTGCTATAATTTTCGTTGCTCAAATCAAAAAACAAACCTCACCACTGCGATTAGGGCGCGATTCCGAGCGAAACGACATATAACTCGTCGAAAACCCCAAAAAAGTCAACTTTGACCGGAGCACCACTGTTGACCACCGCCGGCGGCGGTGGCACAACCCAACCGTGAAATTTTTCGGCAAACCAACACATATTCCACTCAAAATCATCCCACAAACAACTTCCATAACTACACCAAAGATCAATTTTGACTCTAACTAGTCCAATTTCAAGCAAAACCGAATTCACACAAACATTTCAATCGATCGATTCTCCATGTACAAGCAAAATTGAAAGGCCATACATACATAGGTAGCTTCGTGGTGATGAGGGCTTCAAAGCCCAGTGCTTCAAGCCGCTCGATTTGGCCGGAAAAGAGTCGACCAAAAACCCCCATTTTCCTCCAACTTTCAACTGGAAATTCTTCCTCCTCCGGCGTCCACGCCGTCGATGGTGGCCGGAAACACCACAGGGAAGTTGAGGCGAGTCGAAAGAGACCAACCCCGAGGTCTGAGGTGGCCGGACGGTAGCTCACTGCCGGCGAGCCGAGCTACCCCGTCGCACCTCTTCCTCCCCCGAGTTGACTCGGTCAACTCCTATAAATGCCCAGATTTGAATTTCCCAAAAGAGAAACCCACTTAAATACCTTCTATTTTAGGAAACTTCCAAATATACTTTTCGACAAACTTCGAACAAACGTAACTTTCGCGTCGTAAATCCGTTTTCGACAATTCTCGCGTCAACAAACTTATCTCGACAAATTCTTCAATTTCCACCCGAAGTCAAACAACTTCGACCAATCCGATAAAAAGTAAACAACCCAATTCAACACAAGCTTATCTGATTAAACGATCAACGGCCAAAAATATTCACAACTTATTCCTCGTAACTCGGAATAATCCTTCGGAAGTTCCCACGAGCTCGAAATCAAATTCTCTACAATTCCGCGAAGGATCCCAAATCAGAGTCTCGCCCGATAATTTAGTCGCTAACGAAGTCGCCATATTAACAGATTACGTCGAAATCACGACAAATCGCGAAACTCGCAAATCAAGTCGATAATCATTCCATTTACGGTTCGGGTCGATCAACGGTCCAAAACGGATCACAATCACGATTCGGATAGACTCGAACACGAACGGATAAACTCGACAATATTCTGAAATTTCAAATATTCATATTATATTCCTCGGTAGTCGAAATAATAATCCGGAACCGCCCACGAACTCGAAATCACGCGTACAACAACTCTCGAGAAGAGACTCAACTCAAATTCTCAGCCAATAATTATGTCGTGATCAAGTCCGGCAATTCAATCAATTATCGGAGGACTGCGATTACGCGCTGACTCACGAATTAAGCTGATTATACTACCGATTCTGTTCCGGGTCGTCACATTTGTGTTTGCGGTAGTGACTCTTGCATTTGCGGGAGGTTAATTCGGGCTGTGTTTTTGGTGGTGGGCTTTTGGCTATATGGGGGGATAGTGGGCGGTTGTGTGTGTAGGGTGTTTTTGAGGGTGGAGCTGGGTTCGGACCTTGTGCCCCATATACATGGGTTTCTACTAGTGCCTTTTGGACGATGAGGTCGATGACCTCGTCATACCCGAGGTGGTCCTTTATGACCAACTTGTCCACGAACGGGGTACCCGTCAGGTTCTCCAGTAAGGCCATTTTTTCCATGTTCTTGTCGAGGTTCCTGCATGTATTCGCAAGGGCTCTCTATCGATTGATGAAGCCAGATAGGTTTTCATTGTCCCCCTGACGAATCTTCAGGAGCGTGTTGGTGGTGTTGTACTTGTCCTGCAGCCGGTACCATTTAAGGAAGCACTCTGTTAGCTCCTCGAACGAGTGGATGGATCCCATGGGCACCACATAGAACCAGTTTCGTCCTTCTTTCGTCAGCGTCTCTTGGAACAGGAAAAAGAGGGTTGCGTCCGAATACTAGGTACATGCGGGGGCAGATTGATATTCGTTAATGTGTGTTCGTGGGTCTCCCTTCCTGTTGAACTTGTTGATCTTGATGGTTTTGGAATACGGGTCACTGCCCTGTGCTATGATATCGTCCGACAATGGGCTTACATGGGGAGTGTACATCCCTTTTGGCCCAGTGTGCGTGCTTTTCTTCAGTGATGTGATTTCGGCCTCCATTTCTTCCATCTGTCAAAGCATGGTATCCTTGATTGTCGCAACTGGTTCCTTATCATCGTATTCTTGTATTCTTTTAGGGGTGGAGGTGGTCCCGGAAGTTGGTCGTTTCGCATTTGCCATGATGGGTTGATTCTGATGACCTGCCTGCCCGCCCTTGGTTCCTCTGTCGATCCCGGCTCATTACATTGGGTCTCCTGGCTTCGTATGAACGTGTCAAGTCGTTTCTCCAATCGTTGTCGGGCTTGGCGTTCCTTATCTTTTTCGGTTCTTGCCGTTTGGAGTTCCTTCACAAGGTGGGCTGCCGCCTCATCCTCCGTAAACTCGTTGATGCTGTTGATCATGTCTACTAGTATGTCTCTCATCTTCCGGTTTTCGAGTGTGATGCGGTATGCCGCCATTTATGTTGCCGAGTTTGGTTTTTGGGCTTCTTCTTTTTTTGCGGGTTTGTACGTGGTTTACGATTTCTCGCTTCCCACAGACAATGCCAATTGTTTCTACCAAATTTCGTAAGGGACTTTTAGCAAAACATCGGATGGAGCTATTTCGGGTGATCTGGACTATTTCGCGTATGTCGTTCTTTACCTGCTGTTAAGAATAATACACCAAACGGGCGTTAGGAGTCTTGATGGGGTGTTCCCGCCTTCGACTCTTCGACGCTCTAGCTAGAATGTATAAAGTGTAACAATAATATTGGTAGAGTAACGGGCGTACCTTATATCTGTCATAAATGTATTGCTTATATTGTTGGTTGAGTGTGGAGTCTTTTGTTATTTTTCGATGTGGGATCCTGTTTTTGTACATGACCTGTCCTGGTACCTTCTGTTTGTCATTCCGAACGCGTGGACGTTCAGATGGTGTTATTTCGTTGTTTAAAGTTGAAGCCTATATTACTGTCTTGCATTTGGTCTAAGCTGTGTTGACCCGTTTGTAGTGATCACGTGTGCGGTAATTGTGTGATACGGAATCACACACTAACACCATATATGTAATTGATACTTTACAATGTTTAGGTATGAAAGTGATAAAGCTGGTAAAGTTCAGGTAGGACAGAATATTTTTTTCATACAATGAATTTTAATCAGTATCCTCGTATACCAGGGATTACTAGAATCTCTACTTCTAATCTAATTAGGATAAGACACACTCCGAAAGATATGGAATATACTTTCCTTAAACAATCCCCCTTGAGTCGAGCTTTTAATGTATGATGCATAAATTTTTCCCTCACTAAAGACCTTGCCAAGTAAACAAAAACCTTATAGGCAAAACAAAGACTTGGTCTAAGGGAAAAAGAGTACAACACATCAACTAAAAATTATACTCTCCCTCTAATGTCCACGAGATTCTCAAATATGATGTATTACTGATCTAAGTCAGACACACTCTTTAATAACTTCATGCATAACTATGATCTCATAATGATTCGAGGAAGTAGCAATAAGGGTTTGCTTTGTAGAACTCTGAGAAATCGACGTATTCCCGATGGTGAAAACTTAACCAGTTTGAAAATATCCTCTATGCGGGCCAGAGAAATACCCGACATTAGCAAATCCTACCATTATATCATTCGGTATCTCAGAGTAGGGGCGTACACTGAAAGATGGTTTAGTGATTACAGCCAGAAGATCCTTCGACAGGTCGAAGGTTTCTCTCGACAGCTCAAGAGACATCCTCTGGTCAATCTAGGGACTAACATTTGATGGGTCGAAAGTTCATGAATCAGAAAGCCGCATTTCAACAATTCCTTTTTCCAAAATTTCAAGTTTCTCTCTTGCTTCTTTATAGGAAAAGAATAAGCCCAATTCAAAAGATCCCTTCAAGTACCTAAATATTTGTTCCACTCTATTCTAATGACGTTACATTGGCGTAGAGCTAAATCTAGCTAATCTCTTGAGCGATGGAATAAGCAAATGCATCATCAACTAACATTCAAGACCTATCCATAATAACGCGCGCATCGTTGTTACGTAGTGAGATTTCCTTGATCTCTGACAACAGAAATGGCTTTAAAGCATCCCCCAGAAATGCCACTTGCGATTCTAGAACATAATTATAGTTAGGAACAATCTCATGTGAAGGTTTCACACTATTGATGATGAACGGGTCATTTTGTGCCTCGATGGTCTGCCTTTTAACTAGCGGTTCATCTATGGATTTTTTTTGGTCTCCCCGTTTTCTAGTGGGAGCCGAGGCTGACACCACATCTCCATCTAGAGCTGATGGGTCATCTCTTTGCCTTGGTGTGATGTTTACTCTCCTCCTCACCAGTGACTTCAAACATTACAAAAATGTTTGCAACAGGTATATCCAATCTCATCACTTTCGCGATATCAGTAATGGAATAAGGCATCGAATCTGCTACTTTATGAAGATCAAGAATACATTGCACATCTATCTCACTCTGAGATGTGTGGAGATCATGATGAGACATAGTGGGGTTTGACCATGTCAACTTCTAACATTCAACTGGAATAGAACCATTCCTATCTCCCATTAACGGCAGGAAGTATGTCTCATTAAAGTGACAATTTGCAAATCTAGCAGTAAAGAAATCTTTTGTCAAATGTTCTAGATAATGGACAATCGGTGGAGCTTCATAACCAACATAGATGCTTAATCATCGTTGATGACCCATTTTTGTACGTAGTGGAAGCGTAATAGGGTAAATAAGCATATATACCGCGCAACCAAATATGCGTAGATGTGAAATATTAGGCTCATACCTAGTTACACATTGGTATGCACTGAATGGTTGGTGTGCTACGGATCTAAAACGAATAAGCATTGTTGCATGTCACACTGTATAACCCCAAGAAGATACAGGCAAATTGGTGTGCATCACCAAAGCTCTATTCACAGGCTGTAACCACTTGATTTATGCTTCTGCAAGACCATTCTGGGAATGAACATGGGGAACGAGATGTTCATCACCAATCCTAACTGGTATGCAATAATCAACAAAATATTTTAATGTAAAGTCTCATGCATTGTCCACTCAAATATACTTCATTGGATGATCTGGATGGTGAGCCTGAAGTTTAATGATCTGTGCTAAGAGTTTTGCAAATGTAACATTCTTTGCGAATAACAAAGCAATGTGTGACCAGCGCGTCAATGCATTTACCAAAACCATAAAGTATTTAACAGGTCCGTATTCAGGTTGATAGGTCCATAAATATCACCATAGATTCTCTGTAAATATGGTATATTCTCACTGTTGTCAACGGTAGAAGAAGGTTGTGACTGTAACTTTGCTAATGAAAAAGCTTCGCAAAACGAGCGGTGTGCATCAAAGATTGGCATGAAGGAATCTGGTGGGATAACACACGTCACCTCAGAAGTATGTTGTCGGGATTGTGCTGCCCTCCTCTTGGAGACCGAGCCTAGGCTGAGAGAAGTAATCTCAGCACCTCCATCTAAACCGATGGCTTTAGGTATTCTCACATTATTCTTTGTTATAAAGAACAAACGACCATGTGAATTTTTCAATATTTTTATTATTATATCTTAACCTGGGTGACGATAATGTCAAAGCTTATATGAGTCAGAGTCACACACTGTAGTGTGAGTAACTATATTGGATTCAATGATATGAACTATAGTAAGATATAAACCATTACAAATGCTCATAAACTTCTCCAAAATGCATTCTCTGTCGTGTTATACAGAGGTTACACACAAGAATTCTTTTCCATTCTCACAAAGTGTTTTTAAGTGAAAACCGTTGGCATGAATGTCCTTAAAACGTTGCAATGTTTGATTGGCCTTTGGCGCGTATAAGGCATCAGTGACATAAATTCTTGTACCATGTGGTAATAAGAATTTTGCTGAACCACGCCCTTGTATAACCGACGCTGAGCCAATCATGGTTGTCACTAAAGAACTATATAGCATAAGATCCATAAACCAAGTATGGGTAGTACCACTATCTTCTAAACATTTAATCTTGCCTTCAGACATTTACAAAATAATATAAATCAATCAGTCTTTAAACTCAAGACATGGTGAACACTTTAAGTGAATACTTAAATATCTTGGAAGGGTTGTGATGAAAGGACCCAACCCCGATTTAGTTTCCTAAACCGGAATCAAACCCCTTCCGAAAACACAAACCAACAAAAACCATAAAAATTTCGGCAGAGTAATGCTACTAACGCGGAATTGCCATAACCTGCACCCGGAAAATACACTTCATCCTATGCCACAAAAATCAAACCGTGGGCTCCAATCCCATCCGGACTTCTCAATATCATAACAGTAATGTAAAGTAATCAATATTACTACACTTTACAGAAATCTGAGGAAAATCGTATGAAAATATATCATCAGAATATTCAGAGCGACCTCTAGTGTATAATTATATAAATATATCACAGCAGGCAGAACAAGAAACCTACTGGAAGAAATAAGGTAGCTCGAACACTATGCCTCCGACTACGACGTGCGACACCAGAATCCGAACTGCAAACTAGGCACGAAAACCGAAAAGCCCAGGGGAAAGACATGAAAGCCGTTAAAGTGAGTGGACGAAAATAAATGTCTTTCGCCGATTAATATATGTTATAAAAACATATGCGAGTCTAAATGCATAAAAATCAAATGGTACACGAGGGAGACTCTAACTCCTCATGCGTACAGAGCATGCATCATAAATACCGCGGGGTCACTCATGGACTCCCTCGAGCTAGTACAGTCTGAATCACGGGATCCCAGACCTACACGTGATTCCAAGCCAGAAAGGCCTCGGGTCAAGATATCTGTCCCCCCCGGAGGGTACTCGGGGATCAGCCGAGAAGCCATGTGTATCGATACAACCCTGTTTACTGAGACTGTACTCAATGTAAACCAAATCACAAATACTTTCCATGCACATGCATAAAACATAATGTAAATGTATATATGTTCATAGATGCATATTCGTAAATGCATAATCATAAAACACATGCTCATATAAATCATGATCATAACTGCATCCTCAAGCTTGTAAAACGTATATAAAAGACTCGCAGCCAATCCGTGAAAAGAAATGTCCACTCACAGGTGAGCGTAACGCAATTCGCATTAATCTCGTGATCCGGCGCAAAATCCCGTGCCAACGAACAATCACGAAATCCTGGATAACCATAAAATCCACTGCTCAAATTCATAACTAGACACCTCAAATAATATCACGAGAAACAACCGTTCCAGGAAACGTATAATTCAATAACGACGAAATCGTGAAAATCCGATAATCACACCACAAAACCTCGCTATAATTTCTGATGCTCAATTCGAAAAACAAACCTCACCACTGCGATTGGGGCGCGATTTCGAGTGAAACGACATATAACTCGTCGAAAAACACGTCAGGCGAAAAGTCGCCGCCGCGGACGGCGGCACCGCCGCCGTCGGAAAATCCAACCTACCCAGAAAACTTCATGCTACACATGGTTTTGAAGATCTCAACGATTCCAACAACTTTCTAGTTATAAGTTAAGGCCAATTTTGACCGGAAAACCTCCAAAAATCAACTCAAAGTTCCAAACCCTTACCGGAATTTCAAATCGGACGATCTCCTTCCTTCGGCCACGGAAACCCTCAAGACCACTTGGAATAGCTTCCTTAGCTCGAGGCTAACAAAAGCCCTCAAAGCTCCACCATCAACTTGGCCGGAAAAGCCACCTTCGATTACCCCAATGTTTCGCCGGAAAACTATGATCTTCACCGAGCCATATCTTCCTCTTCAGGCCACCTCACGGAAAGATTCAACTACCAAAACGAAGAGGAGCATGAGCCCAATAATTTTCGTGAAGGGACTCCGGCCAATCGTGGCCAGAAAACGGTTCAAAAATCAAAAACCTGATCGGTGGCAATGGGCAAAACGGGTCGCCTCCTTGACCTGTGGTCAACGCGGGTCAAGGCCCAGTTTCCCAATATGGAAGGTTTCCAATTTTGGCAAGTATTTTCCCATATTTATACCGTACGCATATCGAACCCCAATCGGATAAATACGACAATATTCGACGGACGAAAATATTCACAACTTATTCCTCGTAACTCGGAAAAATTCTCCAGAAGTTCCCACGAGCTCGAAATTAAATTCTCTACAACTTCCGCGAAGGATTCCAAATCAAATTCTCGCCCGATAATTTAATCACGACTATTCGCGAAACTCACAAATCAAGTCGATAATCATTACATTTACGGTTCGGGTCGATCAACGGTCCAGAACGGATCACAATCACAATGCGGATGGACTCGAACACGAATAGATAAACTCGACAATATTTCAAAATTTCAAATATTCATATTATATTCCTCGGTCGTCGAAATAATAATCCGGAATATCCCACGAACTCAAAATCACGCGTACCACAACTCTCGAGAAGAGACTCCACTCAAATTCTCGGTCAATAATTAAGTCGTGATCAAAACCTGCGATTCAATCAATTATCGAAAATCTGTGATTACGCGCTAACTCGCGAATTAAGCTGATTATACTACTGATTCTGTTCCGGGTCGTCACAAATCTACCCCCCTTAAAAAAATTTCGACCTCCAAATTTCTAGGTCTGCCAACTGAAAAGTAGGGACACTGTCTCTGCATACAATTCAACTCCTAAGTGGCAACCTCAACTGAACGACTCTGTCAACAGACTCCACAATAGGAGATATCTCTGTACCCTCAAATCTCGAATCTGAATTGGCTCCTCACAAATGCCAAGTCTTCTTGTATAAGGAATTGATAGGGTACAAAATATGTAGCAAATCTGAAATGTAGTTCCATCACACGGAACACCACACACAAGGGCCAAAGCTATAGATAATGCCCAACTATACGGCATAACACAAATTCACCCTATGATCACATACGGACCAAAATAACGTGGCAAATTCACAACTCAACCTGCTCACATCAACACAACTTCATTGTCGAACTCGAGCAATTAGCAACCTGTTTCCGCTAATCCGAAAGTCTGTGGTAGCACATTCCACTAAATCAGAATCAAACGTCAGCTCAAACCAATCTCGCTCTAGCACAATGGAGTACAACATCGTTCCTCAAAAACAACATCATGCAACGTCATAATAATAGTGGTCTACAAACTGGTATTGCATGCAATCTCGAACAGTTCAAATTGTTGGTCCTAAATCCCTCGAAACTGCGATACACAAGACCACAACATGCCCTCCAAAGTCTGAATAGTCCTCAAAGATTGCCCACCAATATGAGGATAAGAAATTGTACTAAACTGTAATCTGGTTCTCAATGCTCGCTGCAACGCTTGCTAACACTCAGTTGTAACTGATTATCTCGATCAGCAATCTGGGACACAGGCGCATCACGAAAATGGACAACCTCCGCCAAATACAGCTATACCAGCCTGCCACTAAAATCTTTTCCAAAAGTACAAGGAAAAGATGAAAAGAACCAACCCCGATTTGGCTCCCTAAACCGGAATCAAACCCTTTCGAAAACGCGAACCAACAAAAACCGTAGAAATTTTGGCAGAGTTTCGTTACTAACGTGGAATTACCATTATCTGCACGCGGAAAATACACTTCATCCTATGCCATAAAAATCAAACCGTGGGCACCAATCCCATCCGGATTTCTCAATATATCAACAATAATGTTAAGTAGTAAATATAACTATACTTTACTGAAATCCGGAGTAAAATCATATAAAATATACAACAAAATACTCAGAGCGACCTCTAATGTATAATCATATAAGTATACCACAGTAGGTAGAACAATAAACCTACTGGAAGAAACAAGGTAGCTCGAGCACTATGCCTCCGACCACGATGTGCGACACCAGAGTCCGAACTGCAAACTGGACACGGAAACCGAAAAGCCCAGGGGAAAGACATGAAAACTGTTAGAGTTAGTCGACGAAAATAAATGTCTTTCACAACATAATATATATGTTATAAAAACATATGCGAGTCGAATGTATAAAAATCAAATGGTACACGAGGGAGACTCTAACTCCTCACGCGTCCGAGTACACGAGGGAGACTCTAACTCCTCCCGCGTACGGAGCATGCATAAAAATCTCACGGGGTCACTCGTGGACACATCCATGCTAGTACAGTCAGAATCACGGAGTCCCAGACTTCCACGCAATTCTAGCCAGAAAGGCCTCAGGTCAGAGGTATGCCTCCCCCCGGTAAAGGTCACGGGTCAGGAATCACAGCCTCCCCCGGTAAACATCCTTGGGGATCAGCCGGGATGCGGGTGTA
Organism: Geum urbanum; assembly: GCA_946800695.1. Taxonomy (NCBI): domain Eukaryota; kingdom Viridiplantae; phylum Streptophyta; class Magnoliopsida; order Rosales; family Rosaceae; genus Geum; species Geum urbanum. The sequence goes on along the minus strand of OX326997.1, from coordinate 37,832,935 downwards.
TCGATACAACAACATATATAACAACTGTACTCTGTGTAAATCAAATCATAAACAGTTCGATGCAAATGCATGAAACAACATATAAGTGTATGTATACTCGTATACGCATATCCGTATATGTATAATCGTAAAACACATGCTCATGTAAATCGAAATCTCATATGCATGCTCAAGTTCATAAAACGTGTATAAAGACTCGCAAACAATCCGTGAAAAGAAATGTCCACTCACAGACTAGCGTAACGCAGTTTGCGTTAACCCATGATCCGGTGGAAAGTCCCTCGCCAAAAGAACGATCACGAACCCCTGAATATTCACAAAGTCCATTCCTCAAAATCATAATTCGACAATTCAAAACAAATCACGAGAAACCACCGTTCTCGGAAACACGAAATCCGATTACGACAAACTGTCGAAAAACCAAAAATCACACCTCAATACCTCGATGTACTTTTCGATGCTCAATTCAAAAAACGAACCTCCCCACTGCGATCGGGGCGCGATTTCGAGTAAAATGACATGCAACTTGTCGAAAACCCCAAAAAGTCAAAGTTGACCGTTGACCGCCGCAGCCGGCGGCGCCACCACCAACCTGAAATTTTCCCGGCGGAGCAACCACTATTCCACTCAAAATCACCCACTGAGCAACTTTCATAAATGGTTATAATCATGGAGATGAGGGCTACAAAACCCAGTCCTTGTTTGAGCTCAACTCGGCCGGAATCGAAAACCACCATTAATCCCAAAAATCTCAAACTTTGGTTCAAAGTTTCTCTCTCCACCGTGAGCCATGCCAGAAAAAGAGGCCGGAATTGAGATGAGGGGAGCTAGGCGAGTTGAACGGTTCATGGCTTAGGCCGTGGGGTGGCCGGAATCAACATCACCGCCGGTGGCCGTGGAGGACGTCGCGCCTCTCTCCTCCATGCGAAGTTGACCGGTCAACAGCCTTAATTGCAAGGTTTGACTTTCCTTAAATGGCAACCAGTTTAAATACTTTCCAAAAATGGAAACTTCCATAATTATCTTTTCGACAAACTTCAAACACCCGTAACTTTCTCGTCGTAAATCCGATTTCGATAATTCTCGCGGCAACAAACTCGATTCGACGTACTCTTCAATTATCACCCAAAGTCAAACACTTCGACAAATCGGATAAAAAGTCAACTGTTCAACTCAAACACAAGCTTATCCAATTACATAATCGACGGTCGAAATATTCACGACATAATCTTCGTAACTCGGAAAAATGCTCCAGAAGTTCCCATGAGCTCGAAATTAAATTCTCAACAACTTCCGTGAAGAAACCAAAACCAAATTCTCGTCCTGTAATTTAGTCGCTAACAAATCCAACATATAAAATCGATTATATCAAAACTTCAAATATTCATAATTTACTCCTCGGTCGTCCAAATAACGATCTGAAACCCCCCACGAACTCAAAATCACACGTACAACGACTCCCGAGAAGAGACCCATCTCCAATTCTCGGCCAATAATTTAGTCGTTATCAAGTCTGGCAAGTAAATCCATTATTGGAAATCTGCTATTACTCATCATCTCACGGACCAAGCTGATGACACTGTTCAATCTTTTCCGGGTCGTCACAAAAGAATTAAGTTCATCAAATGGTCTACAAAGACCCAACAACTGGTACCACAAACCGAAGTGCGTACTGGCACACAAAATCTACGGTGACAAGCTCCCACTTCTAATCGGAGATCTCTAATGGCTATAACTTCCCAGCAAGTTCCTGCCTCTCTGTCCTTGCCTGCCGACAAATGTGGCATCTGCTCACATAAGCTGCAATATTCCTCTTCATATTGCGTCACGAGTAGTAAGCTCGAAGTATCAGATACATCTCCGTACCACTAGTGCATAACGCACGTAAAACAAAGAGCTTCAACACTATCACACTCAAACTCAGCACTCGTAGCTCGAAACTCGGCTAACACGGAAACTCAAGCCACACACACATGATACAATGCAGCTCCCAACCTCCGACTGAATGCATCAGCAACAACATCCCAGACGGATAGTCAAAATACAACTATTAGCCTTTCTCGGATAAACTCAAATGTGCAGCCATAGTCGTTAGTCGACCCCATCCACTACTTCGCCTCAAGCTCGAATCTAACCAAAAATGCAAGTAAATGAAACTCAAGTAATCAGTGTACATCTTACACTGCGCTGCACGCCGTAGCAGTAGTGTCTCCAACTCTTCGATGCAAACATAAAGACAGCTACACCCAAAACATACATATGATACGTAGCTTCATAAAGTTCCACTGCCTGAACCCATGAGCCACTACTCTGCCACGCTACATCAAAGCATAATCAAATCCAAATCTCGATGCATCGTCGTAAACCACGAACTCGCCATGATTGTCAGGTAGAGCCAAAACCAGTGCAATGGTCAACCTTCCTTCAGGAGTAAGTAATTCATCTCATACGCATCAGACCACTCGAACTTGACACTTTTCCTTATCAATTCGGAAAGTGAAGTGGCAATCCGAGAAAATCTTGCACAAAGCACCGATAGTAGCCGGCCAAATCCAAGAAACTTCTGATCTCTGGTACAATGGTAGGTCTACTCCAAACCAATACGGCTCTATCTGATCGGAATCCATGATGACTCCCTCAGCTAACATCACGTGGCCCAAAGTCTTCACGCTAATCAACCAAAAGTCAGACTTACTGAACTTCACAAACAACTGATCATCTCGCAAAGTCCACAAAATAACTCGCAAATACTTCAAGTGCTGGCCCACACTCCTGGAGTAAATCAGGATGTTGCCAATGAACACGACCGCAAACTCGTCCAAAAATTGTCTGAACACCCGGTCTATCAAGTCCGTAAAAGCTGCGGGGCATTGATCAACCAAACGGTGTGACCAAGAACTCCTAGTGCTCGCACCGTGATCCGAAAGTCGTCCTAGCCACATCTGACTCACCAATCCTCAACTAATGGTATTTGGACCCTAAATAAATCTTCGAAAAGACTGAAGCTCCAATAAGCTGATCAAACAAGTCGTCAATCCGAAGTTGAGGGTACTCGCTCATCTCTGAAGCCTGATTCAGCTTCCAGTGGTTAATGCACCACCTCGTCGAACCATCCTTCTTCCGCACAAATAGTACAAGGGCACCCCTCGGTGATATATATGCTGGGTCGTACGAAATCTCCCCCAGCAACTCCCGAAGTTGAACCTCTAGCTCCATCAGCTCCGCTGGTACCGAACGACATAATGCCAGTGATATGAGTGAAAGGACCCAATCCCGATTTAGTTTCCTAAACCGGAATCAAACCCCTTCTGAAAATGTGAACCAACAAAAACCGTAAAAATTTGGGCAGAGTAACGCTACTAACGCGGAATTGCCTTTACCTGCACCCGGAAAATAACACTTCATCCTATGCCACAAAATCCAAACCGTGGGCACCAATCCCATCCGGATTTCTCAATATCATAGAAATAGCTATAAACAGTAAACATAACTGTAATATATATTATATCCGGGAAAAACCATATAAAACATGTATCCAGAACGTATCAGAGCGACCTGTAGTGTATATATATACAGAATATACAATAGTAGGCGAAACAAGGAACCTACTGGAAAACACAGGTAGCTCGAACAACTAGCCTCCAACCGCGACGTGAGACACCAGAATCCGAACTGCAAACTGGGCACGAAAACCGAAAAGCCCAGGGGAAAGACATAAAAATCGTTAGAGTGAGTGGACGAAAATAAATGTCTTTTGCCAAATAATATATGTTATAATAACATATGCGAGTCAAAAATGAATGAATATTAAATAGTACATGAGGTTAACTCAAACTCCTCCAGCGTACAGAGCATGCATAGAAAAATCCCACGGGGTCACTCGTGGACACATCCGTGCTAGTACAGTCCGAATCACGGGATGTCAGACCCACACGTGATTCTAGCCAGAAAGGCCTCAGGTCAGAGTATCTGTTCCCACCCGGAAATACATCGGCACAAGGAACAGAAATCTGTACCCACCCGAAAATACATTGGCACAAGGTACAATTCCCCCCTGGTAGACATCCTCGGGGATCAGCCGGGATGCAAGTGTATCAATACAACCACATATACTAAGACTGTACTCTGTGTAAATCAAATAATAAATAGTTTCATGCATACGTATAAAGCATAATGTAAATGCATAATAGTAAAGCACATGCTCGTATAAGTCATAAGCATAATGCTCATGCTCGTAAAATGTAGTATAAAGACTCGCGAATATCAGTGCACAGAAATTGTCCACTCACAGACGAGCAAAGCGCGCACTCGCGCTAATCACATGGTTCGGCGGAAGATCTCTCGCCCGAAGCACGATCTGGATCCCCTGCATAATCACAAAACATATCTGATCAAAATCACAATTCTCTACACTGTACCACACCACGGAATACAACCATTCCCGGAAACATATAATACTGTGCAAAATAATCGACGAAATTCCCGAATTCTCCACTCAAAATCCTCGACTGAAAATCCGATACCCAAATCAACTCGAAAATCTCAAGGCGACGATCGGGGCGCGATTACGAGAAAAACGACATTAAAATCATCGAATTCCAAAAATTCAACGGGTCACCGGAGCTCCGGCGACCGAGCTCACCAAAGCTTCATCTTGACGAGTAGAACACATTTCTCTTCTATGGCAAACATCAATTCCGGCGGGATTGGCCGGAAAACACCCAATTTCAAACCGTGATTTCTCCCTCAATTCTCAACCAAATCAAGAAATTCCAAGTTCTAAACAGTTGCAAATGAAGAGAGGAATCGATTCATACCCAAATCGAAGCTGGAGATGGACAGAAACGAAAGGTTGCCGGCGAGTCAAACGGTGGCTGGTTTCTCCTCCTCAGTCAACGCGGTCAACGCTCCCAATAGTGGTCAACGCCGGACAAACATCCAAACAGTGCATTTTCGACAATTTTTGACTATTTCCGATATTTATACTCGCGCCTCGGGACGATTGACGGACCGAAATGGATAACCATAACAATTCGGATAAACACGATACGAACGGATAAACTCGTCGATATTCTGAAACTTCAAATAATCATATTATATTCCTCGTTCATTGGAAAAATCACCCGGAACCGCCCACGAGCTCGAAATCATGTGTACTACGACTCTCAAGAAGAGACTCAACTCAAATTCTCGGCCGATAATCAAGTCGTAAACAAAACCGACAAACCACACAATTATCGATAAACCGCGATTACGCACTAACTCGTGATTACGCTGATTACTCTACTGATTCTGGTTCGGGTCGTCACAAATCTACCCCCCTTAAAAAAATTTCGACCTCGAAATTTACATACATGTCAAGTAAACAGATGAGGATACTGCTCCCGCATACGCTGCTCAGTCACCCAGGTGGCCTCCTCAATCGAGTGATTCTGCCACAAGACCTACACCAGTGGTATAACACAGTGCCTCAACTCTTGCTCACGACGATCGAGAATCTGTACCGGCTCCTCCACGTACGTCAAATCCTCTCGGATCGGTAACTGCTGTGGGGCTAACACATGCGAAGGATCTGAGATGTTTTTCCGCAAAATTGAAACGTGGAAAACATCATGAACACGAGCCATCTCAGCCGGTAACTCAAGTCTGTAAGCAACAGCTCCAACCCTCTCGGTGATCTCGTACGGACCAATGTACCGTGGTCGAAGCTTGCCACGCTTCCCGAAACGCACAACACCCCTCCACAGAGATAGTTTCAGAAAGACCCAATCGCCTACCTCAAACTCAAGACTCTTCCTTCTCACGTCCGCATAACTCTTCTGACGATCCTGGGCGATCTTCAATCTGTCCCGGATAATCTGAACGTCCTCCATAGTGCTCTTCACCAGATCAAGGCCAATAAGCCATCGCTCGCCCACCTCACTCCAACACAACGGAGTGCGGCACTGCCTCCCATACAGGGCCTCGTACGGTGCCATCTCGATACTGGCCTGATAGCTATTGTCGTAGGCGAACTCTATCAAATGTAGTTGCTGGTCCCAATTCCCGCGGAACTGCAACACACATGACCGCAACATATCTTCAAGAGTCTTTATAGTCCGCTCTGACTGCCCGTCAGTCTAAGGATGAAAGGCTGTACTGAAACACAATCTCATGCCCATGGCTCGCTGCAATGCCTGCCAAAACTCGGAAGTAAACTGACTGTCTCGGTCAGAAACAATAGATACAGGCACTCCGTGCAGTCGAACAATCTCTGATAAATACAGCTTGGACAGTCTGCTCACTGATATCTTCCCTGGAAGTGCGAGAAAATGAGCGGATTTCGTCAGTCGATCCACAATAACCCAAATAAACGAAATCCATGGTAATGTGCTCCCACTTCCACACCGGAATCTCCAGTGGCTGTAACTTACCCGCAGGTTTCTGCCTCTCCGCTTTAACCTGCTGACAGTGAAAGGACCCAATCCCGATTCAGTTACCTAAACCGGAATCAAACCCTTTCGAAAATACGAACCAACAAAAAATTTTCAAAATTTCGGCAGAGTTTCGTTACTAGCGTGGAATTACCATAACCTGCACGCGAAAATTAACACTTCGTCCTATGCCACAAAAAGCAAACCGTGGGCACCAATCCCATCCGGATTTCTCAACATCAATATAATCAACAACAGTAAATAAACTGTACTATGTATATATGTATATCCATGAAAATCCGCACAACATGTATCAGAATGTATCAGAGCGACCTCTAAAGTAAAACATATACAATATGTACATCAGTAGGCGAAACAAGAACCTACTAGAAAAACACAGGTGACTCTGATCACTAGCCTCCAAACCGCGACGTGAAACACCAAACCTGAACTGCAAACTGAGCACAGAAACCGAAAAGCCCAGGGGAAAGACAATAAACACGTTAGAGTGAGTGGACGAAAATAAATGTCTTCCACCAATTAATATATATGTTATAAAAACATATGCGAGTCCAGGTAAATAAAAACATAACATAGTACACGAGGTACAACTCATACTCCTCCAGTGTACTGAGCATGCAAGTAAAATTCCACGGGGGCACTCATGGACACACACCGTGCTAGTACAGTCCGAATCACGAGGTCCTTGGTCCCCGTAATTCTAAGCCAGAAATGGCCTCGGTTCCGGGGAAACGCCCCTCACCGGTCAGGTCGGGATGACGACGTCCCTCCTGGTGGCCTACCATCGGGGATCAGCCGAGAGGCAAAGTGTATCGATACAACAACATAACCAAGACTGTACTCTGTGAAAACCAAATCATAAACAATTCGATGCAAATGCATGAAACAATATAAAAGTGTATGCATATTCGTATACGTATATCCGTATAAACATATTCGTATAATCGTAAACACATGCTTATATAATCATAATCTCGTATGAAATCTCATGCTCGTAAAACCATAATCATGCTGCATGCTCAAGTTCATAAATCACATAAAAGACTCGCAAGATTTCCGTGAAAAGAAATTGTCCACTCACAGACTCTCGATATGCGCACACGCGCTACACTCGTGGTCCGGCGGAAGATCCCTCGCCTGAAGCACGATCACGATCCAGATCTCGATCTCGATCTCCTGAATACATTCACAAAACATAACTGATCAATATCGTAATCCACAACACTGTACTGATGCACGGAAACCAACCGTTCCCGGAAATACGAAATGCAGTACAAAATGTATAACGGTAATCCCGAAATCCCCACTCGAAATCTCGACTGACAATCGGCTAACCAAATCAACCCGAAAACCTCCGTACTATAACCAGGGCGTGATTACGAGAAAAATGACACTAATTACATCAAAATCTGAAAAGTTGACTTTTTCCCCCACCGTTGATCGCCGTTGACCGCTGCCGCCGGCAGCGGCGCGCCGTCGACGGTGGAATCCCACGGCGGGAAGCTCCAGATCAGATCAGCTCAACCATACGAACATCTTTTCCTTCTACCACGCGAGCCAATTCCAAGCAGAACTACCACAATTTCACGAAACCAAATCGGGATACCCAAATCGGATCCCAAATCGGGTCCATCCCAAATCACCATCTCCGATCAAATTAAACACACCTTGAGGTTCAGAGGAGCAAGGGGAGTCTTTCCCCCCCCCAGCCACCACCTCCAAACCTCGCCGGAAACGGCCAACCGCCACCGACGATTCCATCCCGATCGGCTTAGCTCGGGTTACCCCAAAACCTCATCAAATCTCATCAAAACGTATACCAACGTACTCGAAATCACATAGAGGTTCTAACCATACCTTCCTCGAAGTCCAAGATGGCCGGAATCCGGTCGCCGGAAACTGACTTCCCAAAATAGCAACTTTCCTATTCGGTCTGATGGTTCACTTTCCAAATATGGAAAGTCAACAAATTTTCCAGTTTGGTCAACGCCCAAAATGAAGTTTTTCGACTAACTCTCGGCTATTTCGATATTTATACTCGAGCCTCGGGTCGATCGACGGTCAAAAATGAAAATACGAAATGATTCAGATAAGCTCGAAACAATCGGATAAACTCGTCGGAACCCGAAACTTCAAATAATCATAAAATATTCCTCGATTATCGTAAAAATCTTCTGGAACCACCCATGAACTCGAAATCACATACTCTACACTTTCCGTGAAGACACTCAACTCAAATTCTCGACCGAAAACAAAGTCGCGAATCGAATCGGCAAACCACATAATATCGCAAAACTGCGACTAAAACCACACATCTGATTCTGGTTAGGGTCGTCACAAATCTACCCCCCTTAAAGAAATTTCGACCTCGAAATTTACGTACCTGTCATGTGAACAGATGAGGATACTGCTCCCGCATACGCTGCTCGGTCTCCCAGGTGGCCTCCTCCACTGAATGGTTCTGCCACAAGACCTTCACCAGCGGAATCACACGGTGCCTCAACTCCTGCTCACGACGATCGAGAATCTGCACTGGCTCCTCAACATACGATAAATCCTCTCTGATCGGCAACCGCTATGGGGCTATCACATGTGAAGGATCTGAGATGTACTTCCGCAACATCGAAACATGGAAGACATCATGTACACGAGCCATCTCTGCCGGTAACTCAAATCTGTAAGCAACAGCTCCAACCCTCTCCATAATCTCATACGGACCAATGTACCGCGGTCGAAGCTTGCCACGCTTCCCGAAACGCACAACTCCTCTCCACGGAGATAGTTTCAGGAAGACCCAATCACCAACCTCAAACTCTAAGCTCTTCCTCCTCACATCCGCATAACTCTTCTGCCGATCCTGGGCAATCTTCAGTCGATCCCGAATAACCTGAATGTCCTCCATCGTGGTTTTCACCAAATCAGGACCAATGAGCCAACGCTCGCCCACCTCACTCCAACACAATGGAGTGCGACACTGCTTCCCGTACAGAGCCTCATACGGTGCCATCTCAATACTGGCCTGATAGCTGTTGTTGTAGGCGAACTCGATCAAGTGCAACTGCTGATCCCAGTTTCCACGAAACTGCAACACACATGATCTCAGCATATCCTCAAGAGTCTGAATGGTCCGCTCAGACTGCCCGTCAGTCTGAGGATGAAAAGCTGTACTAAACCGCAACCTCGTGCCCAAAGCTCGCTGTAAAGCCTGCCAAAACTCAGAAGTAAACTGACTATCACGGTCAAAAACAATCGACACAGGCACACCATGCAAGCGAACAATCTCGGATAAGTACAACTTAGCCAATCTGCCCACTGAAATCTTCCCTGGAAGTGCCAGAAAATGTGCGGATTTCGTCAATCGATCAACGATAACCCAAATGCCAGTGTTGCCCGCCGAAGTACGCGGTAACTGATAGACGAAATCCATCGTGATATGCTCCCACTTCCAAACTGGAATCTCAAGTGGCTGTAGTTTCCCTGCAGGTTTCTGCCTCTCCGCCTTCACCTGTTGACAAATCAAACACCGACTCACGTACGCGGCAATCTCCCGCTTCATGTTGCGCCACCAATAGTACGCTCGAAGTGTACGAAACATCTTCGTACCTCCAGGATGCATCGCATACGCTGAACTGTGGGCCTCGTCCAGAATCTCCTTCTTCAACTCCTCGTCCCTGGGTACACATAACCTGCCCCTGAACAACAACGTATCATCGTCGCTCAAACGGAACTCTGTAGGCACACCATTCTGAATCATGGTCTTTTTGCCCAGCAAGGAAGGATCTGAATCCTGTGCCTCCCGTACCTGATCAACCAACATTGGTCGAACCTGAAAACTGGCCAACAAAGCTCCATCATCATCATACCCAAACACAGCACCCGTAGCTCGAAGCTCAGCTAACATCGACACTCTGGTTACACACATGTGAAATAATGAGGCTCCGGATTTCCGGCTAAGTGCATCTGCCACAACGTTGGCCTTCCCTGGATGGTACTCGTGTGACGACCCGGACCAAGATCAGCAGTATGATCAGCTTGGTTGATGAGTTACTGCATAGTCGCAGTTTGTCGGCAGTTATTTGAATCGCCAGGCTCGTTAACGACTAAATTATTGGCCGAGAATTTGAGCTGAGTCTCTTCTCGAGAGTCGTTGTATGTGTGATTACGAGTTCGTGGGTGGTTCCGGATCATTATTTGGACGACCGAAGAATTAGTTATGAATATTTGAAGTCAGATTTAAATGGTGGGCTACTTAACGACTAAATTATCGGACGGGAATTTGGTTTCGGCTTCTTCACGGAAGTTGTTCAGAATTTAATTTCGAGCTCGTGTGAACCTTCGGAGCATGATTTGGAGTTACGAGGAATTAGTTGCGAATTTTTCCGTTTGTTGATTATTTAGTCGATTTAATGTGTGTTGCTTTCAAGGGTTGACTTTTTATTCGGTTGGCCGATATGTTTGACTTTGGGTAATATTGGAAGAATATGTCGAAACGAGTATGTGGCCGCGAGAATTATCGGAATCGGAATTACGACGAGGAAGTTATGCGCGTTTGAAGTTCGTCGGAGTGGATAAACATGAAGTTTCCTATTTTGGAAAGTATAAATAGTGTGGTTTCCCTTTTGGGAAAGTCAACAAGGACTCATTTAATGGAGTTGACCGACTTGACTGAGTCAACTCGGTGGGAGAAGAAGCCTTCGACGGTGCCACGGCCTCCACGCCAGCGACCGGATTCCGGCGACCTCCGGGCTCGGCCCGTGGCTTATTCGACTTGCCTTAGTCCCCTTGTGACATCCCCGGCCACCGTTGGCGGTGTAGCTCGCCGGAATTGAAGGAATTTCCGACTTGAAATTGGTGAAAACTTTGTGAATTCGGGTTCTATGTTTGAGGCCGATTCGAGCTGCAATTCTTAGTGGGCTTTGAAGCTCTCATCCCCTTGATGCTTCCCTGTAAGTTTCGTGATTCAATTCGATGTGTACATGGAGAATTTTGGATTTGAAATTTGTGTGTTCATTCGGTTTTTCATGAAATTGACCATGTTAGAGTGAGAATTGGACTTCGGTGCAGTTGACAAAGTTGCTCAGTGGGTGGTTTTGCATGGAATAGGGGTTGCTCCGCCGGAAAATTCTCCGTTTGGTGGTGGCGCCGCCGTGGGCGGCGGTCAACGGTCAACGGCGGTCAACTTTGACTTTTTTCGGAGTTTTCGACGAGTTGCATGTCATTTGACTCGAAATCGCGCCCCGATCGCAGTGGGGAGGTTCGTTTCTCGATTTGAGCATCCGAATGTATAGCGAGGTATTGAGGTGTACATATGCGGATTTTCGACGATTCGTCGACTTTGGATTACGTGTTTCCGAGAACGGTGGTTTCTCGTGATTTGTTTTGAATTGTTGAATTATGTTTGTGAGAATTGGATGTTGTGATTATTCAGGTATTCGTGATCGTTTGTTTGGCGAGGGACTTTCCGCCGGATCACGGGTTAACGCGATACGCGTTACGCCAGACTGTGAGTGGACAATTTCTTTTCACAGAAATGATTGCGAGTCTTTTTATATGATTTTCGAATTTGAGCATGCGTATGAGATTTCGGATTACATGAGCATCTGTTTATAATTTTATATATATATATATATGGATATACGTACACGAATAAACAGATATGAGCATGTTTACGAGATTATGATTATTACGAACATGTGTGATACGATTTTGAAACGCATATGCATTCTTATGATATTTATTGCATTTGCATCGAGATATTTGTGATTTGATTTTCACAGAGTACAGTCGTAGTTCATGTTGTTGTATCGATACACACGCATCCCCGGCTGATCACCGAGGGTGCTTACCAGGGGGGACGCTGTGCCTTGTGCCGATGTATTTCCGGGTAGGTACAGTTATCTGTTTCTTGTGCCGAGGTATTTCCGGGTGGAAACAGTTACTCTGACCTGAGGCCTTTTTGGCTCGAATCACGTGTGGGTCTGGGATCCCGTGGTTCGGACTGTACTAGCACGGACGTGTCCATGAGTGGCTCCGTGGGATTTTTACTTGCATGCTCTGTACGCTGGAGGAGTATGAGTTTACCTCGCGTATTTATCTATATTTATTCAGACTCGCATATGTTTTATAACATATATACTTGGTGAAAGACATTTATTTTCGTCCACTCACTCTAACGTTTTATTTGCCTTTCCCCTGGGCTTTTCGGTTTCCGTGCCCAGTTTGCAGTTCTGACTCTGGTGTCGCACGTCGTGGTCGGAGGCATAGTGCTCGAGCTACTTTGTTCTTTCAGTAGGTTTATTGTTCTACCTACTGTGATATACGTATATGATTATGTATTAGAAGTCGCTCTGAGCTTCCTATTGTATATGTTATACGATTTTACTCCAGATTTTCCGTAAAGTACATATATATTTACTACTTTACGTTATTGTTGATATATTGAGAAATCCGGATGGGATTGGTGCCCACGGTTTGCTTTTTGTGGCATAGGATGAAGTGTATTTTCCGCGTGCAGGTAATGGTAATTCAACGTTAGTAACGAAACTCTGCCCAAATTTCGAAAAGTTTTTGTTGGTTCGTGTTTTCGAAAGGGTTTGATTCCGATTTAGGGAGCTAAATCGGGGTTGGATCCTTTCAGCTTGGTATCAGAGCATTAGGTTGTCAGATTCTTTAGACTCTTGTAGTTGTGACGCTTAGGGTATTTGAGTTGATACAGCATGACTGGAGTGATGACCCGACTGGCCAGCGGTACTCATCAATACTTCGGGTGTTGTGTGTCCTCAAATATCTGCGGTTTCATGATTACGTTCCACTTGTTGTGAACGATGTTTTATTCATTAGGATGCCTCCTAACGTGCTTTCCGTGTCGTTTCGGTTGTGGATCCTATTGAGGATCAATCGACGCGCGATTTGCCAGAGAACAGTGGATTGGGATGAGTATTCAGAGTTCAGTGAATTGTGTGGCACGGTTTGCCTGGTTATGTGTGTATGGGCGTCTAGATATTGCCTCAGAGCTGAGATTTAAGGCTGTTGATGTATGCCTGAGTCAGATCAGTGTATTTTGTGGGCTGTTATTGTGTGAGTACCGGTTGCGACTCCATGGCCTACATTCAGGGTGTTGTTTATACGGTAATGGTTTTATCAGGCTATCCAGCAATTGTTTGTGGAGTGTTTACCCACCTGAGGTAGAGATGCATTGTCCACATGTTTGTTTCGGTGTGCACGAGTTATGTGGCTTCAGAGGAAGCAGTGCACGAGGTTCGAGATGAGTTTGAACCTGAGTATCAGAGAGAGTCTGATTGATGTGCCTCGAGACATCCGTGAGGAGCTTAGTGTGTTGCACTCAGTGGCGAGGCTATCGAGAAGGAAAGGTGTACGCGGTTTTCGATTTGATGATTTGAGGAAAGTGGACTTAGTCAAGATTTTGATGAGGTTGAATTCCGACACTTCGAGATCAGTGACTTCATCAGATTGTGACCTTTTCGATTATGTTGAGGATTCTCTGCTGATCCGTTTGGCGATGGCGGTGATCACAGAGTAGCGGACTTGCTCCTGTGGCATGAGTTTAGGCGATTGTTGGTGATCCTTTCACGTAGCAGGTGTTGCGGTGATTTGTGTTCGTGGAACATTTTCAGTTGCTGTTTCGTAGTGACCAGGAGGGTCACGTTACGAGGGAGCACCCTCAGTCAGCTGTTTTAGCGGTTCGACAGTTCAGAGTTCGCGAGGAGATCCTTATGTTGTTCCTGCAGTCTGATCAATGTACCTTTTTGACGAGTTATTCAGCAAGTCGCATTTGACGTGGGCGGCTAGTTGGGCATGTTGGAGTTCGTGCCATGACCTTGTTTGAGGACAGACTTTTCTCCGAGGTTAATGTTGTTTGATATCCATGGATATTGTACCTGCGTCTCCACTTCCGAGGTTTTGGAGAGTGTTGCATTCATCCGGAGGTTGCGAGATCCTTGTTGTAGATTATGTGTTAGCCGCGGATTTGTTATAGCCGGATATCGTGGTTTTGATGTGATTATGACTAAGGACTTACTGATGATGCATTTGGCTGTGTTTGAGTGCCTCGAGGAGGAGGTTGTGTTTCGACGACCAGTTTTCCCCGAGATGCTGTTTCGCGGTGATGGTCGAGCGGATGGTGGAGACGAGTTATGTTGTTTGCTTAGCACATGTTGTGGATACTATGGTTGCTGTACTTGACATTAGTGACATTGAGGTGGTTCCCGAGTTTCCAGGTGTATTCCGGAGGAGTTACCAGGTGTTCCTCCAGTTTGGGAGATTGATTATACCATTGAGCTTGTACCAGGCGCTGGACTCATGTTACCGGTATTTTGTCGTTGGAGCCAGCGGAGCTGATGGAGCTATAGATTCGACTCCAGGAGTTGCTGGAGGAGGTTTCAGGAGATTTCGTGCAACCCCGCGTATTTGCGTGGTGTGCTTTTGCATTGTGTGTACGGATGTTGGTTGGTTCGACGAGGTGGTCATTGACTATCGAAGCCTGATTTGCTTCAGAGGAGAGCGAGTATCCTCCGCTTCGGATTGACGAGTGGTTTGATCAGCTCGCGAGAGCTTCGGTCTTTTCGAAGATTGATTTCGGGACCGGATACCATCAGTTGTGGATCAGTGAGTCAGATGTGGCTATGTTGGCTTTTGGATCTCGGTGTGGTCATCAGGAGTTCTTGGTCACGCTATTGGTTGACCAATGCCCCGTAGATCGTGTGGACTTGATGGACCATGTGTTCAGACGGTTTCTGGACGAGTTGCGGTCATGGTCGTTGGCAATGTCCTGATGTACTCCGAGAGTGTGGACCGGTACCTGAAGCAGTTGCGAGCGGTTTCGCGGACCTTGCGAGACGACCAAGTGTTTGCGAAGTTCAGCCAGTGTGAGTTTTGGCTGATTAGCGTGAAGATTTTGGCCTGTGTGAGGTTATCCGAGGTAGTTGGCGTGGATCCTGACCAGTTAGAAGTCGTGTTGATTTGGGGTTGACCTACCATTGTACCAGAGATCGGGAGTCTCTTGGGTTTGGCAGGCTATTACTGATGGCTTGTGCAGGATCTTCCCGGATTGCCACTCTACTTTCCGGATTGACGAAGAAGGCGTCGAGTTCGAGTGGTTCGATGCACGCGAGGAGAGTTACTTACTCCTGCAGGATGGTCGACCGTTGCTTCGGTTTTGACCTTACCTGATGATCGCGACGAATTCGTGGGATATGGCGATGCATCGAGATTTTGGTTGGGTTGTGCTTTGATGCTGTGTAGCAGAGCGGTGGCTCATGGTTACGGACAGTGGAAACCTTATGAGGCTACGTATCTGGAGTTTGATTTGGGTGTAGCTGTATTTGTGTTAGCATCAGAAAGTTTGAGACACTATAGCAATGGCGTGTAGCGCAGTGTAAGACGTACACTGGTCATTTGAGTTTCATCCACTTGCATTTTCGGCCAGATTTGGGCTTGTGGCAGTGTAGATGGAGGGAGTCGACTGACGACTATGGCTGCACATTAGAGTTTGTTCGAGAAGGTTAGAGGTTGTACTTTGACCATCCATTTGGGATGATGTTGATGCTGATACATTCAGTTGAGAGTCAGGAGTTTCAGTATTGCATGTGTGTATGTGTGGCTCGAGTTTCCGTGTTAGCCGAGTTATGGGCTACGAGAGCTGAGTTTGAGTATGATGATGTTGAGGCTCGTGATTTTGTGCGTGTTTGGCGCTAGTGACGCTGAGAAGTGTCAGATACTTCGAGATTACTACTCGTGACGCAACATGAAGAGAAATGTAGCAGCTTGTGTGTGCGCAGCATGTATATGCAGAAGCCACATTTGTCGACTGGCGATGGCTAGGAGGCAGAGGTTTGCCGAGAAGTGTCAGCCATAGGAGATTTCCGGTTATACGTGGCAATTGTTGTTGTGATTGTGTATGTTTGTATGCACTTTGGTTGTGATACCAGTTCTTTGGCTTTTGTGGATCGTGTGATGAACTTAGTGTGTTTCCTTATACTTTCGGAGATGATTTCAGTGGCAGGCTGGTATGGCCGTGCTTGACGGAGATTGTCCATTCCATGGTGTACCTGTGTCCCAGTTCGCTGATTGAGACAATCAGCTACGACTATGTGTTGGCGAGCTTTGCAGCGAGCATTGGGGACCAGATTACGAGTTAGTACCGGTTATTGTCCTCGGATTGACGAGCGATCTTTGAGGACTATTCAGACCTTGGAAGGCATATTGTGGACCTCGGTATTGCAGTTCCGGAGGATTTGGGACCAGCAGTTTCAACTGTTCGAAATTGCATGCATTACCAGTTTGTGGACCACTATGATTTTGATGTTGCATGCTGTTGTTTTGAGGACGATGTTGTACTCCATTGTGCTGGAGTGAGTTTGGTTTAAGTATGAGTTGATATTTGACTCGGATTTTGTGGAATGTGCTACCACAGACTTTCGGATTAGCGTAAACCGGTTGAGTTGAGTGTGTGAGTTATATTAATGTGTGAACTGAGTTGTGATTTGCCACGCTATTTTAATCTGTGTGTGGTCATAGGCGAGTTTGTGTTATGCCGTATGGTCGGCATCGCCTATAGCATTGGTTTTTGTGCGAGTTGTGTTCCGTGTGGCGGAACTGTGTTTCAGGTTGGTTTCGCATTGTGTACCCTGTCTGTTCCTTATGTAGGAACACTTGGCGATCGTGTGAGCCAGTTCAGATTCGTGGTTTGTGGGTACAGAGATTTCAGCACGGAGCTATCTCCTATTGTGGAGTCAGCTATCAGAGTTGTTCAGTCGACATTATCACTGGGCAGTTGAGCAATATGCAGAGGCAGTACTCTTACTTGTAGTCGGCAGACTCGGAAATTTCGAGGTCGAAATTTTTCTAAGGGGGGTGGATTTGTGACGACCCGGACCAAGATCAGCAGTATGATCAACTTGGTTGATGAGTTACTGCATAGTCGCAGTTTGTCGGCAGTTATTTGAATCGCCAGGCTCGTTAACGACTAAATTATTGGCCCAGAATTTGAGCTGAGTCTCTTCTCGAGAGTCGTTGTATGTGTGATTACGAGTTCGTGGGCGGTTCCGGATCGTTATTTGGACGACCGAAGAATTAGTTATGAATATTTGAAGTCAGATTTAAATGGTGGGCTACTTAACGACTAAATTATCGGACGGGAATTTGGTTTCGGCTTCTTCACGGAAGTTGTTCAGAATTTAATTTCGAGATCGTGTGAACCTCCGGAGTATGATTTGGAGTTACGAGGAATTAGTTGCGAATTTTTCCGTTTGTTGATTATTTAGTCGATTTAATGTGTGTTGCTTTCAAGGGTTGACTTTTTATTCGGTTGGCCGATATGTTTGACTTTGGGTAATATTGGAAGAATATGTCGAGACGAGTATGTGGCCGCGAGAATTATCGGAATCGGAATTACGACGAGGAAGTTATGCGCGTTTGAAGTTCGTCGGAGTGGATAAACATGAAGTTTCCTATTTTGGAAAGTATAAATAGTGTGGTTTCCCTTTTGGGAAAGTCAACAAGGACTCATTTAATGGAGTTGACCGAGTTGACTGAGTCAACTCGGTGGGAGAAGAAGCCTTCGACGGTGCCACGGCCTCCACGCCAGCGACCGGATTCCGGCGACCTCCGGGCTCGGCCCGTGGCTTATTCGACTCGCCTTAGTCCCCTTGTGACATCCCCGGCCACCGTTGGCGGTGTAGCTCGCCGGAATTGAAGGAATTTCCGACTTGAAATTGGTGAAAACTTTGTGAATTCGGGTTCTATGTTTGAGGCCGATTCGAGCTGCAATTCTTAGTGGGCTTTGAAGCTCTCATCCCCTTGATGCTTCCCTGTAAGTTTCGTGATTCAATTCTATGTGTACATGGAGAATTTTGGATTTGAAATTTGTGTGTTCATTCGGCTTTTCATGAAATTGACCATGTTAGAGTGAGAATTGGACTTCGGTGCAGTTGACAAAGTTGCTCAGTGGGTGGTTTTGCATGGAATAGGGGTTGCTCCGCTGGAAAATTCTCCGTTTGGTGGTGGCGCCGCCGTGGGCGGCGGTCAACGGTCAACGGCGGTCAACTTTGACTTTTTTCGGAGTTTTCGACGAGTTGCATGTCATTTGAATCGAAATCGCGCCCCGATCGCAGTGGGGAGGTTCGTTTCTCGATTTGAGCATCCGAATGTATAGCGAGGTATTGAGGTGTACATATGCGGATTTTCGACGATTCGTCGACTTTGGATTACGTGTTTCCGAGAACGGTGGTTTCGTGTATAGCGAGGTATTGAGGTGTTTTGAATTGTTGAATTATGTTTGTGAGAATTGGATGTTGTGATTATTTAGGTATTCGTGATCGTTTGTTTAGCGAGGGACTTTCCGCCGGATCACGGGTTAACGCGATACGCGTTACGCCAGACTGTGAGTGGACAATTTCTTTTCACGGAAATGATTGCGAGTCTTTTTATATGATTTTCGAATTTGAGCATGCGTATGAGATTTCGGATTACATGAGCATGTGTTTATAATTTTATATATATATATGGATATACGTACACGAATAAACAGATATGAGCATGTTTATGAGATTATGATTATTACGAACATGTGTGATACGATTTTGAAACGCATATGCATTCTTATGATATTTATTGCATTTGCATCGAGATATTTGTGATTTGATTTTCACAGAGTACAGTCGTAGTTCATGTTGTTGTATCGATACACACGCATCCCCGGCTGATCACCGAGGGTGCTTACCAGGGGGGACGCTGTGCCTTGTGCCGATGTATTTCCGGGTAGGTACAGTTATCTGTTTCTTGTGCCGAAGTATTTCCGGGTGGAAACAGTTACCCTGACCTGAGGCCTTTCTGGCTCGAATCACGTGTGGGTCTGGGATCCCGTGGTTCGGACTGTACTAGCACGGACGTGTCCATGAGTGGCTCCGTGGGATTTTTACTTGCATGCTCTGTACGCTGGAGGAGTATGAGTTTACCTCGCGTATTTATCTATATTTATTCAGACTCGCATATGTTTTAAAACATATATACTTGGTGAAAGACATTTATTTTCGTCCACTCACTCTAACGTTTTATTTGCCTTTCCCCTGGGCTTTTCGGTTTCCGTGCCCAGTTTGCAGTTCGGACTCTGGTGTCGCACGTCGTGGTCGGAGGCATAGTGCTCGAGCTACTTTGTTCTTTCAGTAGGTTTATTGTTCTACCTACTGTGATATACGTATATGATTATGTATTAGAAGTCGCTCTGAGCTTCCTATTGTATATGTTATACGATTTTACTCCGGATTTTCCGTAAAGTACATATATATTTACTACTTTACGTTATTGTTGATATATTGAGAAATCCGGATGGGATTGGTGCCCACAGTTTGCTTTTTGTGGCATAGGATGAAGTGTATTTTCCGCGTGCAGGTAATGATAATTCAACGTTAGTAACGAAACTCTGCCCAAATTTCGAAAAGTTTTTGTTGGTTCGTGTTTTCGAAAGGGTTTGATTCCGATTTAGGGAGCTAAATCGGGGTTGGGTCCTTTCAACTCGAAAGTGCAATCATAATCATTGATCAACTCCATCCCTCGACGCTGTCTCATGTTCAGGTCCGGCTGAGTCCGCAAGTAAGTGAGACTCTTGTGGTCAGTGAAAATCTTACACTGAGCACCGTACAGGTAATGTCTCCAACTCTTCAACACTAATACAATAGCGGCTAACTCCAAATCATGCGTCGGATAGTTGACCTCGTGTGGTTTCAGCTGTCTGGAACCATATGCTACGACTCTACCATGCTGCATCAACACATAACCAAGGCCCAACTTCGACGCGTCGCTGTACACAACAAACTTACCACTATCGTCTGGCAACGTCAAAATCGGTGCGGTAGTCAATCTCTCCTTCAGGAGCAAATAACTCTCATCGCACGCTTCAGACCACTCAAACTTGACGCCCTTCTTCGTCAATCTGGTCAGTGGTGTAGCTATCCGGGAGAAATCCTGTACAAACCGTCGGTAATAGCCTGCTAACCCTAAGAAACTCCGGATCTCCGGCACAGTAGTGGGTCGACTCCAATTCAGCATGGCCTCGATCTTGTCAGGATCAACACTAATTCCCTCGGCCGAAATCACGTGGCCCAGAAACTTCACACTATCCAACCAGAACTCACACTTGCTAAACTTCGTGAACAGCTGATGGTCCCGCAAAGTCCGCAATACCGCTCTCAAGTGCTTCCTGTGCTGGCCCACACTCCTCGAGTATATCAGAATATCATCAATGAATATAATCACGAACTTGTCCAGGAATCGTCGAAATATCTGATTCATCAAGTCCATGAAAGCTGCGGGGGCGTTGGTCAACCCAAACGGCATAACCAAAAACTCATAGTGCCCATACCGCGTCCTGAATGCTGTCCTGGCAACATCTGAATCCCGGATCCTCAACTGATGATATCCGGATCGAAGGTCAATCTTCGAAAAGACTGCTGCTCCCTTCAGCTGATCGAACAAGTCATCAATCCGTGGCAACGGATACTTGTTCCTTACTGTAATCTGATTCAGCTTCCGATAGTCGATGCACAAACGCATGGACCTGTCCTTCTTCCGCACAAATAACACTGGAGCACCCCACGGAGAAACACTCGGTCGAATGAATCCCTTCTCCAACAACTCCTGAAGCTGAATCTACAACTCCCTCAACTCTGCAGGCGCCATCCGGTACGGTGTCTGGGAAATCGATCCAGTACCCGGCAATAACTCAATGGTAAAATCAATCTCCCGCACTGGGGGTATACCAGGTAACTCCGCTGGAAACACATCCAGAAACTCAGACACAACCTCAATACTACTAAGATCTGGCACTGCAGCTGTAGTGTCCACAACATAGGCTAAGTAAGCAACACAACCCTTCTTCATCAACCGATCCGCCCTCATCGCGGAAATCAAACACGGTAGGGAAGTGTTCTTCTCGCCATGAAACAGTATCTCAGGCAACCCAGGTCGTCGAAACGCGACCTCCTTCCTGTGGCAATCAAACATGGCCCAGTGCGACTCCAAAAAGTCCATACCCAATATCAAATCAAAATTCACAATATCAAGCAATAACAGATCAGCGGCTAAACCATGGCCATCAACAAACACCTCACAATCTCGGTAAACCCAGCTGATGCTCACAACCTCACCTGACGGATACAACACTCTCCACAACCCCGGAAGTGGAGATGCAGGTACCGTAGCCAATGATGACAGTCTAAATGATATGAATGAATGTGTGGCGCCTGGATCTAGCAATGCAACTACAGGAATACCAAAAACATGTAACGTACCAATAACAACCTCCGGTGATGCTCTGCCCTCACGTAGAGTCATAGCATGAACTCTCGCCTGTCCGGCTGGTCGTCCTCGTTGGGGCTGTCCCTGCTGTCTACCCTGACCTGCAGTCTATGCTGGTCGAGCTCCCGAAGTGGCACCTCGCTCAACTCCGGAACTCTGGGCCGCCTGTCCACCAGTACCATACGACTGAGGACACTCCCTCGAATAATGACCCACCTGGCCACAGCTATAGCAAATGACTGTACTCCGCTGACATACACCAGAGTGATACTTGTTGCAGAAGCTACACAATGGATGATCTCTCGGAACAGGAAATGTACCACCAGTACGCCGAGGATAACTAGAACCGCTGGAACTCCCACTAGCCTGTGGTCGCTGCGGTCGATCTCTCCTCCCTCTCTGTCTCCACCTAGGTACACTAGCTAGTGGTCGATAAGATCCACCGCCTGAAGATGAAGCTGAACCGGAAGTATCAGAACTCAGCCTCTTTGAAGGCCCCTGACTCGGTCCACCTTCCTCGAATCGTCTCGGCTGGTATCTCTGCTGTCACTCCTGCTCAATGTCCTCGCCTCGGAGAGCTACACTGACAAACTCATCAAAGTTGTTCCTCGGCATCATAGTCAACGTCGCCTTAATGTTCAGATTCAATCCCAGCTCAAACCTGCGACACTTGGCTTCCTCTGTAGCCACAATATCCCGCGCAAAACGAGACAAACGAGTAAACCGATCCCGATACTCAAGTACAGACAAACTGCCCTGCCTCAAGTTCGTGAACTCCTCGTATTTGCGCTGCTGGGTAGCCTGATTAAAATACCTCCGCATAAACAGATCACGAAACAATGTCCACGGAGTATCCACAGGAACTCTGTCAGTGCTGACCCACCAAAAGTATGCATCACCCTCTAGTAAACCAACTGTGGCTACTGACATCTGCTCAGGTGTAAACTGCAGACGCTCACAAACACGCTCAATCTGAACCAACCATGCCTCGCATATCTCTGGATCAACTGAACCCGAAAACACAGTAGCACCCGCAGTGCGAGCCTTGACCACAGGGTCAAAACGCTCTTCCAAACGCAGCACTCGCATCAGCAAGTCGCGCGTTCGGCGATCCTCATCAGGATCATCATCCCGGTCAACACGGGGACTACGTCGAGGAGGCATCCTACTGATACAAGACAAGCATTAGGCAAAAGCAGAAAGAACGTAATCATGAAACCGCAGATATTTGAGGACATACAACACCCGAAGTATTGATGAGTACCGCTGGCCAGTCGGGTCATCACTCCAGTCATGCTGTATCAACTCAAATACCTTAAGCGTCACAACTACAAGAGTCTACAGAATCTGACATCCTAATGCTCTGATACCAAGCTGAAAGGACCCAATCCCGATTCAGTTACCTAAACCGGAATCAAACCCTTTCGAAAATACGAACCAACAAAAATTTTTCAAAATTTCGGCAGAGTTTCGTTACTAGCGTGGAATTACCATAACCTGCACGCGAAAATTAACACTTCGTCCTATGCCACAAAAAGCAAATCGTGGGCACCAATCCCATCCGGATTTCTCAACATCAATATAATCAACAACAGTAAATAAACTGTACTATGTATATATGTATATCCGTGAAAATCCACACAACATGTATCAGAATGTATCAGAGCGACCTCTAAAGTAAAACATATACAATATGTACATCAGTAGGCGAAACAAGAACCTACTGGAAAAACACAGGTGACTCTGATCACTAGCCTCCAAACCGCGACGTGAAACACCAAACCTGAACTGCAAACTGAGCACGGAAACCGAAAAGCCCAGGGGAAATACAATAAACACGTTAGAGTGAGTGGACGAAAATAAATGTCTTCCACCAATTAATATATATGTTATAAAAACATATGCGAGTCAAGGTAAATAAAAACATAACATAGTACACGAGGTACAACTCATACTCCTCCAGTGTACTGAGCATGCAAGTAAAATCCCACGGGGTCACTCATGGACACACACCGTGCTAGTACAGTCCGAATCACGAGGTCCTTGGTCCCCGTAATTCGAAGCCAGAAATGGCCTCGGTTCCGGGGAAACGCCCATCACCGGTCAGGTCGGGATGACGACGTCCCTCCTGGTGGCCTACCATCGGGGATCAGCCGAGAGGCAAAGTGTATCTATACAACAACATAACCAAGACTGTACTCTGTGAAAACCAAATCATAAACAATTCAATGCAAATGCATGAAACAATATAAAAGTGTATGCATATTCGTATACGTATATCCGTATAAACATATTCGTATAATCGTAAACACATGCTTATATAATCATAATCTCGTATGAAATCTCATGCTCGTAAAACCATAATCATGCTGCATGCTCAAGTTCATAAATCACATAAAAGACTAGCAAGATTTCCGTGAAAAGAAATTGTCCACTCACAGACTCTCGATATGCGCACACGCGCTACACTCGTGGTCCGGCGGAAGATCCCTCGCCTGAAGCACGATCACGATCCAGATCTCGATCTCCTGAATACATTCACAAAACATAACTGATCAATATCGTAATCCACAACACTGTACTGATGCACGGAAACCAACCGTTCCCGGAAATACGAAATGCAGTACAAAATGTATAACGGTAATCCCGAAATCCCCACTCGAAATCTCGACTGACAATCGGCTAACCAAATCAACCCGAAAACCTCCGTACTATAACCAAGGCGTGATTACGAGAAAAATGACACTAATTACATCGAAATCTGAAAAGTTGACTTTTTCCTCCGCCGTTGACCGCCGCCGCCGGCGGCGGCGCGCCGTCAACGGAGGAATCCCACGGCGGGAAGTTCCAGATCAGATCAGCTCAACCATACGAACATCTTTTCCTTCTACCACGCGAGCCAATTCCAAGCAGAACTACCACAATTTCACGAAACCAAATCGGGATACGCAAATCGGATCCCAAATCGGGTCCATCCCAAATCACCATCTCCGATCAAATTAAACACACCTTGAGGTTCAGAGGAGCAAGGGGAGTCTTTTCCCCCCAGCCACCACCTCCAAACCTCGCCAGAAACGGCCAACCGCCACCGGCGATTCCATCCCGATCGGCTTAGCTCGGGTTGCCCCAAAACCTCATCAAATCTCATCAAAACGTATACCAACGTACTCGAAATCACATAGAGGTTCTAACCATACCTTCCTCGAAGTCCAAGATGACCGGAATCCGGTCGCCGGAAACTGACTTCCCAAAATAGCAACTTTCCTATTCGGTCCGATGGTTCACTTTCCAAATATGGAAAGTCAACAAATTTTCAAGTTTGGTCAACGCCCAAAATGAAGTTTTTCGACTAACTCTCGGCTATTTCGATATTTATACTCGAGCCTCGGGTTGATCGACGGTCCAAAATGAAAATACGAAATGATTCGGATAAGCTCGAAACAATCGGATAAACTCGTCGGAACCCGAAACTTCAAATAATCATAAAATATTCCTCGGTTATCGGAAAAATCTTCTGGAACCACCCACGAACTCGAAATCACGTACTCTACACTTTCCGTGAAGACACTCAACTCAAATTCTCGACCGAAAACAAAGTCGCGAATCGAATCGGCAAACCACATAATATCGCAAAACTGCGACTAAAACCAAACCTCGAGAATCGTGCCAAGCACACATCTGATTCTGGTTCGGGTCGTCACAGACAGATCAAACATCAGCTCACATATGTGGCAATCTCCCGCTTCATGTTGCGCCACCAGTAATACCCTCGAAGTGTACGAAACATTTTCGTACCACCGGTAATACGCATCACATACGCCGAACAATGGGCCTCATCCATAATCTCCTTCTTCAGACTCTCGTCTCGGGGTACGCACAACCTGCCTCTGAACAACAACGTACCGTCGTCACTCAATCAGAACTCTGTAGGCACACCATTCCGTATCATGGTCTTCTTGCCAAGAATCTAAATCCTGAGCCTCCTGCACCTGATCAACCAACACGGGTCAAACCTGGAAACTGGCTAACAAGGCTCCCTCATCATCCCACTCAAACTCGGCTCCCATAGCCCGAAGCTTGGCTAACATAGACACTCTAGCCACACACACATGAAACAACGAAGCTCCGGATTTCCGGCTAAGTGCATCAGCCACAACATTGGCCTTCCCCGGATGGTACTCGAAAGTGTAGTTGTAGTCGTTGATCAACTCCATCCACCGGCGTTGCCTCACGTTCAAGTCTGGCTGCGTCCGCAAGTAAGTGAGACTCTTGTGGTCAGTGTAGATCTTACACTGGGCTCCGTACAAGTAATGTCTCCAACTTTTCAATGCTAGCACAATAGCGGCAAACTCTAAATCATGGGTCGGATAGTTGACTTCATGTGGTTTTAACTGCCTGGACCCATAGGCTACAACTCTGCCATGCTGCATCAGCACACAACCCAGTCCCAACTTCGACGCATCACTATAAACCACGAACTCACCGCTATCGTCTGGTAATGTCAGAACCGGTGCACTAGTCAACTTCTCCTTCATGAGTAAATAACTCTCCTCACATGCATCGGACCACTCAAACTTGACGCTAGGGCTGTTAATCGGTACAAACGATTCGGTTATTAGGCCGAACCGAAAACCGAATCGTATTTTTTAATCGGTTCGGTTCGATTCGGTTTTCTTAATTTTTTTACAAAAAACCGAATGGTTCGGTTCGGTTTTTTTTTCCGATTTTTTCGGTTTTTTTTTCGGTTTTTTTTTTAAATAAAAAAAAACTTTCTAAAAAAAAATACTATTTCTTTCTTTTTGTTTCGAAAATTCGAAGATCTTCATTAGCTATTTTTTTCAATAACTTTGTGAAAGTGTAAAACATAATTTATGTCAAATCAAATCAAATCAAATCAAACTACAACAAATATAATTAGTCACAAATCATACATTCAAAGTTTCAAACCATAGAAAATAGCCAAATGTTTACCGAAAGTTTACATCACAAATTCAAAGTTTCAAACATCAACAAACATAAACCAAAGTCCACACTCCACACTCCATAATCCAAGTTTAAAACAATCTACAGTCCATCCAAATAAAAATACAATACAAATATCACATAAAAACACTCAATTGAATCCATTCTCAAACTATACTCAACTTGTCTACCATTAGCATTCATTTTCTTAAACCTACAAGAACCCCAATAATCATTGTTAAGTATCAAACTATGGCACATACCAAATACTATTTTCATATGGGACAAAGAGAGATATTCAACAACATACCCAACAACATCAAACTTGATTGACACTTGTAAAACGACGTCGTTTTATTCATTTCGATTCAAACGATTCGGTTCGGTTTTTTCGGTTTTTTTGGAGACGAAAACCGAAACCGAACCGAATTTTTCGGTTCGATTCGGTTTTTTTGTTTTTCGGTTCGGTATTTATTCGATTTCGGTTTTTTCGGTTACGGTTCGATTTCGGTTCGATTTTTTTTTCGGTTTTCGATTCGGTATTAACAACCCTACTTGACGCCTTTCTTCGTCAACCTGGTAAGTGGAGTAGCAATCCGAGAAAAATCCTGTACAAACCGTCGGTAGTAGCCTGCCAAACCCAAGAAACTCCGGATCTCCGGTATAGTGGTAGGTCTACTCCAATTCAGCACAGCCTCGATCTTGTCAGGATCTACACTGACTACCTCAGCCGATATCACGTGGCCCAGAAACCTCACATTGTCCAGCCAAAACTCGCACTTGCTGAACTTCGCAAACAACTGATGGTCCCGCAAAGTCCGCAACACCGCTCGCAAATGCTTTTTATGCTGGCCAACACTCCTGGAATAGATCAAAATATCATCGATGAACACAATCACGAACTTGTTCAGAAACCGTCTAAACACCCAGTTCATCAAGTCCATAAAAGCTGTGGGGGCGTTGGTTAATCCGAACGGCATAACCAAAAACTCGTAGTGTCCATACCGCGATCTGAAAGCTGTCCTGGCTACGTCAGACTCTCGGATCCTCAACTGGTGATATCCAGATCGAAGTTCAATCTTCGAAAAGACTGAAGCTCCCTTGAGCTGATCGAACAAATCATCAATCCGCGGCAACGGATACTTGTTCTTCACTGTAACCTAATTCAGCTTCCAGTAGTCGATGCACAACCGCATAGATCCATCTTTCTTCCATACAAACAAAACCGGGGCACCACATGGCGAAACACTGGGTTAAATGAAACCTTTCTCCAGCAACTCCTGGAGCTGAACCTGTAACTCTTTCACCTCCGCTAGCGCCATACGATACGGTGCCTGTGAAATGGGTCCTGTACCCGGTAACAGCTCAATAGTGAAATCAATCTCTCGAACTGGAGGTATGCCCGGTAACTCCTCTGGAAATACATCCGAAAACTCAGAAATAACCTCAATAGCACCAGGGTCCGGCACAGCCGCCGTAGTGTCAACCACATGAGCTAAATAAGCAACACACCCCTTTTTCATCAACCGATCCGCCTTCATCGCGGAAATCAAACATGGTAATGAAGTGTTATTCTCGCAGCGAAACAATATCTCGGGAAAGCTTGGTCGTCGAAATGCAACCTCCTTCTTGTGACAGTCAAACATGGCCCAATGCGTCTCCAAGAATCCATACCCAAGATCAAATCAAAATCAATGATATCAAGCAACAACAAATCTGTGGCTAAGCCATGGCCTCCAATAAAAATCTCACAGTCTCGATACACCCAGCCAATACTCACAATCTCACCGGACAGATACAACACTCTCCACAACCCCGGAAGTGGAGACGCAGGTACCGTAGCTAATGATGATAATCTATATGACATGAATAAATGCGTGGCACCTGGATCTAACAATGTAAGTACTGGAATACCAAAGATATGCAACGTACCAATAACGACCTCTAGTGAAGCTCTGCCCTCTCACAGAGTCATGGCATGAACCCTCGCCTGTTCGGCTGGTCGTCCACGCTGAGGCTGTCCCTGCTGTCCTCCCTGGCCTGCAAACTGTACTGGTCGAGCTCCCGAAGTGGCACCTCGCTCTCCTCCGGAACTCTGGGCCGCCTGTCCACCAATAGGCTGAAGACAGTCCCTTGCAAAGTGACCCTCCTGACCACAACGATAACAAAGGGTAGGGACTCGCTGACAAGGACCATAGTGATGCCTGTTGCAGAAGTTGCAAAGTGGATACTCCCTCGGTACGAGAAACATGCCTCTGGTACGCCGAGGATAACTAGAACCGCTAGAACCCCACTAGACTATGGTCTCTGCGGTCGATCTCTCCTCCATCTCTGCCTCTGTCTCGATGCACTAGCTGATGGTTGATATGGTCCACTGCCCGAGGATGATGCCGAACAGGAAGTATCAGAACTCTGCCTCTTTGAAGGCCCTTGACTCGGTCCGCCCTCCTCAAACCGTCTAGACCGGTACCTCATCTGCCTCTCCTTCTGGATATCCTCACCTCGAAGTGGTGCACTGACAAACTCATCGAAGTTGTTCCAAGGCATCGTAGTCAGAGTTCCCTTGATGTTCAAGTTCAAACCCAGCTCAAATCTGTGGCACTTGGCTTCCTCAGTAGCCACCATGTCACTTGCAAAGCGAGATAAGCTGGTGAACCTGTCCCGGTACTCAAGCACAGACAAACTGCCCTGCCTCAAGTTCGTGAACTCCTCATACTTACGCTGCTGGGTAGCCTGGTTGAAGTATCTCCGCATAAACAAATCTCGGAACAAAGTCCACGGAGTATCAACTGGAACTCTATCGGTGCTAACCCACCAGATGTATGCATCTGACTCAAGTAACCCAACTGCTGCCACTGTCATCTGCTCAGGGGTAAAGCGCAGACGCTCACATACACGTTCAACCTGAACCAACCATGCCTCACATATCTCTGGATCAGCTGAACCCGAAAAGACAGTCGCACCAGCAGTACGAGCTTTTACCACTGGGTCAAAACGCTCCTCCAAACGCAACACTCGCATCAGCAAGTCGTGCGTCTGGCGATCCATATCAGGATCCTCTTCCCGATCAACAAGGGGACCACGTCGAGGAGGCATCCTACTGATACAAGATAAGCATTAGGTACAAGCAGAAGGAACGTAATCATGAGACCTCAGATATTTGAGAACACACAACACCCGAAGTATTGATGAGTACCGCTGGCCAATCAGGTCATCACTCCAGTCATGCTGTACAAACTCAAATACCCTAAGCGTCACAACTACAAGAGTCTACAGAATCTGACAACCTAATGCTCTGATACCAAGCTGAAAGGACCCAATCCTGATTTAGTTTCCTAAACCGGAATCAAACCCCTTCTGAAAACGTGAACCAACAAAAACCGTAAACATTTGGGCAGAGTAACGCTACTAATGCGGAATTGCATTTACCTGCACCCGAAAAATAACACTTCATCCTATGCCACAAAAGCCAAACCGTGGGCACCAATCCCATCCGGATTTCTCAATATCATAACAATAGCTATAAACAGTAAACATAACTGCAATATATAGTATATCCGGGAAAAACCGTATAAAACATGTATCAGAACGTATCAGAGCGAACTCTAGTGTATATATATACAGAATATACAACAGTAGGCGAAACAAGGAACCTACTGGAAAACGCAGGTAGCTCGAACAACTAGCCTCCAACCGCAACGTGAGACACCAGAAACCGAACTGCAAACTCGGCACAGAAACCGAAAAGCCCAGGGGAAAGACATAAAAACCGTTAGAGTGAGTGGACGAAAATAAATGTCTTACACCAAATAATATATGTTATAATAACATATGCGAGTCAAAAATGAATCAACATTAAATAGTACACGAGGTGAACTCAAACTCCTCTAGCGTACAGAGCATGCATAGAAAAATCTCACGGGGTCGCTCGTGGACACATCCGTGCTAGTACAGTCCAAATCACGGGATCCCAGACCCACACGTGATTCTAGCCAGAAAGGCCTCAGGTCAGGGTATCTGTTCCCACCCGGAAATACATCGGCACAAGGAACAGAAATCTGTAACCACTCGGAAATACATCGGCACAAGGTACAGTTCCCCCCTGGTAGACATCCTCGGGGATCAACCAGGATGCAAGTGTATCGATACAACCACATATACTAAGACTGTACTCTTTGTAAATCAAATCATAAATAGTTTCATGCATACGTATAAAGCATAATGTAAATGCATAATCGTAAAGCACATGCTCGTATAAGTCATAATCACAATCGTATGCTCATGCTCGTAAAATGTAGTATAAAGACTCGCGAATATCAGTGAAAAGAAATTGTCCACTCACAGACGAGCAAAGCGCCCACTCGCACTAATCACGTGGTCCGGCAGAAGATCCCTCGCCTGAAGCACGATCTTGATCCCCTGAATAATCACAAAACATATCTGATCAAAATCATAATTCTCTACACTATACCACACCACGGAAACCAACCGTTCCCAGAAACATATAATACTGTGCAAAATAATCGACGAAATTCCCGAATTCTCCACTCAAAATCCTCGACTGAAAATCCGATACCCAAATCAACTCGAAAACCTTAAGGAGACGATCAGGGCGCGATTACGAGAAAAACGACATTAAAATCATCAAATTCCAAAAAGTCAACGGGTCGCCGGAGCTCCGGCGTTGACCGCAGCCGCCAGCGGCGGCGCGCCGTCAACCGGAGAGTTTTCCCGGCGACCGAGCTCACCAAAGCTTCATCTCAACGAGTAGAACACATTTCTCTTCTATGGCAAGGATCAATTCCGGCGGGATTGGCTGGAAATCAGCTCGAAAGCCACGGTTTCCCTCCACCTCCGGCGAACCTGTCCACCGCCGTTCCTCCGCCTACGGCGCACGGCAGCCCTCGAGGCTTGTCCCAAAAGGACCACCGTGGCCCCACGAGTAGAATCCTTCAACTCTTCGGCCACCACCGTGGCCGGAGCACCTCTGTCACCGAAACCCAAAATCGGCCGGAAAACACCCAATTTCAAACCGTGATTTCTCCCTCAATTCTCAACCAAATCAAGAAATTTCAAGTTCTAAACAGTTGCAAATGAAGAGAGGAATCGATTCATACCCAAATCGAAGCCGGAGATGGCCGGAAACAAAAGGTAGCCGGCGAGTCAAACGGTGGCCGGTTTCTCCTCCTCGGTCAACGCGGTCAACGCTCCCAATAGTGGTCAACGCCAGTCAAACTTCCAAACAGTGCATTTTCGACAATTTTCGACTATTTCCGATATTTATACTCGCACCTCGGGACGATCGACGGACCGAAACGGATAACCATAACAATTCGGATAAACACGATACGAACGGATAAACTCGTCGATATTCCGAAACTTCAAATAATCATATTATATTCCTTGGTCATCGGAAAAATCATCCGGAACCGCCCACTAGCTCGAAATCACGTGTACTACAACTCTCGAGAAGAGACTCAACTCAAATTCTCGGCCGCTAATCAAGTCGTAAACAAAACCGGCAAACCACACAATTATCGATAAACCGTGATTACGCACTATCTCGTGATTATGCTGATTACTCTACTGATTCTGGTTCGGGTCGTCACAATAAGTCCAGCGCCCAGTAAAAGCTCAATGGAGTAGTCGGTCTCCCGAACTGGAGGAATACCCGGTAACTTCTCCGAAACACACCTGGAAACTTGGGAACCACCTCAATGTCGCCAATGTCGGGCACAGCAACCGTAGTATCCACAACATGAGCTAAGCAAACAACACAACCCGTTTCCACCATCCGCTCGACCATCACCACTGAAATCACACATGGTAATAAAATATTCTTCTCACCGCGAAATAATATCTCAGGGTATCCGGGTCGTCGAAACGCAACCTCCTTCTCGTGACACTCGAACATAGCCCAATGTGTCGCCAAGAAGTCCATACCCAGCATCACATCAAAATCGACGATATCCAGCAATAATGAATCCGCGGCTAACCATAACCTCCAACAAAGATCCCGCAACCTCTGGATGGAAGCAACACTCTCCAAAACCTCGGAAGTGGAGATGCAGGTACAATAGCCATGGATATCAAGCGACGGTAACCTCAAAGATACTCTGTCCTCATACAAGATTGTGGCACGAACTCCAGCATGCCCAACGAACCGTCCACATCGATTGCGACTTGCTGAATGACTCGTCTAGAAGTCTGCATTAGTCAAACTCCAGAAATGACATCTTGACCACCTCGTAACCTCCGAGCTGTCGAACCACTAAAATAGCTGGCTGAGTATGCTCCCTCGCCACGTGACCCTCCTGGCCACCACAATAGCAACTGAAAGTGCTCCTCGAACACAAATCACAGCGACGCCTGCTGTGTGGAAGGATCACCAACGATCACCCAAACTCATGCCACATGAACAAGTCCGCTACTATGTGGTCTCCACCATCACCAAACGGATCCTCTGCTTTGATCTGATGACCCCCAACATAATCGAAAAAACCACAGCCTGATGAAGATACTGATCCCAAGGTGCCTGAACTCAACCTCAACAAATATCTCGACTAAGTCCACTTTCCTCAAACCAACACGTCGGAAACCGCGTATACCTTTCCTTCTCAATATCCTCGTCTCTGAGTGCAGCAAACCAAACTCATAATGGTTGTCTAGAGGCATAACAGTCAAAATCTCTCTGATACTCAGGTTCAAACTCATCTCAAACCTCGTGCATTGCTTCCACTGAAGCCACAAAACACGTGCAAACGGAAACAAACATATGAACGACACATCTCTGCCTCAGGTGGGTAAACACTCCATATTTCCATTGTTAGGTAGCCTGATTGAACCATTACCATATAAACAACACCCCGAATGTAGGTCATGGAGTCGCAACAGGAACTCACACAATACCAACCCACCAAATGCAACGATCTGACTCAGGCAAAACATCAACTGCCAAGATTCTCTGCTCAAAAGCAACATGTAGGCGCCCAAATACGCACAACCGGGCAATCCATGCCACACATATCTCTGAATTCAAATTGCTCATCCAAATCCACAACTCATTGTCAAGTCGCACATCGACTGATCCTCAATAGGATCCACAACCGTACCGACACGGAAAGCACGTTAAGGAGGCATCCTAATAAATAAAACATCGTTCGCAACAAGAAGAACGTAATCATAGAACTACAAATATTTGAAAGCATACAACACCCGGAGTATTGATGAGTATCCGCCGGCCGGTTGGGTCATCAGTCCAGACATGTTGTACATTCTCAAATATCCTTAGTAAACACGACTACAGAAGTCTACAGAACCTAAAACCTAATGCTCTGATACCAAGCTAAAAGGACCCAAACCCGATTTAGTTTCCTAAACCGGAATCAAACCCCTTCCGAAAACACGAACAAACAAAAACTATAAAAATTTCGGCAGCGTAACGCTACTAGCGCGGAATTGCCATAACCTGCACCCGGAAAATACACTTCATCCTATGCCACAAAAATCAAACCGTGGGCACCAATCCCATCCGGATTTCTCAATATAATAACAATAATGTAAAGTAATCAATATAACTATACTTTACAGAAATCCGAGGAAAATCGTATGAAAATATATCATCAGAATATTCAGAGCGACCTCTAGTATATAATTATATAAATATATCACAGCAGGCAGAACAAGAAACCTACTGGAAGAAATAAGGTAGCTCGAACACTATGCCTCCGACTACGACGTGCGACACCAGAATCCGAACTGCAAATTAGGCACGGAAACCGAAAAGCCCAGGGGAAAGACATGAAAACCGTTAGAGTGAGTAATTTATGTTATTAAAACATATGCGAGTCTAAATGCATAAAAATGAAATGGTACACGAGGGAGACTCTAACTCCTCACGCGTACAGAGCATGCATCATAAATACCGCGGGGTCACTCATGGATTCCCTCGCGCTAGTCTAGTCTGAATCACGAGATCCCAGACCCACACGTGATTCCAAGCCAGAAAGGCCTCGGGTCAGGATATATGTTCCCCCCCCCGGAGCGTACTCGGGGATCAGCCGAGAAGCCATGTGTATCGATACAACCCTGTTTACTGAGACTGTACTCTGTAAACCAAATCACAAATACTTTCCATGCACATGCATAAAACATAATGTAAATGTATGTATGTTCATAGATGCATATTCGTAAATGCATAATCATAAAACACATGCTCAAGCTTGTAAAACGTATATAAAAGACTCGCGGTCAATCAGTGAAAAGAAATGTCCACTTCACAGGTGAGCGTAACGCAATTCGCATTAATCTCGTGATCCGGCGGAAAATCCCTCGCCAACGAATGATCACGAACTCCTGGATAACCATAAAATCCATTGCTCAAATTCATAACTCGAAACCTCAAATCATATCACGAGAAACAACCGTTCCCGGAAACGTATAATTCAATAACGACGAAATCATGAAAATCCGATGATCACACCACAAAACTTCGCTATAATTTCTGATGCTCAATTCGAAAAACAAACCTCGCCACTGCGATTCGGGCGCGATTCCGAGTGAAACGACATATAACTCGTCGAAAAACACGTCGGGCAAAAAGTCACCGCCGCGGACTGCGGCGGCGCCGCCGTCGCCGCTGCCGCCGGCCGCCGGAAAATCCAACCTGCCTAGAAAACTTCATCCTACACATGGTTTTGAAGATCTCGACGATTCCAACAACTTTCCAGTTATAAGTTAAGGCCAATTTTGACCGGAAAACCTCCAAAAATCAACTCAAAGTTTCAAACCCTTACCGGAATTTCAAATCGGACGATCTCCCTCCTCTGGCCCCGGCAACCCTCAAGACCACTTGGAATAGCTTCCTTAGCTCGAGGCTAACAAAAGCCCTCAAAGCTCCACCATCAACTTGGCCGGAAAAGCCACCTCCGATTACCCCAAAGTTTCGCCGGAAAACCGTGATCTTCACCGAGCCATATCTTCCTCTTCCGGCCACCTCACAAAATGATTCAACTACCAAAACGAAGAGGAGCATGAGCCCAATAATTTTCGTGAAGGGACTCCGGCCAATCGTGGCCGGAAAACGGTTCAAAAATCAAGAAACTCGATCGGTGGCAATGGGCAAAACGGGTCGCCTCCTTGACCCGTGGTCAACGCGGGTCAAGGCCCAGTTTCCCAATATGGAAGGTTTCCAATTTCGGCATGTATTTTCCCGTATTTATACCGTACGCGTATCGAACCCCAATCGGATAAATACGACAATATTCGACGGACGAAAATATTCACAACTTATTCGTCGTAACTCGGAAAAATTCTCCGAAAGTTCCCACGTGCTCGAAACTAAATTCTCTACAACTTCCGCAAAGGATCCCAAATCAAATTCTCACCCGATAATTTAGTCGCTAACGAAGCCGCCATATTAACAGATTACGTCGAAATCACGACTATTCGAGAAACTCTCAAATCAAGTCGATAATCATTACATTTACGGTTCGGGTCGATCAACGGTCCAAAACGGATCACGGTCACAATTCGGATGGACTCAAACACGAACAGATAAACTCGACAATATTCCGAAATTTCAAATATTCATATTATATTCCTCGGTCGTCCAAATAATAATCTGGAACCGCCCACGAAGTCGAAATCACGCGTACCACAACTCTCGAGAAGAGACTCCACTCAAATTCTCGGTCAATAATTAAGTCGTGATCAAAGCCAGCGATTCAATCAATTATCGAAAATCTGCGATTATGCGCTAACTCGCGAATTAAGCTGATTATACTACTGATTCTGTTCTGAGTCGTCACATGTGACCCTTATAGCACTACCAGAATTTCGCACTTAGGCGTTGAAACTTTAAATGTTTCGTCACCTAAGTAAACGTTAAACGACAAAAAAATAATTTGTTGCCTAAGAAAACCTTTCGTCGTCTAGGTCGGACTTAGGCGATGAAACAAAATTTCGTCATCTAAGAAAACACTGGGGTGAAAAAATATATGTTCATCGCAAATTTCGTCGCCTAAGTGAAGAATAAGGCAATGAAGACAATGTTTCGTCGTCTAAGTACAACATCTAAGATGAGGAAACTATAATTCATCGTCTAAGGATGATATCTTAGACGATAAAAAATGTTTTCACGATCCAGAAGTGCAACTTAGATGACAAATTATATTTTTGTCATCTTAGATGATGAATTAGACAACGAAACACTATTTTCGTCGCCTAAGTCGTCACTTATGAGACGAAGTGTTTTTCTTCGTCTAAGTTTGTATATAGACGATGAAATGTTTCACTTAGACGCCAAAATATTTTGTCATCTAATTGAAACTCAATTATTTAGATCAGATTCCATGTCCAGATCGCCCGAGTCTTCTCTCTCTCTCTCTCTCTCTCTCTCTCTCTCTCATCTCTCAACACCACATCATCTCTCAAAACCTCTTAACACCACCTCCAGCCACAATTTCGATTTATATACGGTTTTTCCACGTGGTTCTAGTTTACTCACTTCTCTTCTTATCGGTAAAAGTATTAACTCGTTTCTCTCTGTTAATTTTTTTGAATTTAATTACATACGTAACGTACGGTGATGGAGTTATTTAAGGTGAAATACTCCGGCGAATCATTTCCGCAACCTTGTTTGCATATATTTAACATTAGTTGTTAGGTAAATTGCACGCATGTGTTGATTAATTATATATATATAATTAAATGTTAGATTAATTAGTTGATAATTATATATTAATATGTGGATTTAAATATGTAAAATATATATTATTGTGTTATATAATTTAATTATCTATGATGAATATTAAATTAATGTAAGTTAAGAATGAGAATATGATTCCTTCTGTAATTAGCTGGAATATTGTTAGAATGACAAGTTTTTGCTAACAAATTATGGCTTATTTAATAAATTTATGTTTCCCTTAACTTACGCAGAACTATGGACAAGAGTTTGACATATTTGAAAAATAAAAGTGATGAGAGGGACATGGACGAAATCAGTTAGTTTATGATGTTTGCGATGCAACATGGTCAAGGAAAGAAGCGTTATTGGTGTTTGTGCAGAAAATATCTTAACAATCAGTATCTGGAGGTTTATGTTATGTCTCAACACTTGTATGACCACGGTATGATGTGTTACACTCTATGGAGTGAGCAAGATGAAGTAGTAGACTATAGCTCATAACCAACTTTAGCTCAGGGTACAGTTACCAGGGTGCCTCATCCAGCAGTACTTGCGCCCCTTCTTGGAACCCCACTATGGATTTGGTGCATGATGCGTTTCCGGCATTCATTCATATTAGACACCAATACGAAGATGGAGGTTATGATAATCCTCATTATGACACTGTCCCTGCAGCCTTACCGAACACTGACACTACTGAGATGGATAAGTACAACATCATGCTACTTCAAGCCCAGACCCCGGTGTACAATGGATGTGCACATAATGTCTTGCATGCCATAATGACTGAAATGGAGCACAAAATGAAGCAAAAAATCTCGGATGCTAGTTTTGACGAAATCAAGACACACATGTGATTTGCTTCCTAACTATCATAAGCTTCTAGATTCCCATTACAAGGTAAATAATATCTTGAGAAAACTCCATCTAAAGTACAAAAAGATCTACACGTGCAAAAATGATTGTGTGATGCTTAACAGAGAGTATGCACATTTGAACTACTGTCTTGTATGCAACAAGTCCAAATATTGGCACCCTAATAAGAGGACTTCGAAGAAGCAAATTCCTGTGAAGGTGCTTCGCTAATTTTTGTTGATTCCTAGACTGTATTGTTTATACATGTCTTTATACACAGCAC
Organism: Geum urbanum; assembly: GCA_946800695.1. Taxonomy (NCBI): domain Eukaryota; kingdom Viridiplantae; phylum Streptophyta; class Magnoliopsida; order Rosales; family Rosaceae; genus Geum; species Geum urbanum. Next base: position 37,794,399 of record OX326997.1, on the reverse strand, counting down.
ATGCGATGAGATGGTACGCGAAACAGAGAATAGATAACTATGTGCTCAGACACGTGGAAAATGGGGCGGCTTTTAAAGATTTTGACAGGGAATTTTCAGACTTTGCAGAAGAGGTTCGAAATGTTAGACTCAGAGATTCTACAAATGGATTCAATCCTTGTGGTAATAATAGTGTCGTCGTCAGTACTTTGCCAGTTATTCTCATATCGTACAACCTGCCTACATGAATGTGTATGAACAAGAAATTTAATATCCTTATGCTGCTAATTCCAGATCCTAAATCTCCTAGAAAGTGTTTAGATATATACCTCACACTATTGATTGACGAGTTGAGAGTGTTGTGGGAAAATGGAGTCCTACCTTATGACAACTTCATTGACACAATATTAATGATAAGAGCAATAGTAATGTGGACCATCAACGATTTTTCTGCGTATGGAATGTTGGCATCTAGAACTACCAAAGGATATAATGCTTGTCCTGTCTCCGTGGACGACGTCAACAGTAGTTGGCACGCGAGGAAGGTGTGCTACATGGGTCACCGTAGATGGCTTCCTCATGATTAGTAGTGGCAACATGATAAGCATAATTTCAATGGGACAATAGAGAATACTCTTAAACCTTGACAGTGGTCTGGCGAAGAGATTTTTGAGAGGTTAAACAATTCCAATTTCGGTGTGTTGACCAATGATGATGATGTGAAGAAACATAATTCACACCCTCGAAACGATCTTAGCTATTGGCACCACATGAGTATTTTCTTTGAACTGCCTTATTGTTCAAAGTTGCAACTCAAGAACAACTTAGATGTCATGCATATAGAAACAAATGTGTGCGACAGTGTGGTGAGAATAATTCTCTGTATTAAGTTGAACACTAAGGATACTCCCAAAGAGCGAAAAGATTTGGAATCTATAAATTTACGCCAATGCTTGTGGTTAAAGAGGGATAAAAGATGAGTGTACAACAAGATGCCACATGCACCTTACACAGTGAAGCCGACACTGAGGGATACTGTATTTAGTGTTTGTTATCTATCTAATTATGCAACGAATATATATGGATGTGTCAAAGTTGGGAAACACAAGTTCATTGGTCTAAGCACCCATAATTTTCACGTTATGCGACAACGTCTTATTCTAGTGGTAATTTGACCTTATTTGCCTAAAGAGATCGTCGAAACAATAGTTGAATTGCGCATAATGTGGCAAAGCTTATGCGCCAGAGAGTTGAAGAAGTTGAATGTGGTCGAACTACATCACGAAATTGTGCTCATCCTTTGCAAATTAGAGAAGATATTCTCCCCTGCTTTCTTTGACATCATGATTCACCTCATGGCCCACCTTCCTGAACAAGTGCCCGAACAAGTGCTGCTTTCTGGTCTGGTCCGCTATACTTGGATGTATCCTCAAGAAAGGTACAGTATTTCATGTAACTAAATTTGTTAAACACGTTTTCCATCATTTATATATCTCTTTTTCCTACAGTAATGTGAAATAAATTTTTCTATTTTGTAGATAACTCGAACAGTATAAAGGATTCGTAAAAAATAAATTTGCTCCAGATGGCTCCATAGCCGAAACATACCTAATGCATGAGTGTGTAACATACTGTAGCAAGTACCTCAAACATATGGTCCACACCACATCCAATAGACATGTTAGCTACAATTTTTTAGTCGTCGGAGATGTTTAGAGAAGTATTAAATGAAACATTAACTCGGGCAAAACTTAATAAAGCCCATTGGGTAGTGTTGCAAGACTGTGACCAGGTCAAGGAGTTCATGAAAGTTTACAGGGAGAAAATTCAAACACACAAACCGGATAAGAGCCATAACTAAGTTGAAAAAGTTGTTAAGAAGAGGTTCCCTGATTATTTCCTCCAATGGGTATGTTTAAACTATATAGGTTTTGTGCTTCCTTTATTTAATGTTAAGAAATCCATATAGGAATAGGGTTTAGGTAAAGTAATTTTTTATTTTGGTGTTTAATGGATTCATAGTGTTTTTCCTAAAATTTTGCATGCAGGTTTTATATATGGTTCCTTTAGTTTTAGGGGAAACTATGTCAAATTTTTGGTAGAAATTAATTAAATTGACATTCATATATCTTGTTCACTATTTTGCAGATGGAGTATCTACACAAATCCTCTAACTACGAGCGGTCATGGTCATGGGAAAGGCACATGTTGGCCTATAAGCTGGTCCAATACTATATTTACCTCGGATGTTTTGTCAACAGTGTAAAGTTTCATTCAGTTGACCGAGATGAAGAAAGAAGAATTCAAAATAGTGGGATCGCGGTCGGACAAGGCGTTGATGTATATTACGGGGTTCTTCTTAATGTCCTTCAGCTACTATATGGAAATAGTATCAATGTTTTTCTATTCAAGTGTAAGTGGTTCAAGCGTACGAAGGAAGATCTCGGTGAAAGGAGCCAACCCCGATTTAGTTTCCTAAACCGGAATCAAACCCCTTCTGAAAACACGAACTTTCAAAAACCATAGAAATTTTGGCAGAGTTTCACTATATCGCGAAGTTACCATCAACCTGCACCCGAAAACACACTTCATCCTATGCCACAAAAGCCAAACCGTGGGCACCAATCTCATCCGGATTTCTCAAAAACATAACATAATGTGATGCAATACACAAAACTGTAGCTTTACAGAAATCCGGGAAAATCATGTGAAAATATAAACACAAAAGTATTCAGAGCGACCTCTAGTATATAAATATATACAAATAGTAGGCCAAACTAGGAACCTACCATAAAAGAAATGTAGCTCGAATACTAAGCCTCCAACTACGACGTGCGACATCCGAATTCAAAACTGCAAACTGGGCAAAGAAAATGAAGAGCCCAAGGAAAGACATATAAACTGTTGGAGTGAATGGACGAAAATAAATGTCTTTCGCCGAATAATGTATGTTATAAAAACATATGCGAGTCTAAATGCATGAAAACAATATGGTACACGAGGGAGACTCTAATGAAAGAACCCAACCCCGATTTAGTTTCCTAAACCGGAATCAAACCCTTTCTAAAAACACGAAGCAACAAAAACCATAAAAATTTCGGCAGAGTAACGCTACTAACGCGGAATTGCCATTACCTGCACCCGAAAAATAACACTTCATCCTATACCACAAAAATCAAACCGTGGGTACCAATCCCATCAGGATTTCTCAATATCATAATAGTAATGTAAAGTAATAAATATAAATATACTTTACAGAAATTCGGGGAAAATCGTATGAAAAATATAACATAAAAATGCTCAGAGCGACCTCTAGTGTATAATTATATAAATATACCACAGCAGGCAGAACAAGAAACCTACTGGAAGAAACAAGGTAGCTCGAACACTATGCCTACGACTGCGACGTGTGACACCAGAATCCGAACTGCAAACTGGGCACGGAAACCAAAAAGCCTAGGGGAAAGGCAAATTAAACAATAAACTGAGTGGACGAAAATAAACATATGCCTTTCACCAATTTCATATACATTAAACAAGTATAGTGAGTTCGGAAAAACATATATGGAGGTTGCCAGGCGAATCTCTCAAGCCCGACGGTGATAGGCCAGGGGAATCTCTCAACCCTGGCAGCATAACAGGGGAATCTCTCAACCCTGCCCAGAGGAATCTCTCAACTCTGGTCTAGAGGAATCTCTCAACTCTGGCAGACTATCGGTGATCAGCCGAGTAGCCGAAGCATCGATGAAAGTAGGCCATCACCATAAAAATATAAAATAATACCTCCGAAAATAATAAATAAGCTCAACATCGTATAAAATAAATACGAAAAATCATGAAAAATCACGAACTCGCAACAATTGTGAAAATATAAAAATGTCCACTTACAGATTAGTGTAACGCGATACGCGTTAATCCCGTGATCCGGCGGAAAATCTCTCGCCAAACGAACGATCACGATCCCCTGGATAATCATAAAATCCACTGCTCAAAATCATAACTCGAAACCTCAAATCATATCACGAGAAACAACCGTTCCCGGAAATATATAATTCAATAACGAAAAAATCGTTAAAATCCGATAATCACACCACAAAACCTCGCTATAATTTCCGATGCTCAATTCGAAAAACAAACCTCACCACTGCGATTGGTGCGCGATTCCGAGCGAAACGACATATAACTCGTCAAAAAACACGTCGCCGGAAATTCAAACCTACCCAGAAAAATTCAAGCTACACATGGATTTGAAGAGCTCGACATTTTCAACAACTTTCCAGTTCAAAGTTAAGGCCAATTTTGATCGGAAAACCTCCAAAATTCAACTCAAAGTTCCAAACCCTTACCGGAATTTCAAACCGATTGATCTCTCTCCTCCGGCCTCGGCAACCTCCCAAACCACTTGCAATAGCTTCCTTTCCTCATGGCTAACAAAACCCCCTCAAAGAGGAGCCACCAAATCGGCCTGAAAAATCACCTTCGACCACCACCGAATTAGCTGGAAAATCACAAACTTCAAAACGTCATAACTTCTTCATCCAACAACCAAATTGAACGAATGACCTATCAAAAGAAAGAGGAGCTCAAGCCCAACAACTTTCATACAAACACCACGGCCAAAAGAGGCCGGAATCGAGCTCAACGAAGGCAAACAAAATTCGGCCTGGAATGGAGAATAATGGCTGGTCAACCCGAGTTGACTCGGTCAACATCCAATTCTGACTTACCCAAAAAGGAAACCCACTATTTATACTTTCCATTTTCAGTAACTTCCGTATTTATTTTACGACAAACTTGGATCGAACGTAACTTTTGCATCGTAACTCCGTTTTCAACGATTCTCGCGTCTACGAACTTATCTCGACAAATTCTTCAATTTCCACCTGAAGTCAACCAACTTCGACAAATCCGATAAAAAGTCAACGGCTCAATTCAACATAAGCTTATCTGATAAAACGATCAACGGTCTAAAATATTCACAACTTATTCCTCGTAACTAGGAATAATCCTCCGGAAGTCCCCACGAGCTCGAAATTAAATTCTCTACAACTTCCGTGAAGAATCCCAAATCAAATTCTTGCCCGATAATTTAGAAATTAACGAAGCCGCCATATTAACCAATTACGTCGAAATCGCGACTAATCGCGAAACTCACAAATCAAGTCGATAACCATTCCATTTACGGTTCGGGTAGATCGACGGTTCAAAACGATCACAATCACGATTCAGATAGACTCGAATACGAACGGATAAACTCGACGATATTCCAAAATTTCAAATATTAATTTTATATTTCCCGGTCTTCGAAATAATAATCCGGAACCGCCCACGAACTCGAAATCACGCGTACAACATCTCTCGAGAAGGGACTCAACTCAAATTCTAGGCCAATAATTAAGTCGTGATCAAGACTGGCGATTCAATCAATTATCGGAAACTGCGATTACGCGCTAACTTACGAATTCAGCCGATTACACTACTGATTCTGTTCCGGGTCGTCACAAATCTACCCGCCTTAAAAAAAATTTGACCTCGAAATTTCCAAGTCTGCTAACTGAAAAGTAAGGACACTGTCTGAAAGGACCCAACCCCGATTCAGTTACCTAAACCGGAATCGAACCCCTTATGAAAATACGAACCAACAAAAACTTTTGAAAATTTCGGCAGAGTTTCGTTACTAACGTGGAATTGCATAAACCTGCACCCTGAAAATAACACTTCGTCCTATGCCACAAAAGCCAAACCGAGGGCACCAATCCCATCCGGATTTCTCAACATCATAATATAAACAACAAACAATAAACATATTGTACTGTATATAGTATATCCTTGAAAATCCGTATAAACACGTATGAGAGTGTATCAGAGCGACCACTAGTGTAAATATATACAATATACACATCGGTAGGCGAAACAAGAACCTACTGGAAAACACAGGTAGCTCGGATCACTAGCCTCCCACCACGACGTGAAACACCAGAACCTGAACTCCAAACTGGGCACGGAAACCGAAAAGCCCAGGGGAAAGACAATAAACTCGTTAGAGTGAGTGGACGAAAATAACTGTCTTTCACCAAGTAATATATACGTATAAAATCATATGCGAGTCAAATGCATGAAAATCAAATGGTACGTGAGGAGACGCTGACTGCCACCCACGTATAGAGCATGCAACATAAATATATTGCGGAATCTCTCATGAAATACCACGCGATAGCACAGTCTGAATCACGGGATCCCAGACCCACACGTGATTCCTAGCCAGAAAGGCCTCGGGTCAGGATATCTGTCCCCCCCCCCGGATCGTACTCGGGGATCAGCCGAGAAGCCAATGTGTATCGATACCACAACATATACTGAGACTGTACTCTATGTAAACCAAATCATAAATCATTTCCATGCACATGCATAAAACATAATATGTACATATGTATATTCGTATACGTATATTCGTATATGCATAATCGTAAAACACATGTTCGTAAAATCATAATCAATCTGCATGCTCGAGTTCATAAAACGTATATAAAAGACTTGCAATCAATCCGTGAAAAGAAATGTCCACTCACAGACTCGCGTAACGCGCACTCGCACTAATCTCGTGGTCCGGCGGAAGATCCCTCGCCTAAAGTACGATCACGATCTCGATCTCCTGAATATTCATTAAACACAACTGATCAAAACATAATCCACCATACTGTACTTAACCACGGAAACCAACCGTTCCCGGAAATTTGTAATGCAATACAAAATGAATAACGGAATTCCCGAAATCTCCACTCGAAACCCTCGACTGAAAATCCATTACTCAAATCAATCCGAAAACCTCTGGATGATAATCAGGGCGTGATTACGAGAAAAACGACATTAAAATCGTCGAAATCTGAAAAAAGTCAACCCCTCACCGTTGACCGCCGCCAGCGGCGGCGGCTCTCCGTCAACGGTAGAATTTCACGGCCAAAATTTCCAGAACTCAAGATCACCACCAGCCCTACCTTTTCTCCAACTGACACAAAGCCCAATTCAACCCAGAACCTATCCAAAAACTGCCCGAAACAGATCGGAATCCAGATTCCGGCAACCCAATCGGGTTCCAGCAAAACCTCAACCAATCTCAAATCAAACCACATGGGGAGCATCCCTAGGCCAAGGGGAGGTGAACCCCTAACCTCTCCACCACCTTGGCTCGCCCGAGGACCACCCCCCGTCACCGGCGACATCCATGAACTCGGCCTAATTCGAACCCACATAAATCCTTACCAATTTCCACAAATTCACATACCATTCAACTCGAAATCGAAAGGAGAAGCGAACCTTACCCTTCACTTGACCGGAGGTGGCCAGAAAATGGTCGTCGGACGGCACGAACCAAAATGGAAACTTTCCTCTTCGTGGTCAACGGTCAACTTTCCCAATTTGGAAAGTCAAAGCTCGGTCAACGACAAACAGTGTTTTTACGACTAATTCTCGACTATTCTGATATTTATACTCGCGCCTCGGGTCGATCGACTATTCAAAATGGATAACCATCACGATTCGGATAAACACGAAACAATCGGATAAACTCGTCGAAAACTGAAACTTCAAATAATCACATTATATTCCTCGGTTATCGGAAAAATCTTCCGGAACCGCCCTCGAGCTCGAAATCACGTACTCTACACTTTCAGTGAAGACACTCAACCCAAATTCTCGACCGAAAACTTAGTCGTGAATAGAATCGGCAAACCACATATATAACGTAAAACTACGACTATGACCATTCTCGGAAATCGTGCAAAATACACAATTGATTCTGGTTCGGGTCGTCACAAATCTACGCCCCTTAAAAAAATTTCGACCTCGAAACTTACATACCTGTCAAGTGAACAGATGAGGATACTGCTCCCGCATACGCTGCTCAGTCTCCCAGGTGGCCTCCTCAATTGAGTGGTTCTGCCACAAGACCTTCACTAGCGGAATCACATGGTGCCTCAACTCCTGCTCACGACGATCGAGAATCTGCACAGGCTCCTCCACGTACGTCAAATCCTCTCTGATCGGCAACTGTTGTGCAGCTAACACATGTGAAGGATCTGAGATGTATTTCCGCAACATCGAAACGTGGAAGACATCATGAACACGAGCCATCTCTGCTGGTAACTCAAGTCTGTAAGCAATAGCTCCAACCCTCTCCGTAATCTCATATTGACCAATGTACCGTGGTCGAAGCTTGCCATGCTTCCCGAAACGCACAACTCCCATCCACGGAGATAGTTTCAGGAAGACCCAATCAACAACCTTGAACTCTAAACTCTTCCTCCTCACGTCCGCGTAACTCTTCTGCCGATCCTTGGTGATCTTCAATCGATCCCGGATAACCTGTATGTCATCCATCGTACTTTTCACCAAATCAGTACCAATAAGCCAACGCTCGCCCACCTCAATCCAACATAATGGAGTGCGACACTGCTTCCCGTACAGAGCCTCGTATGGTGCCATCTCAATACTGGCCTGATAGCTGTTGTTGTAGGCGAACTCAATCAAATGTAACTGCTGATCCTAGTTTCCGCGAAACTTCAACACACAAGATCTCAGCATATCCTCAAGAGTCTGAATGGTCCGCTCAGACTGTCCGTCAGTGTGAGGATGAAAAGTTGTACTAAATCGCAACCTCGTACCCAAAGCTCGCTGCAATGCCTGCCAAAACTCAAAAGTAAACTGACTATCTCGGTCAGAAACAATGGACACAGGCACACCATGCAAGCGAACAATCTCTGATAAGTACAACTTGGCCAATCTACCCACTGATATCTTCCCTGGAAGTGCAAGAAAGTGTGCGGATTTCGTCAGTCGATCAACAATAACCCAAATGCCAGTGTTGCCCGCCGAAGTACGCGGCAACTGATAGACGAAATCCATCGTAATGTGCTCCCACTTCCAAACCGGAATCTCAAGTGGCTGTAGTTTCCCTGCAGGTTTCTGCCTCTCCAACTTCACCTGCTGACAGATCAAACATCAACTCACGTACACGGCAATCTCCCGCTTCATGTTGCGCCACCAATAGTATGCACGAAGTGTACGAAACATCTTCGTACCTCCGGGACGCATCGCATACGCTGAGCTGTGGGCCTCATCCAGAATCTTCTTCTTCAAGCTCTCGTCTCTGGGCACACATAACCTGCCTCTGACCAACAACGTACCGTCGTGGCTCAATCGGAACTCTGTAGGCACACCATTCCGTATCATGGTCTTCTAGCCCAGCAGGTAAGAATCCGAATCCTAAGCCTCTCGTACCTGATCAACCAACACTGGTCGAACCTGAAAACTGGCCAACAAAGCTCCTTCTTCATCATACCCGAACTCAGCACCCGTAGCTCGAAGCTCGGCTAACATCGATACTCTGGCCACACACATGTGAAACAACGAGGCTCCAGACTTCCAGCTAAGTGCATCAGCCACAACGTTGGCCTTCCCTGGATAGTACTCAAACGTGCAATCGTAATCGTTGATCAACTCCATCCATCGGCGCTGCCACATGTTCAGATCCGGCTGCGTCCGCAAGTAGGTGAGACTCTTGTGATCAGTGTAAATCTTACACTGAGCACCATACAAATAATGTCTCCAACTCTTCAACGCTAACACGATAGCGGCTAACTCCAAATAATGCGTCGGATAGTTGACCTCATGTGGTTTCAGCTGCCTGGAACCATAGGCCACAACTCTACCATGCTGCATCAACACACAGCCAAGCCCCAATTTCGACGCATCGCTATACACTACGAACTCACCACTGTCGTCTGGCAATGTCAAAACTGGTGCGGTAGTTAATCTCTCCTTTAGAAGCAAATAACTCTCCTCGCACGCATCAGACCACTCAAACTTGACGCCCTTCTTCGTCAATCTAGTCAGTGGTGTAGCAATCCGGGAGAAATCCTGTACAAACCGTCGATAATAACCTGCTAACCCCAAGAAAATCCGAATCTCCGGCACAGTAGTGGGTCTACTCCAGTTCAGCACGGCCTCGATCTTGTCAGGATCAACACTGACTCCCTCGGCCGAAATCACGTGGCCCAGAAACTTCACACTATCCAACCAGAACTCGCACTTGCTTAACTTCGCGAACAACTGATGGTCCCGCAAAGTCCGCAACACTACTCGCAAATGCTTCTTGTGCTGGCCCACACTCCTGGAATAGATCAAAATATCGTCAATGAATACAATCACGAACTTGTCCAGGAACCGTCTGAACACCTGATTCATCAAGTCCATGAAAGTTGCGGGGGCGTTGGTCAACCCAAACGGCATAACCAAAAACTCATAGTGCCCATATCGCGTCCAGAATGCCGTCCTGGCTACATCAGAGTCACGGATCCTCAACTGGTGATATCCGGATCGAAGGCCAATCTTCGAAAAGACTGATGCTCCCTTGAGCTGATCGAACAAGTCATCAATCCGCGGCAACGGACACTTGTTCCTCACTGTAACCTGATTCAACTTCCTGTAGTCGATGCACAAACGCATGGACCCATCCTTCTTCCGCACAAACAACACCGGGGCACCCCACAGAGAAAGACTCGGTCGAATGAATCCCTTCTCTTACAACTCCTAGAGCTGAATCTGCAACTCCTTCAACTCCGCCGGCGCCATCCGATACGGTGTCTGGGAAATCGGTCCTGTACCCGGCAGCAACTCAATAGTAAAATCAATCTCCCGCACAGGGGGTATACCAGGTAACTCCGCTGGAAACACATCCGGAAACTCAGACACAACCTCAATACTACCAAGATCCGGTACTGCAGCTGTAGTGTCCACAACATGGGCTAAGTAAGCGACACAACCTTTCTTCATCAACCGATCTGCCCTCATCGTGGAAATCAAACACGGTAGTGAAGTGTTTTTTTCGCCGCGAAACAGTATCTCGGGTAACCCTGGTCGTCGAAACGCGACCTCCTTCTTGTGACAATCAAACATAGCCTAATGCGTCTCCAAGAAGTCCGTACCCAAGATCAGATCAAAATCCATAATGTCAAGCAATAACAGATCTGCAGCTAATCCATGACCATCAATAAACACCTCACAATCTCTGTACACCCAACCGATGCTCACAACCTCACCTGACGGATACAACACTCTCTACAACCCCGGAAGTGGAGATGCAGGTACCGTAGCTAATGATGACAGTCTAAATGATATGAATGAATGTGTGGCACCTGGATCTAACAATGCAACTACTGGAATACCAAAGACATGTAACGTACCGATAACGACCTCTGGTGATGCTCTGCCCTCACGTAGAGTCATAGCATGAACCCTCTCCTGTCCGGCTGGTCGTCCTCGCTGGGGCTGTCCCTGCTGCCTACCCTGGCCTGCAAACTGTGCTGGTCGCGCTCCCGAAGTGGCACCTCGCTCTCCTCCGGAACTCTGAGCTGCCTGATCACCAGCACCAACCAACTGAGGATACGCCCTCGCATAGTGACCCACCTGGCCACAATGAAAAAAGTTGAGGGTGCCTCGCTGACACGAACCAAAATGATACCCATTACACAAGTTGCACAACGGATACTCCCTCGGTGTAGCAAAAGTGCCAAAAGGTCGTCGAGGATAACTGGAACCACTGGAATCCCCACTAGCCTATGGTCGCTGCGGTCGATCTCTCCTCCATCTCTGCCTCAGCCTGGGTACACTAGCTGGTGGTCGATAAGTTCCACCGCCTGAGGATGAAGCTGAACCGAAAGTATCAGAACTCTGCCTCTTTGAAGGCCCCTGACTCGGTCCACCTTCCTCAAATCATCTCGGCTGGTACCTCTGCTGTCTCTCTTTCTCTATGTCCTCACCTCGGAATGCTGCACTGACAAACTCATCAAAGTTGTTCCGAGGCATCGTAGTCAGAGTCGCCTTGATATTTAGATTCAATCCCAGCTCAAACCTACGACACTTGGCTTCCTCAGTAGCCACCATATCCCGCGTAAAACGAGACAAACGAGTAAACTGATCCCGGTACTCAAGTACAGACAAACCGCCCTGCCTCAAGTTCGTAAACTCCTCATACTTGCGCTGCTGGGTGACCTGATTAAAGTACCTCCGCATAAACAAATCACGGAACAATGTCCATGGAGTATCGGCTGGAATTCTGTCGGTGCTAACCCACCAAAAGTATGCATCACCCTCAAGTAATCCGACTGCGGCCACTGACATCTGCTCAGGAGTAAACTGCAGACGCTCACAAACACGTTCAATCTGAACCAACCATGCCTCGCATATCTCTGGATCAACTGAACCCGAAAACACAGTAGCACCAGCTGTACGAGCTTTGACCACAGGGTCAAAACGCTCTTCCAAACGCAGCACTCGCATCAGCAAGTCACGCGTTAGGCGATCCTCATCAGGATCCTCATCCCGATCAACACAGGGACCACGTCGAGGAGGCATCCTACTGATACAAGACAAGCATTAGGTACAAGCAGAAAGAACGTAATCATGAAACCGCAGATATTTGAGAACACACAACACCCGAAGTATTGATGAGTACCGTTGGCCAGTCGGGTCATCACTCCAGTCATGCTGTATTAACTCAAATACCCTAAGCGTCACAACTACAAGAGTATACAGAATCTGACAACCTAATGCTCTGATACCAAGCTGAAAGGACCCAACCCCGATTCAGTTACCTAAACCGGAATCGAACCCCTTCTGAAAATACGAACCAACAAAAACTTTTCAAAATTTCTGCAGAGTTTCGTTACTAACGTGGAATTGCATAAACCTGCACCCTGAAAATAACACTTCGTCCTATGCCACAAAAGCCAAATCGTGGGCACCAATCCCATCCAGATTTCTCAACATCATAATATAAACAACAAACAATAAACATATTGTACTGTATATAGTATATCCTTGAAAATCCGTATAAACACGTATCAGAGTGTATCAGAGCGACCACTAGTGTAAATATATACAATATACACATCAGTAGGCGAAACAAGAACCTACTGGAAAACACAGGTAGCTCGGATCACTAGCCTCCCACCACGACGTGAAACACCAGAACCTGAACTGCAAACTGGGCATGGAAAACGAAAAGCCCAGGGGAAAGACAATAAACTCGTTAGAGTGAGTGGACGAAAATAAATGTCTTTCACCAAGTAATATATACGTATAAAATCATATGCGAGTCAAATGCATGAAAATCAAATGGTACGTTAGGAGACGCTGACTACCACCCACGTATAGAGCATGCAACATAAATATATCGCGGAATCTCTCATGAAATACCACTCGATAGCACAGTCTGAATCACGGGATCCCAGACCCACACGTGATTCCTAGCCAGAAAGGCCTCGGGTCAGGATATCTGTCCCCCCCCGGAGCGTACTCGGGGATCAGCCGAGAAGCCAATGTGTATCGATACCACAACATATACTGAGACTGTACTCTGTGTAAACCAAATCATAAATCCTTTCCATGCACATGCATAAAACATAATATGTACATATGTATATTCGTATACGTATATTCGTATATGCATAATCGTAAAACACATGCTCGTAAAATCATAATCAATCTGCATGCTCCAGTTCATAAAACGTATATAAAAGACTTGCAATCAATCCGTGAAAAGAAATGTCCACTCATAGACTCACGTAACGCGCACTCGCGCTAATCTCGTGGTCCGGCGGAAGATCCCTCGCCTGAAGCATGATCACGATCTCGATCTCCTGAATATTCATTAAACACAACTGATCAAAACATAATCCACCATACTGTACTTAACCACGGAAACCAACCGTTCCCGGAAATATGTAATGCAATACAAAATGAATAACGGAATTCCTGAAATCTCCACTTGAAACCCTCGACTGAAAATCCATTACTCAAATCAATCTGAAAACCTCTGGACGATAATCAGGGCGCAATTACGAGAAAAACGACATTAAAATTGTCGAAATCTGAAAACAGTCAACTCCTCATCGTTGACCGCCGCCGCGCGGCGCGCCGTCAACGGTGGAATTTCACGGCCAAAATTTCCAGAACTCAAGTTCACCACCAGCCCTACCTTTTCTCCAACTGACACAAAGCCCAATTCAACCCAGAACCTATCCAAAAACTGCCCGAAATAGATCGGAATCCAGATTCCGGCAACCCAATCGGGTTCCAGCAAAACCTCAACCAATCTCAAATCAAACCACATGGGGAGCATCCCTAGGCCAAGGGGAGGTGAACCCCTAACCTCTCCACCATCGTGGCTCGTCGGAGGACCACCCCCCATCACTGGCGACATCCATGAACTCGGCCTAATTCGAACCCACATAAATCCTTACCAATTTCCACAAATTCACATACCATTCAACTCGAAATCGAAAGGAGAAGCGAACCTTACCCTTCACTTGACCGGTGGTGGCCGGAAAATGGTCGTCGGACGGCACGAACCAAAATGGAAACTTTCCTCTTCGTGGTCAACGGTCAACTTTCCCAATTTGGAAAGTCAAACTCGGTTAACGTCAAATAGTGTTTTTATGACTAATTCTCGACTATTCCGATATTTATACTCGCGCCTCTGGTCGATCGACGATTCAAAATGGATAACCATCACGATTCGGATAAACACGAAACAATCGGATAAACTCGTCGAAAACTGAAACTTCAAATAATCACTTTATATTCCTCGGTTATCGAAAAAATCTTCCGGAACCGCCATCGAGCTCGAAATCATGTACTCTACACTTTCCGTGAAAACACTCAACCCAAATTCTCGACCGAAAACATAGTCGTGAGTAGAATCGGCAAACCACATATATAACGTAAAACTACGACTATGACCATTCTCGGAAATCGTGCCGAATACACAACTGATTCTGGTTCGGGTCGTCACACTGCCTCTGCATACAGTTCAACTCCCAAGTGGCAACCTCAATTGAAGGACTCTGTGAACAGACTTCATAATAGGTAATATCTCAGTGCTGTAATCTCTGTACCCACAAATCCCAAATCTGAACTGGCTCCTCCACAAATGTCAAGTCTTCCTGGATAAGGAACTGATAGGGTACAAAACACGCAATAAATCTGAAATGTAATTCCACCACACGGAAAACCATACATACAAAGCCAACGTTATAGGCGATCCCAAACTATACGGCACAACACAAATTCGCCTCATGATCACATACGGACCAAAATATCGTGGTAATTTCATAACTCAACCTGCTCGATCACATCAATATAACTCTAATATCGAACTCGAGCAAGTATCAACCTGTTTCCGCTAATCCGAAGGTCTGTGGTAGCACATTCCACTAAATCAGGATCAAACATCAGCTCAAACCAAACTCGCTCCAGCATAATGGAGTACAACATCGTTTCTCATACACGACTTCATACAACGTCATAATCATAGTGATCTACAAACTGGTACTGCAAGCAATCTCAAACAGTTGAAACTGCTGGTCCCAAATCCCTCGGAACTGCAATACACAAGACCACAACATGCCCTCCAAAGACTGAATAGTCCTCAAAGATCGGCCACTAATCTGAGGATAAGGAACGGTACTAAATTGTAATCTGGTCCCCAATGCTCACTGCAATGCTTGCCAACACTCTGTTGTAACTGATTATCTAGATCAGCAATCTGGGACCTAGGTGCACCACGAAAATGGACAACCTCCGTCAAATACAGCTATGTCAGTCAGCCCACTGAAATCTTTTTCGGAAGTACAAGGAAAAGAACTGATACATAAAATCCACAGTGACAAGCTCCAACTTCTAATCGGAAATCTCAAATGGCTGTAAGTTCCCAGCAAGTTTCTGCCTCTCTGCCCTCGCCTGCCGACAAATGTGGCATCTGCTCACATAAGCTGCTATATTTCTCTTCATATTGCGACACGAGTAGTAAACTCGAAGTATCTTATACGTCTCCGTACAACTAGTGCATAACGCACGCAAAACAATGAGCTTCAACATCATCATACTCTAACTCAGCTCCCGTAGCCCGCAACTCGGCTAACACGGAAACTCGAGCCACACACACATGAAATAATGAAACTCCCGATTTCCAATTGAATACATCAGCAACAACACCCCAGAAAGATAGTCAAAGTACAACCACTAGCATTTCTCGGATAAACTCAAATGTGCAGCTATAGTCGTTAATCGACCCCATACATATACACTGCCTCAAGCTCGAATCTGGCTGAATATGTAAGTAGATGAAACTTAAGTGATCAGTGTACATCTTACACTGCGTTGCACGCCATAGCAGTAGTGTCTCGAACTCTTCGATGCTAACATAAAGACAGCAACTCCCAAATCATACATAGGATACGTAGATTCATAGAGTTTCCACTGCCTGAAACCATGAGCCACTGCTCTGTTATGCTGCATCAAAACATAACCAAATCCAAATCTCGTTTCATCGCTATAAACCACGAACTCGTCACGGTCGTCAGGTAAAGTCAAAACCGGTGCAGTGGTCAACCTTTCCTTCAGGAGTAAGTAACTCTCCTCACACGCGTCAGACTACTCGAACTTGCCGCATTTCTTCGTCAATCCGAAGTGGAGGATACTTGCTCTCCTCTGAAGCCTAATTCAGCTTCCGGTAGTCGATGTACAACCTCGTCGAACGATCCTTCTTCCGCATAAATAATACAAGAATACCTTACGATGATACACTGGGTCATATGAAATCTCCTCCAGCAACTCTTGAAGTTGAATTTGTAGCTCTTTCAACGCTGCTAGCGCCATACAATAAGATGCATGTGATATGGGTCCAGTGCCCAGTAGAACCTCAATGGTAAAATCGATTTCCCGCACTGGAGGAATACCCGGTAACTCCTCCGAAAACACCTCTGGAAACTCAGGAACCACCGCAATATCACCAATGTCTGGCACAGCCATCGTAGTATCCACAATATGAGCTAAGTAAGCAACACAACCCTTCTTCATCAACCGATCAGCCCTCATCGCTGAAATCACACATGGCAATAAAGTATTCATCTCGCCGCGAAACAATATCTCGGGGAAACCTGGTCGTCGAAACATAACCTCCTTCTTGTGACAATCGAACATGGTCCAATGTGTCATCAAGAAGTCTATACCTAACATCATAACAAATTTGACGATATCTAGCAATAACAGATCCGCGGCTAACTCATAATCTCTAAAAAAGATCTCACAACCTCTCCGGATGGATACAACACTCTCCATAACCCCGGAAGTGGAGATGCAGGCATAATAGCCATGGATGTCAAGCAACGGTAACCTCAAAGAAATTCTGTCCCCACACAGGGTCGTAGCACGAACTCTTGCATGCCCAACTAGCAGTCCACGTCGAATACGACTTACTGAATGACTCGTCTAGAAGTCTGCGTGAGTCAAATTCCAGAGATGGCATCTTGACCTCCTCCTGAACTCTGAGCTACCGAACCACTAAAACAGCTGACTGAAGACGTCCCCTCGTAACGTGACCCTCCTGGCCACCAAAATAGCATCTGAGAGTGCCCCTCGGACACAAATCACAGCGACGCCTGCTGTATGAAAGGATCATCAACTATCACCCCAAACTCGTGCCACAGGAACAAGTCCGCTACTCTATGATCTCCATCACCACCAAATGGATCTTCTCCTTATTCAGATGACCCTCAACATAATCGAAAAGGCCACAGCCTGATGAAGATAATGATCCCGAGGTGCCTGAACTCAACCTCATCAAATATCTCGACTAAGTCCACCTTCCTCAAAACGAGATGTCAAAAAAACCGCGTATGCCTTTCCTTCTCGATGTCCTCGCCTCTAAGTGCAGCACATTAAACTCCTCACGGTTGTCTCGAGGCATAACAGTTAAAATCTGTCTGATGCTCAGGCTCAAACTCATCTCGAACCTCGTGCACTGCTTCCTCTGAAGCCACATAACACGTGCAAACTGGAACAAACATGTGAACAATACATCCCTGCCTCAGGTGGGTAAACACTCTATATTTTTGTTGTTAGGTAGGTTGATTGAACCATTACCGTATAAACAATACCCTGAATGTAGGCCATAGAATTGCAACAGGAACTCACATAATGAAAGGACCCAACTTTGATTTAGCTCCCTAAACCGGAATCAAACCCTTTCGAAAACACGAACCAACAAAAACCGTAGAAATTTTGGCAGAGTTTCGTTACTAACGTGGAATTACCATTACCTGCACGTGGAAAATACACTTCATCCTATGCCACAAAAATCAAACCGTGGGCACCAATCCCATCTGGATTTCTCAATATATCAACAGTAATGTAAAATAATAAATATATCTGTACTTTACTGAAATCCGGAGTAAAATCGTATAATATATACAACAAAATACTCAGAGCGACCTCTAATGTATAATCATATAAGTATATCACAGTAGGTAGAACAATAAACTTACTGGAAGAAACAAGGTAGCTCGAGCACTATGCCTCCGACCATGACGTGCGACACCAGAGTCCGAACTGCAAACTGGGCACGATGTAAGTATTGCTCTACAACTCTAGCTTGTGACCCTGTTGCTGGTACTAGTAGCTTGAATAAACATATAGAGAATTATTGCAAACAGTATCCTGGTACTAATCACTTAGAGCACACACAAAGCGTATTCTCCCCGGGTGGAAACATGAGCAAACAGTGGACTCAAGAAGCATGCATAGACATGTTCTTCAATTATCACCCGAAGTCAAACACATCGACCAATCGGATAAAAAGTCAACTGTTCAAACCAACACATATTTAAACCGACTAAATAATCAACAATCGAAAATATTCACAACTTAATCTTCGTAACTCGGAATAATGCTCTGGAAGTTCCCACGAGCTTGAAATTGAATTCTCAACATCTTCGGTGAAGAAGCCAAAACCAAATTCCCGTCCGGTAATTTAGTCGTTAACAAATCTACCATTTTAACCCAATTACATCAAAACTTCAAATATTCATAACTTATTCCTCGGTCGTCCAAATAACGATCCGGAACCGCCCACGAACTCGAAATCAAACGTACAACGACTCTCGAGAAGAGACCCAGCTCCAATTCTCGACCAATGATTTAGTCGTGAACAAACCTGGCGAGTAAATCCATTATCGGAAATCTGCTATTACTCATAATTTGACGGACCTAGCTGATGACAATGCTCAATCTGTTCCGGGTCGTTAACAAATCTACCATTTTAACCCAATTACGTCAAAACTTCAAATATTCATAACTTATTCCTCGGTCGTCCAAATAACGATCCGGAACTGCCCACGAACTCGAAATCACACGTACAACAACTCTCGAGAAGAGACCGAGCTCCAATTCTCGGCCAATGATTTAGTCGTTAACAAACCTGGCGAGTAAATCCATTATCGAAAATCTGCTATTACTCATAATCTGACGGACCTAGCTGATGACACTGCTCAATCTGTTACGGGTCGTCACACATAATACCAACCCACCAAATACAATGATCTGACTCAGGCACACCATCAACTACCACAATTCTTTGCTCTGAGGCAACATGTAGACACCTATACATGCACAACCGAGCAAACCATGCCACACATATCTCTGAATCCAGAATGCTCATCCAAACCCACAACTCACTGTCATATCGCGCGTTGACTGATCCTCAATAGGATCCACAACCCTACCGACACAGAAAGCACGTCAAGGAGGCATCCTAATGAACAAGACATTGTTCAGAACAAACTAGACGTAATCATAGAACTTCAAATATTTGAAAGCATACAACACCCGGAGCATTGATGAGTATCCGCCGGCTGGTCGGGTCATCACTCCAGACATGCTGTACATTCTCAAATATCCTTAGTATACACGACTACAGAAGTCTACAGAACCTAAAACATAATGCTCTAATATTAAGCTGAAAGGACCCAACCCCGATTTAGTTTCCGAAACTGGAATCAAACCCTTTTTGAAAACACGAACCAACAAAAACCATAAAAATTTCGGCAGAGTAACGCTACTAACGCGGAATTTCCATTACCTGCACCCGGAAAATAACACTTCATCCTATGCCACAAAAATCAAACCGTGGGCACCAATCCCATCCGGATTTCTCAATATCATAATAGTAATGTAAAGTAATAAATATAACTATACTTTACAGAAATCCAAGGAAAATCGTATGAAAAATATAACATCAGAATGCTCAGAGCGACCTCTAGTGTATAATTATATAAATATACCACAGCAGGCAGAATAAGAAACCTACTGGAAGAAACAAGGTAGCTCGAACACTAGCCTCCGACTGCGACGTGCGACACCAGAATCTGAACTGCAAACTGGGCACGGATACCGAAAAAACCCAGGGGAAAGGCAAATTAAACGTTAGAGTGAGTGGAAAAAAATAAACATATGCCTTTCACCAATTTCATATACAATAAAAAAGTATAGCGAGTTCAAAAAAACATATATGGAGGTTGCCAGGCGAATCTCTCAAGCCCGACGATGATAGGCCAGGGGAATCTCTCAACCCCGGTTGCATAACAGGGGAATCTCTCAACCCTGCCCAGAGGAATCTCTCAACTCTGGTCCAGAGGAATCTCTCAACTCTGACAGACTACCGGTTATCAGCCGAGTAGCTGAAGCATTGATGCAAGTATGCCATCACCATAAAAATATAAAATAATACCCCCGAAAATAATAAATAAGTTCAACATCGTATAAAATAAATACGGAAAATCATGAAAAGTCACGAACTCACAACAACTGTGAAAATATAAAAATGTCCACTCACAGATGAGCGTAATGCGATACGTGTTAATCCCGTGATCCGGCGGAAAATCCCTCGCCAAACGAACGATCACGATCCCCTGGATAATATCACGGGAAATAATCGTTCCCAGAAATATATAATTCAATAACGACAAAATCGTCATAATCCGATAATCACACCACAAAACCTCGCTATAATTTTCGATGCTCAATTCGAAAAAAAAACCTCACCACTGCGATCGATGCGCGATTCCGAGCGAAACGAAATATAACTCGTCGAAAAACACGTCGCCGGAAAAGTCGCCGCCGCCGGAAATTCAAACCTGCCCAGAAAAATTCAATCTACAATGGATTTGAAGATCTCAACATTTCCAACAACTTTCCAGTTCAAATTTAATGCCAATTTTGATCAGAAAACCTCCAAAATTCAACTCAAAGTTCCAAACCATTACCGGAATTTCAAACAGATCTATCTCTCTCCTCCGGCCACGGCAACCTCCCAAAACACTTGCAATAGCTTCCTTTTTCCTCATGGCTAACAAAACCCCTCAAAGAGGAGCCACCAAATCGGCCAGAAAAATCACCTCCGACCACCGCCGAATTCGCTGGAAAATCACAAATTTCAAAACGTCATAACTTCATCATCCGGCAACCAAATTGAACGAATGACCATCAAAAGAAAGAGGAGCTCAAGCCCAACAACTTTTATGAAGACACCACGGCGAACAGAGATGAATCGAGCTCAACGAAGGCAAACAAAATTCGGCCTGGAATGGAGAATAATGGCTGGTCAACCCGAGTTGACTTGGTCAACACCCAATTCTGACTTACCCAAAAAGGAAACCCACTATTTATACTTTCCATTTTTGGTAACTTCCGTATTTATTTTCGACAAACTTTGATCGAACGTAACTTTTGCATCGTAACTCTGTTTTCAACGATTCTCGCGTCTACGAACTTATCTCGACAAATTCTTCACTTTCCACCTGAAGTCAACCATCTTCGACAAATCCGATAAAAAGTCAACGGCTTAATTCAGCATAAGCTTATCTGATAAAACGATCAACGGTCTAAAATATTCACAACTTATTCCTCGTAACTAGGAATAATCCTCCGGAAGTTCCCACAAGCTCGAAATTAAATTCTCTACAACTTCCGTGAAAAATCTCAAATCAAATTCTTGCCCGATAATTTAGTCGTTAACGAAGCCGCCATATTAACCAATTACGTTGAAATCGCGACTAATCGTGAAACTCACAAATCAAGTCGATAATCATTCCATATACGGTTGGGGTCGATCGACGGTCCAAAACGGATCACAATCACGATTCGGATAGACTCGAATACGAACGGATAAACTCGACGATATTCCAAAATTTCAAATATTCATATTATATTTCTCGGTCTTCGAAATAATAATCCGGAACCGCCCACGAACTCGAAATCACGCGTACAACATCTCTCGAGAAGGGACTCAACTCAAATTCTCGGCCAATAATTAAGTCGTGATTAAGACCGGCGATTCAATCAATTATCGAAAACTGCGATTACGCGCTAACTCACTAATCAAGCCGATTACACTACTGATTCTGTTCCGGGTCGACACATCTAAATCCTCACGCGTATAGAGCATGCATCGAAAATCCCGCAGGGTCACTCATGGACACATCCGCTCTAGTACAGTCCGAATCACGGGATCCTCAGGTCAGGGCATCTGCCTCCCCCGGGTAAAGACCTCGGGTCAGGGTCACAGTCTCCCCCGGTAAACATTCTCGGGGATCAGCCGGGATCCTAAGTGTATCGATACAACCATATATACTGAGACTGTACTCTGTGTAAACCAAATCATAAATAGTTTTATGCAAATGTATATAACATAATGTAAATGCATATTCGTAATACATAATTATAAAAGTATATTCGTCGATGCATATTCGTAAATGCATAATCGTAAAGCACATACCCGTATAAATCATAATCACATACGCATAAAACGTATAATAAAATCTCTCGACGAATAAAACGTATAATAAAGACTCACAACCAATCAGTGAAAAGAAAAGTGTCCACTCACAGACTTACACATCGCAAAATGCGTTAATCCTGTGATCCGGCGAAAAATCTCTCGGCAAACGAACGATCACGATCTCTTGAATAATCATAAATACCACTGCTCAAAATCACAATTCAAAACCCTGAAGCACATCTTGAGAACCAACCATTCCCAAAAACATATAACTCGAATATCGAGGAAATCATCAAAAATCCAATAAACACACTATAAAACCTCGCCACAAATTCTGATGCTCAATTCAAAATATAAACCTCACCACTACGATCGGTGTACGATTCCGAGAAAAATAACATAAAACTACTCGAAAATCACCTCGGCCGGAAAACCGCTGCGAACGGCGGCGCGCCGAGCCGCCGCCGCTGCCACCGCCGCCAGAAAATTTCATCGGCCCAGCAAGTTTCAACCTACACATGGATTTGAAGATATCGACATTTCCAACACCTTTGTAGTTCAAAGCTAAGCCCAATTTTGACCGGAAAACCTCCAAAACTCACCTTGAAGTCGAAAACCCTCGCCGGAATTCATTAACTCCGATCTCCTTCGTCCGGCCATGGCAAGGTGCAAGACCACGTATAAAAGCTTCCTCTCCCCAAGGGAAACAAAGCCCTTAACAAGTCGACCCCCAACTTGGCCGCCTCTGCCGCCACCATCGCCGCCGAATCTCGCCGGAATACCACAGAAATTCCCGAACTTTAACAAGTCATAACTTCTTCATTCGGCAACCAAATTTAGTGAATGACCTATCAAAAGAAAGAGGAGCTCAATCCCAACAACTTTCATGAAGGAATCACGGCCAAAATACGCCGGAATAAGGCACATCGAAGGCGAGAAAGTTACAGCCTGAAATGGGTCAGTTTTGACCCACGGGTCAAAGTGGTCAACAGGCCAGATTTCCATTTTGGGAAACTTTCTAAAATTGTCACATATTCACCCCGTATTTATACCGTACACGTATCGTTCAAATCGTATCGAAACCAAACGGATAAACACAACTAAATCTAACGGTCGAAAATATTCTGAACTTATTCCTCATAACTCAAAATAATCCTTCGGAAATTCCCACGAACTCGAAATTAAATTCTCTACAACTTTCGTGAAGGAACTCAAATCAAATTATTGCCCGATAATTTAGTCGTTAACACACCTGCCATATCAACCAATTACGACAAAATCGCGACTAATCGCGAAACTCGCAAATCAAGCCGATAAACATACCATTTCCGATTCGGGTTGTCACACTCGGCCTTTTATCAGTTTATACAAACTCAAGCTGGTATGAAGATGAGCCATTCACTCTTGACACTTTAGTCAGCTAGGTGTTCTATCTGGATGATCCGAAAACGGATGCAGGCTGGAAAGTAGTTAACCATATATCTCACCGAGGAATATGGAGTGCTACAACACTTCAAGGGACGTCAGTGACTGACACTCAACGGAATAATGTCAATGCATATCAAGAACCTCATACTTCTGTCATCCTAGACCCAATGCATTTGATTCCCTACAACGAATGCTTACCCATGCCTAATCAAGCCACAGATCTTACTCAAAAGGAGATCGATGGTCTAGAGAAAAATGCCTCCCGAAGAGGAGCTGGAGGATGACGACGATGACATCATATACGATTCTAGGGCTGGCTCGTTGGACCCGAGTACCCAAAAACCCAAACCGAATTACCCAAAATTTACGGGTTCGGGTCGGGTCCTTAAAATAAAAAATGACTCATTTGTCAAACCTGCACTGAACTCAAAATGCATGTTCGGGTTTGGGTATTACTATTGTAAAATAGTTAAACCCGAATAAAATAGTTCGTACACTAACTTTTATTTCAATATAACCCAATAATCCCATCTTGCAGCCCATATATAATGAATGTTTTCTCTTTAACCCTAATTTTTCACATCTCACTTCTCACTTCTTACTACTTAGTAGAAAGTAGCAGTAACGGCGCCTTCTACCATAACAACTCGTTGTTCTCTCTTACACAAGAACTCTCACGACTGGTATGGATTCTCTTAATCGTTTCTTTCTTTGTACTTGTTTTACCTTTAAAACAATTAAAAGCGTAAGAGATTTAATATTCTTAATTTGTTTAGTTCGAGTGTAATGACTATAATCACTGTGACGATGCTTCTTCAAAGTGTTTTGCACCTTTGGGTATTGATTGAAATGCTTAGTACGTTCTTGCTGTGTCATGTGCTTGTAACTGTGTTGTGCTATATGTTTTATTTTGTATATTGTTCATTTATGCATGTTCTTATTCCTAATATAGATGATTTATGACTTGATGGCTTGTAATGTCAGTTACTCAGTTATTCATCTACCTAAAGAGTTAAGAACTTAAGATTGTAATGTTGTGTAGGTACAAATATGGTATTGATCTCGGTCCAATCCAGTGGTTCCAGTGATTCAAGTGGTTCGGATGATTCCACTCACACTAGTGGTGATACTGCAAATCTTGCAAATCAAGCCATTCCTGCTGCTGCAAGTGGAACTGCAGGAAATAAGCCACTCAATCCAGGGGAAGTCACTTCTACAAGGAAAGCAACAGTTTAGAAGAAAAACACTACAAACTTTACTATTGTTAATGCCAAGAGGAAGAGGGTTGCAACCAGAAAGTCAAAAAAGGCTGCAATGGTTGCGAGGTCATGGGTTTAGGAGCACTTCAACAAGTACGACGAGCCTCTTGAAATCACCAAAAATGGAGTGACAAGGATAGTTGGGCATACTAGAAGAGCTCGATGTAAGTATTGCTCTACAACTCTAGCTTGTGACCCTGTTGCTGGTACTAGTAGCTTGAATAAACATATAGAGAATTATTGCAAACAGTATCCTGGTACTAATCACTTAGAGCACACACAAAGCGTATTCTCCCCGGGTGGAAACATGAGCAAACAGTGGACTCAAGAAGCATGCATAGATGTTGCAGTTTGCATGGTAGTAATTGATGAACTTACATTTAGTTTTGTTGAAAAAAGATGGGTTTAGATACTTTTGTAGTGTAGCTTGTCCAAGGTGGGATGTTGTGAGGAGGAAAGTGATAGCTAGGCAGTTTTTAAGCATGTATGAAGCAAAAAAAGAGGAGCTGAAGGCTGAGTTGAAGACGCAATGTGTTTGTTTGACAACAAACACTTGGACTTCATGTCAAAATATCAACTATATGGTTGTTATTGCTCACTTCATAGATAATGGCTGGGAAATGCACAAGCGAATTTGAATTTTCAAGTAGTTCCAAACCATAAGGGCAAAACAATAGGCAAGATCTTGGAAAAATGCTTGCTTGAGTGGAATATAGAAAAGGTACTTACCATTACAGTGTATAATGCTTCTGCAAATAACGTTGCCATTGAGTACCTTAAGCAAAAGATGAATGGTTGGGAAAATAAGCCATTGTTTGGAGGGAAGTATATGCATGTGAGATGCTTAGCTCACACTGTGAATTTGATTGTCAAATCTGGTTTATTCATTATGGACAAGTCTGTAGCTAGTATTAGAAATGCAGTCAAGTATGTGAGAAGCTCAAGTTTAAGGCTTGATGCATTCAAGAGCCGTGTCGACAAAGAGAAGGTTGAGTGCAAAAAAAATTTGTGGTTTAGATGTTCCAACCAGATGGAATTCCACCTATATCATGCTGGATACTGCTCTAGAATTGAAGAAAGCCTTTGACTGATTAGATGAGAAGGAGGAAGCAATGTACTTGGGATATTTTGATGAAGATGAGGAAGTAGTATCAGAGGAGCAAGAACTGTTATAGACAGAGGCTTCAAAGAAGAAAAGATCTCGGGTTGGGCCACCAGTAGAATTAGATTGGGACAAGGCAAGTGGCTTTGTGGATTTTTTGAAGTTCTTTTATGAAGTTACACTTAGGGTAAGCACTCAGCTGAAGCCAAGTAGTCACAAAGCCTTCCATGACATTGTGGCTATCAAGGCAGAGTTGGATGAACTGTTTCACAAACCAATTAATTCTGAGTCAAGTGCAACTGACAAGGTATTGTTTGGCATGGTTGTGCAAATACAAATCAAGTATAAGAAGTATTATGGGGAGTTTGAGGATTTGAACACGATGCTTTTGGTGGCTTTGGTATTAGATTTGAGGTACAAGTTGAAGCATGTAGAAAGAGTTTGTGAAACAATGCTGCATATGGATACAGAGGAGATGAGGATCAAATCTGATGAAGACAGACAAGCTTGTGAAGTTGTGTGATATATATTCTGAAAATGGAGGTGAGAAGCACAATATCATGACTCAAGAGAAGAAAAGAATTGCATAGAATATAAGTAGCAGATCAACAAAGGAAACGGGAAAGATGGCAATGATGATGTCAGATTGGAAGAAGCATGTTAAAGAGGGTGATCAAGTGGTTGTTGGAAATGAGGTTGATAGGTATCTGCTTGACCCTATAGAGGATCTTGTTGCTGATGATGAGGTTAAAATTCTGGTTTGGTGGAAGGTAAATGGTTCCAAGTATCCAAGCCTAAAGAAAGTGGCAAAAGATGTACTTGCCATCCAAGTATCAAGTGTGGCTAGTGAGAACAGTTTTAGCACTGGAAAAAGAGTGATTGACCCATACAGGGCTTCCATGTCTCCTAGTACAGTTGACGCACTGATCTTCTTTCAAAATTTGCTGAAGTCAAACAGCATATTAGGATTACAATATACTCCAACAATTGAGGAGATAGAAATGATTGAGGGTCTGGAGATAGGTAATGATGTGCTGCATTTTTTTCCTATTAATCTGATATGGCTGATTTTGTTTTCAGTTTATGTTTAAAATCTAAATTTATTGCATCTAGGACTTATCTTATTCAACTTATGATTTTAGAAAAAACCTAGGAGGATAGAGATAAGGCTGAAAAAGATTTATTTACTGTTACTGCACTAGATGAAAGTGATGCTAGAATTGAGAAGATTGATGTAGCAGTGAGGTCTATATCCAAGAAGAAAACCAACAAAAGGAAAAAAAAGGGGTTAAAGGTCTGCTAACTTAATGTTTTGATGATGTTGGTTTGTGTTGCTTGAACGGTTGTTGTAATGGGTTTTATTGTATATGCAGCATGATAGTTTACAGCTATGGACATTGTGGATCCATCATGTAGCTATGGGCATTGTGGAGTAGGGACTGATGACTTTTGTGGACTGCAACTATGGTTTGGAGCTTAACTGGATTTTCTAATTGAAGATCTCCCATCATTTTGGATTTGTGTATTTTGTGGCTACTCTAAGTCTGTAACTCTCTATTATTAAATTTGTGCACTTGAAAGTGCAGCATGTTGTAAAGTTCTAATAGATTTAAGGATTATGTAGTATGAATCATGAACTATGTATTTGACTATTTTCACTATTTTTAGGTTTGTGTATCTTTATTTTTGTCCGATCTATAATGTTGTTAGAACCCTAAAATCGAGCAAATTTGAACCCGAATTATTTAGGTTGGGTTATGTTCGAGTTCACTCAAAAAGTTGCTCAACCCTAACCCGTATTACATAATTCAGGTTCAGGTTCAGGTCTTGATATTTTATACACAAACCCAGACCGAGCCGGGCCTATATGATTCTGACAATGGAGATTATGATGATGAAGATAAATCGTTAGTTGAGAGTGAAGAGGAAAATTTTGATGAAGACTATGATGACAAAAGTGATTGATCGATCGAATTTGATTGAATTCCCACTACCAGAAAAAAATACTTTAGTCGACGAAAAATTCATCGGCCTATTAGACATTTTCGTCGGCTAAAGTTATAGCCGACAAAGGATCGGCGGCTATCATGTCGTCGGTAAAAGGTCGTCGGCCATAATTTAGCCGGCGACAAAAACTAAGGTCGTCGGTTAAAGTCCATACTTTAACCGATGACAAAAAAAGTCGTCAACATAAAGTTTAAACATTAGCTGACGACTTTTTAGACTTTTACCATCGGCCAAACCTTTCCCGGTGCTCTAAATGGTTGACCTGGACTGGACTATAGTCGACGACTAGGAAAGACTGTTGTCGGCTATAGT
Organism: Geum urbanum; assembly: GCA_946800695.1. NCBI lineage: Eukaryota > Viridiplantae > Streptophyta > Magnoliopsida > Rosales > Rosaceae > Geum > Geum urbanum. Next base: position 37,765,640 of record OX326997.1, on the reverse strand, counting down.
TATTGACCTTCGTCAGCTATAGTATGCATCTCGTTGGCTAAAGTATGAAACTCTTCAGGTTATGTGAGGACTTTAACCGACAACTTTTGGTATTGTCGTCGGCTTATGTTGTTGATTACTGAAGAAAAAAAACTATAGATTCTGGATTTCTATTCCCAGAACCTGCAATTCTACAATAGTATTTCCACAATAGCCAACAACACAAAATGAAAACAAAACACATATTCACCAACAAACACAAATTAATAATGAAACTTAAGCGTATGATACATCCTACTTGTCCCGGAAACACATAAACTAAGGGTTATCTAAATCTATATTCTGGAAAACAAATGCATTACTACCATGTTATGTCGATCCTCCTGCTAATGTGGAGCATCGAAAGGGACTTGGACAGATGGAAATGGATGTGGGGCCAGGACTTGGACTCCTTGTGCCTGAAGTTGTGCATACCACGTTTGAAACAAGGAAGCCATCTGAGCCTGCTGCTTGGCCAGAGCACGGGTCTGAGCCTCCTGCTCCCTTCTCGCCTACTCCGTCTGCTCCATCCATCTTTGAGTCTCTTCCATCTTTTTTTGATGTTCTATCGCCTACCTCTAAAGTTACTCTTGTAGCTGAGGAACCTTGGAAGATGCCGACTTGCGTGAGAAACCGGTAGTGTTCTTCAAGACCCCATCGCCCTGCTGGCCTAGACCCCTACAGAAGTAATTGTTCCCTCGTGGTGGGAAAACGCCACCCATGATCCTCACCCCTACCGTCACATCAGATTGATCAATCTGTGAGATATCCTGGGGGAGGTCCTCATCCCATGTCTCAGGCCATTGCTTCGCTCCCTCGTAATCTAAGTCAACACCTCCTCAGTCCCTTCCCTTACTCTCGCCTAATTGACAAGGAAAATAAAATAACATATTAGTAAACATGTTAGAGAAAATACATATATAAGCAATTATGTTAATTAAGTTCTAAGGGCATAAGACTTACAATATCTTCGGGAGACTGAGGATACGCTTTCTCGTACGTATACACATATAGGTTAATTTCAAGGTGGTGGATAGCCTCCTCCATATAACTCGCAAAGAGTTTAGAACCGGCATTATGGTTACTCATGTTTTTTCCCCGGTTCTCTGCGTTTATTTTAGAAATGGCCTTGTTGGATAAACATATATTAAAAAAAAATTAGGAAACTAATTTCGTCAAATATGATACAATTAAACACAAAATATTAGGAAACTAGTTTCGTCAAATATGATACAAATACCTCAAATTCTGGGTTGTTGTCGTGGACTTGAAGCCACTTCTACTCGTACTCCCTAAACATAAACTCCTTGGGGGTGCCCAAACGCTAGTTGCCGTGCTTCTGTCAGTGCTTACAGAGCTTATTTTTCCACTCTTTATACCTATATATATGCAAAACAAATTTTAGAAAGTGACAATATATGATCAATAAAATATAAATCAATATAGCCAATATTACTCCCACCACCTTTTTCCTTGCACATCATTTGCCCACGTGCATTTAAATTGCTTCGAAATATTGAACGACACCTGCAATGTACCCATTTATGGTAATATATATATATATTAGGACATAATTAATAAGGGTAGACATATATAATGAATATCTAACTAACTCACCGACATAGCATTGTTCACCATGTCCTTCACACATTGTCGCACGGAGGACCACTCTCCCCACAGAACAGGGACTCTGTCCCATATGATACTTTCTACTTAGCCGGAGTACTTCTGCGTATTATCCCCCAACTTCACCGATCCACCTGCCCCTGTCTCTATGACCACTGGCCCGCTGGTCTTGACAAGACTGTCAAGACCCTTGTCAGTGACGGGGCCTCTGGTCTATTTTTTCTTGCCTCCGGGGTCTGTCACATAAGACAAAGTAAAGAGATTAAAACATAAGGATCCAATTTAATTTATAAATTATTAATCATTTATAAATTAAATAACCAAGGTATTTAATATTAACCCGATTCTGACGTCGATGTGTTTGGTACCCTCGCACTATAAAGAGGTGTATCAAACGACACATAAACGTATGCTTGTTGCAGGATAGTGTAATTGAGTTATCCTGGAATAAACACTCCCCGTTGATCGACAACATGTATGGCAGGTACGCTCGAGGGCATGAAGAGGCGAGGCGACGACATTTGTACCCCCGATGACAAGCTACCTGAAGCACCAGCCGAAAAGGTAGAAGGAGCTGGAGCCAGAGAGGGAGAAGGAGCTTGCCGGTTAATGAGAGGCATACTGGCACCCGAAGGGGGGGGACCCATATAGCCAACCTCTGAGGACATAGTGGAGTCATCTTCATTGAAGAGCGAGCTGACTCATGCTCTGTGGTCGGTGAGGGGGAACACTACATCATGTTGCACCGTCTGATCAAGTAATTGTTGCTTTCGAGAGTTCATAGGGATGAAAAATGTGCCCTGAGGGTTGTTGTTGATATAGGCGGACCCGGAACTGTCGGCGCTAGACCGTTGTCTCTTGGATCCCTTATTCCCTTTGCCGAAGAAATTCATGATGCCTACAACAAAAAGAAATTCACCAAAAATTCAACATCACCATATTCACCAAAAATTCAACAACAATTCAACATATATAAACCCATCCTCATCAAATTCAACGCACCAAAAATCTAATCCATATCAATAAAATTAATACCATAATCATTCAACATAAACATAAACAATTACCATGTATCATTCAACATAAACATAAGCTAAACCATCCTCACAATCTATTACCAATAACCATTAATCAACAATAATTATTCCCAACAATCGGAAACCACAACCTAATCTAAAATTCCCAACAATAATCAAAACACACACATATATGCAATTTCACCTTATTCACAGTCATGCAATTTCACCGAACCATTACTATATTCACAATAGCAATCAATCCAAAAATACATATAATCTACAACACAAACAATAAACATTACCAAAAAAATCATATAAACATTACCAAAACAATTACATATAAAAAATTGCCAAAAAGAAGAAGAATCATATACCATAATCTGAAATTGAAATTCTAGGTGACGGATAGAGAGAGAGAGAGAGAACCTAAAATTTACAGAGGAGAGAGAGGCGACAGTCGGGCTGGGCTGGGTCGTTCGGGAGGCAGGCAAGGCAGCGAGCAACGGAAAACAGAGAGAGATAAGGGTTTTCTATTGAGAGGAGGCCTCTGGTCTGGGTGAATTGGAGATAATCCCGATGAGTTTGGTCGTCGGCTAACGTATGTTTAGCTGATTAGTTTGGTCTATTTCGTTGGGTAAAGTGTGAAAATACTTGAAGAAATTAAGCTCATGTGAAAACACGTTTCACACAAATTCTTGTTTAATAAAAAGGTGCTCATAATCAGAATCATCGCTATATTCAGAAGTGTGAAAATATTTTTAAAAATTAGGCTCATGTGAAAACACGTTTAACACAAATTCTTGTTTAACTAAGGGTCATAGTCAGAATCATCGCTTGATTCTTCCTTGGTGTCCGAGTTAATTTCTTGTAATATGTGCCACTCCTCGTCACCGGAGTGTTCATTGTCTTCATTTTGATTAACACCAATTGGTTCAACATCTTCCTCACAAAATTGAACCACACGACTTGGTCTCACATTATTCACGCGAATTGTAGAGGATTCAGGAATACCAATTACATTCGGCTCTTGGTAGGCAGTATCTTCTTCATTATATGCGGCCTCTCCAAGTGTAGCAACACTGTATATGTTTCTAGGAACAACATGGTTGACTACTTTCCACGCGTCTTTGTGCACCAGATCATCAAGATAAAACATTTGTTAGGCCAGTGTGGCAAAAACAAAAGGGTCATCTTCATACCAGCTTGCAGTAGTATTCACCAAAAATATTCCGTGCTAATTTGTCCTTGTGTTCTGAGGGTTAGTATCAAATCAACTATACTGATTGTGTCATGCCTTCCCTATAAATTTGTTCAACCACTGAATGGAAAACACCGTAATAGTCAATGCCCTTCTGCCCACCATGCACAATTGCCCCAAAATTTTGTGTTCTCTGTCTGCCACCTCCATGTTCACATAGAAATTGAACATCGTTGACCTTACACATCGGATAAACTCTTGAAGTTATTGGTTTGATCGCCAAAGCCTCAATTCAAAAAGTTCGTGTGACCACAATGGGTGACCATAATATTTTATATGGTTCATTTGAAAAAATAATCTCAACCATTAACTTTAAATATGAACATCGTGAATTATATATATAAATATATATAGGAGTAAATATATATATATATAGACGTACCCAAATACCAATTTTTTTTGCAAACTCCCTATTGTGGTATTGAAGATCACCGAAAACTTCTGGACAGTAAAGATGCATGTCTTTCCAGTATTGAACTTCTAGACAGTTGATCAATACCCATCAGTGGGCAATGACTAGCTCATATGGTTCTAACTGGTATGAGTTTTGCAACCGTCCATATACTTCAACATCATTGGAGAGAATAGAAAGATTAAACTATGGTTCATCTACCAGCATATGTTGTGGAGGATCCTCCAACGCTCATAAATACAACTTGGTGTACATTATTTTCTCGTTCGCAAGATATGCTTCAACTATACATCTTTCATGTAAGGATTTATTAGCCACATAGATTTTGTAGTCCTCCAATTGTGACATATGGAATATGGCGACGACAATAGCATGTCGTTGAAGGAGATAAAAGGTGGAGCCAACGACTCATTAAGACTAACATATCTACAACTACATCCCCAAGTGGCAGTCAAATGGAAGGTGTGAATGCAAGATGCCAGTGGAATGATCAGCCGGACAGAGGCGAGGGCTGCTTCCTTCCCACTGCGTCCTTCCTTATGTGTCAGAGATATAAAGCGAATGCACCGGAAAAGAACAGGAACTGGGTCGATCTATTCTATGGCTTGTTTAGTAAACTATGAGTGGAATGTGTAAGCCCCTTTAGAGATAGGGGCGAGTACTACACGAGCTCGTAAGTAAAGTACGGAATGAGCCTTGTCTACGAAGTAGAACGACCTCGTCTTGCTTGCTTCTGGCGAAGCTTCTAACACTACTTGTATGGTAGGAATACTCGTTTTTAGGCCCATAGGTGCGATAGAGAAGCCGAGCTGTATAAAGGCGAACAGTCCTTATAGCATAGCAATAGCAAACGACCTACTTATAGCCTCCCGAAAAATCTAATTTTTTCTCCCCTACCGATGCATTTTGACATCCCACAGCTTCGGCAAATCGCTTAGCCCCGTTCATCTTCGGTGCAAGAGCACTCGATTAGTGAGCTATTACGCACTTTTCAAGGGTGGCTGCTTCTAGGCAAACCTCCTGGTTGTCTCTACACCCCTACCTCCTTTATCACTGAGCGGTCATTTAAGGGCCTTAACTGGTGATCCGGGCTGTTTCCATCTCAACGATGAAGCTTATCCCCCACCGTCTCACTGGCCGACATTGACCCCTATTATTTTAAGGTCATATCTAGTATTCAGAGTTTGCCTCGATTTGGTACCGCACTCGCGGCCCGCTATCAAGTTCCAAAGTGCATTTTTATGATTATTGAAAAATAATTTTAAGTAAAAACATATTGATCTTCAGATGTTGAATCGTGCATTTCCATAGGATACATCCAAGTGTAGTGTACTGGACTAGTAAGCAACAATTGTTCGGGAAGATGGATCATCAGGTGAGGCATGATGTCAAAAAAAATTGGGAGAAATATCCTCCCAAATTTGGACATGATAAAAAATACGTCCTCTTGCATTTCTCTCAGGTCTGATTTTTTAACTTCTCTACTGCATAACTTCTAAAAGAATCTTGACAATGCTATTAATGGCTCTACCACCTGATGAGGCAGGATCAAATGAAAGCAGGGAAGAGACGTTGAAGCAGTATATGACAGTCATGACTCTTTAATCCATACATCTTATTATCCCGAAAGTTAACACACCGACCTATATTTCCTGTATAGCCTGAAGGATACCTAACATTAATCATCCACCTAAAAATTTCATTCTTTTGTTCAGGCTTGACGGTGTAAGGAGCTCAAGGTATTTTTTTCTTCCCTTCTTTCAACAACAAATGTTTTCGTAAACCCATTCTTTTCAGATCAATGCGTGCCTTATGGTCGTCTTTAGTTTCCCCTCCCAATTCAGCACTGTGCCCACCATACTTTTGCACACGTTTTTTCTATATGCATGACATCTAGGTAGTGCCTGATCAACAACTTACTCCAGTACGGGAGTTCCCAGAATATGCCTTTGTGTGTCCAGAATTTATACTTTTCGGGTCTGTCAAGTATTGCCACCACTATATTAGGATGATTGTTGAGCTGCCCAAAATCATATTCATTCAGCACTTCCAAAATTTGATCCCCGCCCATCTCCTGGGTTGTACATCCTATTCTACAGTCCCATCAAATGCCTTGTCATCCTTCCACCATGGGTGATCAAGTCCAACCCAACAACAGTGATGCATCTGGACAATCTTCGTGCAATGAGGTTGACACACTCATTAGTCATGCACTCTACACAAGCCCTGTATCCCTTAGTAACATTGTCCGACAACATCCTGTGGGCGGAAAAATCACTGATGGTGCCAATAACCACGTCATGCATCTGGAACATCTCATGCTTATACTTGTCATAAGTGGGATGGCCAACGTTACACAGAAACTTAAGCTCTTCAATCAAGGGTTTCAAATACACATCCATACACTTTCCTGGATAACCCGACCCTGGAATTAACTGAGTCAGCATTTGTATTCCTTCTTCATACACATCCATGGAGGAAGGTTGTACAGTACCAAAATAACTAACCATATACTATATTGTAGACTCATGTTGCCAAAATGGTTGAATCTGTTAGATGAGAGCCCAAGCCAAACATTTCAGACCTTTGATACAAAATGAGGAAATTCCCTAACTGCGTACTTCCAAGCCTCTCCGTCAGCAAGGTGTATAAGGGTATCATCATCAGGTGAATCACACTCAGCGTGCCATCTCATAGCTTTGGTCATGTGTGAAGACATATACAACCGTTCCAACCTATCAGTCAGTGGGAAATACCAAAGTATCTTCACAGCTTTCTTATTCCCTGCAGGAGTTAACTTATACCTATCCGTGTGACATACTAGATAGGCATCAAGGTTTTCAAGATCATTCTCTTCAGGATCTTTACCCTAGAAGAGAACGCAATCATATCTGCATGCATGGATTTTGATGTAGGTAAGACCAATATCTTTCAAGATATGTCGTACCTTATGATGAGTGGTAGGCAGGCGATGACTGGGGGGGCAACGCTGAAGTAGCCAAGTCCAGATAATCATCAACAACCTTGACACTCAATTAGTTCTCCACTTTGACCTTCATTACTCATATGACCATTTCAAGAACAGTCTTATTACACCCGTTGTACAACGAAGTCTGTTGGAAGGCAATCAACTTGTTGTATATGTCAATACTGGTAGTGTTGACAACTCTAGGGAATTGCTGGACTCGCTCAATAATAGGGAAGCCCCCAATGGCGGCAGAGATATCTTGTACTTGAGCAAATACACCGCTCTCAAAAGAAAACACATCGTTTATCAACCTCGTTGTTGGATCATTAGATGTCCTGGCTCTCTCAGGAAATTGCCCATGATCATGATGACCCACTGATGATGTTTCACCGTGATAAATCCAACATGTGTATTTATCCCTAAACCCATTCTTCTTCAAATGCTCCCATACTATATATATCAATGGATAAACGATACAAATCACTGCGAAACTGACATTTCGTACACGGACAATAATGAATTGTATTTCCGTTAGCATTAACCTTCACATATTCTACAAAACTCCACATTCCCTCGCTATATCTTTGATCCCATTTTGGAAGGAAAATCTAACTCTTGCCCATCCTGAAAATTCCAACTGTATGTGTATATATATAAATACATGCACTAATTAAAAATTCATCATTATATCTATATATGTTTAAACTACAAATTACATTAATTCTTCTAAATCCACAATTAACAGATATTTATGCATACTACCAACAATTAACATATAATTACGTATATATATATTTTCATCGAAATCCACTCAAAATTAATAATTAATATATACATTAATTCAACTCGAAATCAACAATCAACACACAAATATATACGTACCTATATATAGGTAGCACGATATAGCTTCACGAATTCATTTTGGACAGCTTCCGACAACATCCAACAATTTGAGAGCAATTTGTGTTTTTCTCCCGATTTTTTTCCGAATGAATGAGCTACTACCCAGATCTGTAAACATAAAAAAAATTAGTCGACGATATTATTATTACGTCGTCTAAAGTGAAAGGACCCGATCTCGATTTAGTTGCTTAAATCGAAATCAAACCCCTTCTGAAAACACAAACTTTCAAAAAAAATTGGCAGAGTTCCACTATATAGCGAAGTTACCATCAACCTGCATCCAAAAGTACACTTCATCCTATGCCACAAAAGCCAAACCGTGGGCACCAATCCCATCCGAATTTCTCAAAAACATATCATAATGTAAAGCAATAAACAAAACTGTAACTTTACAGAAATCCGAGAATTTCATATGAAAATATAAACATCAGAGTATTAAGAGCGACCTCTAATATATACATAAACACACAACAGTAGGTCAAACAAGAAACCTACTGAGAAGGAAAAGTAGCTCGAATACTGAGCCTCCAACCTTGACGTGCGACACCAGAATCCAAACTGCAAACTGGGCATTGAAAACAAAGAGCCCAGGGAAAGACATATAAACCATTAGAGTGAGTGGACGAAAATAAATGTCTTTCGCCGAATCATATACGTTATAAAAACATATGCGAGTCTAAATGCATGAAAATCACATGGTACACGAAGGAGACTCTAACTCCTCACGCGTACAAAGCATGCATCGAAAATCTCGCAGGGTCACTCATGGACACATCCGTGGTAGTACAGTCTGAATCATGGGATCCTAGACCCTCACGTGATTCTTGCCAGAAAGACCTCAGGTCAGGGTATCTGCCCCCCCCCCCCCCCCCCCCCCCCCCGGTAAAGAACTCGGGTCAGGGTAACAATCCCTCCCGGTAAAGATCCTTGGGGATCAGCCGGGATGCTAAGTGTATCGATACAACAATATATACTGAGACTATACTCTGTGTAAACCAAATCATAAATAGTTTTCTATGCATATGTATAAAGCATAATGTAAATGCGTATTCGTAATACATAATTATAAGAGCATATTCGTAGATGCATATTCGTAAACGTAATATCGTAAAACATATGCTCGTATAAATCATAATCGCATATACATGCTCGTTCTCGTAAAACATATAATAAAGACTCGCAACCAATCAGTGAAAATAAATGTGTCCACTCACAGACAAGCAAAACGGGTAAACACGCTAATCTCGAGATCCGGCGGAAGATCCTTCACCAAGCGTACGATCTCGATCTCCTGAATAATCACAAAATATCACTGATCAAAATCACAATTCAATACTCTGAACCACACCTCAAAAACCAACCATTTCCGGATATATATAACTCGGATATCAAGAAAATCGTCGAAAAACCCATAAATACTCCACATAATTCTCGACATAAAATCCACCACTCAAATCAATTCGAAAACCTTAAGACGCCGATCCAGGCGCAATTACGAGTAAAACGGCATAAAACTTTCCAAAATCCAAAAAGTCAATGCATCGCCGAAGCGCCGTCGTTGACCGCAGCCGCAGCCGCCGTCACCGGTGAGATTTTCCGGCGACCAAGACCACCAAAGCTTCCTCTCCTCAATCCAAAGCCAAAACTCTTCTACACCAAAGTCCAAATCGGCCGGCAACCTCACCAAACCACCCTGAAAGGTCCATGGCCCAAAATCGCCGAAAAATTTCTCCTGCCGATTCCGACGCCGTCGCTCCACCTAAACCTCTCAATCCAAGGGGGTTTCCATCCTTGGCTCGAACCCAGTCCAAACCATCCCAAAAAACCAACAGGAACACCGCCGGAATACCTCCCTCCGTTAAACCTGATTTCGTTCACCTTCCTCCTCAAAATTCTCCAACCAATTCCACACCAAAACTCACAATATATACATCAAATGAAAGCCCATAAGAAGAGCTTCAAAACCATACCTCAAACTCTGGCTACCGTGCTGTTTTTCGGCAGCCACAACGATGGCGAGTCACAGACTCACTGAGTCAATGTGTGTTGACTCGGTCAACTCGGCCATAACTGGTCAACTCGGTCAAACAACCCATTTTCGAACTTTTGCAATAACTTTATGACTATTCGGCTATTTATACGTCGTGAACCAACTCTATCCGCGATTCGGATAGCTCAAACTAAAACGGATAAACACGACTAACTTGACGATAATTTCAAATATTCTTTTTATATTCCTCGATTATCCGAAAAATCCTCGGATAGCTCCTACGAACTCGAAATCAGATTCTCTATATTTCCCATGAACAAACCCAAACCAAATTCGTGTCTGATAATTAATCGTGAACAAAGCCGCATAACCGATTAATTACGAGAAACCATAATTATACGTGAAACTAGCGGATTAAGCCGATTAATATACCAATTCCGATTCGGGTTGTCACAAATCTACCCCCCTTACAAACATTTCGACCTTGGAAATTTACGTACCTTCTAACTGAAAAGATGAGGATACTGCTCCCACATGTGCTGCTCGGTCTCCCAAGTGGCTTCCTCCACTGAATGATTCTGCCATAAGACCTTCACAAGCGAAATAACTTTGTGCCTCAACTCCTGTACACGTCGATCAAGAATCTGCACTGGCTCCTCCACATAAGTCAAATCTTCCCGGATAGGAAGCTGATATGGTGCTAAAACATGCGATGGATCCGGGATGTACTTCCGCAACATCGATACATGGAAGACATCATGCACTCTAGCCATCTCTGAAGGTAATTCCAATTTGTATGCCACAACACCAACTCTCTCTATGATCTCATAAGGACCAATATATCGTGGCCGAAGCTTGTCACGCTTCCCGAAATGAACTACTCCTCTCCAAGGAGACAATTTCAGGAAAACCCAATTGCTCACCTCGAACTTAAGACTCTTTCTTCTCACATATGCATAGCTCTTCTGTCGATCTTGGGCAATCTTCAGTCTGTCTCTGATAATCTGAATATCCTCAGTGGTGCTTTTCACCAAATCAAGACCAATAAGCCAACGCTCACCCACCTCACTCCAACACAATGGAGTAAGGCACTGCTTTCCGTATAAAGCCTCATAAGGTGCCATATCGATGCTGGCGTGATAACTTTTATTGTAAGCAAACTCGATCAAATGAAGCTGTTGGTCCCAATTCCCCTTAAACTGCAATACATAGGACCGCAACATGTCATCAAGGGTCTGAATGGTCCTCTCAGACTGCCCATCAGTCTGAGGATGGAAAGCTGTACTGAAATGTAGTCTGGTCCCCAAAGCTCACTACAATGCCTGCCAAAACTCTGAAGTAAACTGACTATCTCGATAAAAAAAAATAGACACAGGCACACCATGTAAACGAACAATCTCAGCCAAATACAGCTTCACTAACCTGCTCACTGAAATCTTCCTTGGAAGTGCAAGGAAATGAGCTGATTTCGTCAAACAGTCCACAATAACCCAAATACCAGTGTTACCAGCAGAAGTATGCGGTAACTGATACACGAAATTCATAGTGATATGCTCCCACTTCCAAACTGGAATCTCTAAAGGGTATAGCTTTCCAGCAGGTTTCTGTCTCTCTGCCTTCACTTGCTGACATATGAGGCATCTGCTCACATACACTGTAATTTCCCTCTTCATATTCCGCCACCAATAGTAGGCTCTAAGTGTGTGAAACATCTTCGTACCGCCTGGATGCATAGCGTAAGTAGAACAATGGGCTTCATCTAAGATCTCCTTCTTCAAGCCCTCGTCTCTGGGTACACAAAATCTGCATCTGAACAGCAATGTACCGTCACTACTCAGCTGAAACTCTGTTGGCACACCATTTCGAATCATGGTCTTCTTGTCCAACAGGTAGGAATCCACATCCTGAGCTTCACGGACCTGATCAACCAATACCGGTTGAACCTGGAAGCTAGCCAACAAGGCTCCATCATCCCATTCGAACTCAGTTTCCATAGCCCGTAACTCGGCTAACATGGAAACTCTAGCCACACACACATGAAACAATGAAGCTCCAAATTTTCGACTGAGTGCATCAACAACGACATTAGCCTTCCCTGGATGATACTCAAAGGTGCAATCATAGTCATTGATCAACTCCATCCATCTGCACTGTCTCATATTCAGATCTGGTTGCATGCGCAAATAAGTGAGACTCTTGTGATCTGTATATATCTTGCACTGAGCTCTGTACAAGTAGTGTCTCCAACTCTTCAAGGCTAATACAATGGCAGCCAACTCCAAATCATGCGTAGGATAATTGACTTTATGTGGTTTCAACTGCCTGGAACCGTAAGCCACCACTCTGCCATGCTGCATCAAGACACAACCAAGACCCGATTTCAATGCATCGCTGTAAACCACAAACTCTTCACTGTCGTCGGGTAGAGTTAGAACCGGTGTGGTAGTCAACTTCTCCTTCAAGAGCAAGTAACTCTCCTCACATACATCGGACCACTCGAACTCGACGCCTTTCTTTGTCAATCTGGTAAGTGGAGTAGCAATCCTTGAAAAATCCTGCATAAAGCGCCGATAGTAACCTGCCAAACCCAAGAAACTCCTAATCTCTGGTACAGTGGTAGGTCTACTCTAATTCAATACGGCTTCAATCTTGTTAGGATCCACGCTAACTCCCTCAGTAGATATCACGTGACCCAAAAACTTCACGCTATTTAACCAAAACTCACACTTGCTGAACTTCGCAAACAACTGATTATCTCGCAAAGTCCGTAAAATAGCTCGCAAATGTTTCTTGTGCTGGCCCACACTACTGCAGTAAATTAGGATATCGTCGATGAACACGATCACAAACTTGTCCAGGAATCGCCTAGACACTTTGTTCATCAAATTCATAAAAGCTGCAGGGGCATTGGTCAACCCAAACGGCATAACCAAGAACTCATAATGCCCGTACCGTGATCTAAAAGCTGTCCTAGGCACATCTGACTCTCTGATCCTCAACTGATGGTATCCAGACCTGAGATCAATCTTCGAAAAGACTGAAGCTCCCTTGGGCAAATCAAATAAATCGTTAATCCGCGGTAACGGATACTTGTTCTTCACGGTGACCTGATTCAGCTTTCGGTAATCAATACACAACCGCATGGAACCATCCTTCTTCCTCACAAACAATACAGGAGCACGTACCCCACGGTGATACACTGGGTCGTATAAAACCTTTCTCCAGCAACTCTTGAAGTTGAATCTGTAGCTCCTTCTACTCCGCTGGCGCCATATGATAAGGTGCCTGAGATATAGGTCCAGTGCCTGGTAAAAGCTCAATGGTGAAATCGATTTCTCGGACTGGAGGCACGTCTGGTAACTCCTCTGGAAATACATCTGGAAACTCAGAAACAACCTCAATATCACCAATGTCTGGTACAACAACCTTTGTATCCACAACATGAGCCAAGTATGCAACACAACCCTTCTTCATCATCCGGTCGGCCTTCATCGCTGAAATCACACATGGCAGGGAAGTATTCTTCTCACAGCAAAACAATATCTCTGGGAAACCTGGACATCGAAACACCACCTCCTTCTTGTGACAGTCGAACATAGCCCAATGTGTCTCCAAGAAGTCCATACCCAAAATCACATCAAAATCGACAATATCCAACAACAACAAATCCGCGGCTAAACCATAACCTCCCACAAGGATCTCACAATGTCTAAACACCCAGCTAATACTTACAACCTCACCGGATGGATACAACACTCTCCACAACCCCGAAAGTGGAGATGCAGGCATAGTAGCAAAAGATGACAATCTAAATGATATGAATGAATGTGTAGCACCTAGATCTAGCAAAGTACTGGATAGCCAAAAACATGCAACGTACCAATAACAACCTCTGGTGAAGCTCTTCCCTCACGTAATGACATGGCATGAACCCTGGCCTATCCAGCTGGTAATCCACGCTGATGGTGACCTTGCTGTCCACCCTCTCCAGAAGACTGTACTGGTCGTGCTCCAGAAGTAGTACCTCGATCTCCTCCTGAACTCTGAGCTGCCTGTCCACCAACACCAATAGACTGAAGACACTCCCTCGCAAAGTGACCCTCCTGGCCATAACGATAACAAATGGTAGTGCCCCGCTGACAAAGACCAAAGTGATGTCTGTTGCAGAAATTGCACAATGGATACTCCATCGATACAGCAAAAGTGCCACCGGTACGTCGAGGATAGCTGGATCTGCTAGAACTCCCACTGGACTGTGGTCTCTGTGGCCGATCCCTCCTCCATCTCTGTCTCTGTCTAGCCATACTAGCAGGTTGTCTATATGGTCCACTGCTAGATTATGATGCCGATCTGGAAGTGCCTGAACTCAGCCTCTTGGAAGGTCCTTGACTCGGTCCACCCTCCTCAAGTCGTCGAGACTGGAATCGCATCTGCCTTTCCTTCTCTATGTCCTCGCCTCGGAGTGCAGCACTCACTAACTCATCAAAGTTGTTCTGAGGCAACATAGTCAATCTTCCCTTGATGTTCAAGTTCAAGCCCAACTCAAATCTTTGGCACTTGGCTTCCTCTGAGGCCACCATGTCGCAAGCAAATCGAGACAAACGAGTAAATCTATCCCGATACTCAAGTACTGACATGCTACCCTATCTCAAGTTGGTGAACTCCTCATACTTCCGCTGTTACGTAGCCTGGTTGAAATACCTCCACATAAACAAATCTCTAAACAATGTCCATGGAGTATCAACCAGGAGTCTGTCAGTGCTAACCCACCAGAAGTATGCATCAAACTCAAGTACACCAACCGCTGCCACTGTCATCTGCTCAGGAGTGAAACGCAGATACTCACAAACTCAATCAACCTGAATCAACCAAGCCTCACATATCTCTGGATCAGCAAAACTCGAGAAAACAGTTGCTCCAGCAGTTCGAGCTTTGACCACAGGGTCAAAACGCTCCTCCAAATGCAATACTCGCATAAGCAAGTCATGCGTCTGGCGATCCTCATCAGGATCCACATCCCTATTGACACGGGAACCACATCTAGGAGGCATCCTAATGATACAAGAAAAGCATTAGTCACAAGGCACAAGGAAAGTAATCATGAAACTTTAGACATTTGAAAACATACAACACCCGAAGCATTGATGAGTAACCGCTAACCAGTCGGGTCATCGCTCCAGACATGCTGTACATTCTCAAATACCCTTAGCATCATAACTACAGAAGTCTACAGAACCTAAAACCTAATGCTCTGATACCAAGCTGAAAGGACCCGACCCCGATTTAGTTGCCTAAATCGAAATCAAACCCCTTCTGAAAACACGAACTTTCACAAAAAATTGGCAGAGTTCCACTATATCGCGAAGTTACTATTAAACTGCACCCGAAAATACACTTCATCCTATGCCACAAAAGCCAAACCGTGGGCACCAATCCCATCCAGATTGATACGCATAAAACATGCGTTTAACGTTAACACAAAGTAGACCCTAAAATCACAGTTCACACGTAAAGCAATTTAAAATCCTTATTTTGTCATTATAATATTGGCGAGTAGGGATCGTTCTATCCGGGGAATTAAAGGGCATATGCATGGTTTCGTTAATAAGCGGAAATCTAAAGGTTTGGGGGGACTGGAAATTGGTTAATTAATCTACGAAATTAAAGTATAAAAACATGCAAACACAACAAGAACTCCTAGACTTCTAACATGTTTTACTCATAGACAAGTTTAACAATCAAGAAACCTTAAAGTCTAATTATGCTTACTAAAAATAACAACCTACACTACTAAGTACAAGTGATCATCTCATCTTATTAACCTTACTCTTTTTCATGTCTCAATACTCTAAGTAGGCTACGAAATTTATAACTTCCAACTAAATATACATGCTTGATATTTGAGTAGGAATGCAACTTAGCGTCTAAACACCCTAAACAAAGTACGATCATCGAAACATGCGAAAGAGATGGACTTAGCGTATTATCTAACACATGCTTTCGAAGCTTTAAGATTGTATCAAACATGCATAAAAGGCTTGAAATCATAAACACATGCAATTTACGAAAAGGCTTAAGAACATATAACTCAAATCCAAACTTGTTCTTCATTAAATACATCAAAGTGAACAAATACAAAGAAAAAGTCATGAAATTGAAGATCATGGTTGCACTTTTTGTCTTGAATGCAAAAAATGACTTCTTGAAGGTGGTTCTCATTCACAAGGGACTTAGCGTATTGTGAATGATCGATGGCTGCGGAGGATGGATTGCTTCGGCTTGTAAAGGACCTTTGAAGTGTTTATGGAGGAGAGGTATTTGTGTAGAGCTATGGCTTGTAAAAATGGGAGATGATCTGTATTATGGCTGGCCTCCCTCTTATATATAGGCAAAGGAATTGCCTACCTCTCTCTTCCACCTTGCCTCTTCATTAAATGCACCCTTAGTCACCATGGCAAGTCACACCCTTAGTCACCATTTGTGATCATCACAAGCAAGAGTCACCTAGGCTAGTCACACCCTTAGTCACCCTTTGTGATGATCACAAGCCTTGTCACAAAGCTTGCCAAACTTGACTTTTCCTCTTCCCCAAGTGGCTTCCTTGCCGAAATTAATGGGTTTGGGCTGGTTTTTGGGCCGAAACAAACTTTGAGAAATGGGCCCACAAAATGCTTTTTGGGCCGACTCATTCCCGGTGGTCCGAAATCGCAAAAATCGCAAAATCGCCGAAATTCCTCCGAATTGCGCCGTTATTCATCTCCACCGTAATTAACCTCAAAATAACAAACTAAATAAGAAAAAACATAAAAACTAAGATTATAACATAGTTAAACGTAAAGGGAAATGCGTTAAGAATCGAGCATAAAATGCGTATATCAAATTCCCCCACACTTAGACTTTGCTAGTCCCTTAGCAAACACTAAGTTAAACTAAGACTCTCTACGAATTTAAAACAAAAGAAAGAACACAACTAAGCCCTTAGCTAAAATTTGTCTCAGAATTTTCATAAGTATATGGCGATGGCTCACATGATTTTCAACTTTGTATGCTCAACGAATTCAAGAGATAATTGCGATATAATTATGTAATGAACAAGTAAGACATAGAGAAAACAATGGTTATGTTATAGCTGTGCATGTATTGAATAAAGATTTAATCAACTCACAAGGATGCACTCATCATATTTTTCACTCATGAAAAGGGTTCACTTAAAGTGTATATGAATTTAAACGAAAACCTCATGAATGGAGTTAATTACTTGCACAAATGAACCAAAACCATAAGCTTACTCATGCAACTTACTCTACTAATTGAAAGCTACTCATTTTAAGGATCATAAAGAACTTTTAGTGAGGTTGTAATGGGGTTAAGGCTAAGGCATTCGAAATTTAGATATGTGGTGATAAAAACGTTCCAACAACTTAGTCTAGCACCAAATTCGTCCTCCATCTCCACTCGAATGTTACCATGTATACTTCAATCTGAACTACCCTTTGAGCTTTTCGGACAGGACAAAAGCCATATTTGTTCTATTTTTGGGCCTTCAATTTGTCGTAATCTCCAAATCCGCAAATAAGGGGGACATTAATCCAAAGAGTTTATGCTTAGAACACAACACATTGCCATGAGAGATATATATAATTTTTTTCTTTTCATTCTCTCAAATATATATATATTTTTTTTGGCAATCTCATACTTTTTAAGTTATTTGGACAAGTCTTTCCCCTTACTCACATTAACTCTTTCAATCTTTCTTACCAAACCATCATATTATGTGCTAGTTTTGAAAAATTCTCACCAAGTTTCCGGAACAAAGGTAAGGATATTCTACACTAGGGTAAGTGTTTAGGTAAATATGGTGATAAAAGAAAAGCTTAATGTGGGCTCAATTGGTTTATCTAGGGGTGTCGCAACTCATGCGTACAAATGGGATACATGGATATTTGGCGAAGTGGTTGAAAATCCTAAATGCCTTTAATCATTTCCAAAATCAAAGTATGTATCAACTTAAAAGCTTTGCAAATTGACATGAGTAAGTTCTAGCATTCTCTAGTTCATTAAAATCTATGGCAAGCAATCAACTGAGGCATATATAAGCTAGTAGCTACGAAATGGATGTATATTCAATCGAATAAAGAACAGATAGCTCAAAAGCTCACATAGGGTTTCATATGATTAAAAACTTATTAAAGCATGCGATTTCTGTACCATGTTTTGCAATTCATATCTACTACATGTTAAAAACATATAGAATATCTCAATTAGCACAAGAATTCGATGCATGTGATTCATACGCCATATGTGTTCGTATCGGTCCAATTTCATTATCGACTAGTTAAGGGCATCCTAAAGACTCTGAAAAACACTAATTTAGACACAATTAAATTGTAAACCCTTCCCCCACACTTAAACTCTACATTGCGCTCAATGTACTAAAGTAAAAGTATAGAATTAAACATGGAGTATAGGATCTACGAAAATTCTAATTTAAAATGCAAAAGCCATTAAATTAATTAAAAGGAGGAGAAGAAAACAAATCTGTTGTCTCCCAATTGGGTTGCCTCCCAATGAGCGGTCATTTTACGCCATATGCTTTAGATGTGATGCATCAATTTGTTTTTGAGATGGCCGGTTCTTGGAGTTGCATCTCCTCCACGTTATGCTTCGCAAATGCCTCAAAATAGGGCTTTAAGCGATGGCCATTTACTTTGAACTCACTGCCCTTGTCTATTGATCGAATGAGAACTGCTCCATGAGGCATAATTTGAGCAACTATGAATGGCCCCATCCATCGAGAGCGAAGCTTTCCCGGAAAGAGCTTAAGTCTTGAATTGAAAAGCAATACTTTTTGCCCAACTTCAAAACTCTTCCCGCGAATCATCTTATCATGGATCTTTTTCGTCTTCTCTTTGTAAATCCACGCATTGTCGAAAGCATCATTTCTGATCTCTTCAAGTTCACAAAGTTGTAGCTTTCGATGCAAACCTGCTGCATCTCGATCGATGTTGAATTTCTTCACGGCCCACCATGCCTTGTGCTCCAATTCAACCGGAAGATGGCATTAATCGGAAAGGTGACATACCAATGGGGGTCTTGTAGGCAGTCCTGTAAGCCCACAATGCATCATCTAAGCACTGACTCCAATCTTTCCGGTTTGGGCGGACGGTTCGTTCCAAAATCTTCTTGATCTCACGGTTGGAAACTTCAGCCATTCCATTTGTTTGAGGGTGGTATGGTGTGGAAACCTTGTGTCTTACGCCATACTTCCTCATCAATGCTTCCACCGTGTGGTTGCAAAAATGACTTCCTCCATCGCTAATTAGAACTCGCGGCATTCCAAATCTAGTAAAAATGTTAGTTCGTAGGAAATCTGCAACAACTCGCGAATCATTAGTACGGGTGGCCTTTGCCTCCACCCATTTCGAAACATAATCTACTGCGAGTAAAATATACGTATAACCATTAGAGGGAGGAAATGGTCCCATAAAATTAATACCCCACACATCAAAAATCTCGACATTAAATATGTAGTGTTTGTGGCATCTGATCTCTAGGTCCTAAATTACCGAATCTCTGGCACTTATCACATGCAGCACAAAATGTATGAGCATCGCAAAATAAACTAGGCCAAAAGAAACCGCAATCTAAAATCTTAAGGGCTGTCCTCCTTGAACCAAAATGTCCCCCGCATGCTTCATTGTGACAAAAGTCT
Organism: Geum urbanum; assembly: GCA_946800695.1. Lineage (NCBI taxonomy): Eukaryota > Viridiplantae > Streptophyta > Magnoliopsida > Rosales > Rosaceae > Geum > Geum urbanum. The sequence goes on along the minus strand of OX326997.1, from coordinate 37,745,734 downwards.
AGAATAGGCTTAAATTCACTATCTGGGATACATCTCCTAATCACTAAATCGGAGCATTGTTTCCATAAATAAGGCTCATCCCAGATAAAAGTTCTAGCATTATGTTTAAGTTTGTCACGCTGAAATTTATGCATGGTAGATGGAAACTCACCGGTAACTAAGTAATTAACGATATCTGCATACCATGGAGTTTCTGAAACAGTTACCTCAATTCCGAAGAGTTTTTCATCCGAAAAAGTTTCCTCAATTTCAACAGTCTCATTCTCACCTATCAAGCGTGATAGGTGGTCAGCGACAACACTTTTTACTCCCTTCTTATCCTTGATTTCGATGTTGAATTCTTGGAGTAGAAGTATCCATCTAATAAGCCTTGGTTTTGCGTCCTTTTTTAGCATTAGGTACTTCAAAGCTGCATGATCAGTATACACAGTTAATTTAGTTTGAAGTAAATAAGACCGAAATTTATCTAAAGCAAAAACCACTGCAAGAAACTCCTTCTCAGTGGTGGTATAATTTCTTTGAGCTTCATCAAGTGTCTGAGAGGCGTAATAAATTGCATAAGGCTTCTTGTCCTTCCACTGACCCAAAACAGCTCCTACGACATAATCCGAGGCGTCGCACATGAGTTCAAATGGTAGAGACCAATCAGGGCCGCTCAAAACAGGAGTGCTCGTGAGAAGTTCCTTCAACTTGTTGAAGGCAGCGTTGCATTCCTCGTCAAATACGAACGGAGTCTCCTTTTGCAGCAATTTACACAACGGGTGAGAGATGTGGGAAAAATCTTTGATAAACCTTTGATAAAATCCTGCGTGTCCAAGAAAAGAACGTATCTCTCTAACCGAAGTTGGAGAGGGTAAGTGACGCACAAGATCTACTTTGGATTTATCAACTTCTAATCCTTTTTCAGAAATAATATGACCTAACACGATCCCTTGTGTAACCATGAAATGGCACTTCTCCCAATTAAGCACCAAGTTGGTTGCAACGCATCTTTGTAAAATAGTTTCTAAATTGTTTAAACATGCATCAAAATCATTCCCAAATACACTAAAATCGTCCATGAATACTTCAATAATTTTTTCAATGTAATCGGAAAAAATTGAGAGCATGCAGCGTTGAAATGTACCTGGTGCATTACATAATCCAAATGGCATTCGGCGGTATGCAAACATTCCGAAAGGGCATGTCAACGTTGTCTTTTCTTGATCTTCCTCCGCAATGCTAATTTGGTTGTAGCCGGAGTATCCGTCGAGAAAACAGTAAAATGCATGGCCGGCTAACCTTTCCAGCATTTGATCTATGAACGGTAATGGAAAATGATCCTTGTGAGTTGCGGCGTTGAGCCTCCTGTAATCAATGCACACACGGTGTCCAGTGATTGTCCTTTGTGGCACGAGTTCATTCTCCATATTTTCGACGACGGTGATTCCAGATTTCTTAGGTACAACCTGCACAGGGGAAACCCAACGGCTATCAGAAATAGGGTAAATAACTCCATAGTCCATGAGTTTAATTACCTCCTTTTTTACCACCTCCATCATGGGAGGATGGAGCCGACGTTATGCTTCCCTTGTAGGCTTGGTGCCTTCTTCTAGGAAAATCTGATGCACACAGGTTGCTGGATTAATTCCCTTTATATCCGCAAGCGTCCAACCTATTGCGGTTTTGTACCTCTTGAGTACACTCACGAGTTTCTCCTCCTGCTCCTCCTCTAACGCAGACGAAATAATTACCGGCAAGGTTTCATGCTCGCCCAAGTACGCATACTTTAGATGATCCGGTAATAGCTTGAGTTCTAAAACTGGAGCTTCTACGATGGAGGGAATAATTTTATTAATACCAAAAGTAATTGGTAAAGGGGGAGAAAAACTTACTTTTCGTGGTGCATTAGTTAGAACCATGGCCATTTCTTGAATTCGAGGCTTAAGCTCTATTAAGGCCTCGAAAAGGGCGTCATCCCCAAGTTGGATGGCCATGTCGAGTTCATCTTCATTGATGGTGTCAAGGTGGCCTTGTGCTAAGGTATCTACGAGATCATATGTTAAGATGGAAGCCACACTTGACATCGAAAATTTCATCCCGTCTAATATGTTGAACTCGATTCTTTCTCCATCAATCTCCATGGAGAAAGTTCCCTGAAAAACATCTATCTTCGTTCTTGCAGTCCTCATAAAGGGTCGTCCAAGAAGCAATGGCGTGGTGTTCAAAGGACTCTCCTCCATGTCAACGATGTAAAAATTCGCTGGAAAAATCAGGTTGTTGACTTGGACAAGAACGTCTTCTACGTATCCCCTTGGATACTTGTGTGTACGATCGGCTAGTTGGATGACAACACCGTCTTGCTTGAGATCCCCAAGCTCCATCGACTTGTAGAGGTAGTAAGGCATGACATTGATGGAGGCTCCAAGATCAAGCATTACGTCTTCAAAGTGTTTGTCACCAATTACGCAGGGAACTGCAAAAGTCCCTGGATCCTTCAGTTTTTGGGGTAGCCGACGCTGCAAAACCGCCGAAATGGTTGCATTCACCTTCATAACCTCCTTCTCTCGTGTTTGCCTCCTTTGTGTGCATAATTCTTTTAGAAATTTCGCTTATATTGGCACTTGTTTTATGCACTCGATCAAGGGCAAATTCACTTGCACCTTTCGAAAGATGTCCAAGATATCTTCATATTGATCATCTTTCTTCTTTGATTTTAATAATCTGCTTGGGAAATGTGCAACAACAAACAGAGAATTAGTAATAACCGTATTTGAAGGAATATGGCTTTTACCTTTGATTGGGGTGGGTTGTGGAGGGGATTGTGCCTTGGTGACAATAGGCATCACCTTCTTCTTCTCGGCTTCTTGAGCTGCCGGATCGATCTCATCTTCCTCCTCTTGAGTGATGTCTTTGATAGTTACGTTATCGAGATGAGATCTCTTGATCTTTGGTTCTTCTAGTATCTTCCCACTCCTTGTGACAATGGCATTCACATTTCATTGATTAGGAGTGGTTTGAGGTGGAAGCCGACCAGTTTCTTTGATTTGTCCCATGAAATCAACAAGTTGGCCAAGTTGCTTCTTCACTTCGGTGATGTCTCGGCCATGAGAATCCAATGTCTCCTTTGTCTTCGATTGTCCATCAAGGAGAACTTGTGTGGAGGCCGAAAGTTGTGACAACATCTTGTCATAATCCGGATTTGTGAAGGATTGAGATGAAGAACCATGCTGCATCGGTGGCCTAGGCTGAAATGGAGGGCGTTGGTAGCTTTGTTGAGGTACCGGAGGGTTCAAAGTTCCCTCATTGCTGCTCCATCTAAAGCCTGGATGATCTCGGTTGCCGAAATTGTTGTAGTTGTTGTACCGTTGGCCTCCTTGATATCCACCGATGGCGTTAGCGTGCTCCATTTCGCTAGCTTGCTCTGGCGCTTGAGGGCATTGGTCATTATGGTGACCTTATGCTTGACATATGCCACAAACAGGCCCATGAGTTGCTTTGGCCCTTGTCGTTTCGAGCTCTAAAACCTTCTCTAGCATATGAGCTAGTTTGTCATATTTTTCATCCGCGTCGGTTTTAGAACTCACTTCGCTGACTGCTCTTCTGTTGGACATTCCATACTGTGCATCGTTGTTCGCCCGATTCTCTAGAAGAGTTCTAGCTTCAGTTTCGTTTAAGTCCATGAATGCACTGATAACTGCTGCATCGAGCAATTCCCCATCGATCGCCTTGAGACCATCATAAAAGTAATTCATGAGATTAGTCTCAGAAAATCCATGAGATGGACAGGTGGCACACAAAACCTTGAATCGGTCATAATATTGGCCGAAAGTCTCATCCGGTTTCTGTGTAATGCCAGTGATTTGCTTCCTCAAGACGGTGATCTTTGAGGCCGGGAAGTACTTTGCCAGGAACATGTCCGCAAGTTGCTTCCATGTGGTAATATGGTTCAGCGGTAGTTCCATGAGCCAAGACTCGGCCCTGTCAGTTAGGGTGAATGAGAATGCTTTAAGCTTGAAGAGCTCCGTATCAGCATCGGATGGCTTCATGCTGTTACAAACAAATTGGAGTTGTTTGAGATGCTTATTCGGATCTTCATTTGAAAGTCCGTGAAAAATGGGTAGTTGGTGGAGGAAACCAATCTTCAGCTCGATGTCCTTCATGTTTTCCCCCAGTGGTGGAAAAGCAATGCTTGAAGGCCCGCTGCTCCATTCGGTTGAGCAGGTGCTTTGACGAAGGGATTGTCCTACGTTGGCCATTTTGACTTCTTGTGCTTCCGGCTCTGAATTATGATCAGTTGATGAATGTGAAGAATCGGAACCTTCCTCAATAATGGGATAATCCAACGGTTCTGATTGAGCTCTAAGTCTAGCTATCCTCTCTGTGATTTCCTCAAACTTTGTTTTAGATGGTCCAAGATTCTGATCGGACATTCATTAGCCTGAGCATCCACCAAAGACCAAGTGTTAGTATCAAAAAGAATATGTAATGAATATAGAGATACTAGCCAAAAAAACGTAAAACATATAAAGAAAACAAAGCGAAACAAATAACAAATAAAATAGTAAAACTACCAAAACAAACTATAAAAATTCACAAAGACTTAAAAACTACTAAAACACACAAAATTTATGAAGTTTAAGACACTAAATGTAATTTACTAAGTAATGCAAATGATCTAATCAATTTTAAGGGTTATGCAAATGAATGTAATGAACTAAGACACACGTTTTCTGCAAATTAACACTATATAATGTAAAAGCTACGAATTTAGTTAGAACATATATAAACATGGTTCAAATGCAAGCAAACAATAATTCACATTGAATTTATGCACAACACATTCTCATTAAATAAAATGCATCAAACAACAATCCTACGTGAAAAATGGAGTGAATGCATAAGAGAAATTGTTAGAACCTGCAGAAAACACACGAGTTACGTGCTTAAAATATGAATGCAAAGAATGACCTCTTCTTCGGTCTTATGCCCCTAACTTCACTTAGGTTAGGGTACTCGGTAGTGAAATCCGAGCATCATAAAACTTTAGAGAGGTTTTGCAAGCTAAATGTAACGTTTTGTTAGTCCTTTACAGATTTTAATGCAAAAAGAAAAACACACAAATTTGACTAAGTATTATTTATTTTCCTTTGGCCCCGATGGTACGTGGTGCAGAGGCTCTCCACTGTGCAATGGGTCTCGTTCATCAAAAGATGAAGTCTGATTCCAAGAGGTGTAAGCATGCATAATCCTATATACCATATTTTAAAGGATTATGTCGTATTTATTAAGTTCATGTATTGTCCGTATTTATATGCACTTATGATTTACATTGAGTACTCGAAATGATCTTTCGGTAAATTTCTTGGACGTACGGCCCGCGCGAAAATGTATACTGACTCTCGCTAATTCAGCTTAGTTACATTTAGAAATGGCAAGTAGGGATAGAGATAACGCGAGAGGTAAGGACTAATATTTAGAACAACCTGAGGCTAACTCGTAAGAGTATATACTCCATTGTTGTTCTTAGAGACACCCCGAGGCTAACCAGTTATGGTATATACTCCAATGGTGTTCTATTGCTTAGATCCGAAACCCGGCACCAATCATAAACCCGCTCACCATATCCAACAATCAGCCAAATTTTTGAGATAGTATACAATCTCAAGTCCTTAGTAAACTCCGCCCACAACCTCATGCCCATAACTTCACTTAGGTTATCGCGTGTGGTGATGAAATCCACACTTCATGATGGGTTAAGGAGATTAACCAGAAAAAGAGGCACCTCCCTATTCCAAAGAACAAAACTTAATAACCAATACTCGTACTCAATGTAAATCAATTTAAGTGCGTCTACGAATTGAGTGCGCCTAAGATTTAAAAGGAATACACGATTTAGTTATTGAGTAAATCTCTTCGTCGTGCGGCCCGCGTGAAAGGACCCAACCCCGATTCAGTTACCTAAACCGGAATCGAACCCCTTCTGAAAATACGAACCAACAAAAACTTTTCAAAATTTCGGCAGAGTTTCGTTACTAACGTTGAATTGCATAAACCTGCACCCTGAAAATAACACTTCGTCCTATGCCACAAAAGCCAAACCGTGGGCACCAATCCCATCCGGATTTCTCAACATCATATTATAAACAATAAACAGTAAACATACTGTACTATATATAGTATATGCATGAAAATCCGTATAAACACGAATTAGAATGTATCAGAGAGACCTCTAGTGTAAATATATACAATATACACATCAGTAGGCGAAACAAGAACCTACTGGAAAACACAGGTAGCTCAGATCACTAGCCTCCAGACCGCGACGTGAAACACCAAAACCTGAACTGCAAACTGGGCACGAAAACCGAAAAGCCCAGGGGAAAGACATGAAAACCGTTAGAGTGAGTGGACGAAAAGATAATTGTCTTTCGCCGAACAATATATATATATATAATAAAATCATATGCGAGTCCAGATGCATAAATAAAGAAAAGGTACACGAGGGAGACTCTAACTCCTGACGCGTACAGAGCATGCATAAAAATCTCACGGGGTCACTCGTGGACACGTCCGTGCTAGTACAGTCAGAATCACGGGGTCCCTGTCCCACACGTGACTCTAGCCAGAAAAGGCCTCAGGTCAAAGGTCTGCCTCCCCCCAGTAAAGGCCTCGGGTCAGGAGTCACAGCCTCCCCTGGTAAACATCCTCGGGGATCAGCCGGGATGCGAGTGTATCGATACAACAACATATATAAGGATTGTACTCTGTGTAAATCAAATCGTAAATAGTTCGATGCAAATGCAATAAACAACATATAAATGCATATACGTAATGTATAATGATATAATCATAATCGTCTAACACATGCTCGTATAAATCGTAATCTCGTATGCATGCTCAAGTTCGAAAATCGTATAAAAAGACTCGCAATCAATCCGTGAAAAGAAATTGTCCACTCACAGGTGAGCAAAACGCGCACTCGCGCTAATCTCGTGGTCCGGCAGAAGATCCCTCGCCTGAAGCACGATCACGATCCCCTGAATATTCTTAAAACACAACTGATCAAAATCATAGTCCACAACTCTGTACTGAATCACGGAAACCAACTGTTCCCGGAAATATGAAATGCAGTACAAAATGATTAACGAAATTCTCGAAATCTCCACTCGAAACCTTCGACTGAAAATCGGCTACCCAAATCAATCCGAAAACCTCTAGATGATAATTAGGGCGCGTTTACGAGAAAAACGACATTAAAAACGTCGAAATCCAAAAAGTCAACCCCTCGAACGGTCACATTTTGAAAGGACCCAATCCCGATTCAGTTACCTAAACCAGAATCAAACCCTTCCGAAAATACGAACCAACAAAAATTTTTCTAAATTTCGGCAGAGTTTCGTTACTAACGTGGAATTGCATAAACCTGCACCCTGAAAATAACACTTCATCCTATGCCACAAAAGCCAAACCGTGGGCACCAATCCCATCCGGATTTCTCAACATCAATAATAATCAATAACAGTAATCAAACTGTACTATGTAAATATGTATATCCGAGAAAATCCGTATAAACATGTATCAGAATGTATCAGAGCGACCTCTAGTATAACATATATACAATATATACACATCAGTAGGCGAAACAAGAACCTACTGGAAAGCACAGGTAACTCTGATCACTAGCCTCCAAACCGCGACGTGAAAACACCAAACCTGAACTGCAACTGGGCACGGAAACCGAAAAGCCCAGGGGAAAGACATGAAACACGTTAGAGTGAGTGGACAAAAATAAATGTCTTTCACCAATTAATATATATGTTTAAAATAACATATGCGAGTCCAGGTAAGTAGAAATAATAAAGTACACGAGGTAAAACTCACACACCTCCAGTGTACTGAGCATGCAAGTAAAAATCTCACGGGGTCACTCATGGACACACACCGTGCTAGTACAGTCCGAATCACGGGATCCCAGACCCACACGTGACTCTAGCCAGAAAGGCCTCAGGTCAGAGGTCTGCCTCCCCCCGGTAAAGACCTCGGGTCAGGAGTCACAACCTCCCCTGGCAATAAGCCTACCATCGGGGATCAGCCGAGAGGCAAGTGTATCGATACAACAACATAATCAAGACTGTACTCTGTGTAAACCAAATCATAAACATCTCGATGCAAATGCAATATACAGCATATAAATGCATATACGTAATATATAATGATATAAACATCATCAGCTAACACATGCTCGTATAACTCGTAATCTCGTACGCATGCTCAAATTCGAAAATCATATAAAAGACTCGCAATCATTTCCGTGAAAAGAATTTGTCCACTCACAGGTGAGCAAAACGTACACCCGCGCTAATCTCGAGGACCGGCGGAAGATCCCTCGCCAGAAGCTCGGTCACGATCCCGATCTCGATCTCCTGAATATCCACAAAACATAACTGATTAATATCGTAATCCACAACACTGTACTGATGCACGGAAACCAACCGTTCCCGGAAATACGAAATGCAGTGCAAAATGAATTACGGAAATCCCGAAATCCCCACTCGAAACCTCGACTGAAAATCGGCTAACCAAATCAACCCGAAAACCTCCGTACGATAACCAGGACGCGATTTCGAGAAAAACGACATTAATTAAATCGAAATCTGAAAAAGTCAACTTTCCGGCCGTTGACCGCCGTTGACCGCCGCCGCCGCCGGCGGCGCGCCGTCAACGGTGGAATCACACGGCCAAAATCTCTAGATCACAAGTTCCCATCCATCCGAGTCACTTTCTCAACTACCTCGAAACCCAAATCTTCCCGGAACCCAGTCAATTCCAGCCCGAAACCCGATCGGAAAACCTTACCGGTGACCTAATCGGACCTCCATGAATCCTTCACCAAATCCAAAAATAAACACATGGAAAGGATCACCAGACCAAGGGGAGACGAACCCCTAACCTTTTAGCCACCGAGGCTCGCCGGAGGACCACCTCCCATCACCGACGATTCAACCCAGTTCGGCCCGACTCGAAACCTACCAAACCTTAATCAATTTTCATCAAACCACAGCCAAACCCACTCGAAATCAAGAGGGGAAGAAAAACTTACCCTTGCCGGAAGCAGAGGTGGCCGGAAAATGGGTCGTCGGACGATGAAGACCAAAACGGAAAGTTTCCACTTCGGGTCAACGATCAACTTACCAAAAATAGAAAGTCAACGACTGGTCAAACTGAAACAGTGTTTTACGACAAATTCTAGACTATTCCGCTATTTCCCTCGAGCCTCGGGTCGATCGACGGTCCGAAATGAAAATACGAAATGATTCGGATAAGCTCGAAATAATCGGATAAACTCGTCGGAACCCGAAACTTCAAATAATCATAAAATATTCCTCAGTTATCGGAAAAATCTTCCGGAACCGCCCACGAGCTCGAAATCATGTACCCTACAATTTCCGTGAAGACACCCAACTCAAATTCTCGACTAAAAACATAGTCGCGAATCGAATCGACAAACCACACAATATCGTAAAACTGCGACTATAACCAAATCTCGAGAATCGTGCCAAACACGCATCTGATTCTGGTTCGGGTCATCACAAATCTACCCCCCTTAAAGAAATTTCGACCTCGAAATTTACGTACCTGTCATGTGAACAAATGAGGATACTGCTCCCGCATACGCTGCTCGGTCTCCCAGGTGGCCTCCTTAACTGAATGGTTCTGCCACAAGACCTTCACCAGCGGAATCACACGGTGCCTCAACTCCTGCTCACGACGATCGAGAATCTGCACTGGCTCCTCTACATACGATAAATCCTCTCTGATCGCCAACTGCTGTGGGGCTAACACATGTGAAGGATCTGAGATGTACTTCCGCAACATCGAAACATGGAAGACATCATGAACACGAGCCATCTCAGCCGGTAACTCAAGTCTGTAAGCAACAGCTCCAACCCACTCCGTAATCTCATACGGACCAATGTATCGCGGTCGAAGTTTGCCACGCTTCCCGAAACGCACAACTCCTCTCCACGGAGATAGTTTCAGGAAGACCCAATCACCAACCTCGAACTCTAAACTCTTCCTCCTCACATCCGCGTAACTCTTTTGCCGATCCTGGGCGATCTTCAGGCGATCCCGAATAACCTGAATGTCCTCCATCGTGGTTTTCACCAAATTAGGACCAATGAGCCAACGCTCGCCCACCTCACTCCAACACAATGGAGTGCGACACTGCTTCCCGTACAGAGCCTCGTACGGTGCCATCTCAATACTGGCCTGATAACTGTTGTTGTAGGCGAACTCAATCAAGTGCAACAGTTGATCCCAGTTTCCACGAAACTGCAACACACACGATCTCAGCATATCCTCAAGAGTCTGAATGGTCCGCTCGGACTGCCCGTCAGTCTGAGGATGAAAAGCTGTACTAAATCGCAATCTCGTGCCCAACGCTCGCTGTAAAGCCTGCCAAAACTCAGAGGTGAACTGACTATCACGGTCAGAAACAATCGACACAGGCACACCATGCAAGCGAACAATCTCAGATAAGTACAACTTGGCCAATCTGCCCACTGAAATCTTCCCTGGAAGTGCAAGAAAGTGTGCGGATTTCGTCAATCGGTCAACAATAACTCAAATGCCAGTGTTGCCTGCCGAAGTACGTGGCAACTGATAGACGAAATCCATCGTGATATGCTCCCACTTCCAAACCGGAATCTCAAGTGGCTGTAGTTTCCCTGCAGGTTTCTGCCTCTCCGCCTTCACCTGCTGACAAATCAAACACCGACTCACGTACGCGGAAATCTCCCGCTTCATGTTGCGCCACCAATAGTACGCTCGAAGTGTACGAAACATCTTCGTACCTCCGGGATGCATCGCATACGCTGAACTGTGGGCCTCATTCAGAATCTCCTTCTTCAAATCCTCGTCTCTGGGTACACATAGTCTGCCTCTGAATAGCAACGTACCGTCGTCGCTCAAACGGAACTCTGTAGGTACACCATTCCGTATCATGGTCTTCTTGCCCAGCACGTAAGGATCTAAATCCTGTGCCTCCCGTACCTGATCAACCAACACTGGTCGAACCTGGAAACTGGCCAACAAAGCTCCATCATCATCATACCCAAACACAGCACCCGTAGCTCGAAGCTCGGCTAACATCGATACTCTGGCTACACACATGTGAAACAATGAAGTTCCAGATTTCCGGCTAAGTGCATCCGCTACAACGTTGGCCTTTCCTGGATGGTACTCAAACGTACAATCGTAGTCGTTGATCAACTCCATCCATCGGCGCTGCCTCATGTTCAGATCCGGCTGCGTCCGCAAATAGGTGAGACTCTTGTGGTCAGTGAAAATCTTACACTGAGCACCATACAGATAATGTCTCCAAGTCTTCAACGCTAACACAATAGCGGCTAACTCCAAATCATGCATCGGATAGTTGACCTCGTGCGGTTTCAGCTGTCTGGAACCATATGCCACAACTTTACCATGCTGCATCAACACACAGCCAAGGCCCAACTTCGACGCATCGCTGTATACAACAAACTCACCACTATCGTCTGGCAACGTCAGAACCGGTGCGGTAGTCAATCTCTCCTTCAGGAGCAAATAACTCTCCTCGCACGCATCAGACCACTCAAACTTGACGCCCTTCTTCGTCAATCTGGTCAGTGGTGTAGCTATCCGGGAGAAATCCTGTACAAACCGTCGATAATAGCCTGCTAACCCCAAGAAACTCCGGATCTCCGGTACAGTAGTGGGTCGACTCCAATTCAGCACGGCCTCGATCTTGTCAGGATCAACACTAACTCCCTCGGCCAAAATCACGTGGCCCAGAAACTTCACACTATCCAACCAGAACTCACACTTGCTAAACTTCGCGAACAGCTGATGGTCCCGCAAAGTCCGCAACACTGCTCGCAAGTGCTTCTTGTGCTGGCCTACACTCCTCGAGTATATCAAAATATCATCAATGAATACAATCACGATCTTGTCCAGGAACCGTCTGAACACTCGATTCATCAAGTCCATGAAAGCTGCGGGGGCGTTGGTCAACCCAAACGGCATAACCAAAAACTCATAGTGCCCGTACCGCGTCCTGAATGCTGTCCTGGCCACATCTGAATCTCGGATCCTCAACTGATGATATCCGGATCGAAGGTCGATCTTCGAAAAGATTGCTGCTCCCTTCAGCTGATCGAACAAGTCGTCAATCCGTGGCAACGGATACTTATTCCTCACTGTAATCTGATTCAGCTTCCGGTAGTCGATGCACAAACGCATGGAACCGTCCTTCTTTCGCACGAACAACACTGGAGCACCCCACGGAGAAACACTCAGTCGAATGAATCCCTTCTCTAACAACTCCTGAAGCTGAATCTGCAACTCCCTCAACTCTGCAGGCGCCATCCGGTACGGTGTCTGGGAAATTAGTCCAGTACCCGGCAATAACTCAATAGTAAAATCAATCTCCCGCACATGGGGTATACCAGGTAACTCCGCTGGAAACACATCCGAAAACTCAGACACAATCTCAATACTACCAAGATCCGGCACTGCAACTGTAGTATCCACAACGTGGGCTAAGTACGCAACATAACCCTTCTTCATCAACCGATCCGCCCTCATCGCGGAAATCAAACACGGTAGGGAAGTGTTCTTCTCGCCACGAAACAGTATCTCGGGCAACCCTGGTCGACGAAACGCGACATCCTTCCTGTGGCAATCAAACATGGCCCAATGCGACTCTAGGAAGTCCATACCCAAAATCAGATCAAAATCCACAATATCAAGCAGTAACAGATCAGTGGCTAAACCATGGCCATCGATAAACACCTCACAATCTCGGTAAACCCAACCAATGCTCACAACCTCACCTGATGGATACAACACTCTCCACAACCCCGGAAGTGGAGATGCAGGTACCGTAGCCAATGATGACAGTCTAAATGATATGAATGAATGTGTGGCACCCGGATCTAACAATGCAAGTACAGGAATAACAAAAACATGTAACGTACCGATAACGACCTCCGGTGATGCTCTGCCCTCACGTAGAGTCATAGCATGAGCCCTCGCCTGTCCGGCTGGTCGTCCTCGCTGGGGCTGTCCCTGCTGTCTGCCCTGACCTGCAAATTGTGCTGGTCGCGCTCCAGAAGTGGCACCTCGCTCAACTCCGGAACTCTGAGCCGCATGAAAGGACCCAATCCCGATTCAGCTTCCTAAATCGGAATCAAACCCCTTCGAAAACACGAACCAACAAAAACTTTTCGAAATTTGGGCAGAGTTTCGTTACTAGCGTGGAATTACCATTACTTGCACGCGGAAAATACACTTCATGCTATGCCACAAAAAGCAAACCGTGGGCACCAATCCCATCCGGATTTCTCAATATATCAACAGTAAAGTAAAGTAGTAAATATATATGCACTTTACTGAAATCCAGTGTAAAATCGTATAACGTATTCAATAGGAAGCTCAGAGCGACATCTAATACATAGTCGTATACGCATACCACAATAGGTAGAACAATAAACCTACTGGATGAAACAAAGTAGCTCGAGCACTATGCCTCCGACCACGACGTGCGACACCAAAGCCTGAACTGCAAGCTGGGCACGGAAACCGAAAATCTCAGGTGAAAGACAATAAACACGTTAGAGTGAGTGGACGAAAATAAATGTCTTTCACCAGTTAATATATATGTTTAAAATAACATATGCGAGTCCAGGTAAATAAAATATAACAAGTACACGAGGTAAAACCATAATCCTCCAGCGTACTGAGCATGCAAGTATAAATCCCACGGGGTCACTCATGGACACACACCGTGCTAGTACAGTCCGAATCACGAGGTCCTTAGTCCCCGTGATTCTAAGCCAGAAATAGCCTCGGTTCCGGGGAAACGCCCCTCGCCGGTCATGTAGGGATAACGACGCCTTTCCTGGATGGCCTACCATCGGGGATCAGCCGAGAGGCAATGTGTATCGATACAACAACGTAACCAAGACTGTACTCTGTGAAAACCAAATCACAAACAATTCGATGCAAATGCATGAAACAATATAAAATGTATGCATATTCATAAACGTATATCCGTATACACATATTCATATAATCGTAAACACACGCTTATATAATCATAAACTTGTATGAAATCTCATGCTCGTAAAACCATAATCATGCTGCATGCTCAAAATCATAAATCACATAAAAGACTCGCAAGATTTCCGTAAAAAGAAATTGTCCACTCACAGACTGGCGTAACGTGTATCGCGTTAACCCGTGATCCGGCGGAAAGTCCATCGCCAAAACAACGATCACGAACCCCTGAATATTCACAATGTCCAATATTCAAAATCATAATCCGACAATACAAATCAAACCACGAGAAACCACCGTTCTCGTAAACACGAAATCCAAAGTCGACGAATCGTCGAAAATCCGTATATGTATACCACAATACCTCGCTTTACGTTCGGACGCTCAACTCGAAAAATGAACCTCCCACTGCGATCGGAGCGCGATTTCGAGTCAAATGACATGCGACTTGTCAAAAGTCAAAAAGTCAACCCTGACCGTTGACCGCCACCGTTGACCGCCGTCCACGGCGGCGCCACTGTTGACCGGAGTATTTCACGGCGGAACAACCCTTGTTCCACTCAAAATCACCCACTGAGTAACTTCCATAACTGCACCGAAGTCCAATTCTCACTCTAACTAGGTCAATTTCATGAAAACCCAAATTGAAACACAAATTTCAAATCCAAAATTCTCATTCCACAAATCGAATTAGAACACCAAACTTACATGGTAGCTTGTAGGTGATGAGAGCTACAAAGCCCACTCAAGATTTCAGCTCAATTCGGCCAAAAACGGAGAACCCGAATTCACCAAAATTCCCTCCATTTCATGCCGGGAATTCCTCCACTTCCGGCGTCCCTTGCCGTGAAAGGAGCCCGGAAATAGAACAAGGAGATCGAGACGAAGAGAACGGGCCTAAGCCCGAGGCCGGAGGTGGCCGATCAGAACCTCGCCGCCGGCGAGCCACGGTGCACGTCGCACCACCCTCACACCACCGAGTTGACTCGGTCAACTCGGTCAAACCCCAAAGTGGTAAGTGTTGACTTGCCCCAAAACAGAAAGTTTCTATTTATAGCCTTTCCCAAAACGGAAACATCATGTTTATCCATTTCGACGAACTTTAAACACGCGTAATTTCCACGTCGCAATTCCGATTCTGATAATCCTCGTGACCACAAACTCATCTCGACGTACTCTTCAATAATCACCCAAAGTCAAACACATCGGCCAACCGAACAAAAAGTCAACCCTTCAAAGCAACACACATTAAATCGACTAATAATCAACAAACGGAAAAATTTGCAACTAATTCCTCGTAACTCCAAATCATGCTCCGGAAGTTCCCACGAACTCGAAATTAAATTCTGAACAACTTCCGTGAAGAAGCCGAGACCAAATTCTCGTCCGGTAATTTAGTCGCGAACAAACCCGCCATTTAAATCTGTTTCCGTCGAAACTTCAAATATTCATAACTAATTCATCGGTCATCCAAATAACGATTCGGAACCGCCCACGAACTCTTAATCACATGTAGAACGACTCTCGAGAAGAGATCCAGCTCCAATTCTCGGCCAATAATTTAGTCGCTAAGAAACTTCGGCGATTCAAATAATTGTCGAACAGCTGCGACTACGCAGTAACTCATCAATCAAGCTGATCATACTGCTGATTCTGGTCCGGGTCGTCACAAATCCACCCCCCTTAGAAAAATTTCAACCTCGAAATTTCTGAGTCTGCCGACAAAAGTAGGAACACTGCCTCTGCATACTGTTCAACTCACCAACGGCAATCTCAACTGAACAACTCTGATCACAAACTCCACAATAGGAGATATCTCCGTGCTGAAATCCATGTACCCTCAAATCTCGAATCTGAACTGGCTCCACACAATAGCCAAGTGTTCCCGCATAAGGAACAGGTAGGGTACACAACATGTAGCAACCCTGAAACACAGTTCCGCCACACGGAACACAACACAACTCACACACCAAAAGCCAACACTATAGGCGATGCCGAATTATACGGCACAACACAAACTCGCCTATGATCACACATGGATCAAAACAACAAGGCCAACACAACTCAGTCATCCATCTAACTCAAATATCATATCAACATAGCACAAACATCGAACTCGGGCAATAATCAACCCATTTCCGCTAATCTGACAATCTGTGGTAGCACATTCCACAAAATCTGAATCAATCATCAACTCAAATTCAAACCAAACTCACCCAACACAATGAAGTACAACATCGTTCCTCAAAACGACGTCAAACAATATCAAAATCACAGTGAACAACAACCTGGTACTGCAAGCAACCTCGTACAGCTGAAACTGCTGGTCCCGAATCCTCCGGAACTGCAACACCGAGGTCCATAATATACCCTCCAAGGTCTGAATAGTCCTCAAAGATCGCTCGTCAATCTGAGAACAAGGACCGGTACTAACTCGTAATCTGGTCCCCAATGCTCGCTGCAAAGCTCACCAACACTCAGTCGTAGCTGATCACCTCGATCGACGAACTGAAACACAGGTACACCACGTAGACGGACAACCTCCGTTAAACACAGCTATGCCAGCCTGCCACTGAAATCGTCACCGAAAATACAAGGAACTGTACTGAGTACGTCAGACGACCTACAAAGGCCCAACAACTGGTATCACCAACCAAAGTGCAAACAACATACACAAACACATCAACAATCGCCACGTCTAATCGGAAATCTTCAATGGCTGACACTTCTCGGCAAGTCTCTGCCTTCTAGCCATCGCCAGTCGACGAATGTGGCATCAGCACACACAAGCTGCGCTCGCACAAGCTGTTATATCGTTCTTCATGTTGCGTCACGAGTAATAACTCGAAATATCAGACCCATCTCTGTGTCACTAGCGCCAAACACGCGCAAAATCACGAGCCTCAACACCATCATACTCAAACTTAGCTCTCGTAGCCCATAACTCGGCTAACACGGAAACTCGAGCCACACACACACATGAAACACTGAAACTCCTAACTCTCGACTGAATGCATCAACAACAGCATCATCCCAAACGGATGGTCAAAGTACAACCTCTAACCTTCTCGAACAAACTCTAATGTGCAGCCATAGTCATCAGTCGACTCCATCCATCGACACTGCCTCGAGCCCAAATCTGGCCGAAAATGCAAGTGGATGAAACTCATGTGATTAGTGTACGTCCTACACTGCGCTGCACGCCAACAATAATATCTCAAACTTTCCAATGCTAACATAAGGCAGCTACACCCAAATCAAACTCCGGATACGTAGCCTCATAAGGTTTCCACTGTCCATAACCATGAGCCACCGCTCTGCTACACAGCATCAAAGCACAACCCAAACCAAATCTCGATGCATCGCCATAACCCACGAACTCGTCGTAGTCGTTAGGTAAGGTCAAAACTGAAGCAACGGTCAACCATACTGCAGAAGTGAGTAACTCTCCTCGCGTGCATCGAACCACTCGAACTTGACACCTTCTTCATCAATCCGGAAAGTAAAGTGGCAATTCAGGAATATCCTGCACAAAGCCATCGGTACAAGCCTGCCAAAACACAAGAGACCCCCGATCTCTGGCACAGTAGTAGGGCAAACTCCAAATCAACACGGCTTCGAACTGGTCAGGATCTACACTAACTCCCTCGGATAACATCACATAGCCCAACATCTTCACGCTAATCGACCAAAACTCACACTGGCTGAACTTCACAACACCTGGTCGTCTCGCAAAGTCCGCGAAACCGCTCACAATTGCTTCAGGTACTGGTCCACACTCTCGGAGTACATCAGGACACTGCCAACGAACATGACCACAACTCGTCCAGAAACCGTCTGAACACATGGTCCATCAAGTCCACATGATCTACGGGGGCATTGGTCAACCATACAAAGTGACCAAAAAATCCTGATGTCCGCACCGTGATCCGAAAGCCAACATAACCACATCTGACTCATCAAACCTCCATTGATGGTATCCGGATCCGAAATCAATCCTCGAAAAGACTGAAGCTCTGACAAGCTGATCAACCAGTCGTCAATCCGAAACGGAGGATACTTGCACTCCTCTGAAGCAAACCGAGCTTCCGGTAGTCAATGCACCACCTCATCAAATCATCCAACGTCCGTACACACAATGCAAAAGCACACCACGCAGGTACGCTGGGTCGCATAAAATCTCCTGAAATCTCCTCCAGCAACTCCTGGAGTCGAAACTGTAGCTCTATCAGCTCCGCTTGCTCCGAACGACAAGATGTCGGTAAAATGAGTCCAACATCCGGTACAAGCTCAATAGTGTAGTCGATCTCCCGAACTAGAGGAACACCTGGTAACTCCTCCAAAACACACCTGGAAACTCGAGAACCACCTCAATGTCACCAATGTCAGGTACAGCAACCATAGTATCCACAACATGTGCTAAGCGAGCAACACAATCCGTCTCCATCATCCGCTCGACCATCACCGCGAAACAGTATCTCGGGGAAATCTGGTCGTCGAAACACAACCTCCTCATCGAGGCACTCGAACACAACCAAATGCATCGTCAGACTCACAAACATACCGAAACCGCAATATCCAGCTATAACAGATCCGCGGCTAAGTCATAACCTCCAACAAGGATCTCGCAACCTCCGGATGGATACAACACTCTCCAAAACCTCGGAAGTGGAGATGCAGGTAAAATGACCATGGATATCAAGCAACAGCAACCTCGGAGAAAAGTCTGTCCTCAAACAAGGTCATGGCACGAACTCCAACATGCCCAACTAGCCGCCCACGTCAATAGCGACTTGCTGAATAATTCGTCAAAAGGATACATTGATCAGACTGCAGGAACAACAACATGATCCCTTCGTGAACTCTGAACTGTCGAACATCAAACACAGTTGGCTGAGGGCGCTCCCTCGCAACGTGACTCTCCTGGCCATCGAAACAGCAACTGAGAATGCTCCTCAAACACACATCACCGCAACACCTGTTGCGTGAAAGGATCACTAACGATCGCCCAAACTCATGCCATAGGAGCAAATCCGCTACTCTGTGATCTCCGCCATCATCAAACGGATCAGCAGAGGATCCTCAACATAATCGAAAAGGCCACAGCCTGATGAAGTCACTGATCCCGAAGTGTCGGAACTCAACCTCATCAAAATCTCACTACTGAATCCACTTCCCTCAAACCGTCACATCGAAAACCGTACACATCTTTCCCTCACAATAACCTCGCCGCTGAGTGCAACACACTAAGCTCCTCACGGTTATCTCAAGGCATAACAGTCAGACTCTCTCTGATGCTCATGTTCAAACTCATCTCGAACCTCGTGCATAGCTCCCTCTGAAGCCACATAACACGTGCAAACAAAAACAAACACGTGGACAATGCATCTCTGCCTCAGGTGGGTAAACACTCCACATTCGAATGCTGGGTAGCCTGATAAACCATTACCGTAAATACAACACCCTGAATGTAGGCTATGGAGTCGCAACCGGAACTCACACATTATCAGCCCACCAAACACAATGATCAGAATCAAGCAAACATCACTGCCAAAATTCTCAACTCTGAGGCAACATATAGACGCCCATATACACATCCCCAGGCAAACCGTGCCACACATATCTCTGAACTCTGAATACTCATCCGAATCCACTATTCTCTGGCAATTCACGCGTCGATTGATCCACAACAGGATCCCCAACCGAAACGACACGGAAAGCACGTCAGGAGGCATCCTAATGAATACAATACCGTTCACAACAAGTGGAACGTAATCATGGAACTTCAAATATTTGAAAACATACAACACTCGGAATTTGATGATTATCCGCCGGCCGGTCGGGTCACCATTCCAGACATGCTGTACATTCTCAAATACCCATAGTAAACACGACTACAGAAGTCTACAGAACCTACAACCTAATGCTCTGATACCAAGCTAAAAGGACCCAATCCCGATTTAGCTTCCTAAATCGGAATCAAACCCCTTCGAAAACACGAACCAACAAAAACTTTTCGAAATTTGGGCAGAGTTTCGTTACTAGCGTGGAATTACCATTACCTGCACGCGGAAAATACACTTCATCCTATGCCACAAAAAGCAAACCGTGGGCACCAATCCCATCCGGATTTCTCAATATATCAACAGTAAAGTAAAGTAGTAAATATATATGCACTTTACTGAAATCCAGTGTAAAATCGTATAACGTATTCAATAGGAAGCTCAGAGCGACATCTAATACATAGTCGTATACGCATACCACAGTAGGTAGAACAATAAACCTACTGGATGAAACAAAGTAGCTCGAGCACTATGCCTCCGACCACGACGTGCGACACTAGAGCCTGAACTGCAAACTGGGCACGGAAACCGAAAAGCCCAGGTGAAAGACAATAAACACGTTAGAGTGAGTGGACGAAAATAAATGTCTTTCACCAGTTAATATATATGTTTAAAATAACATATGCGAGTCCAGGTAAATAAAATATAACAAGTACACGAGGTAAAACCATAATCCTCCAGCGTACTGAGCATGCAAGTATAAATCCCACGGGGTCACTCATGGACACACACCGTGCTAGTACAGTCCGAATCACGAGGTCCTTAGTCCCCGTGATTCTAAGCCAGAAATGGCCTCGGTTCCGGGGAAACGCCCCTCGCCGGTCAGGTAGGGATAACGACGCCCCTCCTGGATGGCCTACCATCGGGGATCAGCCGAGAGGCAATGTGTATCGATACAACAACGTAACCAAGACTGTACTCTGTGAAAACCAAATCACAAACAATTCAATGCAAATGCATGAAACAATATAAAATGTATGCATATTCATAAACGTATATCCGTATACACATATTCATATAATCGTAAACACACGCTTATATAATCATAAACTTGTATGAAATCTCATGCTCGTAAAACCATAATCATGCTGCATGCTCAAAATCATAAATCACATAAAAGACTCGCAAGATTTCCGTAAAAAGAAATTGTCCACTCACAGACTGGCGTAACGCGTATCGCGTTAACCCGTGATCCGGCGGAAAGTCCATCGCCAAAACAACGATCACGAACCCCTGAATATTCACAATGTCCAATATTCAAAATCATAATCCGACAATACAAATCAAACCACAAGAAACCACCGTTCTCGGAAACACGAAATCCAAAGTCGACGAATCGTCGAAAATCTGTATATGTATACCACAATACCTCGCTTTACGTTCGGACGCTCAACTCGAAAAACGAACCTCCCCACTGCGATCGGAGCGCGATTTCGAGTCAAATGACATGCGACTTGTCGAAAGTCAAAAAGTCAACCCTGACCGTTGACCGCCGTCCACGGCGGCGCCACTGTTGACCGGAGTATTTCACGGCGGAGCAACCCTTGTTCCACTCAAAATCACCCACTGAGCAACTTCCATAACTGCACCGAAGTCCAATTCTCACTCTAACTAGGTCAATTTCATGAAAACCCGAATTGAAACACAAATTTCAAATCCAAAATTCTCCTTCCACAAATCGAATTAGAACACCAAACTTACATGGTAGCTTGTAGGTGATGAGAGCTACAAAGCCCACTAAGGATTTCAGCTCAATTCGGCCAAAAACGGAGAACCCGAATTCACCAAAATTCCCTCCATTTCATGCCGGAAATTCCTCCACTTCTGGCGTCCCTTGCCGTGAAAGGAGCCCGGAAATAGAACAAGGAGATCGAGACGAAGAGAACGGGCCTAAGCCCGAGGCCGGAGGTGGCCGATCGGAACCTCGCCGCCGGCGAGCCACGGTGCACGTCGCACCACCCTCACACCACTGAGTTGACTCGGTCAACTCGGTCAAACCCCAAAGTGGTAAGTGTTGACTTGCCCCAAAAAAGAAAGTTTCTATTTATAGCCTTTCCTAAAACGGAAACTTCATGTTTATCCATTTCGACGAACTTTAAACACGCGTAATTTCCACGTCGCAATTCCGATTCCGATAATCCTCGCAACCACAAACTCATCTCGACGTACTCTTCAATAATCACCCAAAGTCAAACACATCGGCCAACCGAACAAAAAGTCAACCCTTCAAAGCAACACACATTAAATCGACTAAATAATCAACAAACGGAAAAATTTGCAACTAATTCCTCGTAACTCCAAATCATGCTTCGGAAGTTCCCACAAACTCGAAATTAAATTCTGAACAACTTCCGTGAAGAAGCCGAGACCAAATTCTCGTCTGGTAATTTAGTCGCGAACAAACCCGCCATTTAAATCCGTTTCCGTCGAAACTTCAAATATTCATAACTAATTCATCGGTCGTCCAAATAACGATTCGGAACCACCCACAAACTCGTAATCACATGTAGAACGACTCTCGAGAAGAGATCCAGCTCCAATTCTCGGCCAATAATTTAGTCGCTAAGAAACTTCGGCGATTCAAATAATTGTCGAACAGCTGTGACTACGCAGTAACTCATCAATCAAGCTGATCATACTGCTTATTCTGGTCCGGGTCGTCACACGCATGTCCGTCACCGCCATACAACTGAGGACACTCCCTCGCATAGTGACCCACCTGGCCACAACGAAAACAAGTGACAGGACCCCGCTTACATGGACCCACATGATGTCGACTGCAGAGACTACACAACGGATACTCCCTCGGTACAGCAAATGTGCCTCCAGTACGCCAAGGATAACTAGAACGGCTAGAACCTGCACTAGCCTGTGGCCGCTGTGGTCGATCTCTCCACCTCCTCAATCTCTGCCTCGACATACCCACTGGTGGCTGATGTGATCCACCGCCTGAGGATGAAGCTGAACCAAAAGTATCAGAACTCAGCCTCTTCGAAGGCCCTTGACTCGGTTCACCTTCCTCAAACCGTCTCGGCCGATACCTCTGCTGTCTCTCCTGCTCAATATCCTCGCCTCGGAGTGCAGCACTAACAAACTCATCAAAGTTGTTCCGCGGCATCGTAGTCAGCGTCGCCTTGATGTTCAGATTCAATCCCAGCTCAAACCTACGACACTTGGCTTCCTCTGTAGCCACCATATCTCACGCAAAACGAGACAACCGGGTAAACCGATCCCGATACTCAAGCACAGACAAACAGCCCTGCCTCAAGTTCGTAAACTCCTCGTACTTGCGCTGCTGGGTAGCCTGATTAAAGTACGTTCGCATAAACAAATCACGAAACAATGTCCACGGAGTGTCAGCTGGAACTCTGTCGGTGCTAACCCACCAAAAGTATGCATCACCCTCAAGTAATCCAACTGCGGCTACTGACATCTGCTCAGGTGTAAACTGCAGACGCTCACAAACACGCTCAATCTGAACCAACCATGGCTCGCATATCTCTGGATCAACTGAACCCGAAAACACAGTAGCACCCGCAGTGCGAGCCTTGACCACAGGGTCAAAACGCTCTTCCAAACGCAACACTCGCAATAGCAAGTCCCGCGTTCGGCGATCCTCATCAGGATCATCATCCTGATCAACACGGGGACCACGTCGAGGAGGCATCCTACTGATACAAGACAAGCATTAGGTACAAGCAGAAAGAACGTAATCATGAAACCGCAGATATTTGAGGACATACAACACCCGAAGTATTGATAAGTACCGCAGGCCAGTCGGATCATCACTCCAGTCATATTGTATCAACTCAAATACCCTAAGCGTCACAACTACAAGAGTCTACAGAATCTGACAACCTAATGCTCTGATACCAAGCTGAAAGGACCCAATCCCGATTCAGTTACCTAAACCAGAATCAAACCCTTCCGAAAATACGAACCAACAAAAATTTTTCAAAATTTCGGCAGAGTTTCGTTACTAACGTGGAATTGCATAAACCTGCACCCTGAAAATAACACTTCATCCTATGCCACAAAAGCCAAACCGTGGGCACCAATCCCATCCCGATTTCTCAACATCAATAATAATCAATAACAGTAATCAAACTGTATTATGTAAATATGTATATCCGAGAAAATATGTATAAACATGTATCAGAATGTATCAGAGCGACCTCTAGTATAACATATATACACATCAGTAGGCGAAACAAGAACCTACTGGAAAGCACAGGTAACTCTGATCACTAGCCTCCAAACCGCGACGTGAAAACACCAAACCTGAACTGCAACTGGGCACGGAAACCGAAAAGCCCAGGGGAAAGACATGAAACACGTTAGAGTGAGTGGACAAAAATAAATGTCTTTCACCAATTAATATATATGTTTAAAATAACATATGCGAGTCCAGGTAAGTAGAAATAATAAAGTACACGAGGTAAAACTCACACTCCTCCAGTGTACTGAGTATGCAAGTAAAAATCTAACGGGGTCACTCATGGACACACACCGTGCTAGTACAATCCGAATCATGGGATCCCAGACCCACACGTGACTCTAGCCAGAAAGGCCTCAGGTCAGAGGTCTGCCTCCCCCCGGTAAAGACCTCGGGTCAGGAGTCACAGCCTCCCCTGGCAATAAGCCTACCATCGGGGATCGGCCGAGAGGCAAGTGTATCGATACAACAACATAATCTAGACTGTACTCTGTGTAAACCAAATCATAAACATCTCGATGCAAATGCAATATACAGCATATAAATGCATATACGTAATATATAATGATATAAACATAATCAGCTAACACATGCTCGTATAACTCGTAATCTCGTACGCATGCTCAAATTCGAAAATCATATAAAAGACTCGCAATCATTTCCGTGAAAAGAATTTGTCCACTCACAGGTGAGCAAAACGCGCACCCGCGCTAATCTCGAGGACCGGTGAAAGATCCCTCGCCAGAAGCTCGGTCACGATCCCGATCTCGATCTTCTGAATATCCACAAAACATAACTGATTAATATCGTAATCCACAACACTGTACTAATGCACGGAAACCAACCATTCCCGGAAATACGAAATGCAGTGCAAAATGAAATACGGAAATCCCGAAATCCCCACTCGAAACCTCGACTGAAAATCGGCTAACCAAATCAACCCGAAAACCTTCGTACGATAACCAGGACGCGATTTCGAGAAAAACGACACTAATTACATCGAAATCTGAAAAAGTCAACTTTCCGGCTGTTGACCGCCGCCGGCGGCGGCGGCGCGCCGTCAACGGTGGAATCACACGGCCAAAATCTCGAGATCACAAGTTCCCATCCATCCGAGTCACTTTCTCAACTACCTCGAAACCCAAATCTTTCCAGAACCCAGTCAATTCCAGCCCGAAACCCGATCGGAAAACCTTACCGGTGACCTAATCGGACCTCCATGAATCCTCCACCAAATCCAAAAATAAACACATGGAAAGGATCACCAGACCAAGGGGAGACAAACCCCTAACCTTTTAGCCACCGAGGCTCGCCGGAGGACCACCTCCCATCACCGACGATTCAACCCAGTTCGGCCCGACTCGAAACCTACCAAACCTTAATCAATTTTCATCAAACCACAGCCAAACCCACTCGAAATCAAGAGGGGAAGAAAACCTTACCCTTGCCGGAAGCAGAGGTGGCCGGAAAATGGGTCGTCGGACGATGAAGACCAAAACGGAAAGTTTCCACTTCGGGTCAACGGTCAACTTACCAAAAATAGAAAGTCAACGACTGGTCAAACTGAAACAGTGTTTTACGAAAAATTCTCGACTATTCCGCTATTTATACTCGAGCCTCGGATCGATCGACGGTCCGAAATGAAAATACGAAATGATTCGGATAACCTCGAAATTATCGGATAAACTCGTCGGAACCCGAAACTTCAAATAATCATAAAATATTCCTCAGTTATCGGAAAAATCTTCCGGAACCGCCCACGAGCTCGAAATCATGTACCCTACAATTTCCGTGAAGACACCCAACTCAAATTCTCGACTAAAAACATAGTCGCGAATCGAATCGACAAACCACACAATATCGTAAAACTGCGACTATAACCAAATCTCGAGAATCGTGCCAAACACGCATCTGATTCTGGTGCGGGTCGTCACACATTTTCCGGCGAGGAAGCTCTAGAAATGAAGCTCTCCTCCAACCCAACATCTTCTTCAACTACCACTAAGGCTAATTCAAATCGAAACCAAGTCTATTTCATACAAATCCAAATCGGATTCCTCCTCCGGCAACCACCACGGGTTCGCCGGAAAACACACTCTTGCTCCAAATTAATCACTCCACAAGCATCTATGAGGCTAGGGGAGTTGAAACCCCAACCTCCCAACCTCCATAACTCACCGGAGCACAGCTCCCCGTCACCGACGAAAAATCCCGATCGGCCACGAATCGAAACCCAACAAATCATAACCAATTTCCATAAATTCAAGTACCATTCAACTCGAAATCAAGAGAGGAAGCTATCCTTACCCTTGCCGAAGTCAGAGGTGGCCGGAAAATGGGTCGTCGGACGGCAAAACCAATCGGGAAAGTTTTCCCCCACGGGTCAACGGGTCAAACTGCCATTTTAGGAAAGTCAACGATGGTCAACGCCAAATAGTGATTTTCGACGATTTTATGACTATTCCCGATATTTATACTCTCGCCTCGGGTCAATCGATGGTCCGAAATGAATATTTGAAATGATTCGGATAAGCTCGAAACAATCGGATAAACTCGTCGAAAACCAAAATTTCGAATAATCACAAAATATTCCACGGTCATCGGAAAAATCATCCGGAACCACCCTCGAGCTCGAAATCACGTACTCTACAACTTCCGTGAAAACACTCAACTCAAATTCTCGGCTGAAAACATAGTCGCGAATAGGTTCGACAAACCACATATATAACGTAAAATTGCGATTATGACCAATCTCGAGAATCGTGCCGAATACGCAACTGATTCTGGTTCGGGTCGTCACAAATCTACCCCCCTTAAAGAAATTTCGACCTCGAAATTTACGTACCTGTCAAGTGAACAGATGTGGATACTGTTCCCGCATACACTGCTCAGTCTCCTAGGTGGCCTCCTCAACTGAGTGGTTCTGCCACAGGACCTTCACTAGCGGAATCACACGGTGCCTCAACTCCTGCTCACGACGATCAAGAATCTGTACTGACTCCTCCACATACGTCAAATCCTCTCTGATCGGCAACTGCTATGGGGCTAACACATGTGAATGGTCTGAGATGTACTTCCGCAACATCGAAACATGGAAGACATCATGCACACGAGCCATCTCAGCTGGTAACTCAAGTCTGTAAGCAACAGCTCCAACCCTCTCTGTAATCTCATACGGACCAATATATCGTGGTCGAAGCTTGCCATGCTTCCCGAAACGTACAACTCCCCTCCATGGAGATAGTTTCAGGAAGACCCAATCACCAACTTCGAACTTTAAACTCTTCCTCCTCACATCCGTGTAACTCTTCTGCCGATCCTGGGCGATCTTCAATCGATCCCGAATAACCTGTATGTCCTCAATCGTAGTTTTCACCAAATTAGGACCAATGAGCCAACGCTCGCCCACCTCACTCCAACACAATGGAGTGCGACACTGCTTCCCGTACAGGGCCTCGTACGGTGCCATCTCAATACTGGCCTGGTAGCTGTTGTTGTAGGCGAACTCTATCAAATGTAACTGATGATCCTAGTTTCCGCGAAACTGCAACACACAAGATCGCAGCATATCCTCAAGAGTCGGAATGGTCCGCTCGGACTGCCCGTCAGTCTGTGGATGGAAAGCTATACTAAATCGCAACCTCGTGCCCAAAGCTCGCTGCAACGCCTGCCAAAACTCAGAAGTGAACTGGCTATCTCGGTCCGAAGCAATGGACACAGGCACACCATGCAAGCGAACAATCTCTGATAAGTACAACTTGGCCAATCTGCCCACTGATATCTTCCCCGGAAGTGCAAGAAAGTGTGCGGATTTCGTCAATCGATCCACAATAACCCAAATGCCAGTGTTGCAAGCCGAAGTACGCGGAAACTGATAGATGAAGTCCATCGTAATGTGCTCCCACTTCCAAACCGGAATCTCAAGTGGCTGTAGTTTCCCTGCAGGTTTCTGCCTCTCCGCCTTCACCTGCTGACAGATCAAACATCGACTCACGTACGCGGCAATCTCCCGCTTCATGTTGCGCCACCAATAGTACGCTCGAAGTGTACGAAACATCTTCGTACCTCCGGGATGCATCGCATACGCTGAACTGTGGGCCTCATCCAGAATCTCCTTCTTCAAGCTCTCGTCTCTTGGCACACATAACCTGCCTCTGAACAACAACGTACCGTCGTCGCTCAATTGGAACTCTGTAGGCACACCATTCCGTATCATGGTCTTCTTGCCCAACAGGTAAGAATCTGAATCCTGAGCCTCTCGTACCTGATCAACCAATACGGGTCGAACCTGAAAACTGGCCAACAAAGCTCCCTCGTCATCATACCCGAACTCAGCACCCGTAGCTCGAAGCTCGGCTAACATCGACACTCTGGCCACACACATGTGAAACAACGAGGCTCCAGATTTCCGGCTAAGTGCATCTGCTACAACGTTGGCCTTCCCTGGATGGTACTCAAACGTACAATCGTTGTCGTTGATCAACTCCATCCATCGGCGCTGGCTCATGTTCAGATCCGGCTGTGTCCGCAAGTAGGTGAGACTCTTGTGATCAGTGTAAATCTTACACTGAGCACCATACAAATAATGTCTCCAACTCTTCAACGCTAACACAATAGCGGCTAACTCCAAATCATGCATCGGATAGTTGACCTCATGTGGTTTCAGCTGCTTGGAACCATAGGCCACGACTCTACCATGCTGCATCAACACACAGCCAAGTCCCAACTTCGACGCATCACTGTACACAACAAACTCACCACTATCGTCTGGCAATGTCAAAACTGGTACGGTAGTCAATCTCTCCTTCAGGAGAAAATAACTCTCCTCGCACGCATCAGACCACTCAAACTTGACGCCCTTCTTCGTCAATCTGGTAAGTGGTGTAGCAATCTGGGAGAAATCCTGTACAAACCGTCGGTAATAGCCTGCTAACCCTAAGAAACTCCGA
Source organism: Geum urbanum (assembly GCA_946800695.1). NCBI lineage: Eukaryota > Viridiplantae > Streptophyta > Magnoliopsida > Rosales > Rosaceae > Geum > Geum urbanum. The sequence continues at coordinate 37,716,644 of OX326997.1, read as the reverse complement.
ATCTCTGGCACAGTAGTGGGTCTACTCCAATTTAGCACAGCCTCGATCTTGTCAAGATCAACACTAACTCCCTCGGCCGAAATCACGTGGCCTAGAAACTTCACACTATCCAACCAGAACTCACACTTGGTAAACTTTGCGAACAACTGATAGTCCCGCAAAGTCCGCAACACTACTCGCAAATGCTTCTTGTGCTGGCCCACACTCTTGGAATAGATCAAAATATCATCAATGAACACAATCACGAACTTGTCCAGGAACCGTTTGAACACCCAATTCATCAAGTCCATGAAAGCTGCGGGGGCGTTGGTCAACCCAAACGGCATAACCAAAAACTCATAGTGCCCATACCGCGTCCTGAATGCCGTCCTGGCTATATCAGAGTCACGGATCCTCAACTGGTGATATCCGGATCGAAGGTCAATCTTCGAAAAGACTGATGCTCCCTTGAGCTGATCGAAAAAGTCATCAATCCGCGGCAACGGATACTTGTTCCTCACTGTAACTTGATTCAGCTTCCGATAGTCAATGCACAACCGCATGGACCCATCCTTCTTCTGCAAAAACAACACCGGAGCACCCCACGGAGAAACACTCGGTCGAATGAAACCCTTCTCTAGCAACTCCTGGAGCTGAATCTGCAACTCCTTCAACTCCACAGGCGCCATACGATACGGTGTCTGGGAAATCGGTTCTGTACCCTACAACAACTCAATCGTAAAATCAATCTCCCGTACAGGGGGTATACCAGGTAACTCCGCTGGAAACACATCCGGAAACTCAGAAACAACCTGAATACTACCAAGATCCGGCACTGCAGCTGTAGTGTCTACAACATGGGCTAAGTAAGCGACACAACCCTTCTTCATCAACCGATCTGCCCTCATCGCGGAAATCAAACATGGTAGTGAAGTGTTCTTCTCGCCATGGAACAGTATCTCGGGTAACTCTGGTCGTCGAAACGCGATCTCCTTCTTGTGACAGTCAAACATGGCCCAGTGCGTCTCCAAGAAGTCCATACCTAAGATCAGATCAAAATCCACAATATCAAGCAGTAACAGATCTGCAGCTAATCCATGACCATCAATAAACACCTCACAGTCTCTGTACACCCAACCGATGAACACAACCTCACCTGACGGATACAACACTCTCCACAACCCCGGAAGTGGAGATGCAGGTACCGTAGCTAATGATGACAGTCTAAATGATATGAATGAATGTGTGGCACCTGGATCTAACAATGCAACTACTGGTATACCAAAGACATGTAATGTACCGATAACGACCTCCGGTGAAGCTCTGCCCTCACGTAGAGTCATAGCATGAACCCTCGCTTGTCCGGCTGGTCGTCCTCGCTGTGCCTGACCCTGCTGCCTACCCTGACCTGCAAACTGCGCTGGTCGAGCTCCTGAAGTGGCACCTCGCTCAGCTCCAAAACTTTGGGTCGCCTGTCCATCAGCACCATATGACTGAGGACACTCCCTCGAGTAGTGTCCCACCTGGCCATAACGATAACAAATGACAGGGCCCCGTTGACATGTACCAGGGTGATATCTGTTGCAAAAAAGCTACACAATGGATAGTCTCTCATGACAGGAAATGTGCCACCGGTACACCGAGGATAACTAGAACCTCCGGAACTCCCACCAGCCTCTGGTCGCTGCTGTCGATCTCTCCTCCATCTAGATCTCTAACTCGGTACACCAGCTGGTGGTCGATATTATCCACCGCCTGAAGATGAAGCTGAACTGGAAGTATCAGAACTCTGCCTCATTGAAGGCCCTTGACTCGGTCCACCTTCCTCAAACCGTCTCGGCTGGTACCTCTGCTGTCTCTCCTGCTCAATATCCTCGCCTCGGAGTGTTGCACTAACAAACTCATCAAAGTTGTTCCGAGGCGTCGTAGTCAGAGTAGCCTTGATATTCAGATTCAATCCCAGCTCAAACCTGCGACACTTGGCTTCCTCAGTAGCCACCATATCCCACGCAAAACGAGACAAACGGGTAAACCGATCCCGGTACTCAAGTACAGACAAACTGCCCTGCCTCAAGTTCGTAAACTCCTCATACTTGCGCTGCTAGGTAGCCTGATTAAAGTACCTCCGCATAAACAGATCACGGAACAAGGTCCACGGAGTGTCAGCTGGAACTCTGTCGGTGCTAACCCACCAAAAGTATGCATCACCCTCAAGCAATCCAACTGCGGCTACTGTCATCTGCTCAGGAGTATACTGCAGACGCTCACAAACACGTTCAATCTGAACCAACCATGCCTCGCATATCTCTGGAACAACTGAACCCGAAAACACAGTAGCACCCGCAGTACGAGCCTTGACCACAGGGTCAAAACGCTCTTCCAAACGCAGCACTTGCATCAACAAGTCGCGCGTTCGGCGATCCTCATCAGGATTCTCATCCCGATCCACACGGGGACCACGTCGAGGAGGCATCCTACTGATACAAGATAAGCATTAGGTATAAGCAGAAAGAACGCAATCATGAAACCGCAGATATTTGAGAACACACAACACCCGAAGTATTGATGAGTACCGCTGGCCAGTCGGGTCATCACTCCAGTATGCTGTATCAACTCAAATACCCTAAGCATCACAACTACAAGAGTCTACAGAATCTGACAACCTAATGCTCTGATACAAAGCTGAAAGGACCCAACCTCGATTCTGTTACCTAAACCGGAATCGAACCCCTTCTGAAAATACGAACCAACAAAAATTTTTCAAAATTTTGGCAGAGTTTCGTTACTAACGTTGAATTGCATAAACCTACACCCTGAAAATAACACTTCGTCCTATGCCACAAAAGCCAAACCGTGGGCACCAATCCCATCCGGATTTCTCAACATCATATTATAAACAATAAACAGTAAACATATTGTACTATATATAGTATATCCATGAAAATCCGTATAAACACGTATCAGAATGTATCAGAGCGACATCTAGTGTAAATATATACAATATACACATCAGTAGGCGAAACAAGAACCTACTGGAAAACACAGGTAGCTCAGATCACTAGCCTCCAGACCGCGACGTGAAACAACAAAACCTGAACTGCAAACTGGGCACGGAAACCGAAAAGCCCAGGGGAAAGACATGAAAACCGTTAGAGTGAGTGGACGAAAAGATAATTTTCTTTCGCCGAACAATATATATATATATATATAATAAATTCATATGCGAGTCCAGATGCCTAAATAAAGAAAAGGTACAACTCTAACTCCTGACGCGTACAGAGCGTGCATAAAAATCTTACGGGGTCACTCGTGGACACATCCGTGCTAGTACAGTCAGAATCACGGGGTCCCTGTCCCACACGTGACTCTAGCAAGAAAAGGCCTCAGGTCAAAGGTCTGCCTCACCCCGGTAAAGGCCTCGGGTCAGGAGTCACAGCCTCCCCTGGTAAACATCCTCGGGGATCAGCCGGGATGTGGGTGTATCGATAAACCAACATATATAAGGACTGTACTCTGTGTAAATAAAATCGTAAATAGTTCGATGCAAATGCAATAAACAGCATATAAATGCATATACGTAATGTATAATGATATAATCATAATCGTCTAACACATGCTCGTATAAATCGTAATCTCGTATGCATGCTCAAGTTCGAAAATCGTATAAAAAGACTCGCAATCAATCCGTGAAAAGAAATTGTCCACTAACAGGTGAGCAAAACGCGCACTCGCGCTAATCTCGTGGTCCAGCGGAAGATCCCTCACCTGAAGCACGATCACGATCTCGATCTCGATCTCAATCCCCTGAATATTCATAAAATACAACTGATCAAAATCATAGTCCACAACTCTGTACTAAATCACGGAAACCAACCGTTCCCGGAAATATGAAATGCGGTACAAAATGATTAACGAAATTCTCGAAATCTCCACTCGAAACCTTCGACTGAAAATCGGCTACCCAAATCAATCCGAAAACCTCTGGATGATAATCAGGGCGCGATTACGAGAAAAACGACATTAAAAACGTCGAAATCCAAAAAGTCAACCCCTCGCCGGAGCTCCGCCGTTGACCGCCGCCGCCACCGGCGCGCCGTCAACGGTGACATTTTCCAGCGAGGAAGCTCCAGAAATGAAGCTCTCCTCCAACCCAACATCTTCTTCAACTATCACTACGGCTAATTCAAACCTAAACCAAGTCAATTTCATACAAATCCAAATCGGATTCCTCCTCCGGCAACCACCACGGGTTCGCCGGAAAACACACTCTCGCTCCAAATTAATCACTCCACAAGCATCTAAGAGGCTAGGGGAGTTGAAACCCCAACCTCCATAACTCACCGGAGCACAGCTCCCCGTCACCGGCGAAAAATCCCGATCGGCCACGAATCGGAACCCAACAAATCATAACCAATTTCCATAAATTCAAGTACCATTCAACTCGAAATCAAGAGAGGAAGCTATCCTTACCCTTGCTGAAGTCAGAGGTGGCTGGAAAATGGGTCGTCGGACGGCAAAACCAATCGGGAAAGTTTTCCCCCACGGGTCAATGGGTCAAACTGCCATTTTAGGAAAGTCTACAATGGTCAACGCCATATAGTGATTTTCGACGATTTTACGACTATTCCCGATATTTATACTTGCGCCTCGGGTCAATCGACGGTCCAAAATGAATATTTGAAATGATTCGGATAAGCTCGTCGAAAACCGAAATTTCGAATAATCACAAAATATTCCTTGGTCATCGGAAAAATCATCCGGAACCATCCACGAGCTCGAAATCACGTACTCTACAACTTCCGTGAAAACACTCAACTCAAATTCTCGGCCGAAAACATAGTCGCGAATAGGTTCGACAAACCACATATATAACGTAAAACTGCGACTATGACCAATCTCGAGAATCGTGCCGAATACGCAACTGATTCTGGTTCGGGTCGTCACACCGCGCGAAAATGTATACTAACTATCGTTAATTCTCGTAATTGTTGGAAATGACCAGTTGGGATAGATGTAACACAAGAGGTAAGAACTAATTTCTGGGAATAACCTGAGGCTAACTCGCTAGAGTATATACTCCATTGTTGTTCTTAGAAACACCCCGAGGCTTACTCGTAAGAGTATGTACTCCAATGGTCTTCTGTTTTCTTAGTCTAAAACCAGTCACCATTCATAACCCTTCTAGACATCATGACAATTTATTACTCGAAATCACAAGATAGTATACAATCTCAAATGTTTGTAAACTCCGCTCTCAACCTCATGCCCATAACTTCACTTTGGTTATGGTGTGTGGTGATGAAATCCACACTTCATGAAGGGTTAAGGAGATAGACAAACAAAAGAGGCACCTCCCTATTCCAAAGAGATTTATTTAATAACTAAGTGCTAGTACTCAAATTAAATCAAAGACTATCCTTTAACATGAAAATAAATTATGCAAGTGTAAATACGAAGTGTAAATAAATTCGTATAAGTAATAAGTATGAATTGTAAACATGTATGTAAATTTCTATAAGTATAAACAAGTATGTATTTCAAAAATTATAGACATGCTTTTAATTACATATGTACAACGAAATCATACAAAAACTTTATAATTCCCCGGCAACGGCGCCAAAAATTGATACGCATAAAACATGCGTTTAACGTTAACACAAAGTAGACCCTAAAAACACAGTTCACACGTAAAGCAATTTAAAACCCTTATTTTGTCATTATAATATTGGCGAGTAGGGATCGTTCTATCCGGGGAATTAAAGGGCGTATGCATGGTTTCGTTAATAAGCGGAAATCTAAAGGTTTGGGGGGATTGGAAATTGGTTAATTAATCTATGAAATTAAAGTACAAAAACATGCAAACACAACAAGAACTCCTAGACTTCTAACATGTTTTACTCATAGACAAGTTTAACAATCAAGAAACCTTAAAGTCTAATTATGCTTACTAAAAATAACAACCTACACTACTAAGTACAAGTGATCATCTCATCTTATTAACCTTACTCTTTTTCATGCCCCAATACTCTAAGTAGGCTACGAAATTTATAACTTCCAACTAAATATACATGCTTGATATTTGAGTAGGAATGCAACTTAGCGTCTAAACACCCTAAACAAAGTACGATCATCGAAACATGCGAAAGAGAGGGACTTAGCGTATTATCTAACACATGCTTTTGAAGCTTTAAGATTGTATCAAACATGCATAAAAGGCTTGAAATCATAAACACATGCAATTTACGAAAAGGCTTAAGAACATATAACTCAAATCCAAACTTGTTCTTCATTAAATACATCAAAGTGAACAAATACAAAGCAAAAGACATGAAATTGAAGATCATGGTTACACTTTTTGTCTTGAATGCAAAGAATGACTTCTTGAAGGTGGTTCTCATTCACAAGGGACTTAGCGTATTGTGAATGATCGATGGCTGCGGAGGATGGATTGATTCGGCTTGTAAACGACCTTTGAAGTGTTTATGGAGGAGACGTATTTGTGTAGAGCTATGGCTTGTAAAAATGGGAGATGATCTGTATTATGGCTGGCCTCCCTCTTATATATAGGCAAAGGAATTGCCTACCTCTCTCTTCCACCTTGCCTCTTCATTAAATGCACCCTTAGTCACCATGGCAAGTCACACCCTTAGTCACCATGGCAAGTCACACCCTTAGTCACCCTTTGTGATGATCACAAGCCTAGTCACCAAGCCTTGTCACAAAGCTTGCCAAACTTGACTTTTCCTCTTCCCCAAGTGGCTTCCTTGCCGAAATTAATGGGTTTGGGCTGGTTTTTGGGCCGAAACAAACTTTGAGAAATGGGCCCACAAAATTCTTTTTCGGCCGACCCATTCCAGGTGGTCCGAAATCGCAAAAATCGCAAAATCGCCGAAATTCCTCCGAATTGCGCCGTTATTCATCTCCACCGTAATTAACCTCAAAATAACAAACTAAATAAGAAAAACATAAAAACTAAGATTATAACATAGCTAAACGTAAAGGGAAATGCGTTAAGAATCGAGCATAAAATGCGTATATCACAGATTTCTCAAAAACATATCATAATGTAAAGCAATAAACAAAACTATAACTTTACAGAAATCCGGAAAAATCATATGAAAATATAAACATCAGAGTATTCAGAGCGACCTCTAGTATATACATAAACACACAACAATAGATCAAACAAGAAACCTACTTAGAAGGAAAAGTAGCTCAAATACTAAGCCTCCAACCTTGACGTGCGACACCAGAATCCAAACTGCAAACTGGGCATTGAAAACAAAGAGCCCATGGAAAGACATATAAACCGTTAGAGTGAGTGGATGAAAATAAATGTCTTCCGCCGAATAATATATGTTATAAAAACATATGCGAGTCTAAATGCATGAAAATAATATGGTACACGAGGGAGACTTTAACTCCTCACGCGTAGAGAGCATGCATCAAAAATCCCGCGGGGTTACTCGTGGACACATCCGCGCTAGTACAGTCCGAATTACGGGATCCCAGACCCTCACGTGATTCTAGCCAGAAAGGCCTCAGGTCAGGGTATCTGCCCCCCCCCCCCCCCCGGGTAAAGACCTCGGGGTCAGGGTCATAGTCCCCCCCCCCCCCCGGTAAACGTCCTCGTGGATCAACCGGGATGCTAAATGTATTGATACAACAATATATACTAAGACTGTACTCTGTGTAAACCAAATCATAAATAGTTCTTTCGTAAACGTAATATCATAAAACACATGCTCGTATAAATCATAATCGCATATGAATGCTCGTGCTCGTAAAACATATAATAAAGACTTGCAACCAATCAGTGAAATCAAATGTGTCCACTCACAGACAAGCAAAACGGGTAAACACGCTAATCCCGAGATCCGGCGGAAGATCCCTCACCAAGTGTACAATCTCGATCTCTTGAATAATCACAAAATATCATTGATCAAAATTACAATTCAATACTCTAAACCACACCTCGGAAACCAACCATTTCCGGAAATATATAACTCGGATATCAAGAAATTGTCGAAAATCCCATAAATACTCCACATATTCCTCGAAATAAAATCCACCACTCAAATCAATTCGAAAACCTCAAGACAACGATCGGGGCGCGATTACGAGTAAAACGACATAAAACTTTCCAAAATCCAAAAAGTCAACGCATCGCCAGAGATCTGTCGTTGACCGCCGCCGGTGGCGGCGTGCCTGCCGTCACCGGTGAGATTTTTTGGCGACCAAGACCACCAAAGCCAAAACTCTTCTACACCAAAGTCCAAATCGGCCGGCAACCTCACCAAAACCACCCCGAAAGGTCCACGACCCAAAATCACCGGAAAGTTTCTCGGGCCGATTCCGGCGCCGTCGCTCCACCAAAACCTCTCAAACTAAGGGGGTTTCCATCCTTGACTCAAACCCAGTCCAAAACATCCCAAAAAAACAACCGGAATACCTCCCTCCATTAAACCCGATTTCGTTCACCTTCCTCCTCAAAATTCTCCAACCAATTCCACACCAAAACTCATAATATATACATCAAATGAAAGCCCATAGGAAGAGCTTCAAAACCATACCTCAAACTCCGGCAACTGTGTCATTTTCCAGTGGCCACAACGACAGCGAGTCAAAGACTCACTGAGTCAACACGGGTTGAGTCGGTTAACTCAGCCAGAACTGGTCAACTCGGTCAAACAGCCCATTTTTGAACTTTTGCGATAACTTTACGATTATTCGACTATTTATACGTCGTGAACAAACTCTATCCGCAATTCGGATAACTCAAACTCAAATGGATAAACATGACTAACTCGACGATAATTTTAAATATTCTTTTTATATTCCTCAATTATCCGAAAAATGCTCAGAAAGCTCTGACGAACTCGAAATCAGATTCTCTACATTTCCCATGAACAAACCCAAACCAAATTCGTGTCCGATAATTAAGTCGTGAACAAAGTTGCATATCCGATTAATTATGATAAACCACAATTATACGTGAAACTCACGGATTAAGCCGATTAATATACCAATTCCGGTTCGGGTTGTCACATAAAGTTCTTTATTTTCGTCGGCTAAAAACAAAATTTTCGTCATCAAAACTCAAGCATTAGTCGACGAATTTTTTCGACAAAAGCCAACGACCTTTTTTTCCCATGTCGGCTAAATTATTTAACCGACGAGTGAAAACTTTAGTCGATGACAACTTTCTTCGTCTTTCTTCATCGACTAAAGTATAGTATAGCCGACGAAAAAAAAGTCGTCAGCCTATTTTTTTACTTTCGTCGGCTATAGTGTTTGTTCTGGTAGTGTCCATTGAATTTGATTGAATTCAAACTTAGTTAATCAATTTATTAATTAATTTGTATGCATACAAATATTTGATCGATGGATCGAATTACAAGGCACTAATAAAAACATGTTCAAATAGAGTGTTTGTGATAGTTGTTATGTTTTACAGAAATGAGTTTAAAATAAAGGATAGGAGGAAGGTTTTTTGTTTAAAATGAACTTAGATGAAGAAATGGTAAGATTTCGTAGTCTAAGGACACATCTAGACAATAAAACAGTAAGCGTTTCGTCGTCTTAAACCTCTTTAGACTATGAAACTGTAGCATTTCGTCATCTAAGTCATTCCTAAACCTTAAACCCTAACCCTAAACCCTGATAATATTAAACAACGAAAGTATAATATTTCATTGTCTAAGTTCTACTTAGACGACGAAATTATAATGTTTCGTCATCTAAGTTCTACTTAGATAACGAAATTCAAAAATTTCGTCATCTAAGTAGAGTTTCACAATCTAACGTATTGTAAGAGCACGATTATGTGTATACCATGTTACATTGCGAATTATATTTGTTGAGGACATAGAGTAAGAAATTCATGGACTGTGAGTGTCGATGGTTTGAAAATCAGAGTTACAAATGGTCGTATATCAACATTTCCATTTTATTAAAATTTTGGTTTTATGATTGACTACACTGATCAAACCCTTAACGAACTTCGTATTGACTTAAAATTTGTCTACTTACATAATATGATGTGATGAATATATATATATATATATCTAAAGTTTTTCATGTCCAAATTCAATTTTGTCGATATTGACGTGGAGTGAATACAGACATACGAACAATTAAGTTATACAACAGTATTAAATGTATAACAAGTATAAGCTCGTTAATATACTTTTTATGTGAAATTTCAACTAATTTATATTTATTTGATGTAAAAAGTTTTGAATTAAGTGGAGATGCTCGTAACGGCAAAAATAGTTTTACGATTAATAAGTAACGATCATTTCCATTTTTTATTTAAGCTTATGTCGATATTCACAAGATTATATCGTTAGAATAAGAACACTTTCAAAATTGGCTTCATTTTTTTTCTATAATGTCATATGAATCAAACGATTACATCTGACGGTTGTACCCTAAATTATTATTTCTGATTTATTTCAAAAAAAGAAATAAATTATAGTTAGGCGACGAAATGGCTTGCATTCATCGTCTAGGTTAATTCTTTGATGAGAAACGTGTATTATTTTGTCGTCCAAAGTTAAATAATTGGCGGGTTCCTACCTGCCAAATATTTTAGTGAAATTTTAAAAACAACTTATAATGTTAAAAACGAAATTATAATGTTTCGTTGTATAAGTAATGTTCCTCCTACTAAGATGAAAAATTAGATGACTTCGTCATCTAAGTTCTTTCAATAATATAAAGTCTGTATCGATCTTTCCCCCATAATCTCCAAAATCCTTAAACCAAAACTCTCTGTCGCCGCTTAGCCGCCCCACCTCACCTCTCTCTCTCTCTCTCTCTCTCTCTCTCTCTCTCTCTCTCTCTCTCTCTCTCTCTCTCTCTCTCTCTCTGAAAGGACCCAATCCTGATCCAGTTACCTAAACCAGAATCAAACCCTCTCAAAAATACGAACCAACAAAAATTTTCCAAAATTTCGGCAGAGTTTCGTTACTAGCGTGGAATTACCATAACCTGCACGCGGAAATTAACACTTCGTCCTATGCTACAAAAAGCAAACCGTGGGCACCAATCCCATCCGGATTTCTCAACATCAATATAATCAACAACAATAAATAAACTGTACAATGTATACATGTATATCTGTGAAAATCCGCACAACATGTACCAGAATGTATCAGAGCGACCTCTAAAGTAAAACATATACAATATGTACATCAGTAGGCGAAACAAGAACCTACTGGAAAACACAGGTGACTCTGATCACTAGCCTCCAAACCGCGACGTGAAACACCAAACCTGAACTGTAAACTGGGCACGGAAACCGAAAAGCCCAGGGGAAAGGCAAATAAAACGTTAGAGTGAGTGGACGAAAATAAACGTATGCCTTTCACCAGTTATATACATACTCAGTATAAAACAATGCGAGTTCGGAACACAACACACATATATATATAAGGAGGTTGTCGGGCGAATCTCTCAAGCCCGACGTCGGGTGAATCGCTCAAACCCGACGGTGACAAGCCAGGGGAATCTCTCAACCCCGGCGGCACTCAGGGGAATCTCTCAACCCTGCTTCAGAGGAATCTCTCAACTCTGGGCCAGAGGAATCTCTCAACTCTGGTAGCATCGATGCAATAAATGCCAATCACCAATATCACATAGTAACATACCTCCGAAAATAACATATATCACAATCATCGTATAAAATAAATAAAGAAATCAATAAATCCACGAACTCGCAAAATCAACAGTGAAAATAAAAACTTGTCCACTCACAGATCAGCTAGCGCAAACTCGCGCTAATCTCGTGGTCCGGCGGAAGTTCCCTCGCCTGAAGCACGATCACGATCCAGATCTCGATCTCGATCTCCTGAATATCCACAAAACATAACTGATCAATATCGTAATCTACAACACTGTACCGATGCACGGAAACCAACTGTTCCCAGAAATACGAAATGCAGTACAAAATGAATTACTGAAATCCCGAAATCCCCACTCGAAACCTCGACTGAAAATCGGCAAACCAAATCAACCCAAAAACCTCTGGACGATGATCAGGGAGTGATTACGAGAAAAACGACATTAAAATTATCGAAATCTGAAAAGTCAACTTTTTCCCTCCGCCGTTGACCGCCGCCGCCGCCGCGCCGTCAACGGTGAAATCACACGGCGGGAAGCTCCAGTTTTCATGATCTCAACGTGCTGAACATGTTTCCCTTCTGACACAAAGCCCAAATCTCAAAGGAACCCCTTCAATTTCTCAAAACCAAATCGAAAATTCCAACCCGAATCCCTAATCGGGTTCACCCCCAAACCACATCTCGTCCCAAACCAATTCACTAGAAAGCATCTACGAGGCGTGGGGAGCAAAACCCCCAACACCTCGACCCTCAAAACTCGCCGGAACAGCCTCCACCGTCACCGGCAAAACCATCCACCTCGGCTCCAATCGGACTCAACCAAAACAACACCAAATCTTTCCAAACCAAGCACCATCATGCTCGAAATCAGAAGAGGAATCTAACCATACCTGATTCGTGACCGGTGGTCGCCGGAAAGTGACTTCCCGTTTGGGAAACTTTCCCTTTCGGTCCGATGGCTCACTTTCCAAAATAGGAAAGTCAACGACTGGTCAACTCCCACAATGAATTCTCGACTATTCCTCGACTATTTTTCGACTTTCCGATATTTATACTCGTCCCTCGGGTCGATCGACGGTCCGAAATGAAAATACGAAATGATTCGGATAAACATGAAACGATCGGATAAACTCGTCAGAACCCGAAACTTCAAATAATCATAAAATATTCCTCGGCTGTCGGAAAAATCTTCCGAAACCACCCACGAGCTCGAAATCACGTACTCTACAATTTCCGTGAAGACACCCAACTCAAATTCTCGACTAAAAACATAGTCGCGAATCGAATCGACAAACCACACAATATCGTAAAACTGCGACTATAACCAAATCTCGAGAATCGTGCCAAACATACATCTGATTCTGGTTCGGGTCGTCACAAATCTACCCCCCTTAAAGAAATTTCGACCTCGAAATTTACGGACCTGTCATGTGAACAGATAAGGATACTGCTCCCGCATACGCTGCTCGGTCTCCCAGGTGGCCTCCTCAACTGAATGGTTCTGCCACAAGACCTTCACTAGCGGAATCACACGGTGCCTCAACTCCTGCTCACGTCGATCGAGAATCTGCATTGGCTCCTCAACATACGATAAGTCCTCCCTGATCGGCAACTGTTGTGGGACTATCACATGTGAAGGATCTGAAATGTACTTCCGCAACATCGAAACATGGAAGACATCGTGCACACGAGCCATCTCAGTCGGTAACTCAAGTCTGTAAGCAACAGCTCCAACCCTCTCCGTAATCTCATACGGACCAATGTACCGCGGTCGAAGCTTGCCACGCTTCCCGAAACGCATAACTCCCCTCCACGGAGATAGTTTCAGGAAGACCCAATCACCAACCTTGAACACTAAGTTCTTCCTCCTCACATCCGCGTAACTCTTCTGCCGATCCTGAGCAACCTTCAGGCGATCCCGAATAACCTGAATATCCTCCATCGTGGTTTTCACCAAATCATGACCAATAAGCCAACGCTCGCCTACCTCACTCCAACACAATGGAGTGCGACACTGCTTCCCGTACAGGGCCTCGTACGATGCCATCTCAATGCTGGCCTGATAGCTATTGTTGTAGGCGAACTCAATTAAGTGCAATTGCTGATCCCAGTTTCCACGAAACTGCAATACACACGATCTCAGCATATCCTCAAGAGTCTGAATGGTCCGCTCGGACTGCCCGTCAGTCTGAGGATGAAAAGCTGTACTAAATCGCAACTTCGTGCCCAAAGCTCGCTGTAAAGCCTGCCAAAACTCAGAAGTGAACTGACTATCACGGTCAGAAACAATGGATACAGGCACCCCATGCAAGCGAACAATCTCTGATAAGTACAACTTGGCCAATCTACCCACTGAAACCTTCCCTGGAAGTGCAAGAAAGTGTGCGGATTTCGTCAATCGGTCGACAATAACCCAAATGCCAGTGTTGCCCGCCGAAGTACACGGCAACTGATAGACGAAATCCATCGTGATATGCTCCCACTTCCAAACTGGAATCTCAAGTGGCTGTAGTTTCCCTGCAGGTTTCTGTCTCTCCGCCTTCACCTGCTGACAAATCAAACACCGACTCACGTACGCGGCAATCTCCCGCTTCATGTTGCGCCACCAATAGTACGCTCGAAGTGTACGAAACATCTTCGTACCTCCGGGATACATCGCATACGCTGAACTATGGGCCTCGTCCATGATCTCCTTCTTCAAGTCCTCGTCCCTGGGTACACATAATCTGCCCCTGAACAACAACGTACCGTCGTCGCTCAAACGGAACTCTGTAGACATACCATTCTGAATCATGGTCTTCTTGCCTAGCAAGTAAGGATCTGAATCCTGTGCCTCCCGTACCTGATCAACCAGTACCGGTCGAACCTGAAAGCTGGCCAACAAAGCTCCATCATCATCATACCCAAACACTGCACCTGTAGCTCGAAGCTCAGCTAACATCGACACTCTGGCCACACACATGTGAAACAACGAGGCTCCAGATTTCCGGCTAAGTGCATCTGCTACAACGTTGGCCTTCCCTGGATGGTACTCGAAAGTACAATCGTAATCGTTGATCAACTCCATCCATCGGCGCTGCCTCATGTTCAGATCCGGCTGCGTCCGCAAGTAGGTGAGACTCTTGTGGTCAGTAAAACTCTTGCACTGAGCACCATACAGATAATGTCTCCAACTCTTCAACGCTAACACGATAGCGGCTAACTCCAGATCATGCGTCGGATAGTTAACGTCGTGCGGTTTTAGCTGCCTGGAACCATATGCCACAACTCTACCATGCTGCATCAACACACAGCCAAGGCCCAACTTCGACGCATCGCTGTACACAACAAACTCACCACTGTCGTCTGGCAATGTCAGAACCGGTGCGGTAGTCAATCTCTCCTTCAGGAGCAAATAACTCTCCTCGCACGCATCAGACCACTCAAACTTGACGCCCTTCTTCGTCAATCTAGTCAGTGGTGTAGCTATCCGGGAGAAATCCTGTACAAACCGTCGATAATAGCCTGCTAACCCCAAGAAACTCCGGATTTCCGGCACAGTAGTGGGTCGACTCCAATTCAGTACGGCCTCGATCTTGTCAGGATCAACACTAACTCCCTCGGCCGAAATCACATGGCCCAGAAACTTCACACTATCCAACCAGAACTCACACTTGCTAAACTTCGCGAACAGCTGATGGTCCCGCAAAGTCCGCAACACCGCTCGTAAGTGCTTCTTGTGCTGACCCACACTCCTCGAATATATCAAAATATCATCAATAAATACAATCACGAACTTGTCAAGAAATCGTCGAAACACCCGATTCATCAAGTCCATGAAAGCTGCGGGGGCGTTGGTCAACCCAAACGGCATAACCAGAAACTAATAGTGCCCATACCGCGTCCTGAAAGCTGTCCTGGCCACATCTGAATTCAGGATCCTCAACTGGTGATATCCGGATCGAAGGTCAATCTTCGAAAAGACTGCTGCTCCCTTCAGCTGATCGAACAAGTCATCAATCCGTGGCAACGGATACTTGTTCCTCACTGTAATCTGATTCAGCTTCCGATAGTCGATGCACAAACGCATGGATCCATCCTTCTTCCGCACAAATAACACTGGAGCACTCCACGGAGAAACACTCGGTCGAATGAATCCCTTCTCTAACAACTCCTGAAGCTGAATCTGCAACTCCCTCAACTCTGCAGGCGCCATCCGGTACGGTGTCTGGGAAATCGGTCCAGTACCCGGCAACAACTCAATGGTAAAATCAATCTCCCGCACAGGGGGTATACCAGGTAACTCTGCTGGAAACACATCCGGAAACTCAGACACAACCTCAATACTACCAAGATCCGGCACTGCAGCTGTAGTATCCACAACATGGGCTAAATACGCAACAAAACCCTTCTTCATCAACCGATCCGCCCTCATCGCGGAAATCTAACACGGTAGGGAAGTGTTCTTCTCGCCACGAAACAGTATCTCAGGTAACCCGGGTCGTCGAAACGCGACCTCCTTCCTGTGGCAATCAAACATGGCCCAGTGCGATTCCAAAAAGTCCATACCCAATATCAGATCAAAATCCACAATATCCAGCAATAACAGATCAGCGGCTAAACCATGGCCATCAACAAACACCTCACAATCTCGGTAAACCCAACCGATGCTCACAACTTCACCTGACGGATACAGCACTCTCCACAACCCCGGAAGTGGAGATGCAGGTACCGTAGCCAATGATGACAGTCTAAATGATATAAATGAATGTGTAGCGCCCGGATCTAACAACGCAAGTACAGCAATACCAAAAACATGTAACGTACCGATAACGACCTCCGGTGATGCTCTGCTCTCACGTAGAGTCATAGCATGAACCCTCGCCTGTCCGGCTGGTCGTCCTCGCTGGGCCTGACCCTGCTGTCTGCCCTGTCCTGCAAACTGTGCTGGTCGCGCTCCTGAAGTGGCACCTCGCTCTCCTCCAGAACTCTGAGATCCATGTCTACCAGTAACATCATACTGATAACATTCCCTCGCATAGTGACCCACCTGGCCACAGCGAAAACAAGTGACAGGATCTCGCTGACAGGGACCCACATGATGTCGACTGCAGAGACTACACAGCGGGTACTCCCTCGGTACAGCAAAAGTGCCACCAGTACGCCGAGGATAACTAGAACCGCTGGAACCAGCACTAGCCTGTGGTCGCCGCGGTCGGTCTCTCCTCCATCTCGATCTCTGCCTCGGTACATCAACTGGGGAACGATAAGACCCACCGCCTGAGGATGAAGCTGAACCGGAAGTATCAGAACTTTGCCTCTTTGAAGGCCCCTGACTCGGTCCACCTTCCTCAAATCGCCTCGGCTGGTACCTCTGCTGTCTCTCCTGCTCAATATCCTCGCCTCGGAGAGCTGCACTGACAAACTCATCAAAGTTGTTCCTTGGCATCGAAGTCAAAGTCGCCTTAATGCTCAGATTCAATCCCAGCTCAAACCTACGACACTTGGCTTCCTCTGTAGCCACCATATCCCGCGCAAAACGAGACAAACGAGTGAACCGATCCCGGTACTCAAGTACAGACAAACTGCCCTGCCTCAAGTTCGTGAACTCCTCGTACTTGCGCTGCTGGGTAGCCTGATTAAAGTACCTCCGCATAAACAGATCACGAAACAATGTCCACGGAGTATCCACAGGAACTCTGTCAGTGCTGACCCACCAAAAGTATGCATCACCCTCAAGTAAACCAACTGCGGCTACTGTCATCTGCTCAGGTGTAAACTGCAAACGCTCACAAACACGCTCAATCTGAACCAACCATGCCTCGCATATCTCTGGATCAACTGAACCCGAAAACACAGTAGCACCCGCAGTGCGAGCCTTGACCACAGGGTCAAAACGCTCTTCCAAACGCAGCACTCGCATCAGCAAGTCGCGCGTTCGGCGATCCTCATGAGGATCATCATCCCGATCAACACGGGGACCACGTCGAGGAGGCATCCTACTGATACAAGACAAGCATTAGGCACAAGCAGAAAGAACGTAATCATGAAACCGCAGATATTTGAGGACATACAACACCCGAAGTATTGATGAGTACCGTTGGCCAGTCGGGTCATCACTCCAGTCATGCTGTATCAACTCAAATACCCTAAGCGTCACAACTACAAGAGTCTACAGAATCTGAAAACCTAATGCTCTGATACCAAGCTGAAAGGACCCAATCCCGATCCAGTTACCTAAACCGGAATCAAACCCTCTCGAAAATACGAACCAACAAAAATTTTCCAAAATTTCGGCAGAGTTTCGTTACTAGCGTGGAATTACCATAACCTGCATGCGGAAATTAACACTTCGTCCTATGCCACAAAAAGCAAACCGTGGGCACCAATCCCATCCGGATTTCTCAACATCAATATAATCAACAACAATAAATAAATTGTACAATGTATACATGTATATCTGTGAAAATCCGCACAACATGTACCAGAATGTATCAGAGTGACCTCTAAAGTAAAACATATACAATATGTACATCAGTAGGCGAAACAAGAACCTACTGGAAAACACAGGTGACTCTGATCACTAGCCTCCAAACCGCGACGTGAAACACCAAACCTGAACTGCAAACTGGGCACGGAAACCGAAAAGCCCAGGGGAAAGGCAAATAAAACGTTAGAGTGAGTGGACGAAAATAAACGTATGCCTTTCACCAGTTATATACATACTCAGTATAAAACAATGCGAGTTCGGAACACAACACACATATATATATAAGGAGGTTGTCGGGCGAATCTCTCAAGCCCGACGTCGGGTGAATCGCTCAAACCCGACGGTGACAAGCCAGGGGAATCTCTCAACCCCGGCGGCACTCAGGGGAATCTCTCAACCCTGCTTCAGAGGAATCTCTCAACTCTGGGCCAGAGGAATCTCTCAACTCTGGTAGCATCGATGCAATAAATGCCAATCACCAATATCACATAGTAACATACCTCCGAAAATAACATATATCACAATCATCGTATAAAATAAATACATAAATCAATAAATCCACGAACTCGCAAAATCAACAGTGAAAATAAAAACTTGTCCACTCACAGATCAGCTAGCGCAAACTCGCGCTAATCTCGTGGTCCGGCGGAAGTTCCCTCGCCTGAAGCACGATCACGATCCAGATCTCGATCTCGATCTCCTGAATATCCACAAAACATAACTGATCAATATCGTAATCTACAACACTGTACTGATGCACGGAAACCAACTGTTCCCGGAAATACGAAATGCAGTACAAAATGAATTACTGAAATCCCGAAATCCCCACTCGAAACCTCGACTGAAAATCGGCAAACCAAATCAACCCAAAAACCTCTGGACGATGATCAGGGAGTGATTACGAGAAAAACGACATTAAAATTATCGAAATCTGAAAAGTCAACTTTTTCCCTCCGCCGTTGACCGCCGTTGACCGCCGCCGCCGGCGGCGGCGCGCCGTCAACGGTGAAATCACACGGCGGGAAGCTCCAGTTTTCATGATCTCAACGTGCTGAACATGTTTCCCTTCTGACACAAAGCCCAAATCTCAAAGGAACCCCTTCAATTTCTCAAAACCAAATCGAAAATTCCAACCCGAATCCCTAATCGGGTTCACCCCCAAACCACATCTCGTCCCAAACCAATTCACTAGAAAGCATCTACGAGGCGTGGGGAGCAAAACCCCCAACACTTCGACCCTCAAAACTCGCCAGAACAGCCTCCACCGTCACCGGCGAAACCATCCACCTCGGCTCCAATCGGACTCAACCAAAACAACACCAAATCTTTCCAAACCAAGCACCATCATGCTCGAAATCAGAAGAGGAATCTAACCATACCTGATTCGTGACCGGAGGTCGCCGGAAAGTGACTTCCCGTTTGGGAAACTTTCCCTTTCGGTCCGATGGCTCACTTTCCAAAATAGGAAAGTCAACGACTGGTCAACTCCCACAATGAATTCTCGACTATTCCTCGACTATTTTTCGACTTTCCGATATTTATACTCGTCCCTCGGGTCGATCGACGGTCCGAAATGAAAATACGAAATGATTCGGATAAACATGAAACGATCGGATAAACTCGTCGGAATCCGAAACTTCAAATAATCATAAAATATTCCTCGGCTATCGGAAAAATCTTCCGAAACCACCCACGAGCTTGAAATCACGTACTCTACAATTTCCGTGAAGACACCCAACTCAAATTCTCGACTAAAAACATAGTCGCGAATCGAATCGACAAACCACACAATATCGTAAAATTGCGACTATAACCAAATCTCGAGAATCGTGCCAAACATACATCTGATTCTGGTTCGGGTCGTCACAGTCTCTCTCTCTCTCTCTCTCTCTCTCTCTCTCTCTCTCTCTCTCAAATTGTCCTCTGCTATCGTGAGATACACCATCGGTCTCTCTCTGTCTCCCAATAATTCGTCCGACCCACACCACCTCCAGGTTCACTCAATTTTTTCTCCAGGTTCACTCCGACACCACCCCTAAACCACCGAGGTCTCTCTCTCTCTCTCTCTCTCTCTCTCTCAAATTGGTCCCGCGTTGCCGTAGGATACACCACTGGTCTCTCTCTCTCTCTCTCAATAATTTGTCAGACCCACACTACCTCCGGGTTCACTCTATTTTTCTCCAGGTTCACTCCTACACCACCCCTATACCACTATGGCCTCTCCCTCTCTCTCTCTCTCTCTCTCTCTCATTAATTAGATTCCAATTTTAGAATTTTTGTCTGAATTTTCGTAAACAAACCCGCAATATCGACCAATTATGACAAACTGCGACTAATTGTGCATTTTGCAAATCAAGCCAATTAACATACCATTTCCGGTTCGGGTCGTTACAAATCTACCCCCTTAAAAAAAAATTCGCCCTCAAAATTTACATACCTGCTAACTGAGGAGGTAGGGATACTGCTCACTCATGTGCTGCTTTGTCTCCCAAGTAGCCTCTTCAACTAAATGGTTCTGCCACAATACCTTCACAAGAGGAATGGCTCTGTGCCGTAACTCCTGGACTTTCTGATCAAGAATCTGAATTGGTTCCTCTACATAGGTCAAGTTCTCCCGTATAGGAAGCTGATATGGTGTCAACACATGAGATGGATCAGAAATGTACTTCCGCAACATTGACAGATGGAACATATCATGTACCCTGGCCATCTCAGAAGGTAATGCCAACCTGTATGCCACAGCACCGACTCACTCCGTGATCTCATATGGGCCAACATATCGCGGACGAAGTTTACCGCGCTTCCCGAAACGAACAACACCCTTCCAAGGAGAAAGTTTCAGGAAAACCCAATCACTAATCTCAAACTCGAGATCCTTCCGACTCACGTCCGCATAACTCTTTTGTCGATCATATGCAGCCTTGAATCTGTCCCGAATAATCTGAACGTCTTCTATGGTACTTTTCACCAAATAAGGACCAAGAAGCCATTTCTCGCCAACTTCACTCCAACACAATAGAGTTCGACACTGTTTGCCATACAACGCCTCGTAAGGTGCCATACCAATGCTAGCCTGATAGTTGTTGTTGTATGCAAACTCAATCAAATGAAGTTGCTGATCCCAATTCCCTTTGAACTGCAAAACATAAGATCACAACATATCCTCTAGAGTCTGAATAGTCCTCTCTGACTAACCATCTGTTTGAGGATGAAAAGCGGTGCAAAAGTGTAGTCTAGTCCCCATTGCCTTTTGCAATGCCCGCCAAAATTCAGAAGTGAACTGACTATCCCGATCAGAAACTATAGACATGGGTACACCATGCAATCTCACAACCGCTTTCAAGTATAGCTTCGCCAATCTGCTCACGGGAAGCTTTCCTAGAAGTGCTAGGAAATGAGCTGACTTCGAAAGGCGATCCATAATCACCCAAATACCAGTACTACCACTAGAAGTACGAGGTAAATGATACACAAAATTCATAGTGATATGCTCCCATTTCCACACTAGAATCTCCAAAGGTTGTAATTTACCTGCCAATTTCTGCGTTCCGCCTTCACTTGTTGACAAATCAGGCATCTTCTCACGTACATTGATATTTCCCTCTTCATGTTTCGCCACCAATAATGAGCTTTAAGTGTCCAGAACATCTTTGTACTACCCGAATGCATAGCATATGCAGAACAATGGGCTTCGTCGAGTATTTCTTTCTTCAAATCCTCATCTCTGGGCACACATAATCTTCCTCTTAACATCAACGTGCCATCACTCTTTATCCAAAATTCGGTCAGAACACTATTATGAATCAAATTCTTCTTGCTCAACAGATAGGCATCTGAATCTTGAGCTTCATGAACTTGATCAAGTAACACCGGACGGACTTGGAAACTGGCTAACAATGCTCCATCATCATTCCATTCCAACTCTACTCTTGTTGCTCCCAATTCTGTCAAAAGTGACACTCTAGCAACATGTACATGGAAAAGAAAAGCACCATGCTTTTGACTGAGAGCATCAGCAACCACATTAGCTTTCCCTGGATGATACTCGAAAGTGCAGTCATAATCGATGATCAGCTCCATCGATCTCCGTTGTCTCATGTTCAAATCTGGCTGTGTACGTAAGTAGGTAAGACATTTCAGATCGGTGTAAATCTTGCACTGTGCTCCGTACAAGTAGTGTCTCCAATTCTTCAATGCTAACACAATGGCAGCTAACTCCAGATCATGAGTAGAATAGTTAAATTCATGTGGTTTCCATTGTCTTGAAACATATGCCACCACCTTTCCATGCTGCATCAAAACACAACCTAGGCCTACCTTCGAAGCATCACTGTACACCACAAACTCACCGCTATCGTCAGGTAAGTTCAACACTGGTGTAGTAGTCAACCTTTCTTTCAAAGTTAAGTAACTTTCCTCGCAAGCATCAGACCATTCAAACTTGACTCCTTTCTTCGTCAAACGGGTAAGCGGTGTCGCTATCTATGAAAAGTCCTGCACAAATCGGAGGTAGTAACCTGCTAAGCCCAAGAAACTCCGTATCTCTACCACGTTGGTAGGTCTGCTCCAATTTAACACGGCATCAATCTTATCAGGATCCACGCTGACTCCCTCAGATGATATCACGTGACCCAGAAACTTTACACTGTCTAGCCAAAATTCACATTTGCTGAACTCTGCGTACAACTGAGCGTCTCGTAAAGTCTGCAAGACTACATGCAAATGCTTCTTGTGCTGCCCCACACTCCTGGAATAGATCAGGATATCGTCGATGAAAACAATGACGAACTTGTCCAGATAACGTCTGAAAACCCGATTCATCAGGTCCATGAAAGCAGCTGGCGCATTGGTCAACCCAAACGACATAACAAGGAACTCATAGTGACCATAACGTGACCGAAACACCGTCTTGTCCACATCGGACTCCCGAATTTGCAACTGATGGTATCCAGTCCTAAGATCAATCTTTGAGAAAACTGAGGCTCCTTTCAGCTGATCAAACAAATAGTCAATCCGTGGGAGTGGATACTTGTTCTTTATCATAACCTGATTCAACTTCCGATAATCAATGCATAGCCTCATCGAACCATCCTTTTTCCTCACAAACAAAACTGGAGCACCCCAAGGTGAAACGCTAGGTCGAATGAAGCCTTTCTCAGTCAATTCCTGAAGTTGAATCTGTAACTCCCTCAACTATGCGGGTGCCATACGATAGGGTGTCTGCGATATAGGTCTAGTACCTGGAAGTAACTCGATGGTGAAGTCAATCTCCCTGACTGGAGGAACACCGGGTAAATCCTCGGGAAATACATCTGGATACTCACATACCATCGTAATATCACCAATGTCCGGCACACGAGCACTCGTATCAATCACATGTGAAAGGTAAGTCTCACAACCCTTCCTCATCATCCGATCAACCTTCATTGCGGAAATCAAACAAGACAAAGTAGTATTCTTTTCACCCCGAAACAAGATTTCCGGCATGCCTGGACTCCTAAAAACAACCTCCTTCTTGTGACAGTCAAGAACAGCCCAATGGTTCTCCAAGAAATCCATGCCCAAAATTAAGTCAAAATTCAGAATATCCAGCAGCGGCTAACCCATAACCTCCAATAAAAATCTCACAATCTCTATATACCCACCTGACACACACTACCTCGCCAGATGGATACAACACTCGCCACATACTAGGGAGTGGAGATGCAGGTATAGTAGCCAATGATACTAATCTATATGACATGAATGAATGCGTAGCCCCTAGATCTAGTAAAGTAAGAACTGGATGACCAAAAATGTACAACGTACCGATGATAACCTCTAGAGAAGCTCTGCCCTCACCTAGAGACATAGCATGAACTCGAGCCTGTCCAGCTGGTCATCCACGTTCACTACCAACATAAACACTTTAGGCAACGAAATTGAAAACAACGCGCAACGACATGGGGAATTCGTTGCCTATAGTTGACAATAGGCAACGACATGAATTTTCGTTGCCTATTGTAAACTATAGGCAACGACATCTTTGCCTATAGTAGTAAAATCGTTGCCTAAAGTCCATTTTATAGCCAACGAAAAAAATCGTTGCCTATAGTTTTCGTTGCCTAAAGTATGGTTATAGGCAACGAAAAAATCGTTGCCTATAGTTTATAGGCAACGAAAAATAATTATAGGCAACGAATTACTATTTCGTTGCCTATAATTAGTATTATATCAGATCTAGCCAGCAGCTATTCAAATCAAAATCGGTGGAAAAATCTGAAACGTTCTGGAATCGCCAGTACATTTCAGGATGGACAAGAGTTGGATGAGGCTGGATAGAACTGATGCAAGATATGGGCAGGGAATTAGGAGATTTCTGGAATTTGTGGCGGCTAATTGTGGAGAGTTGCCAGTGCATTATTGTCCATGTAAACAATGTCGGTGTCGCGGCAATCGTTGTCCCATTGCTACAGTTGAGCGACACCTTCATAGAAACGGATTTTGGAATAAGTACACCCGTTGGATTTATCACGGTGAAGCATCAGCAGCCGATCCGCATGATCATGGACAATTTGCTGATACTGCGAGGTCATCCAATTATGATCCCACCAGGAGGTTCATCGACGATATGTTTCCTCAGGAGAGCGGTGTATTTCATGATTCTGAAGCACCCGTATATGTTCCTCCAGAAGTTGAGAATTTCCCTCACATTGAGCCAGTCCAGCCATTACCTAGAGTTTATGTCAACACACGTGGTATGGACAAGTACCACAACCTGATTCAGATGCATCAAACTCCGTTGTACCACGGATGTCCTAAGACAGTCCTTGAAAGTGTGATGGCAGTGATGCAGCTAAAAGTGGAGACCAAGAGCACCGTGGCAGCGGTCGATAGGTGGCTTCAGTTGACTGGTGATCTGCTGCCCCCCGGTCATCGTCTTCCCCCCACTCATCGTAAGATACGACATGTCCTCAAAGATCTTGGACTTTCCTACACCAAGATTCACGCATGCATGTATGATTGCGTTCTCTTTTGGGGTGTAGACGATGACGGGAAGGATCTATCGAAGCTTGAATACTGTCCGGTGTGTGGTACGGAAAGGTGGAAGTACACTCCTGCAGGAAACAAGAAAGCAGTGAAGATACTTCGGTATTTCCCACTTATTGATAGGCTGGAAAGGTTGTTCATGTGTGCATTCACGGCGAAAGCTATGAGATGGTGGGCTGAGAGGACTTTGCCTGACGATGATATCCTTAGACACCCTGCTGATGGTCAGGCTTGGAAGCACCTGGTGAATGTGTTTTCTGATTTTGCAGCTGAAGTCCGAAATGTTTGGCTGGGGCTATCGACTGACGGATTCAACCCCTTCGGCAACATGAGTCAGAAGTACAGCATATGGCCCGTTATATTGGTACCGTACAACCTTCCTCCGTGGATGTGCATGAAGAAAGAATATAATATGCTGACTCTGTTGATTCCAGGGCCGGGTTATCCAGGAAAGTGTCTGGATGTGTACATGAGGCCATTGATTATAGAGCTTCAGCACTTGAGTACAGTTGGTCATCCCACTTACGACAGGTTTAAAAATGAGATGTTCCGAATGCGTGCTATGCTTGTGGGCACAATCAGTGATTTTCCAGGTCGAGGGATGTTGTCGGGAAACCCAACCAAGGGGTACAGGGCCTGTCCAGAGTGCATGACTGCCATGTTTGGACAAGCTCATTGCTCGAAGATTGTCCATATGCGTCACCGATGTTGGCTTCCACGACATCACCCATTTCGCCAGGACGCCCAGGCTTTTGACGGCACTGTAGAAGAAGGTCTGCAACCCATGGGATGGACTGGAGATGAAATCTTAGAAGTCCTGAATGAGTATAATTTTGGGCCATTGAGCAATCATCCTGAGGTTGTTGCGACTATACCGAAGATACCCGACAGGTATAAGTTCTGGACACACAAGAGCATCTTCTGGGAACTCCCGTACTGGCGGATGTTGCCTATCAGGAACTATCTAGATGTCATGCACATAGAGAAGAATGTGTGTGAAAGTGTGGTGGGCACCGTTCTAAATTGGCAAGGTAAAACCAAAGATGGCCCTAAAGCTCGCGTTGATTTGGAAAAAATGAAACTGCGGGAACATCTGTGGTTGAAAAAGAAGGGGAGAAAGATGCCCCAAGCTCCTTACACGGTCACGCGTGACGAGAAGCATGAAATTTTTGTGTGGATGGCTAACGTCCAGTATCCTTATGGGTTTGCTGGAAATATAAGTCGGTGTGTTAACTACAGGGACAATAAGATTTATGGATTAAAGAGTCATGACTGCCATGTACTACTTCAACGCCTCTTCCCTATTATGATTCGAGGGTACTTTGATGATGAGGTGGTAGAGCCGTTAGTGGCGCTGTCAAGGTTCTTTCAAAAGTTATGCACCAGAGAAGTGAAAATGTCAGACCTCGAAGAAATGCGAAAGGACATCATTTTTATCATGTGCAAGTTGGAGAGGATTTTCCCCCCAAATTTCTTCGACATCATGCCTCACTTGATGATGCATCTTCCCGAGCAATTGATGCTCACCGGTCCCGTTCACTACACTTGGATGTATCCAATGGAGAGGTATATACCCCGCATTTGTATGATGTTTGGTAATTAAGTCTTTATATATTAATTTATTCTTGTTCTACGTACAACAATAATAACAAGCTGTTTTCATCATTGTAGACAACTGGGAGAGTACAAAGGGTATGTACATAATACATCTGCACCTGAAGGGTGTATCGCCGAAGCATATCTTGCGAACGAGTGCGTAACGTACGTCAAACTGTATTTGGGAGCGCTTGAGGACCCACATTCGAATATGTCGGTAGATGAACCCCAGTTCAACCTTTCTGTAGTCTCTAATGATGTTTATCCACAGAGTAGGTTGCACGGGGAGTGGGAGTTGACACCATATGAGTTAGACATTGCACACTGGTGTGTACTCATTAATTGTAAAGAAGTTAAATATTGGAAAGACACACACCTTGGAAGTCCAGAGGTTCGCGGGGATGTTGCGTACCACAACCGGACCTTTGCAAATTTTTTTGGCACATGGGTGAGTATATATTCATTTAGTCATAATATATATGACGTGTAAAAGCAAATTGTGACGGTTATTTATATGAAATGTCGTATCTAATGTTGACGGTTATTTATTTCAGATGAACTATGTAGAAGATGATGGTTACCCACAATGGTCACACGCATTGAGGCTCTTGGCTATGAAACCTATATCATCAAAAGTTTACGCGATGTGTAGGGTCAATGACGTGAAATTTATGTGTCAAGAAAGAGACAATAGGGTGAAGACACAGAATTGTGGGGTAATGGTGCATGGTGGGGATAACGACCCTGACTACTACGGGGTACTCCATTCAGTGGTTGAACTCATGTATGGTGAGCGCATGAAAGTTTACTTGTTTAAGTGCAGATGGTTTGATACTCGTCCGGAGAACGTTCGCATCGATCAATATGGATACATTTCCGTGAATACTGCCACAAGTTGGTATGAGGAGGATCCTTTCGTTCTTGCCACATCGGTCAAACAAGTGTTTTACCTTGACGATCTTATGAACAGACCCCCCTGGAAAGTAGTAAACCATGTGCAAGCTAGGAATGTGTACAATGCTGCCACACTTGGTGAAAATGAAGATGACGAAGAAGTTGCAGCATACCAAGAGGGAAATGGAATTGACATTCCGGAATCCGATACAATTCGCCATTATAATGTTCGACCTGGTATTGTGGTTCAAAATTCTGGAGCAGCACTTCTAAATGTTAATCCAAATGACTTTGATGAAGACTCGAGTGACGAGGACGAGGAGCGACACCTATTACCAGACTTCAACTATCAAACTGCGTCAGACTCTAGCGATGATTCTGATTATCAGCCTTAGTTAGAGATGTAATTGAGTATAGTCTTCGAGCTTGTATTGAGTTGATTAACTCCTAAATGTATATATGTGTTGATCGAATCGAAGTTTACTTGTGTAATTTGATGGATTAGTTTAACGGTTATTTTCATGTATGTTGTGGAAAACATGTGAATTTCGTTGCTTATAAATTGAAGTTCGTTGCCTTTAACATTGATTTCGTTGCCTTTAACATTGATTTGGTTGCCTTTAACATTGATTTCGTTGCCTTTATCATGGATTTCGTTGCCTTTATCATGCATTTCGTTGCTCATAGTATACGCAACGAAAATTTCGTTACCTATAGTATATGCAACGACATATTTCGTTGCCTTTAGGATCCAGTCGTTGCCTAAAGTATACGCAACGATACGCTTCGTTGCATAAAGTCTTGAATTCGTTGCCTAATGTATATGCAACGAAAAATTCGTTGCCTATAAGTCCTCCTCGTTGCCTATACTATAGGCAACGATGCCACCATTTCGTTGCCTATAAGTCCTGGAATATATTCCCAGCTCGCGACCAGCGCCGCCGCAACTAGCATTCTCTCCGCAAACCTCGCCGGATTTCTGCCCTCTCCGCAACCCGAAAAGTACGGTTCGCATTCTCCCTCTCTCCTTACTTGAATAAACAACGTGATTTTAGTTGGATTTGTGTTGGGTTGTTTGTTAGGTTGATTTTAGATGGATTTGTGTTGTGATTTAGGTTAGGTTGTGTTGGATTTGTGTTGGGTTGTTTGTTAGATTGATTTTAGTAGGATTATATTGTGGATTAGAGGATTATATTGTGGATTATATTGTGGATTAGGATTATATTGTGGATTGTGGATTAGGATTATATTGTGGATTATATTGTGGATTATATTGTGGATTAGGATTATATTTAGTTTATGTAATTAGAATTGGGAATAATTAGAATTGGGAATAATTAAGTGTGATTTTAGTTTGGTTATTTAGTTTAGGTAATTAGAATTGGCCGGGAATAAGTGTGATTGTTAGTTTGGGTTGTTCATTTTAGTTAGACAAAATTTAAATTTAGGTTATTGTTGCCTCAATTGTACGTAAGGTATTCATTATGTTATTTTGTTGCAGACATTAATAAAAATGTCCGTGTTCAAAAGATTGATTCCCGGGAAAAGTGGGAAACAAAAAGGAGCTTCCTCCTCGTCACCTCAAGGAGCGACACCTCAAATGTCCTCCGGGTTGAACCCTCAAGGACCCAGGAGTGGGTCTAGGTCCGTTGGTCAGAGTTCTGGAAGCACCGTACCGGACAGTCTTGAGACCGTCTATGTACATTCCAATCGTCATCTCCAACTATATACAGCATCCCAGGATCCCCAAGGTCCACGTCACTCGGTGTCTCATGAACGACCCTCCCGCAACAGCAGCCGAAACTCCACCACGGAATCCGGTCGTCACTCAGTCAGCGGCGAACGCCCAAATAGTACGAGGGTACTATGGCCAAACCAGCAGGACCCACCGCGTATGCCACCTCTTCCTCCCAATGCGGCGACGCCACAACCTAATTCCGGATCATCTGGGCCATCCGGCAGTGCATCCCGCACGGATTCTGTGCACTTATGCCCGCCAAGGGACTTGTTCTTCCCTACGGTTATTCCGAAGATACCTCAGCTCGACCCTAACAACGTGGCCGTCTATGATGAGGACCCGTTCACGACGCCTGAGGAAGCATACACATATGAGCCGTTCTCTCAACCTCTGTTGAGTGTGAGGGTTAAGGGTCAGCTCACTTACGAGAATGGTAAGTTTATGTTCATTTACTAGATACAGTACATTAAATTAGGTTCTATTTCTTAATTTCCTTCTTTTGTACCGTGTCTTAGGCACCGTCGTCAACCCTAAAGCTAAACAGAGCAGAGGTACCACAACCGGGAAGGGTATTGAAGATCGAGTTGGTGACAATCGGGCTCATATTGATTATGAAGATGATGGGGAGGCTATCGAGTATTCTGACAAAGGGATGTATGCTAGCCAAGCAGGATTTGTCATACGTGATTTCGTCCCGATGTTGTGGGACTCGTGGGGTTCAGTTGATGCTGAAGTGAAGGCCCGAGTGCATAATGCACTGTCGGTGAGTTAAATTTACATTAATTTGTCATAAAAATAGACGTTCTTATATATTATTGTAAGGCACCAAACATACATATTTATGAGGCTAATTATGTATACGTGTATTGCAGCAATGGTTTATTATTGACGATCGGCTGAAGGAGCCCGGGGGGTGGTGTGAACGAAAGCTCACGTCTAGGTGATGTGATTTTGGATTTATATAAGGCTAAGTATCCTTATATGATTTGTGAATACGTTAGATTTGTGAATATAAAGTGTTGGTTATATGATATTTTTGTTGCATCAATATAGGTATCGAGAGTGGAAGTCCCACTTGAAGAAGTTCTGGGAGGAGAACATAGATAAAGGCCGAAATGGCACTCCAAGTGAGTTCAGATACCGGGAGTACGAGTGGAACTGGCTTATAGCCCACTGGAAGCATCCCAAGCTTGTGGTATGCACATGAATTGATTTGCGTACCTAAATCTAAACTAATATTATTATTATTAATTTACCTACATTTTATGTTAGTAGGTAAATCTCTATCTATGTTATTAATTTAATATGTAGGTAAATCTCTAATATATTGTGTAGGTAAATTAAATTATACAATTTACATTGTTTATACGAAGTAAAGATAGTGAACTGTATTAGTGATTGAGATGCTAGAAATTAAAACCAAAAATAACAAAGATTAAATTATTTCCCTGCAGAATAACATGAAAAAACCTAGAAATTAAAGGAAACAATTCTAGGTCAGAGGACTAAATATGTGAAAAATAAATGGGTTGGATTTTAATCAAAAAAATTAATGTTGCGAGGATATTCTCTAATTTATGCTATATATATAATTGGCTAATAATTGTGCACATTTTCTTATTCTACAAGCACATTTCGAAACAAAATGCTAAAAACCGAGCGCAGAACGTGAACCCACATCATTGCGGTTCCCGAACGTATGAGAGATGGACTCGACGTGGGGCAAGGTTGGAACCACAGACCGATCCTCTCGTGTATTCCATCCGACATGGGTATCCGAACAACCCTGAATATGTTGTAAGTATCTAATAAATATTTGTCCATATTTGATACATCTCATGTTTAATTAATTCTTGTATTTTACTCAATTATTAATGCGTCACCGATTTTGCATTGTCTATTAGGAGAGATTGGTTGAGTCGATCCCGAAGGTGCGTGCTAAAGTAGCTCGAGAGCTGCATCAGGGGTGCACGGAGGAAGAGGTGACCCAGTATGCATCTCAGGTTGACCACATGACGCCCATTAATGCGGCGAGGTGCGTGTCAGATGCGATTCCCGTTGGAAAGAACAAGTTTTGGGCCAAGGGGATGGGTTACAGAGGAAATGGAGTCTTGAAGATGACTCCAGAATTCTCCAGCGGGTCCAGCAATTCTAGGTCGTCCGGCGTACAAGAGCAGATTCGGAGGCAGGAGGAGCAGATTCGGAGGCAGGAGGAGGAGTTGGAGGAGATGAGGCGTGCCAGGGAAGCCATGGAGCAGGAAAGAGCCTGTGAGAAGGAGCAGCACGACCAAATGTGGGCATTCTTTCAATCTCAGCAACCTCGGGGGGCTTCGCAGCCGCACCCACAGACTCAGCCAAATCTGTTCACGCCTACAACACAGCCGCAGTATTTTGGGGGTCACCAGCAGCCGCCGTTATATGGGGACCACCAGCAGCCGCCGCAGCAGCATCAGTTTTGGACGGGTGCCGAGCAGCCGCCGCCTCCGCCGCCGCAGCATCAGTTTTACGGGGGTGACCAGCAGCCGCAGCTTCATCAGTTTTATGGGGATGACGACCAGCAGCACCAGGAGGGTTCACACGAGGACTTCCTCAATTCTGTTAACTTTGATCAGTAGCACGTAGCTAGTTTTTGATTTCGGTTGAAATGTGTACGCTGTTGTGGTTTGAACTCATGTAAATGTTGCAGATTCTGGAATTGGGCCCAATCCAGAATCAAGTATTTTTTTAAAAAATTACACACACTATAGGCAACGAAATGGACCAATTTCGTTGCCTATAGTTTGCCAGAAATGCAAAAATTCAAACTATAGGCAACGAAACTCTTAATTATAGGCAACGAAATCCTAAAGTATAGGCAACGACGTCGTTGCCTATAGTTTGAAAGGTGACCTGTTGTGTAGGGTTTAGGCAAGGAAGAAATCGTTGCCTATAGTGAAACTATAGGTAACGATTTAAGCTGGTCGTTGCGTATTGTTGAAAACCCTAACCCCTAAACCCCGAACTATAGGCAACGAATGGGTTATTGATTTCGTTGCCTATAGTATAGTCAACGATGTATAGGCAACGAAAGTATAGGCAACGAAAATTCGTTGCCTATAACTATAGGCAACGAATTTTGGACTATAGGCAACGATTTGAGATCGTTGCCTATACCTGTTATTCTGGTAGTGGTTGGCCACGATTCTGCTGACTACCCTGTCCAGAAGACTGTGTTGCACGATCACCGGAAGTAGTACTCTGATCCTCAACACCTCTGAAAGTGCCAAGCTGAGGACACTCCCTCACAAAGTGACCCTCCTGGCCACAATGGTAAAAACTCATAGTACCCCGATAACATGAACCATGATGTCGCTTATTACAAAGATTACATAATGGAACATCCCTTGGTGCAACTGGTGTGCCAAAGGAAGGTCGAGAATAACTCGATCCACTGGAAATCCAACTCGACTGCTGCCTCTGTGGTCGATTCCTTCTCCATATATGACTCTGCCTAGCAGTGCTAGTAGGATATCTGTAAGGTCCACTACCCAAAGATGATGTCGATCCAGATGTACCTGAACTCAGCCTCTTCGAAGCACCCTGACTAGGTCTACCCTCTTCAAACCGACGTGTCTGAAACAGCATCTGTCTCTCCCTCTCGATATCCTCACCTCTAAGTGTAACACTAACAAACTCATCGAAGTTATCTCGAGGCATAGTGGTCAAAGTCCCCTTGATATTCAGATTCAAACCCAACTCAAACCTCTTGCACTTGGCTTCCTCTGATGCCACCATATCACATGCAAACCGAGACAAACGAGTGAACATATCCCGATACTCAAGCACTGACATACTTCTCGGCTTCAGATTAGTAAACTCCTCATATTTTCGCTGCTGAGTAGCTGGATTGAAATACCGACGCATGAACATCTCTTTGAACATCGGCCAAGGAGAATCAATACGAACTATGTATGTACTAACCCACCAAAAGTAAGCATCTGACTCAAGCAAACCCACTGCTACTACAGTTTTCTGTTCAAGAGTAAAATGCAGGCGCTCACAAAAATGCTCAACTTGAACCACCCAAGCTTCACACACTTCAGGATCAGGGGAACCAGAGAAAACAGTTGCTCCCGCTGTCCTGGCCTTATCCACTGGATCAATACGTTCCTCCAAATGCAATACTCACATAAGCAAGTCACGCGTACGTTGATCTTCATCAAGATCCCCAGTTTGTTCAGCACGGACTCCACGTCGATGAGGCATCCTAAGGATAAAAGATATTAGTCACAAGACAGAAAGGATGTAATCATGAAACTTCAAACGTTTGAAAGCATACAACCTTCTAGAGCATTGATGATTATCCGCCGGCCAGTCGGGTCATCGCTCCCGAAATGCTTTACATTATCAAATGTCCTTAGTAACACAACTCCTTAGTAACACAACTACAAGAGTCTACAGAACCTAAAACCTAATGCTCTGATACCAGCTGAAAGGACCCGACTCCGATTAAGTTGCCCAAACCGGAATCAAACCCCTTCGAAAACACGACCTTAAATTTTTTTTTGCCAGAGTTTACTTTGAAAACACGTGAACCATTATTAGAACCTGTAAAGAAACATACTTTGAATATTCCACAAAAGCCAAACCGTGGGGCTCCGTTCTCCATTCGAATTTCTCAACATCATATATAACAAACCAAAAGGTTTACAAGAAATCCAGAAACATTCAGGAGTAAACTCAACTGAAAACACAACATAAGTATTCAGAGCGACACCTATATACATCATATACAACTAGTAAGTCAACCAAGGAACCTACAGAAACTGAAGTGTGATCCGAACTCTACGCCTTCACCATTGACGTGCAACACTGGAACCCAAACTGCAAACTGGGCAAAAGAAACCGAAAAGCCCAGGGGAAGACAAATAAAATCGTTAGAGTGAGTGGACGAAAATAATAATATATCTTCCAGCAACATAAACATGAAATCATGATGCGAGTCTAAAATCATCAATCATTGGTAAGGTGGTTGTCATAACCTTCCTGGACACCGTATAAAATGTGGAGGCCGTAACTCGAGTACATTTTCCTCAAAGTTACAATCATGATCAACCAAGATAAGGGGTTTGTCATAACCTTCCTGGGAGCCATATAATCACGGGTCAGGCTTTTGTCATAACTCCTCCAGAGCATCTCGGGGATCAGCCGAGAAGCCATGCATCCATATATCCATAATCTATGTAAAACAAATCATGCATATGCCTCCAAGTAAAAATACATAATTGTAAACGTATAATCGTAAATGCAAAATCATAAGTGCATAATCAAGACTCGCAATTCGACAGTGAAAATAAAGTGTCCACTCATAGTATGAGGGTAACTCTGAGGTCCGGCGGAAGATCCCTCGACAAACACTCGATCACGATCACCTCAATAATAGGGATACGATCAATATATATATTGAAACACAACATACAGAGCTAATACGTCAAGAACCCCACGTTCTCGAAAGACGTATCGCTCGAAATATCGACGAGGGTAACAAAATTCTCAAAATATGCCCAATTAACCCTCGTCCCAAAATATAATACTCAAATCAACTCAAAAACCTTACGAATATGATCGGGACACGATTACGAGCAAAACGGTATAAAATTCTCCAAAATCCCAAAAAGTCAACCCTCGCCGGAGCTCTGCCATTGACCGTCGCCGTCAGCGGTGGCGTGGCGTCAATAGTGAGCAACTCCGGCAGAAAAAGCCCAGAACTCCTCTTCTCCTCAAGCCCAACATCTTTCTCTTCTACCATCAAGGCCAATTCCATCCATACCGGCCGGAATTGAGCTCGAAACCTCGCCGGATTTCTCCTCTCCGGTCACCACCACGGTGACCACCAAAACTCACCCATATTCAAATCAAACCACCCAGAACTCATCTATGGGTTGAGGGGAAGCAAAAACCCCACCAACCCGACACCAAAACTCGCCTGAAACCGCCACTTGTTTCCGGCGAAATCCCCAAACTTTGCCGAGCTCATTCTCCCTCAATTCTCAACCAATTCTCACAAAATCAAGTCTAAACCAATAGAGAATTATGAGAAGATTCTAACCATACCAAGATTGTGGCCTGAGGTGGCCGGGTCAGACGGCGACAGCTCGCGGGTCACGGCGGTGCTCTGGTCAATGTGGTCAAACATGGTCAACGTAGGTCAAACGGCCCAAATGCAACTTTTCGACAATTTTGCGACTATTCCGATATTTATACGCGCGACCAAACCTATCAATGGTCCAAAATGAATCGAAACAAAACGGATAAACACGACTAAATCCAAAAGGCAAGAAATATTCATAACATATTCCACGAGCTCGAAATCACGTGCACTACAACTCTCATGAAGTGACTCATACCAAATTCTCACCCGATAATTTAGTCATAAACAAACCCGCCATATCGACCAATTACGACAAACTGCGACTAATCGTGCCTTTCACAAATCAAGCCAATTAACATACCGTTTCCGGTTCGGGTCGTTACACCCGATCATGAAGATATGAACACCGGAGGAATCTAAGGGGTTCGAACTCCCACCAATGTCGATATTTTTCTGTAGTTTCGTATGTACGTAGTTTATGTTTCGATTGGAACAGTACACTTTTTATGTAAAAAATTTATATTTAATATATATTCAATGAGTATTTTTCTTAATTTACTATTTAATTTTTAATTCAATTTACATTATGAAATAATTATTAAATAAAATAAAAAAATATTACTTGGACGATGAAACTTGAAGATTTCCTCTTCTAAGTTAATACACTAAGGCGATGAAGTAGTTACTCTGATCGTTGTCCATGTGTAACAACTTAGATAACGAACACTTCTCATTCATTGTCTAAGTGTCACATCTTAGACTACGACAACATTTCGTCGTCCAAGATAAGTTACGCGACGAAATTTTTTGTCGCCTTTTTAATAAAAATTCGGCATCTATGAAATTAGATGATGAAATTTATTTCGTCATCTAAAATCTTACTTATATGATGAAACTTTTAGATTTCGTCGTCTTAGTACTTGCACTACGGCATTTAGAAGATAAAATTTCGTCGTCTAAGTACTTAATTGACAATAAAGGTCTCTTAGGTGATGAAAATACTTTGTCACCTAAGCGCATTTTTCTAGTAATGTAGAGTGCTTGACATGGCATGACAAACTTGAAGTTAAACAACATCTGACTGGTCGAAATGACACTAGAGAATTGGGTCAAAAATTTTCTTGACGTGTCAAAATTGTTTTAAAATAGATCTAGAGTGCCAGTCTCGACGATTATCTCTCTACGAGTCGAGAGAGCTCAAAAAATAGAACGGAAGACCTTCTTCAACGGGTCAAAGAAAAACAAGGAAAAATTTTGACGGGTCGAAAGCATGTCAACTCCACAGAACTTAGCTAAGACTGTAGCTTGGGCGACAGGTCAAAAACACGCCAACCCCGCAGAAACTCCAACTTAGACTGTAGCTCTAACATAGCTTGGTTATTGGAATCAACCTTTTGATAATCCAATAACCTAATGGTTTCTCATATCTCTATCAATTCTGGAAGTTGTGTGTCATGCACGTTGTCGAAGCATTGCTTCAAAACACCCCATTAATCCTTGGGTTTAGCTTTCATTATGTACTGCTTGCTCAAAATTAAATGGATATGATACCTAAAAAATATGAGGGCTTGAGTTTTAACTGTTGCAGTGGGTTGAAATGCATTCACATATTCATCTACAAAAGGTACGTCAGTAGATTATGCTGGGGAATCCCTTTTAGATGAAAATATTCTCTACATCATAGACCCAGCAATGATACTCTTTTCTATTGGCATCAAGGATGTCAAACTCTGGCCTAGCTGACTTAGATATC
Organism: Geum urbanum; assembly: GCA_946800695.1. Taxonomy (NCBI): domain Eukaryota; kingdom Viridiplantae; phylum Streptophyta; class Magnoliopsida; order Rosales; family Rosaceae; genus Geum; species Geum urbanum. Next base: position 37,679,429 of record OX326997.1, on the reverse strand, counting down.
GTAGTCATCTACAAAAGAGACAAATGACATAATTAGTAAAGATCGAAACTACGATCACTAATATCAAGTTTAGGGAATAAAAACCATGATGTATGGGCACAAAAATCAATGCTCGATAAATGGTGGCTTCATACCACACCCAGAAACTGTGACAATCAGAATCAGTCACATATATTGATTTCCCTTTCTTTTTTCTTTATACCGTGACTTTCCCAAGACCATCACTAATCAAACTTCTTGAGTAAAGATGTGATGAAATCCTCTTTTCTCGTCATAGTTATATCACAATAAAATCCAAAGAGATAATCAACCTAAATCTAGTCCAAAATCTAGGATGTTGCGACAATTAAGTTTTTCAACCTAATCTCTAAATTGAGGATAGAAGTTAGAAAATTTACCTCAATAGGTGTGATGCTCGGAATGGGTAGAGATGGATAACAAGGAGGGAGTTATCATTGAATGCGTGATGCAGGAAGGCGACCAATCTTGACGACTTGAGGAGGAAACTTCGGGATCGCCGGCAATGAGAAGGATTTTGACGAATATTTTGGCCGACCGGAAAGGTGACAGTGGTGGAAGAGATGAGGTGTTTAAGTTTTAGGGTTTTTCTTTGTGGTGATGGCTATCAGCTCAAGAGTTGCTGATAACGTGTTGAAGGATAAAAGTATATGCAGTAATTGTAGACTAAAAACTGTATATTTATTCATTGAAAGATGACCTTAAATAAAAGCATTACAATCAATTATAATCAGTATCCCGGTAAATCAGGGATTGCTAGAATCTGTAACAAGACACACCCCGGAAGATATGCAATATACTCTTCTTAACCATACTAGAAAAAGCACACAAGTGTGTGTATAATTTAATCAAATAAATTTTTTAAAATAATCAATTAATTAAAATGATTTTGGTAATTTAAAAGGTTGAATACAATGATATTTTTTTAAAGAAAATACAAAAATGTTAAAAACATAAGGCAACCAATCAAAAATAGAAAAAGAATAAAACAGTTGTTTAAGAAGATTTATTCTCCGTAACTTTCGGTATGTGTCTTATCCTAATTAGATACGGATTAGTATAGATTATATACAGAGAATCCCTGTTATATCGGGAAATTTATTGCAATAGATTGTATCAGCCTATATTTAAGGCATTCTATCAATGAAAGAGTTACAGTTTTTAGTCTATCATATTATTCTCTTGAAACACGTTATCAGCACGCTCTGAGTTAATAGCTAGCTATCACCACAAAAAGAAAAAAGAAAAACCATAACCCTAAAACTAAGCCTCTCACCACCGACCATTATCTCACCACCGCCGATCTTCATACCTGGCCTCCGTCACCGAAGTTCATCATCATCTCGACTTCCAACAATATTCCTCCTTCGTCAACATAGCTTGACTTCCAAGAAACTTCTATAAACGAGCTCTTCCTCAATGTGGTCCAACTTTTGTACCAGTCATACCTATCATAACACCAATCGAGGTAAATTTTCTAAATCATCAATCTTTAGATCTAGGACTAAAACTTACTTCCTGCAAAACCCTAGATCTAGAATATCTATACCCTAGTCCCCTTGTATCCAATTTGTATCCATAGAATATGAGTGACAATCCTGGGAGAGTCACGATTTAGAAAAGAAAAGAAAGAAAGGGAAATTGATTCTATCTGATGGTTAATCACGGTTTTTAGGTGTGGTTTTTAAGCCACCATTTATTGATGATCTATTTTATGACCATACATCATGGATCATGTTCTTATTCATTAAAACTTGATGTTAGTGGTAGTGGTTTTTCGATTGATACTAATAAAATCTCCTTGTATTTTGTAGATGACCGCGAATGAGCCGGTCAAGCCAGAGTTCAACCTCCTTGATACTATTGTTGGGTCTCTGATGTGGTAAACACATTCATTAGTAAGAGACTCAGCAACAACATTCAACCCACTTGGCCAAACGTGATTCCACCATCAGCAGAATCAAAAGCTCAAGCCCTCATGTTTTTGAGGTGTCATATTTATTCAACTTTAAAGAAGCAGTATCTAAAGAAAATTGATCCCCTGGATTTGTGGGATGCTTTGAAACAATGCTTCTACTATATGCATGATACACAGCTTCCTGAGTTGACTGCGAAATGGGAAGTCCTAAGGCTTCTGGATTTTCCAAAGATCCAAGATTTTAATCAAGCAGCTTTGGATTTGCAGTCTGATTTGAGCTTCTGTGGGGTGAACAAGTCAGTGAAAGACATGATTGAAAAGTCTCTGACTACCTTCCCAATCTCTATGAGTACTTATGCTCATTAGTACCGGATCACGTACGAACAAGAGAGGATTGTTACCTTCAGTGATCTCATCAATGGCCTATCTTAAAAAGAAAGGCATCATGAGATCATTCTCAATACTAACGCAAAACCGACTAGTACTAAAAATCTTGAGAGTTATCAAACTGGAGAAAATGCCCATAAGAATAAAAAGAACAGTCGTTCGGAACCTTACAATCATGGTAGACAAGCTCCGCGTGACAGGAGAGAAGGGCGTAGCCAAGGCCGCAGCCAAAAGCTGACTTGGCATAGAGATCAAAATGTCAACTATAACAAGAACCAATCTAGTTTGGGTAATGATGGGCAAAAACATTCTAATTTTGGGACATTCACCTATTATCGGTGTGGTTCAAAAAAGCATATGCACAAGGAGTGCCGTACTAGCAAAGAAATCCATTGACTGGGGTTGCAATGGGAAAGCAAGAGCCGAGCGGGAGGAGAGAGATATGGCCACATCAATATTTATTAAATCAACAAAAAATACCTATTATTAGGGTATTTTGGTTATTTTATGCCGAATTTTGAGTTCAAACGATGTCACCTCAGGAAGTTAACGTTGACGAGATGAAATTTTGAAAGAGGCCCTAGTTTTATAGCAAAATAAAAATCTAGACAGCGCACTGATAACTTTATAAGTTTGGGAACTTTATAAGTCCAGAAAACAAAATCAACAAGGTACGGGTCAGAGAGGGCGACCCACACGCAAGCTCAGTTGCACACCATGAATTTTAGGAAGGACAGATCATACCCAGAGGGTACTCCTGGTGCGTCAAATTCTTCAGTCTTTTAGTTTCTCACCTACTAATTCTGGGGGGGTAACGCATTACCCTAAGCCAATTACGTTAGTTTGTTAGCCATTGAATCTTTTGTTCCTTTAGGGGGAGGGAGCAGGTACATGACATAACGATTGAAATTTTGAGGATGAAATTTTTATTCAGGGAGTAGATTGGAACAACCCGAATCAAAATATCATGTTTAGCGTCTCGTAATTCGCGTTACCACGGATTTATCTAAATTAATGGTTTATTAATGACTTTTATTTTCGTCTCGATTTGGATTTAACTTCCTTCACGAAATTTATATATAATTTCACTTCTAGCTTGTTGGAATTTAAGGTATATTTTTTGGATACTCGAGCTTGTTTTTATGAATTTTAGAAGTTTGTGTGCGAGTAAGTTAGAATAGTAAATTTATTTTTGGCGGTTTAATCTCAGCCGTTGATTTCAGCTAAGATCAAATTTGGACCATTTGGTCAAGTCAGTTGCTTAGGGTATAAATAGGAGTTTTATTTCTTTAGAAAATCCTCACCATTTTCCTTCGGTGCTCAACCCGTTTTGTTGGAGAGACCCGCGCCGTACCCGACCCAATAACCCGACCCGTTGGAAAACCACATCGGCCAACCAATTTTGTTGGCGATTCAGATATAGCTTTGAAGCCCTTTCTTTCCTGGATATTGTATTGGGTTTATTTTTAGGAATTGGTGTGTTTTTGGAGCTATCTGATTCGGGTTAAATCATTGGGGATTTGTCGCCAGCCGCGACGGCCTTCCGGCGAGTTATAGATGGCGAGGTTAGGTAGAAGCGATGGGTTTTTCGATTTGGAGTGGAAATCCCAAGGTCTTAGGTCACATTGCACATTGACGATGGCGAATAAAGCTGGAAACCTCGTCAGAGGCCGACGGCTTTAAAGGTGGTTTTCGGCCATTCTACGCCAAATCGGTGGACGGGGTAGTTAGGAATATGATTGGGCTTGAGGAGAGAAAACTTTTGAGGTATATGGCGCCGTCGTTGGTGGCGGTCTCTAGTGAAGGAATATCGGCCTAGCGTGGCGATTTGGGGCCAACTACATTGAATTGATCTTCAGCAAAGAAGGAAAAGTTATAGGGGAGTCTAAGAGGACCCTAAACATGTGAAACTTGGGGTCGCCGGAATTAGTCGCCAGACATGGCGCATGACGGCGACGCGCTACCGTCCACGGTGGATCTCCTATGAGGCAAAAATGAGATTTCACAAACTGGGTTTTTGGGGTTATTTGTAAGTTATTTTCATTATATGATTCACAATATTTAAAGATTTCTTGTGATTAGGAAATTACGATCACGACTTTGGTGAAGGAGCTGCCGCCGGATAATATGACTAGCGATATACTGTGAGTAGACACTTTTCTTTTCTAAGTCGTTATACAAGTCTTTGATTTGGTTATGATTGAGTGGTTTTAGTTTCTTATTTCAGTTTCTTAGTTTATTTATGTTGGAGGCTATTCATGTATTTTCAGTGTTCTAGTCATGTCAAGAGGCTATTTATGTATTTTCAGTTTTCAGTCATGTTGGAGGTTGAATTATAGTTAGGTTGTTCGCATCGATGCGTCGATTACTCAATTGATCCCCAAGTAGCTCTGGGTTGGGCCACGATATACTCCCCCCCCCCCAGCACTTGATCATCTCTGGGCTAGAACAAATGCCCTAGATAATTATGGGTTGTCATTGGGCTATGACAAACTCCCCGGACAACTCATAGTGGCTAGAGGTCGGAGTACTCTAGTCACTGCCTCCATTTGTCTTTTATTGTCTTCTACGGTAAACTCCTTAGATGATATTTATTTATTATTTGCGGACTCGTATAGTATCTTTACACCGGTGGAAAGGCATGTTGAATTACCTTCACAGTTTTCTTCTATAAACAGTTATTACTTTTCGTCCACTCACTCTAACGGTTTTCATGTTTTCTATGCCTTTTAGTTTACGTTGCCCAGTTTGCAGTATGTGTTTAGAGGTTACTAGTTCACGTTTAAAGCTTAGAGATGAAGTCATATTCCATCATTAGAAGGTTTCTAGTTTAGCCTACTAGCTGTATCATTTATAAATTAGAGGTTGCGATGATTTCCATGTTTTGTTTCCGCTGTATGTAGAAAGTCTTGACCAACTACCTTTTGAGTACTTTTTTAGTATTTGAGTTCAGTTCTACTGTAGTACCATTTGTTTATCAGGTGAAAGTGGTGTATTGTGTAATTTGATTGTGTTAAGAAATCCGGATGGGAGTGGGAGTGCCGCGGTTTATTTTTAAGAATTGATTTAGAAGTGTGTTTTCAAGTACAGGTTTTGGGTTCATAGAATTTTAGAGGAAACTATATCGAATTTTTAATAGCTTCCTTTGCGTTAAGGTATGTCGTTAGGGCTTAATTTCAGTTTAAGAAACTAAATTGAGGTTGGGTTCTTTCACCACTAAAATATTGGTCACTGAAAAAAAAATGGTCAAATAAATATACATATCAGCCTTTCCTTTGAAGTTGCTATTACATTTGACATTCAAATCAAATATTCACCACAATTTTGAACTACACATGAACAAAAGTCTAATGAAAAATGATGGAACAAACATTTGTAGAACTCCAACTTAAGAAATTATAGTGATGCATCTCTGCAAAAAAAGAAAATTAATGTAAGGAGAATACAACAAGATGCAGAATCAAGCTAGTTGATCAATTGTTGTACTAAAATATGCACTATGAACATGCTGCAAAGAAAAAATACACTAAATTTAGAAACTTCTCAAAGCTATTTCGTAATAGCAATTATCAAAGGAAAGCAAAGATGCAATCTTTCACTATACTATAGAAACTTATAGACATAGTTCAATAGCTACACAAATAAAAATTGCATGTATGAGCATATTAATAACACTAACTTCGTATGGCAACTAACCAACAGGATATCTTAAATACCTGAAAACCAGTAAGCTATTTTCCACATCATCGCTTTTTGCTCTTTCCTCTTGATACGAATTGCTCTTTTTACTGTACTGACATCACTCAAATCAACGAAAATTTAAAATTATAATTCTTATCTCTAAACATGCTGAACCCTTAAAATAAACTAAAAACCCAAATAAGCAATAACAATCGAGCAAACTACCAAATAAATCAGCAATTATAGATCCCAAACTAAAACCAAGACAGCCTATACTACCAAGCACTCAATTCATATACAAAGGATTGAAAATTATCATCATTTGAAACTAGAACCGTAGATCTTTGAAGTAGAACAATGAAATGCACAAAAGTATAAGACTTTCACAAAGAAAAAGAATTACTAAGCACGACACGTTACTTAACTTCAATGAGAGCAAGTATTTTAAGCAAAAAATTGCAATTCACTAAACTTAGAGGCTGAGTAAAGAGAATTACCCATGGTGTATATTGTCGCGAAGAAGAAGGGAGAAATATGGGAAAGGTAACGAAGATGTTTCTCTAAATTTAGCATATGATCTTTTATTTATTTACTCATTGTTTGGTTATAAATAAAAATACATATAACTATAATCATACTTGTATTCTCATAAAATTATCATCTATAGCCTACTAAACATATTCTGCAAATTACACCAATTACACGAGATGGGCGGGGGAACAACTAATATATCTTTTCAAGATAGTTGACAAATAAGATAATATACTTGCATCAGAGCACTATGTCATGCTAAACTATATAAACATCAAGGTCGATATGATAACTCTTAACAAAACAAACCTATATCACAAGAAACAAACTTGTAGGTACATTTGTTAACAACATATCCTCAAAGAATTAACCGGGCAACCTACAGAAGCATTAGGTATGCCCACTGTGACCAGCCCAATCCTGACAAAAGTTGAACAAATTGATTAATAGAATGCAACAAATCTATAAGTAAAATTCAGGTTCCATGTATCTGCAAGTATGATTAAGAATTCAAAGTCATAAACATTATCTAATAAATTCTTTTTTAAAATTTTCATTTTAAACAAGAATGAATACCTATATGAAAAATATAAAATATACAACTAGCATCAGTTTCATACTTTTGTTTATTCACATGAGAAATACTATTTAAGTATTTATTATATTACACACCATAACAAAATTCTCATAACAATGAAAATAACAGTAAGAAGAGACTAACATATCTTTCAACTCGACTCCAGAAAAAACTAAAACCAACAACTTTGTATTGAAACCAACCACCAATTATCAAAATTAAAACTATCTTTAAGTGCACCAATGACTCGTTATTACTAATAAACAATAAAAGATAAGGACGAGGCCAATTGGTCAAACGTTGTAATTGCGACGGAGGAGAATGTGAACGCCGATGGACTCAACTCAACGGCTTGGCGTCGAATGGGGCGAGAGCATAAATTTGGAGCAAGAGGGTCAGATCTAAATGGACCCGCTTCAGATTACCACAGTAATCCATGGTAAGTCTTGCAGGACCCCGTATTAACGTATCTAGCATCACTTATTCGATACCAGCTACCCTAGCACGAGCAACTTGAACTTCAACTAAGAACCTATAGAGAAAACAGAAATTGTGGACTGTCACACCTCGTACTCTAGACGATCACGACTTCAGCTGGCAAACCTGAAAACTGGGTAATTTAAAATAAAGGGCACAGGGAAAAGCATAAAAACATAAAACGTTAGAGTAAGTGGACAAAAAATATAAACTATGAAAATCTATAAAACTATAACTATATGTCTTTCTGCTAATTTCTGTGTAAAATAATGTGAGTTCAAGTATTATAAACTGAACTGCAAATGAAGATGGTCGCTTAGGAGTTTTTCCCTAACATGAGTCGACAATTTGTAAAAAAAAAAAACTATAGGTGATGCGCCAAATGAGGTATCCTAATCTCCTCTGACGGCCAAACGAGTCACCATGACCTCCCTTAACTGGACTAGTTCACTCACAGTTCTGTGTCGCGATTTCCATCAATCCAGGACATGTCTGTCGATATTTCTAACTATCAGTCACTAGATTCATAAACATTATCCTAAAACAACGATTATTATTTAATAAATAATCGTCGAAAATCATAATGGATAGCTAAGCTCATATACCAACGAGCATTATCGTCGAGAACCTCGCATTCTTGAATAACGTGCTTCCTGAACTAATGACGAGCTAATCAAATTCTAAATTCAAATTCTTGATTCCTTTTTATAGTCACAACATATTCCTTAAACGTTACACGACTTGAAGTCGAATCGACAAACGATTCAACAATTTAATAATATCGTAAATCATTTAGTTAATATCCGACTAATCACGTCTTAATCATCAATGTCCAAATCAATCAATAACCTCTTCACTACATTCGGTACGTAATTATGAGTAAAATAACATATAATTTTTTTGCCGAAAATCCCTCACCGGAACACCGTCGTGGACCACCAGCGGCAACGACGGTGGCTTTTTCCGGCGACCCAAAGCTAAACTTGCTAAAAATCAACCCAACACCAACTTTGTCTTCTACAACATTAATTAATTCAGTCCACAAATCATTGAATTTACCTTTGAAGTCAAGAACTCCAAAAATTCTCAAAATCTTCAAATCGACGATTCCTCCTCCTCGGTTGGAATTGAAACAAGTTGTTGGTATGGCTAGACTCATGGTGATGAGAGCTACAAAGCCCAATTCTTCTTGTTAGTTGAATTGGCCATGAAAAAGCCGACCCCAAATTCTAGGGTTCATGCGATTGCCGAACTTTCTCTTGCAATTTCAAGCAAAATCAAGAACTAATAAGTGCAGAAATTATGAGGAAATGATAAAGGGAATCGAGAGGAAGATTTTTCCACCTTGCTCGGCCATTTTGGTGGCCGGCCGGCAACCCTCTGTAGCCGACGATTTTGGCTCGCGTGAGAGAGGAGAGAGAAAAAAGAAAAAAATTTCTGACTGAAATACTTTCCATTTTCAGAAAGTCATACTTATACTCACGAGTTGCGACTAATTTAAATTCGTAAAATCATGAAAAAATTTTGCTAACCATAACTTCTTCACCATAACTCTGATTTTAACATTTCACATGGCCACAAACTCGTCTCAATAAACTCTATGACTTTTCTAAAAGAAATACCTCAAAAAACTTAATCGATAAATTTTTGACTAAATGCCAGCGATAATTACCGATGGTAAAAACTAATTACCATCGATGATTAACGTTTAATCAAAATAACAAAGTAAATCTTGAGTCAGGATGTTACAATCCATCCCCCTTAAAAAAATTCATCCTCGAAATTTACACATACGCATAAACTAGAAAATTTTCAATAGTTACTGCTCCTGCATGCATTATTTCAGCTCGTAAGTAATATCTATAGCTATTAGAATTATATATAACACTTATATCATGTTAACATCTTGTTACCAAGTCTCGCTTTTCAAATCTCAAGTTAGGAATGACTACTCCTTATAAACCTGATAGAAAAGACGTCATTATCCGAACTCTGTAACATGAATACTTAAAAACATCAAGTATCCGTACCAACACTAGTGGCCATTTCTACTAGTATAATTGAGCTTAATCGGCCAGTCTACCGGTCACCACTTCTGATGATAGTTCTGAAAAAAATGACTATATGAGTAGCGGTGCGATTCTAACTTCTGAAGTGGCCCCCTGATCACCACTAGAACCTTGCACCGAAAATCTACCTGAGGTGTCCATTTATGGACACTCTCATATAAAGTGACCCCTAAAGCCACAAAGATAACAAACTGAGGACCCAGACTCATCATTCTAAAATTGCAACATAAGGTAATTGATCGACCTAATAACCTTACTCAGTTCTCCTATTCTTGAAATATTACTGCAAATTTGGCATAGTTTCCCCCTAAAACTCAAGGAAATCCAAAAACCTGTACAAGATAACACTTCGAATAATCACATTCCAAAAACAAACCGTGGGCACCGTATCCCATTCGGATTTCTCATAATCCGAAAAAAAATAGCATTATGAACATAAGTCACTGCTACTTGTTTGAATTTATGAGTCATAATGATCGCAAAATCAAATATCTCCAGAATTCATAACTCACATTCAACACAATATCTCAACTAAAATCCACTATGCCATAAAGAGACTCGTAAGAAATTACCTACAATATGCCTCTACTAAACCCAAAACTATGGGTGAATGCTAGGGAGTCAAATTGTCATCTCAATTTATTACGGATCTGTAGATATAGACTTAGCATTACATTTGAAATAAAACATCAAATTTACTATAACAATTAACTTAACCAACAGTAACTACAATGTATTGGAATTCTCATGCGTTCACCGGATTTTCACCTGTATAGCTCCTAATACTATAGATGGGTTCCCAAAAGTCTTACTATTATCTCCCAATTCACTCCAATATGAAGGTATCAACTCAGCCCCTTAAATCAATGTCTCACTAGTCATACCAAGCCACATATCCACTAATAATGGAAATTAATGTCAATGCGCAACTTGAGTCAATGAATTTGCTTGATCATCCCAGGGAATCAAATACTCGAATTTATAAACTGACCTAAAGCTGAGCATTAATGGTTTACTTTTATGGCTCACACAAACATATAACTACTATTGTCTAGAGCCGATATGTCATTAGGTTTGTATTGACGATACAAATATAATCGTGAGGTTTATTTGGCGTTTAGGCTTCGTCGACCCAATAGGTGGGTGATGGTGACGTGATTTGCCACCAGTGGCAGTATAGTCTATGAATAAATTAGATTTGTCATTTGTTGTTATGATCGCTTCATTGTAATAGATTTGTTGAGTTATTTTCTTCGACTAAATTAGCCGAAGTTGATTGTGGATCGGGTACTTCCTCAATTCATCTGTTTGATTTTTTTTATTTTTGATGATTTTTGACAAGGATCGGGTTGTCACAAGCTAAGTTACGATTTGTCTAAGGAACTAAGAAATGATATCTAAGGGAATTAGCTACTCACTTAGGTAAAGATGAACATACAACCTGACTTAGGCTTAGACTTAAACGGTGAAGCTTAGGATTTTGTTTCCTTTTGCGTGAGCATGAATTAGAACACTCTCAAGGTTCACATGACGTAAGAGTTTTCAATTAAGCTGACAATAAACCTAGAGGTTTTGTAGCTAGTGTTTCTTCTTTCAACTCGTAACCCAATAGGTGCAAGTTGGGAGCATTTATTAGAACTCATTTCCAAGCACTCTAATACAGGCTTGGAAAGGGAAGCCATCCATAATCGTCACATGTATTTGCAACCGAACGCATTACATGTGAAATATATTAGGAGTCTAGCACCAATTGTCTAGCTCCAATATTTGTTTAATTTGTGCTTCATGAATGGACAGAAACCTTCTAGAATCCTAAAAGGTCTAGGGGTTTCGGCCCATAACCAAGCATGACCCGAGAGGGCTTTATTTGGACAATGAATGAATTTGTTCTTATTATCCAAAAGATATTTGAGCATGTAAACTGAACTAAACAACTCATGATCTAAAATTGGACATTGTTTGAGCATCAAATGGTTAATGAGAGCATCCCTAGCCAACCATTATTTTATCTTGAATTTGTGATCATTTCAATTTGTCATCTTTGCATTACTGCAATCAACCAATCAATCTTTTGTTAAAACACTCACCGTAGTTTAATCATCCCTTGCGATGTGGAGTCTCCAAAGGACAAGTTGTAAGATACCTTTTCACTTTTCATGTTTCTTTGTCGCATCAATTGTTTTTATTTCACGCATATGAAGGACTTAACCATTATTTTATCTTGAATTTGTGATCATTTCAATTTGTCATCTTTGCATTACTGCAATCAACCAATCAATCTTTTGTTAAAACACTCACTGTAGTTTAATCATCCCTTGCGATGTGGAGTCTCCAAAGGACAAGTTGTAAGATACATTTTCATCTTTCATGTTTCATTGTCGCATCAATTGTTTGTTTATCATGCATATGAAGGACTTAACAGGAAAAAATATGGAATCAAGTTAGTCAATCCTCGTGGGTTTGACACTGGACTTCTATACAAATTATATTATTTGACCCTGTATATTTGCGGGTAAGGGAAATACACTTAGTCTTAGACTAATCATAGTCAAAGGTTGAGGGTATAAATTCTTCCAACAACTGGATATGCACACCTAAAATTGAAAATGAATGGCTACAAAAGTATCAATAGCTACTGGATATGCAAGGTATAAAATATTACTAGATATGTAAGTTATGAACTACTATTGGACATTAGGAGCCTAGCACCAAATGTCTAGCTCCAATCTTGGTTTACTTTGTGCTTCATGAATGGACCGAAACCTTCTAGAATCCTATAAGGCTTAGGAGCTTTGGTCCATAACCAAGCATGACCCGAGGGGGCATGATTTGGATAAAGAAAATATGTGTTCTTATAATTCAAAAGACATTTGAGCATGACCTAAAATAGGACATTATTTGAGCATCAAATGGTTAACAGAGGAATCCTTAGCCAACCATTCTTTTATATTGAATTTGTAATTGTAATTATTTGCCAACTTACATTAGTAGTAATCAACCAATCAACCTTTAGTTTAATCACTTACTTTAGTTTAATCATCCCTTGCGATGTTGAGTCTCCAAAAGACTTGACGTTGTGCGATTGATTTCCACATTTTTTGTTCCTTTGTCGCATCAATTTTTTCTTTTCTCACACGTATAAAGGACTTAACCGAAAAAACTATAGAATTGGGTTAGTCAATCCCCGTAGGTTCGATACTCAGCTTCTATACAAATTATATTACTTTACCCGGTATACTTGTAGGTAACGAAAATTCACTTAGCCTTAGACTAATTCATAGTCAAAAGGTTGAGGGTATAAATTCTTCCAACAAGTTTTTGGTGCCGTTGCCGGGGATTGATTTAATATTTATTCCTTAGCTTCGGTTTGTGTTGATTGCGGAGAATCTGAACATTTTGTGTGACATTTGTTTCTTAGCCTTGTAGTTTTTCTTCATTTTATCACTTAGGACTTTGTTTTCCTTGTCATTGATCTCGAGAATACTTTTGTAGGTACTTTGAGGTGAAATTGTTCTAGAATTTTTGCTTCTAACCTTTTTGCAGGGCATTTCTTCGACCCATCGAGAATTTTCTTTGACCCATCAAATGAGTGGTGCAGAGGAGTCTCGGGGATATCTTTCGACCCGTTCGGACTTTGTCTTAACCCATTGAGACTTGCCTGAGACAAATATTTGAGGCTTGCCTTTAATCGGTCAAAGAAAACCTTAGATCCATCAAAGCTTATGTTGTGCTTAAGGTTTTTTCACTTACTTCTACCTCTTTTACCTTGAGTGTTTATATTCTTGGGAGCATATCTGAGTAGTGTCTTTATTTTATGAAAAGTAGTTAGAGAGTCTAGATCTAGCAGACTTAATTCTCGCTATATCCTAGATCATTAGGACTTTATTTCATTATTTCAGTATATTGGATAACACATACCTTTACCTCGATTCACTTCGGTGCCCATTGCATAGTGAATGCCACTACACCACGTACCGAAATCACATTTCAACTCTTAGAGTGCTCATTGATGTTTCCTTAAGGGGGGTGCCAAAGAAGTACCATGGAAGGTTCTCAAGGCTTTGAGTACTTTAAGGTTATGCAAAGTAGTTAGAGGTTTAGATCTACCAGACTTAATTCTCACTACACCCTAGATCATTAGGACTTTATTTCATGATTTCGGTATATTGGATAACGCACGCCTTTATCTCGATTCACTTTGGTGTCCATTGCATAGTGAATTCCACTACACCATATACCAAAATCACATTTGAACTCTTAGAGTGCTCATTGATGTTTCCTTGAAGGGGGTGCCAAAGAAGTACCGTGGAAGGTTCTCAAGGCTTTGAGTACTCTAAGGGTTTTGAGGCCAAACATCAAGTGGTTGCTTAATGTGTTTTACAAGTTTATGCCCTTCAATCATTCAAATCTACACACTTTATCTTCAAGCTCACTATCCATTTTGTGGAGATCTAATTTAGGTTTTGAAAAAGTGGCTCCGAGTAAAGCGAGTTTGAGTAGTAGTAGGAAAGAAAAGTGTGATATTCCGTTGTTGAGGGTAGAGAACCAAGAAGCACTTGGAAATTGTTTGACATAGCTGTAGAGGATAGACACGCAAATTCATTAATTAGAGCTCATGTCTTTCATATTGAGTTATATCCACCAATTGAGCACAAGGTTGAGCCTATAGTACAAGAGAAACTTGACATGGAAGACGAAGTATATGAAGGAAGACCTTTTCGGAAATGTGCCTTACCCTCTTGGTGGCATATACCGAGTGTATTGTGTTACAACCTTTGGTGGGGGAGTCCTTTGAGATCAAGCATAGTTTCCTCCAAACTCTCCCCATTTTCTTGGGCCATGCTAACTTCGACCACCCTTACTCACATCTTTTGGAGTTTGAGGAGGCATGTGCTAGGTGGAATATCCGAAAAATGGATGTGAGACAATTGAGGCTATGGGTATTCCCCTCAAGCTCGAGAGACAAGGTCAAGGAGTGGCTCAACAAGCTCCCACCTAACTCAATCAACTCTTGGGAGACCTTGCAAAGGAAGTTCATTACCAAGTACTTTCCCCCGGGAAAGATTAATGAAAGAAGAACAAGTTTGATGACCTTCGAGGAAGAGGATGGAGAATTATTTTGTGAGGCATGAGAACGCTTTAAAGATCTAGAGCTTGATTGTCCTAACCATGGACAAACCTAAGACATGCTTATATCTCTTTTCTACCAAGGGTTAAGCACGAAGACAAGCAAGAAAGTAGACAATGGTTGTGGTGGAGACTTCATGGACAAGACCGCGGAAGAATCACACATTTTACTTGAGAAGTTGGCTAAAAGGTTGGCCTTGTGGGATGTGAAGCCAATTGTGAGGAATCCCGTGATTATAATGAAAGAGGATACCCAATTAAGCAAACCGTGGAGGCATTTATGAAGTCAAAGGGGCCGCCCATTGAAAGGACCCAACCCTAGTTTAGCTAGTCAACTAGAATTAAGTCCTAATGACTAACTATACTCTGAAAAATTCTACAACAATTTTTGACATAATTTTCCTTGAAAACTAGACAACCTAAAAACCTGCAAGAAGAGAACACTTCTAAAACCAAATTCCCAAAACCAAATGGTGGACCATCGATTGTCCATCCGGATTTCTCAACAAATGTCATAAACAACCACCTGAAACTCAACTCAGGAATTTAATAACATATTTACAATGAAATAAACCGTAAAATAAAAATTCTCTGAAATAAACCGTAAAATAAATTGAAATACTAAAATGCTGAAAACTGAACTTGTTATTAATTGTAAAAATAAAAAGGTCCACTCACAAATCTGCGTCTATTGCTGAGGTCCAGTGAAATCTCCCTCGCTAGGGTCGTGATCACGATGTCCTGTTAATATGGATCATACAAAATCAGTACAAATAAAATATATGGAAATCAGCTCTAAAAATAACCCTAAAAACCTTATCGATGAATTCTATAACCTGCCTCGCCGGAGCTCCACCATGGATGGCGGTGCATGGCCGTCATGTGCCTCTACAGGCAGCGGCGTGTGGGTCACACACACCTCAGGCGAAGGTGCTCTTGTTGGAAAGTTCTCAACGAGGCTTATCACTTTCATAATATGACCGAGGTCCAATTAGATGGAACCGCCATGAACGGCGCGGATCAAAACTCAACAATCACCACCAACGATGGAGATTCAACCCTCAAAATGTTCCTATCCTCGAGCCCAACCACACCCTTAAACCTACGCGCTCCAAAAATGCCTCACGTGGCTGGAATCGGCCATGAAATCCACAGCCCTAAACTTGGGCTGAAAATTTTGTCGCTTTGAAGCTTCGTTGTGGAGTTTCTATGAACCTTGCTATCTATCCAATTCGACTGAGAAGGGGGATGGCTTCAATAACCCCCTACCCCTGACCCCTAAAACTTGCCAGAGCGCCATGATCGCCGGCGGCAATTCCTCAAGTTAAAACTCGATTCAGGTGACATCCTAACACCTGAAAATCCCAAAAATACTCACAGCAAACAATAGAGGAAGCTTAGGGCTTCATTTCCCTAACTATTTCATCGCCGGAGGTGGTCGGAAACGGTGGGTCAGGTCAGGTCAGCAGACACGGGTCGACAGAGGTGAAAATGGGTAGAGCCCGATGGGATTTTCTGAAATAATATTTTTTTTTTTTAAAAATACCTATTTATACCCCTAAGCAGCTAACAATATCAATGGTCCATAATTGATCTGATCAAGATCCAACAACTGTGATTAAACCGACCTAAAAATTAATTCTTTTTCATATTTTCTCCTATTGACTTTCGATAATCCCTAAACCCCGAAAATTTCTACGAACTCGAAATTAACTACTTTACAACTTCGTGAAGAAAGTCAAGTCAAATTCTAGCCCAATAAAAAAAGTCATTAACAACTCACTTAATGCGACTAATCTGCGATAAAACTTAATACGATTCGATAAGTGCATAATTTCGGTTCTTATTGTAACAATCCACCCCCCTTACAAAAAATTTGTCCTCAAAATTACGTACCTGCTAGAAAAGATGAGGGTACTGCTCCCTCATGTGCTGCTCTGTTTCCCAGTGGCTTCTTCTACTGCATAATTCATCCACAATACTTTTACTAAAGGAATGGTCTTGTTCCGGAGAACCTACTCCCTATGTTCAAGAATCTTCGCTGGTTCCTCCATATAGACCTCACGTAGTGGGATCTGCTGAGACCCAATGACATGAGAAGGGTCAGAGATGTATTTTCGCAATAAGGACAAATGGAACACATTATAAACTCGTGTGAGTTATGATGGTAACTCTAAAAGATAAGCAACATCACCAACACGTTCAATAATCTCATATGGTCTGATGTATCATGGTTGAAGCTTTCTACACTTTCCAAATCGCTTTACACATTTCCATGGTGACAATTTCAAAAATACCCAGTCACCAACTTCAAACTCTAGATCCTTCCTCCTAACGTCTACATAACTCTTTTTTTAATCCTGGGAAACATTTAACCTATCTCGAATGATCTGCACATTCTCTGTCGTTTCTTGCACAATATCTTACCAATAAGGTTTCTCTCTCCTACCTCACTCCAACACAGCAGGGTCTTGCACTGTTTCCCATATAAGGCTTCATATGGTGAAATTCCAATGCTGGAGTAGAAACTGTTATTATAAAAAAGTTCCATCAAATGCAGGTACTTATTCTATTTTCCTGAAAATTGCAAAATGCAGGATCTCAGTATATCTTCCAGCGTCTGAATTGTTGTATCGGACTGGCCATCCGTCTGAGGGTGAAAAGTTGTACTAACTTGTAACTTAGTTCCCATAACTTTCTGTAAAACTCTCTAAAACTGTGAAGTGAAGAGGGAATCTCGATTCGAGATAATAGAAACGAGGACACGATGTCACTTCACAATCTTCTGCATATGCAGTTGAGCAAGTTTGCTCACAAAATGTTTCTCTGTGACTGGTATAAAATGTGCAAACTTCGTGAAGCGATCCACGACTACCCAAATACCCATATGACCTTTGGATGTGCGAGGTATCTTGTATACAAAATCCATAGTAACATGCTCCCATTTTCAAACCGGAATTTCTAGACGTTACATTAAACCTGGAGGTTTCTACCGCTTTGCCTTTACTTGTTGACAAATGGAACATTGGCTCACATATACCGCTATTTCCCTCTTCATATTAGGCCACCAATAATACTTCTTAAAATTTTGATACATCTTCATACTACCGGCATGCATTGCATATACTGAACAATGAGCTTCATTGACAATTTCTCGTTTCAACTTCTCATGATTTGAAACACAAAGTCTACATTTGATCACCAACAACCTGTCTTTCCTTAACGTAAAGTCTGGTTCTCCACCGCCACAAATCGGTTCCTTTAGTTTTAGCAATGAGGCATCATAATCTTGTAACTCATGAACCCTCTCAATAAGAATAGGTAAAACCTGACTAATAAGACTCTCGGTTCATCCTCTGTTGTATACAAGAATGCGCCAGTGGCTCGCAACTTAGATAGTAGCGGCATCTGAGTTATTTGTATATGTGACAGAGAAACTCCTGATTTTCGACTAAGAGCATCAGCTACCATGTTTGCCTTTCCAGGATGATACTCAAAGCTGCACTCATAATCACTCAATATTTCCATCCACCTCATTTGTCTCAAATTCAGTTTTAGCTGTGTAAGGAAGTACGTAAGGCTTTTATGGTCGGTAAAAATTTGACACCTGGCATCATACAAGTAATGTCTCTAAATCTTAAACATGCAAATAATCGCTGCTAACTCCAAGTCATGAGTGGGGTAATTCACTCTATGAGGTTTCAGTTGTTGGGAATAGTAAGTGACAACTCTATCTTGTGGCATCAACACACATCCCAAGCCTAACTTGGAAGCATCACTGAAAACGAATTCCCCACTATCATCTGGTAAGGTTAACACTCAGGCAGTGGTCAGCCTTATCTTTAAAGTCTAAAAACTTTCCTCACAAGCCTCAGACTATTCCAATCTGACTCTCATCCTCGTAAGTCGGGTGAAAGGTGCCGCAATATGTAAAAAGTCTTGCACAAACCGACGGTAGTAACCGGCTAAGCCCAGAAAAATTCTTATATCGGCTACACTTGCGGGTCTGCTCCAATTCAACACCAGTCTCAACCTTGTTAAGATCAACACTAATTCCATCTGTCAAAATCACATGGCCTAGAAATTTAACTCTATCCAACAAGAACTCACATTTTCTGAACTTGGCATATAACTAAGATTCTTTCAAGTCCCTCAAAACAATATGAAAACGTCTAGCATGTTGCCTCGTATCTCTAAAATAAATCAAGATATTGTTAATATATACAATGACGAATTTGTCAATATATGCCCGAAATACTTGATTCATCAAATCCATAAAGATAGTAGGTGTATTCGTCAGACCAAACGACATAACTAGGAACTTATAATGCCCATATTGAGATTGGCACACAATCTTAGAGACATCTAACTCTCTAATCGGTAGCCGATGATATCCTGATCGCAGATCAATCTTAGAGAACACTATACCTCCCTTTAGCTGATCAAACAAATCATCAATTTAAGGCAGTGGATATTTGTTCTTCACTGTATCCGGATTTAGCTTCTGATAATCAATGCATAATCTCATCGATATCCATCATTCTTTTTCACAAATAAAACTGGTGCTTCTCATGGTGATATAATTGGACGGAGGAAACTGTAATGACCCGAACTTTAAGTCATGTGATTATCGGCATGAATCGCGTTTATCGCGAGTTGGTTGTACATTTGGGTTTGTTAACGACTAATCTATCGGACAAGAATTTGATTTGAGTTCCATCGCGAAAATTGTAGAGGATTTGATTTTGAGCTCGTAGGAGGTTTCGGCGGATTTTTCGGATAATCGAGGAATATAAAATGAATATTTGAAATTGTCGTCGAGTTAATCGTACTTATCCGATTGTGTTGGAGTTATCCGAGCCGTTGGTTTGGTCAGTTTGCGACATATAAATATCGAATAGTTCTAAAAGTCAGAAAATTTCATATTTGGGCCGTTTGACTAGCTTTGACCAGTTTGACCCGTGTTGACTTGAGTTGACCAGAGCTCCAACGTACCGTTTCAGTTCGCCGTCGAACCCGACGATTCCGGCCACCTCCGGCCGTGTTCTTGGTATGGTTAGAAATTTCTTGTGATTTCCTATTGATTCATGTATTCATTTGTGAGAATTGGTTGCGTTTTGAGGGAGTTCGAATTGAATGAAGTTTGGAATTTTTGCCGAAATCGGGTGGAGGTTTCCGGCGAGATTTGGCGTCGCGGGTGTGGGGGGTTAGGTTTCCTTCAACCAATTGATGCTTTCTGGGTATTCAATTTTGGACAAGGTTGAGGTTTTAGGGGTGCCGTTGTGGTGACCAGAGAGGGAGAATTTGGCGAGATTTTCTGGCCAATTTTCGGCCATGGTGGTGGTTGGATGGAGATGTGATTTTGGGGATTTGGTTGGGCTTGAGGAGAGGATCATTTTGATATATGGCTCGCTGGAGAATGTCACTGTTGGCGCCGCGGCGGCGGCGGCGGCGGTGCTACGACGAGGGTCTGTTTTTAAGGGTTTTCGGAGATTTTTATGTCGTTTTACTCGTAATCATGAGGTTTTCGAGTTGAGTTGAGTGTTTTAATTTGGGATGAGGGATGCTTGGGTATATTTTAAGAATTTTTTTATCCTCGTCGATATTTCGAGCGATACGATTTTCAAGAACGCGAGGTTCTTAACGTATTTGCTCCGTATGTCAAAATTCATTATGTATTGATCGTATCCATGTTATTCAGGTGATTGTGAGAGAGTTTTTGGCGAGGGACCTTCCGTCGAGTCTCAGGGCTAGCTGTTATCTGTGAGTGGATACTTTGATTTTCATACTTTGATTTTTACAGTGGATTTGCGAGTCTATGAGTATGCTTTACGATTATGCATTTATGAGTATTTATTTATGATTATGCATTTTATGAGCATACATTGGTTTGGAGGCACATGTGATTTTTTTTTACACTAAGTATGGATATATGGATGCATCGATGCTATGGCCTCTCGGCTGATCCCCGAGATGCTCTATGAGGGTTACGTCTATATGCGCACATGACCTGTGATTCACAGTACCCGGGAGAGTTACGTCTTTATGAGCACTTGACCCAAGCGTGTTGTAACTTTGAGGAAAATATACTCAAGTTACTGCCTCCACACACACACAGTACCTAAGAGAGTTACGTCTTTATGAGCACTTGATCTGGGCTAGTTTGTTTTGACTCGCATGATTTTATGTACATTTATTGTGAAAAGCATGTTGGATTTATTTATGCGGCATATTATGATTTACGTCCACTCATTCTAACGATTTTATTATTTATATGCTTTTCACTGGGTTTTTCAGTTTTCACCGCCCAGATTGCAGTATCTTTCTCGTGGTTGTACGTCATCGCAGGAGGCCTAGAGTTCGAATCACAATTTCCTTCTAGTAGGTTCCTGATGTAACCTACTAGTCTTGTATATTTTATAATTAGAAGTTGCTCTGAATACTTGTGTTATGTTATTCAGTCTGAGTTATATTCCTGAATATTTTCTGGATTTCTTGTAAACCTTAACACTACCGGAATAAGAACCATTACCGGCGAGATTACCGGAGACAAGGCCGGCGACCGGAAAAGTCGCCGGTAATGTTCATCATTACCGGCGACTTACTCCGTCGCCGGTAATGTCGCCTGAAAATCGCCGGTAATGTTTCAAAACATTACCGGCGACTCCAACCGTCGCCGGCAATGTCAAGTCGAACATTTCCAGTGATTTTCCGGCGAGAATTTCGCCGGCAATGTTGGGCTTGACATTGCCGGCGACGGTTGGAGTTGCCGGTAATGTTTTGAAACATTTCCGGCGATTTTCCGGCGTGAAGTCGCCGGTAATGTCTCCATTTCCGGCGATTCAATGAATCGCCGGCAATGCCTCTTATATTAGATACAAATCGAAGGAGCTCATTCATTTTGATCGAAAAAAATTCGGTGAAATCGAAAGAATGAAAACACTCTGAAATCGATCCTTCGGTACGTATTGTCAAAATTAAGGCGCGCGTCGAAAACTCGATCACTCGGAAAGCTATATATATAGGTACGTATATATATGTATATGTGTATATATATATATGTGTGTGTTGATCAAATCCAATTCGTGAGATATGAAATGTTGTTGATGTCACCGAAACGAGAAAACTGCTTGTAGTTAATCTTATCTTGTGTCTGAATGAACGACTGGTATTATCGTAGTGCTATCGGAGCCAGGCTTAAGAGAGCCTCCTACCTAGTCAAATACATTTTGAACTGAAAAAAGAAGAATACCATCATCGAGTACTGAATCGATATGTATATATATATATATGCATGCATGTGTTGATTTAATTAGAGTTGAATTGAGATATCGCGTCGATTATTAGTAGTGAATGTGTGTATATATAATACGTAAAATTGTTAGAATTTTCAGGATGGACAAGAGTTGGATGAGCCTCGAAAGATGGGATGTGAGATATCACCAGGGAATTAGGAGTTTTGTGAATTTTGTGAAGGCTAATTGTGGAGACACTACGCTTCATTATTGCCTGTGTAAAGAATATAACTGTTTCAGCGATCGATTTCATTTTCCCATTGATAAAGTCCAGAAGCACCTGAGTAAATACGGGTTTTGGGATAAGTACACTTGTTGGATTTATCACGATGAAACATCGTTAGCGGGTCCGCATGATCATGGACAATTTGGTGAGAGGGCCAGTCCACGCTATGATCATGGAGATTTTGCTGAGAGGGGCAGTTCATCCTATGATCCAACATCGATGTTAATTAATGATATGTTTCCTCATGAGAGCGGTGTATTTGCTGATGAAGCACCAAATGTCCCTCCCGTCGTTGGGGGTTTCCCCCATATTGAGCCAGTCGAGCCATTACCTGGAGCTCATGTCAACACAAGCGGTATGGACAAGTACAACAACCTGATTGCATTGCAACAGACTCCATTGTACGACGGTTGTAGTAAGACTATTCTTGAAAGTGTGATGGGAGTGATGCAGCTCAAAATGGAGAACAAAATGTCTGTCAAAGCTGTTGATTCTTGGTTGAAGTGGACTGCTTCGCTATTGCCACCCGGTCATCGTCTTCCTACCACTCATCATAAGGTGCGACATATCCTCAAAGATCTTGGGCTTTCCTACATCAAAATCCATGCATGCAGATATGATTGTATTCTCTTCTGGGGAAAAGATCTCGAAGACCTTGAAGCCTACCCGATATGTTTTACAGAAAGGTATAAGTTGACTCCTTCAGGCAACAAGAAAGCTGTGAAGATACTTCGATATTTCCCGCTTATTGATAGGCTGGAGCGGTTGTTCATGTGTGATTTCACGGCCGAAGCAATGAGATGGTGGGCTGAGAGGAATTTGCCTGACGATGACACCCTTATACACCCTTCCGACGGAGAGGCTTGGAAGCACATGTGACGACCCGAACCAGAATCAGATGTGTGTTTGGCACGATTCTCGAGATTTGGTTTTAGTCGCAGTTTTGCGATATTGTGTGGTTTGTCGATCCGTTTCGCGACTATGTTTTCAGTCGAGAATTTGGGATGAATGTCTTCACGGAAATGGTAGAGTACGTGATTTCGAGTTCGTGGGTGGTTTCGGAAGATTTTTCCGATAACCGAGGAATATTTTATGATTATTTGAAGTTTCGGGTTCCGACGAGTTTATCCGATTGTTTCGAGCTTATCCGAATTATTTCGTATTTTCATTTCGGACCGTTGATTGACCCGAGGGACGAGTATAAATAGAAAAATAGTCGAGAATTAGTCGTAAAAGATTGTTTTCGGTTGACCAAGTGTTGACTTGCCCATTTTGGAAAGTTTGACCACGTTGACTGGGGGGGAGAGTTTCCCGATTCGGTTGCCGTCCGATCACCATATTCCGGCCACCTTTGGTTGATTGAAAGGTACTGTGAGCTTCCTCTCTTGATTTCATGTGTGATGGTGTGTGAATTTGTGGGAAATGAGCATGATTTACTCGGACCCGAATCGGGTCGGTTTCGTGGAACCGTCGTGGCTCGTCGGTCGTTTTCCGGCGAGTTTGGGTGGCGGTGGTTAGGGGGGTTAGACTCCCCTTGCCTTGGTGTGTCTCCCCATGTATTTGTTATGGCTTGAGGTTGAGTTTTGGGAAGTCACCGGTTGGGTCACCGGAAAGTATGGATTCCGAACTGTTTTAGTTTAATTGGACAGGTTGCGCTTGGAATTGGACTTTGGGGTAGAAGGGAGTCTTGCTCGCCTTGACGAGACCTTGAGAACTGGAAAGTTTGGCCTTGTAATTCCACCGTTGACGGCGCGCCGCCGCCGGCGGCGGCGGTCAACGGCGGTCAACGGTGGTCAGAAAGTCAATTTTCAGATTTCGACGTTTTTAATATCATTTTTCTCGTAATCACGCCCTGATTATCGTACGGAGGTTTTCGGGTTGATTGGAGTAGCCGATTTTCAGTTGAGGTTTCGAGTTGGGATTTCGGGATTTCTGTAATTCATTTTGCACTGCATTTCGTATTTCCGGGAACAGTTGGTTTCCGTGCATCAATACAGTGTTGTGGATTACGATATTGATCAGTTATGTGTATATGTATTCAGGAGATCGAGATCGAGATCTGGATCGTGAGCGTGCTTCTGGCGAGGGATCTTCCGCCGGACCACGAGTTTAGCGCGTGTGCGCGTTTCGAGAGTCTGTGAGTGGACATTTCTTTTCACAGATTGACTGCGAGTCTTTTATGAATGATTTACGAACTTGAGCATGCGAATTGATTATGATTTTACGAGCATGTGTTTACGATTATGTTTATACGAATATACGTATACGAATATATACATATATGTACATATTATGTTTTAAGCATGTGCATAGAAAAGATTTATGATTTGGTTTACACAGAGTACAGTCTCAGTATATGTTGTGGTATCGATACACATTGGCTTCTCGGCTGATCCCCGAGTACGCTCCGGGAAGGACAGATATCCTGACCCGAGGCCTTTCTGGCTAGGAATCACGTGTGGGTCTGGGATCCCGTGATTCAGACTGTGCTATCGCGTGGTAGTCCATGAGTGATTCCGCGATTTTATATTGCATGCTCTGTACGCGTGAGGAGTTGGAGTCTCCCTCGTGTACCCGGACGCGTGAGGAGTTAGAGTCTCCCTTGCGTACCATTTATTGTTTATACTTTCGACTCGCATATGTTTTTATAACATATATGTTAATTGGTGAAAGACATTTATTTTCGTCCACTCACTCTAACGTGTTTATTGTCTTTCCCCTGGGCTTTTCGGTTTCCGTGCCCAGTTTGCAGTTCAGGTTTGGTGTTTTCACGTCGTGGTTTGGAGGCTAGTGATCAGAGTCATCTGTGTTTTCCAGTAGGTTTCAGTTTCACCTACTGATGTACATGTTGTATATATTTTATACTAGAGGTCGCTCTGATATATTCTGATACTTGTTTATACGGATTTTTCTCGGATATACATATATATGGTACAGTATGTTTACTGTTTGTTGATTATATTGATGTTGAGAAATCCGGATGGGATTGGTGCCCACGGTTTGCTTTTTGTGGCATAGGATGAAGTATTAATTTCCACGTGCAGGTTATGGTAATTCCACGCTAGTAACGAAACTCTGCCGAAATTTTGAAAAGTTTTTGTTGGTTCGTATTTTCGGAAGGGTTTGATTCCGATTTAGGTAACTGAATCGGGGTTGGGTCTTTTCAGCTTGGTATCAGAGCATTAGGTTGTCAGATTCTGTAGACTCTTGTAGTTGTGACGCTTAGGGTATTTGAGTTGATACAGCATGGCTGGAGTGATGACCCGACTGGCCAGCGGTACTCATCAATACTTCGGGTGTTGTATGTCCTCAAATATCTGCGGTTTCATGATTACGTTCTTTCTGCTAGTGCCTAATGCTTGTCTTGTATCAGTAGGATGCCTCCTCGACGTGGTCCCCGTGTTGACCGGGATGATGATCCTGATGAGGATCGCCGAACGCGCGACTTGCTTATGCGAGTGCTGCGTTTGGAAGAGCGTTTTGACCCTGTGGTCAAGGCTCGCACTGCGGGTGCTACTGTGTTTTCGGGTTCAGTTGATCCAGAGATATGCGAGGCATGGTTGGTTCAGATTGAGCGTGTTTGTGAGCGTTTGCAGTTTACACCTGAGCAGATGACAGTAGCCGCAGTTGGTTTACTTGAGGGTGATGCATACTTCTGGTGGGTCAGTACTGACAGAGTTCCTGTGGATACTCCGTGGACATTGTTTCGTGATCTGTTTATGCGGAGGTATTTTAATCAGGCTACCCAGCAGCGCAAGTACGAGGAGTTCACGAACTTGAGGCAGGGCAGTTTGTCTGTACTTGAGTATCGGGATCGGTTTACTCGTTTGTCTCGTTTTGCGCGGGATATGGTGGTTACAGAGGAAGCCAAGTGTCGCAGGTTTGAGCTGGGATTGAATCTGAACATCAAGGCGACGTTGACTACGATGCCGAGGAACAACTTTGATGAGTTTGTCAGTGCAGCTCTCCGAGGCGAGGACATTGAGCAGGAGAGACAGCAGAGGTACCAGCCGAGACGATTTGAGGAAGGTGGACCGAGTCAGGGGCCTTCGAAGAGGCTGAGTTCTGATACTTCCGGTTCAGCGTCATCCTCAGGCGGTGGATCTTATCGACCACCAGCTAGTGTACCCAGGTGGAGACAGAGAGGGAGGAGAGATCGACCGCAGCGACCACAGGCTAGTGGGGATTCCAGCGGTTCTAGTTATCCTCGACGACTTTTTCGCACACCTGCTACACCGAGGGAGTATCCGTTGTGTAACCTGTGCAATAGGTATCATGTTGGACCATGTCAGCGGGGTACTGTCACTTGTTACAGTTGTGGCCAGGTGGGTCACTATTCGGGGGAGTGTCCTCAGTCGTATGGTACTGGTGGACAGGCGACCCAGGGTTCCGGAGTTGAGCGAGGTGCCACTATGGGAGCTCGACCAGCACAGTTTGCAGGTCAGGGCCGACAGCAGGGACAGCCCCAGCGAGGACGACCAGCCGGACAGGCGAGAGTTCATGCTATGACTATGCGTGAGGGCAGAGCATCACCGGAGGTCGTTATCGGTACGTTACATGTTTTTGGTATTCCAGTAGTGGCATTGTTAGATCCAGGTGCCACACATTCATTCATATCATTTAGACTATCATCATTGGCTACGGTTCCTGCATCTCCACTTCCGGGGTTGTGGAGAGTGTTGTATCCGTCAGGTGAGGTTGTGAGCATCGGATGGGTTTACCGAGATTGTGAGGTGTTTGTTGATGGCCATGGTTTAGCCGCTGATCTGTTATTACTTGATATTGTGGATTTCGATCTGATATTGGGTATGGACTTTTTGGAGTCGCACTGGGCTATGTTCGACTGCCACAGGAAGGAGGTCGCGTTTCGACGACCAGGGTTGCCCGAGATATTGTTTCGCGGCGAGAAGAACACTTCCCTACCGTGTTTGATTTCCGCGATGAGGGCGGATCGGTTGATGAGGAAGGGTTGTGTTGCTTACTTAGCCCATGTTGTAGACACTACTGCTGCAGTGCCGGATCTTGGTAGTATTGAGGTTGTGTCTGAGTATCCGGATGTGTTTCCAGCGGAGTTACCTGGTATACCCCCTGTGCGGGAGATTGATTTTACCATTGAGTTATTGCCGGGTACTGGACCGATTTCCCAGACACCGTACCGGATGGCACCTGCAGAGTTGAGGGAGTTGCAGATTCAGCTTCAGGAGTTGTTGGAGAAGGGATTTATTCGACCGAGTGTTTCTCCGTGGGGTGCTCCAGTGTTGTTTGTGCGGAAGAAGGACGGATCCATGCGTTTGTGCATCGACTATCGGAAGCTGAATCAGATTACGGTGAGGAACAAGTATCCGTTGCCACGGATTGACGACTTGTTCGATCAGCTGAAGGGAGCAGCAGTCTTTTCGAAGATTGATCTTCGATCCGGATATCACCAGTTGAGGATCCGGGATTCAGATGTTGCCAGGACAGCTTTCAGGACGCGGTATGGGCACTATGAGTTTTTGGTTATGCCGTTTGGGTTGACCAACGCCCCCGCAGCTTTCATGGACTTGATGAATCGGGTATTTCGACGATTCCTGGACAAGTTCGTGATTGTATTCATTGATGATATTTTGATATACTCGAGGAGTGTGGGCCAGCACAGGAAGCACTTACGAGTGGTGTTGCGGACTTTGCGGGACCATCAGCTGTTCGCGAAGTTTAGCAAGTGTGAGTTCTGGTTGGATAATGTGAAGTTTTTGGGCCACGTGATTTCGGCCGAGGGAGTTAGTGTTGATCCTGACAAGATTGAGGCCGTGCTGAATTGGAGTCGACCCACTACTGTACCGGAGATCCGGAGTTTCTTGGGATTAGCAGGCTATTATCGACGGTTTGTACAGGATTTTTCACGGATAGCTACACCACTGACCAGATTAACGAAGAAGGGCGTCAAGTTTGAGTGGTCTGATGCGTGCGAGGAGAGTTATTTGCTCCTGAAGGAGAGATTGACTACCGCACCGGTTCTGACATTGCCAGACGACAGTGGTGAGTATGTTGTGTACAGCGACGCGTCGAAGTTGGGCCTTGGCTGTGTGTTGATGCAGCATGGTAGAGTCGTGGCATATGGTTCCAGACAGCTGAAACCGCACGAGGTCAACTATCCGACGCATGATTTGGAGTTAGCCGCTATCGTGTTAGCGTTGAAGAGTTGGAGACATTACCTGTATGGTGCTCAGTGTAAGATTTTCACTGACCACAAGAGTCTCACTTACTTGCGGACACAGCCGGATCTAAACATGAGGCAGCGCCGATGGATGGAGTTGATCAACGATTACGAGTGCACTTTCGAGTACCATCCAGGGAAGGCCAATGTTGTGGCAGATGCACTTAGCCGGAAATCGGGAGCCTCATTGTTTCATATGTGTGTGGCCAGAGTATCGATGTTAGCCGAGCTACGGGCTACGGGTGCTGTGTTTGGTTATGATGATGATGGAGCCTTGTTGGCTAGTTTTCAGGTACGACCCGTATTGGTTGATCAGGTACGGGAGGCACAGGACTCAGATCCTTACTTGCTGAGCAAGAAGACCATGATTCAGAATGGTGTGCCTACAGAGTTCCGTTTGAGCGACGACGGTACGTTGTTGTTCAGAGGCAGATTATGTGTACCCAGAGACGAGGACTTAAAGAAGGAGATTCTGGACGAGGCCCACAGTTCAGCGTATGCGATGCATCCCGGAGGTACGAAGATGTTTCGTACACTTCGAGCGTACTATTGGTGGCGCAACATGAAGCGGGAGATTGCCGCGTACGTGAGTCGGTGTTTGATTTGTCAGCAGGTGAAGGCGGAGAGGCAGAAACCTGCAGGGAAACTACAGCCACTTGAGATTCCAGTTTGGAAGTGGGAGCATATCACAATGGATTTCGTCTATCAGTTGCCGCGTACTTCGGCGGGCAACACTGGCATTTGGGTTATTGTTGATCGATTGACGAAATCTGCACATTTTCTTGCACTTCCAGGGAAGATTTCAGTGGGCAGACTGGCTAAGTTGTACTTATCAGAGATTGTTCGCTTGCATGGTGTGCCTGTGTCCATTGTTTCTGACCGTGATAGTCAGTTCACATCCGAGTTTTGGCAGGCTTTACAGCGAGCTTTGGGCACGAAGTTGCGATTTAGTACAGCTTTTCATCCTCAGACTGACGGGCAGTCCGAGCGGACCATTCAGACTCTTGAGGATATGCTGAGATCGTGTGTATTGCAGTTTCGGGGAAACTGGGATCAGCAATTGCACTTGATCGAGTTTGCTTACAATAACAGCTATCAGGCCAGTATTGAGATGGCACCGTACGAGGCTCTGTACGGGAAGCAGTGTCGCACTCCATTGTGTTGGAGTGAGGTGGGCGAGCGTTGGCTCATTGGTCCTGATTTGGTGAAAACCACGATGGAGGACATACAGGTGATTCGGGATCGGTTGAAGATCGCCCAGGATCGGCAGAAGAGTTACGCGGATGTGAGGAGGAAGAGCTTAGAGTTCGAGGTTGGTGATTGGGTCTTCCTGAAACTGTCTCCGTGGAGGGGAGTGGTGCGTTTCGGGAAGCGTGGCAAGCTTCGACCGCGGTATATTGGTCCGTATGAGATTACGGAGAGGGTTGGAGCTGTTGCTTACAGACTTGAGTTACCGGCTGAGATGGCTCGTGTACATGATGTCTTCCATGTTTCGATGTTGCGGAAGTACATCTCAGATCCTTCACATGTGATAGCCCCACAGCAGTTGCCGATCAGAGAGGATTTATCGTGTGTTGAGGAGCCAGTACAGATTCTCGATCGACGTGAACAGGAGCTGAGGCACCGTGTGATTCCGCTTGTGAAAGTCTTGTGGCAGAACCATTCGATTGAGGAGGCCACCTGGGAGACCGAGCAGCGTATGCGGGAGCAGTATCCTCATCTGTTCACATAGCAGGTACGTAAATTTCGAGGTCGAAATTTCTTTAAGGGGGGTAGATTTGTGACGACCCGAACCAGAATCAGATGTGTGTTTGGCACGATTCTCGAGATTTGGTTTTAGTCGCAGTTTTGCGATATTGTGTGGTTTGTCGATCCGTTTCGCGACTATGTTTTCAGTCGAGAATTTGGGATGAATGTCTTCACGGAAATGGTAGAGTACGTGATTTCGAGTTCGTGGGTGGTTTCGGAAGATTTTTCCGATAACCGAGGAATATTTTATGATTATTTGAAGTTTCGGGTTCCGACGAGTTTATCCGATTGTTTCGAGCTTATCCGAATTATTTCGTATTTTCATTTCGGACCGTTGATTGACCCGAGGGACGAGTATAAATAGAAAAATAGTCGAGAATTAGTCGTAAAAGATTGTTTTCGGTTGACCAAGTGTTGACTTGCCCATTTTGGAAAGTTTGACCACGTTGACTGGGGGGGAGAGTTTCCCGATTCGGTTGCCGTCCGATCACCATATTCCGGCCACCTTTGGTTGATTGAAAGGTACTGTGAGCTTCCTCTCTTGATTTCATGTGTGATGGTGTGTGAATTTGTGGGAAATGAGCATGATTTACTCGGACCCGAATCGGGTCGGTTTCGTGGAACCGTCGTGGCTCGTCGGTCGTTTTCCGGCGAGTTTGGGTGGCGGTGGTTAGGGGGGTTAGACTCCCCTTGCCTTGGTGTGTCTCCCCATGTATTTGTTATGGCTTGAGGTTGAGTTTTGGGAAGTCACCGGTTGGGTCACCGGAAAGTATGGATTCCGAACTGTTTTAGTTTAATTGGACAGGTTGCGCTTGGAATTGGACTTTGGGGTAGAAGGGAGTCTTGCTCGCCTTGACGAGACCTTGAGAACTGGAAAGTTTGGCCTTGTAATTCCACCGTTGACGGCGGCGGTCAACGGCGGTCAACGGTGGTCAGAAAGTCAATTTTCAGATTTCGACGTTTTTAATATCATTTTTCTCGTAATCACGCCCTGATTATCGTACGGAGGTTTTCGGGTTGATTGGAGTAGCCGATTTTCAGTTGAGGTTTCGAGTTGGGATTTCGGGATTTCTGTAATTCATTTTGCACTGCATTTCGTATTTCCGGGAACAGTTGGTTTCCGTGCATCAATACAGTGTTGTGGATTACGATATTGATCAGTTATGTGTATATGTATTCAGGAGATCGAGATCGAGATCTGGATCGTGAGCGTGCTTCTGGCGAGGGATCTTCCGCCGGACCACGAGTTTAGCGCGTGTGCGCGTTTCGAGAGTCTGTGAGTGGACATTTCTTTTCACAGATTGACTGCGAGTCTTTTATGAATGATTTACGAACTTGAGCATGCGAATTGATTATGATTTTACGAGCATGTGTTTACGATTATGTTTATACGAATATACGTATACGAATATATACATATATGTACATATTATGTTTTAAGCATGTGCATAGAAAAGATTTATGATTTGGTTTACACAGAGTACAGTCTCAGTATATGTTGTGGTATCGATACACATTGGCTTCTCGGCTGATCCCCGAGTACGCTCCGGGAAGGACAGATATCCTGACCCGAGGCCTTTCTGGCTAGGAATCACGTGTGGGTCTGGGATCCCGTGATTCAGACTGTGCTATCGCGTGGTAGTCCATGAGTGATTCCGCGATTTTATATTGCATGCTCTGTACGCGTGAGGAGTTGGAGTCTCCCTCGTGTACCCGGACGCGTGAGGAGTTAGAGTCTCCCTTGCGTACCATTTATTGTTTATACTTTCGACTCGCATATGTTTTTATAACATATATGTTAATTGGTGAAAGACATTTATTTTCGTCCACTCACTCTAACGTGTTTATTGTCTTTCCCCTGGGCTTTTCGGTTTCCGTGCCCAGTTTGCAGTTCAGGTTTGGTGTTTTCACGTCGTGGTTTGGAGGCTAGTGATCAGAGTCATCTGTGTTTTCCAGTAGGTTTCAGTTTCACCTACTGATGTACATGTTGTATATATTTTATACTAGAGGTCGCTCTGATATATTCTGATACTTGTTTATACGGATTTTTCTCGGATATACATATATATGGTACAGTATGTTTACTGTTTGTTGATTATATTGATGTTGAGAAATCCGGATGGGATTGGTGCCCACGGTTTGCTTTTTGTGGCATAGGATGAAGTATTAATTTCCACGTGCAGGTTATGGTAATTCCACGCTAGTAACGAAACTCTGCCGAAATTTTGAAAAGTTTTTGTTGGTTCGTATTTTCGGAAGGGTTTGATTCCGATTTAGGTAACTGAATCGGGGTTGGGTCTTTTCAGCACATGGTCAGGGAGTTTGATCATTTTGCAGCAGAGGTCCGAAATGTTTGGCTAGGGCTCTCATCTGACAGATTCAACCCTTTTGGCAACATGAGTCTTCAATACAGTATATGGCCAGTTATTTTGGTACCGTACAACCTTCCATCATGGATGTGCATGAAGAAGGAATACAATATGCTCACTCTGTTAATTCTGGGCCCGGGTTATCCAGGCAAGTGTCTCGATGTGTATTTGAGGCCTTTGATTGAGGAGCTTAAGTACCTGAGTGAGTGTGGCCACCCCACTTACGATAGGTTCAAAAATGAGATGTTCCAGATGCATGCCATGCTTGTTGGCACCATCAGTGATTTTCCTGCCCGCGGTATGTTGTCGGGCAACATTACTAGGGGTTACAGGGCTTGTTCAGAGTGCATGACGGTTGATTGTTGCAGTCCTCATTGCAGTAAAATTGTTCAGATGCGTGCGTCACCGTTGTTGGCTTCCATATGATCACCCATTTAGGCAAGATCCAGACGCGTTTGATGGGATTGTGGAAACAGGTGTGGCACCCAGGCGATGGACAGGGGAAGAAATTTTGGAAGTGTTGAATGAATATGATTTTTGCCAACTGAGCAATCATCCTGACATAGTCGCGTCAATTCTAGACAAGCCCGAAAGGTATAAGTTTTGGACACACAAGAGCATATTCTGGGAACTCTCATACTGGCCCAGGTTGCCTATCAGACAATACCTAGATGTCATGCACATAGAGAAGAATGTGTGTGAAAGTGTTGTGGGCACAGTTCTTAACTTAGAGGGGAAAACAAAAGACATCCCTAAGGCACGCATTGATCTGAAAGCAATGGGTCTGCGGAAACATTTGTGATTAAGAGATGGTAAGAGAAAAATGCCGCAAGCTCCTTACACCGTAAAGCCGAAGCATAAGCATGAAATTTTTCGGTGGCTGAGTAATGTCAGGTATATATTCTTATGGCTACGCAGGAATTTGGCCTTAAATTTTTACCGGATTATGGTTATATGCGATAAATATAATTGTTGCCTATGGATATATATATATATGCAGGTATCCTTATGGCTATGCAGGAAATATAAGCAGGTGTGTTAACTTCCAGGACAATAAGATGTACGGATTAAAGAGTCATGACTGCCATGTACTGCTTCAACGCCTTTTCCCTATTTTCATTCGAGGGTACCTGCCCAAAGAGGTGGTGGAGCCGTTGGTGGCCTTGTCAAGATTCTTTCAGAAGTTATGCACCAGGGAAGTTAAAAAATCAGACCTCAGGGAGATGCAAGATGACATCATTTTTATCATGTGCAAGCTTGAGAGGATATTTCCCCCAAATTTTTTCGACATCATGCCTCACCTGCTGATCCATCTTCCCGAACAATTGTTGCTTACCGGTCCCGTACACTACACTTGGATGTATCCCATGGAAAGGTACAAATGATTCATACATTTGGTTTGCCTATGTTTTTTTATATGTAAATTCTTATTTTTTAAGTAAGTTAACATGCACTTGTTAACTTGTAAACAATTGGGAGCCTACAAGGACTATGTGAAGAATAAATATGCACCTGAAGGGTGTATCGCTAAAGCATATGTTGCGCACGAGTGTGTAACGTACACCAAAGTGTACTAGGGAGCGCTTGAGGACCCCCAACAACAGATGTCGATAGATGAACCCCAATTCAACCTTTCTATCATCTCCAGTGACGTGGTAGTACAGGGAAGCTTGCCAAAGTCATACAAGTTGGATGGAAATGAGGTAGCCATTGCCCACTGGTCGGTACTGATTAACTGTCAAGAAGTACAATATTGGAAAAATTATCATCTTCACTGCCCTGCTATTGCCGGAAATGTTGATTACCACAACAGGACGTTTGCAAACTACTTTGGTCAATGGGTAAGGGTATATGTGTATATGTCTATTTTTATATATATCCTTATATAGCATGTATGTATGTACGTGGTTTTGTGGTTTCAAGATGACATAATTTCTTGTGTACGTATTACTGGACGTTTTTAGATGAACCATGTAGCAGATGATGGTTGCCCAGAGTGGTCAAACGAATTGAGGGTCCTGGCGATGAAACCGATAGCTTCAAAAGTTTACTCGATGTGTCAGGTCAATGGCGTGAAATTTATATGTGAAAAACGAGACGACCGATTGAAAACACAAAATTGTGGGGTGATGGTCCATGGTGGGTAGGATGGCGTTGACTATTACGGTGTCCTTCATTCAGTTGTTCAACTAATTTATGGGAACCGCATGAAAGTGCACTTGTTCAAGTGTAGATGGTTTGATACTAGCCCGGAGAACACAAGGACCGATCAGTACGGAACATTTTCGGTGAATACTGCTACTAGCTGGTATGAAGATGACCCTTTCGTTCTTGCCTCATCAGTAAAACAAGTGTTTTACCTTGACGATCTTCTTAACAAAGTCCCGTGGAAGGTGGTTAACCATGTTGCTCATAGAAACATATACAGTGCTGCCACACTTGGTGAGACCGCAGATGATGAGGAAGTTACTGCATACCAAGAGCCGAACGCTTTTGACATTCCGGAATCATCTACGATTCGCCTTAATAATGTGAGATCTGGGAGTGTGGTTCGAATTACTGGAGCAGAACTTCTCGATGTTAATCCATATGAAGTTGACGTTGATTCAGATGACGAGGAGCGGCACATATTGCCAGAGGTTACCTATGAAACCGAGTCAGACTCAAGTGATGAAGATGATTACGATTATCATCCTTAGTACGTTGGAAATTGTAGTCGGAAATTGTAGTTGGAAATTGTAGTCAGAAATTGTAGTCGGAAATCGTGTCCGAACGTTGTCGGAAATTGTAGTCGGAAAATGTAGTTGGAAATTGTACGT
This sequence comes from Geum urbanum, assembly GCA_946800695.1. Classification (NCBI taxonomy): domain Eukaryota; kingdom Viridiplantae; phylum Streptophyta; class Magnoliopsida; order Rosales; family Rosaceae; genus Geum; species Geum urbanum. The sequence continues at coordinate 37,643,990 of OX326997.1, read as the reverse complement.
AGTCAGAAATCGTGTTGGAAATTGTGTTGGAAATCGTGGTCGGAAATTGTCAAAAGAAATTGTAGTCGAAAATCGTGTTGGAAATCGTAGTCGGAAATCGTGTTGGAAATCGTAGTCGGAAATCGTGTTGGAAATCGTAGTCGGAAATCGTGTCGGAACGTTGTCGGAAATTGTAGTCGAAAAATGTAGTCGGAAATTGTAGTCGGAAATTGTACGTAGTCGGAAATCGTGTTGGAAATTGTGTTGGAAATCGTGGTTGGAAATTGTCAAAAGAAATTGTAGTCGGAAATCGTGTTGGAAATCGTAGTCGAAAATTGTAGTTATATATTGTCGGAAATGTTGTCGGAAATTATTTAGTCGGAAATTGGTCGGAAATAGGTCAATCGGATAATTTTCGAGAAATAATGACATTACCAACGAGTTGATAAGCAACTCGTTGGTAATGACATTACCCACGACGTATGTCGTTGGTAATGTCATTACCAACGAGTTACCATGTAACTCGCCGGCAATGGTGGCGGTATTTCCAGAACATGCAGCTCGAGCTGCTCCCCATTTCTTCCTCTCCCTCTTCCCTCTCAAACCCTAAAACCTCTCAAAATTCAAAACCTCTCAAACCCTAAAACCCTTCTCTCTTCATCTCAACCCTCTCCTCAATCCTCTCTTCCTCTCCTCCCCTCTCCCCTCTCTTCCTCTCCTCCCCTCTCTCCTCCCCTCTCCTCCCCTCTCTCCTCCTCCCCGGCCTCCTCCTCTTCCTCCTCCCCTCACCTCCGTCGCCGGACAACAGTTGGGTCGAGCTCCACCATGGCAGGTAATAGCTCACTCTCTCTCCCTCTCTCTCTCTCTCATTCCACATTTAATTTTTATGCATTTTGATTAATTAATTTTTGATAATTGTGGGATGTATGTATGCGTGTGGAAAATATTTGGAAAATGTAATTAAGGTATGTTTGAAAATTGTGGGAAATTAATGTGGATAATTGTGGGGTGAAGGAGAAATATATGTGATGTATATATGTGAAAAATTAATTAATTTATATGGAATGTATATATATACGTATGTTTGAAAAATGTGGAAAATTAATTAGCTAGGGTGATTTGGATTAATATGTGATGTATATATATATGTGTGAAAATTAGGTGAAATTAAGATGCATGATGTATACAAAGTGTATATGTAATGTATATATATGTGAAAAGTTTAAAGCCGGAAATGATGTATGTATATATGTTAAGTTAGGTGATATAGTTGTTAATTTAACGTATAATAGGTGAAAAATCGGCTTCGGAATTTAACGTGTTTGGATTAAGGTGATATAGTTGTTAATTTAACGTATAAATTAAGGTGAAAAATCGGAATCGGAACAGTTTGGAACCACAACGGTTTTAAACCGGAACGGTTTGAAACCGGAACTGTTTGTAACCGGAACCGTTTGTAACATAACGGTTCCAGTTCCAAACGGTTCTAGGTTCAAACGGTTCCGGTTCCAAACCGTTCCGGTTCCGATTTGTTATAGAACCGAAACGGTTTGGAACCGGAACCGTTTGGAACCGAAACGGTTTAGAACCGGAACCGTTTGGAACCGGAACTGTTTGTAACTGGAACTGTTATGTTACAAACGGTTCCGGTTACAAGCAGTTCCGGTTTCAAAAAGTTCCGGTTCCAAACCGTTCCGGTTCCGATTTGTTATAGAACTGAAACGGTTTGGAACCGGAACTGTTTGTAACCAGAACCGTTATGTTACAAACGGTTCCGGTTACAAACAGTTCCGGTTTCAAACCGTTCCGGTTCCGATTTGTTATAGAACCGAAACGGTTTGGAACCGGAACTGTTTGTAACCGGAACCGTTTGTAACATAACGGTTCCAGGTTCAAATGTTCCGGTTCCAAACCGTTCCGGTTCCGATTTGTTATAGAACCGAATCCATGACTATTACGGTGTCCAGGAGGTTTTGCGGCTAATTGGCTTCGGAGAGGTTCCCGAAATAGTGGAGGGAACAGTAGTCAAGCTTCCTCCTCGCCAGCAGTTAGAAACACGCCCAGTGGGCCAATGATGACTGCTCGCACGAGAGCCTTGCTAGAGGCGCGAGCTCAGGAGGAAGCTGCACGATCAAGAGTCGTGCAACCGGAAGTCGAGGCTCGAGCCTCAGTCTCCAGACGCTCAATCAGCAGATGTCCCTCCGGTGGCAGAGCCTCAGACGAGCGACAGTCAACGGGGGCATCAGAAACTCCCTCAATCCGAATGCCCCATATTCGCCCGGTGCCTACTCCCGTTTCACGGGAATCATCTGAGACACATGGTGGTGCTGGCGCCTCGTTTATCTCCGCCGTCCGATCTCTTCCTACCCGACGAGATTCCTGTGATCCCTGAATTCGATGATAGGGGGATGCCTGTTTATGTTGAAGGACGGCCGGAGTTCCTGACCGTGGAGGAAGCGTATAACTTCCTCCCGTTCGACCCCGTGTATCTTTGGCGTGTGAGGTGCACCAACCAACAAACGGACGATACAGGTAAATTTTATTTAACATCAGATTGATTACTTAATTAATACTTAAGACTTATGATAGGTTCAATTAATGATATCAATTTGTTGACATTGTATTATTAGGCAATTTCGTTAATGGGACTGGAAAACGGAAAGGGGCTAGAGGCACCTGCACCGGGAAGAGACTTGAGCAGGCCACCGGCGGAAGGAAAACGCCCATAAGGGACAATGAGGATGGCGAGGTGATCGAGGCATTCGACACCACGCGCAAATATGTCAGCATGGCCGGTGCAATCGTGCGGGACAAGGTCCCAATGCTTTGGCCAGATTGGGAATCTGTGCCTATCTACGTGAAGATGCAAGTGCATAATGCACTCAGTGTGAGTAAAATCGTATTTTCATTACGTAAATTTTACATTTATTAATTAAGTCCGAATAAATATATAATTTTACCTTTTATAAATTCATATTGCAGGTGTGGTTTGACGTGGATGAAGTTCTTATTCACACGTGGGTAGAGCGTCAACTACATATGAGGTGATGTGCTTCGACTTATTTGAATATATATCGAGTTAGATTTTTGTTTATCAAGTGTTTTAATATCTCTAACTTTTTTCCTTGTTTTAATATAGGTATAAAGAGTGGAAGAACGAGCTTTCTTCCCATTACACTGTATACAAGGAGCTAGGCCGAGGTTCTACCCCTAGCGAATTCCGGTTTAGGGAGTACGAGTGGCTGTGGCTGATAGCCCACTTCGAGCACCCCAAAGCTTAGGTATGCATCCTTAATATATCTTACAAGCCTAATGTATCGTATCAGATTGAAATAGTTAGTTACTAATTTTTTTTCATATGTTTATCAAACAAGGCGATTTCGAAGACGAACCGGGCAAATAGATTGAAAAACACCAGGGCCCATCTTGCAGGTTCACTCAACTACATGGGTTGGTCGACTAAGGCGCAGCAACAACAAGATGTGAACCCGTTGGTGTATATTCATCAGAAGTTCTATCCGCAGTGCCCTGAAGAAGTGGTAAGTCTTTCGCCTCTCCATGTGTTAATAAAACTATTTTTCGATAGTAATAGATTTTGTTAGCTAATACGTTGTTCATTTTCGCTTTTCAATTAGGCGAGAGTGGAGGAGGCGACCGCAGAAGTGACCATGAGTATAGCTCGGACTAACCATCCTGACTGCTCCGAGGAAGAAGTCACCCAGTATGCCTCTCAGATCGATCCGCTTGATCCCCCGATAGCGGCTCAGATCATGGCAAAAGCGTGCGGGACTGGAAAGAATACCTACTACTGTAGGGGAATGGGCTCGGCGGGCGAAGGAGTATTGAAAAACACTTCAGAATACTCTACCGGGTCAAGAAGTTCAACTTCTAGTCGTAACCTCGTAGCGGAGCTTCAGAGGACGCGGAGGGAGTTGGAGGAGCAAAAGAGGCACGTAGCCGAGCAGCAGGCAATCAGAGATGCCGAGTACCAAAACCTGGTCCAGAGTCAGGCACAGATGTTCACATGGATGCGGACGATGTACGAGGCTCAGACTACCGGACAACCGTTCCCCACACCTCCACCACCACCACCACCGCACCAGTTCCCTGTGTTCCCTAGTTATCCACCACCACCACCGCACCAGTCAACGCCAGAGCAAGACCAGGGTAGCCACCGGAATTCAAATGAGTACATGGATTACTTCGACCCTGACCCGCAAGTTCCTCAACCCTGACGTGTAGTTATAGTTTATTTTCGTATCGTTGCTATTTGTACTGTACGTTTGACATTTATGTGTGTACTGTTGAACTTGTATTTGTACGGTTTATGTCTTTCAATGCAGGTTCTGGAATTGGGCCCAATCCAGAACCGCGTTTTTTTTTCAAAATTTTTCCAGACATTGCTGGCGACATGGACCTCAGTCGCCGGCAATGTCTCACATTCCGGCCACGGCGGCGCTGCCATTTCCGGCGACGCTGTCGCCGGCAATGCTATCTCCGGCGGGAATTTTCCGGCGACGGCATTACCGGCGACTTGTCGCCGGTAATGTCAATTCCGGCGAAAAAAAAACAAGGCCGGCGACTTTAAGTCGCCGGCAATGTCTCCTAATCCGGTAGTGTAAGTTTAGTTTTATATATGGATTTTGAGAAATCCGGATGGACATTGGAGGTCCACGGTGTGTCTGGGAAGTTATTTGTGAAGTGTAATCTTCTTGCAAATTTTTTTGGTTTATACGTTTTATAAAGTAAATTCTGGTAAAAATTTTGTAAGTTGTGGTGTCGTTAGGGCCTAATTTCGGTTTAGACAACTAAATCGAGGTTGGGTTCTTTCAGAAACCCTTACCAATTAGTTCATGAAGCTGAATCTGCAACTCTCTCAACTCAGCTGGAGTCATCCTATATGGAGCTTGAGCTATGAGGCATGTATCCGAAAGTAACTCTATCGTGAAATCTATTTCCCTTACTAGAGGAAGACCTAGTAATTCCTTAAGAAACATATCAGGATATTCCCTAACAACGTTAATCTGCTCAAGGTTAGGGTTGGAAATACAAGTATTCACTACATGTGCTAGATATGTGGCACACCCTTTTGACAACATCTTCTTAGCACAGCTGAAATAAGGTATGATGAAAGAACATTTATTTCCCCACAAAATAAAATCTCAGGTAACCCCGGACTTCTAAATACTACCTCTTTCCAATGACAATCAACCAAAGCCTTATAATTGCTGAGAAAGTCCATGCCTAAAATTAAATCAAAATCTGCGATGTCAAGAGGTATCAGGTCGGCAGACAATCCAAAACATCCAACCATAATGCTACAGTATCGATACATTAGCCCAACTAAAATGTGACGACCCGAACCAGAATCAGATGTGTGTTTGGTACGATTCTCGAGGTTTGGTTTTAGTCGCAGTTTTGCGATATTATGTGGTTTGCCGATTCGATTCGCGACTTTGTTTTTGGTCGAGAATTTGAGTTGGGTGTCTTCACGGGAAGTGTAGAGTACGTGATTTTGAGTTCGTGGGTGGTTCCGGAAGATTTTTCCGATAGCTGAGGAATATTTTATGATTATTTGAAGTTTCGGGTTCCGACGAGTTTATCCGATTGTTTCGAGCTTATCCGAATCATTTCGTATTTTCATTTCGGACCGTTGATCGATCCGAGGGACGAGTATAAATATCGAAAAGTCGAAGAATTGTCGAGAATAGTCGTAAAAATTCAGTTTTGCATTGACTAGTCGTTGACTTTCCAAAACGGGAAAGCTGACCAGTTTGACCAAAAGGGGAAAGTTTCCCGTTTCGGCACCACCGTCCGATCACCATTTTCCGGCCACCTCCGATCGTGAGAAGGGTAAGGTTCGCTTCCTTTTATCATTTCGAGTTGGTCTGTACTTAGTTTGAGAGGAATTGATGGGGTTTAGGTCGACTTCGAATCGGGCCGAGGGGGAAGATTTCGTCGGTGACGGTGAGCATGGTTCCGGTGAGTTTTGTTGGCTGGGTTGTTGGGGGTTTAGTTCCCTATGTCCTAGAGATGCTCCCTAGATGTTTGGATTTGAACGAGATGAAGTTTGGGGTTGAACCCGATTGGGTTTTCCGGTTAGGGATTTTGTTGGTTTTGTGTGATTTTGGAAGGGTTGCGTTTGGAATTGAGCTTGGTGTTAGAAGGGAAAGGGGTTCGTCTGGTCGAGAGGGTTTGATCTGGAAAATGTCACCGAGAAATTCCACCGTTGACGGCGCGCCGCCGCCGGCGGCGGCGGTCAACGGCGGCGCTCCGGCGAGGAAAAGTCAAATTTTCAGATTTCGACGTTTTTAATGTCATTTTTCTCGTAATCGCGCCCTAATTATCGTACGGAGGTTTTCGGGTTGATTTGAGTAGCCGATTTTCAATCGAGGTTTCGAGTTGGGATTTCGGGATTTCCGTAATTCATTTTGTACTGCATTTCGTATTTCCGGGAACGGTTGGTTTCCGTGCTTCAGTACAGTGTTGTGGATTACGATATTGATCAGTTATGTGTATATGTATTCAGGAGATCGAGATCGAGATTTGGATCGTGATCGTGCTTCGGGCGAGGGTACTTCCGCCGGACCACGTGTTTAGCGCGAGTTGCGCTAGCTGATTTGTGAGTGGACAATTTCTTTTCACGGATTGTTTGCGAGTCTTTTATATGATTTTCGAACTTGAGCATGCGTATTGAGATTACGATTATACGATATACTTACACGAATATACGTATACGAGTATACATACACTTATATGCTGTTTCATGCATTTGCATCAAAATGTTTATGATTTGGTTTACACAGAGTACAGTCGTGGTTACGTTGTTGTATCGATACACTTGCCTCTCGGCTGATCCCCGATGGTAGGCCTTATTGCCAGGGGAGGCTGTGACTCCTGACCCGAGGTCTTTACCGGGGGGAGGCAGACCTTTGACCTGAGGCCATTTCTGGCTAGAGTCACGTGTGGGTCTGGGATCCCGTGATTCTGACTGTACTAGCACGGAGGAGTCCATGAGTGACCCCGTGAGATTTTACTTGCATGCTCAGTACACTGGAGGAGTATGAGTTTTACCTCGTGTACTTGTTATTTTATTTACCCGGATTCGCATATGTGATTTATACATATATATAAACTGGTGAAAGACATTTATTTTCGTCCACTCACTCTAACGTGTTTATTGTCTTTCCCCTGGGCTTTTCGGTTTCCGTGCCCAGTTGCAGTTCAGGTTTGGTGTTTTCACGTCGCGGTTGGAGGCTAGTGATCAGAGTCACCTGTGTTTTCCAGTAGGTTTCAGTTTCACCTACTGATGTACATGTTGTATATATTTTATACTAGAGGTCGCTCTGATACGTTCTGATACTTGTTTATACGGATTTTCTCGGATATACATATATATAGTACAGTATGTTTACTGTTTGTTGATTATATTGATGTTGAGAAATCCGGATGGGATTGGTGCCCACGGTTTGCTTTTTGTGGCATAGGATGAAGTGTATTTTCCGCGTGCAGGTTAAGGTAATTCCACGCTAGTAACGAAACTCTGCCCAAATTTCGGAAAATTTTTGTTGGTTCGTATTTTCGAACGGGTTCGATTCCGGTTTAGGGTGTTAAATCGGGGTTGGGTCCTTTCAGCTTGGTATCAGAGCATTAGGTTGTCAGATTCTGTAGACTCTTGTAGTTGTGACGCTTTGGGTATTTGAGTTGATACAGCATGACTGGAGTGATGACCCGACTGGCCAGCGGTACTCATCAATACTTCGGGTGTTGTATGTCCTCAAATATCTGCGGTTTCATGATTACGTTCTTTCTGCTTGTGCCTAATGCTTGTCTTGTATCAGTAGGATGCCTCCTCGACGTGGTCCCCGTGTTGATCGGGATGATGATCCTGATGAGGATCGCCGAACGCGCGACTTGCTTATGCGAGTGCTGCGTTTGGAAGAGCGTTTTGACCCTGTGGTCAAGGCTCGTACTGCGGGTGCTACTGTGTTTTCGGGTTCAGTTGATCCAGAGATATGCGAGGCATGGTTGGTTCAGATTGAGCGTGTGTGTGAGCGTCTGCAGTTTACACCTGAGCAGATGACAGTAGCTGCAGTTGGTTTACTTGAGGGTGATGCATACTTTTGGTGGGTCAGTACTGACAGAGTTCCTGTGGATACTCCGTGGACATTGTTTCGTGATCTGTTTATGCGGAGGTACTTCAATCAGGCTACCCAGCAGCGCAAGTACGAGGAGTTTACGAACTTGAGGCAGGGCAGTTTGTCTGTACTTGAGTATCGGGATCGGTTTACCCGTTTGTCTCGTTTTGCGCGGGATATGGTGGCTACTGAGGAAGCCAAGTGTCGTAGATTTGAGCTGGGGTTGAATCTGAGCATCAAGGCGACGCTGACTACGATGCCTCGGAACAACTTTGATGAGTTTGTCAGTGCAGCTCTCCGAGGCGAGGATATTGAGCAGGAGAGACAGCAGAGGTATCAGCCGAGGCGATTCGAGGAAGGTGGACCGAGTCAGGGGCCTTCAAAGAGGCAGAGTTCTGATACTTCTGGTTCAGCTTCATCTTCAGGTGGTGGATCATATCGACCACCAGCTAGTGTACCTAGACGGAGACCGGGATGGAGGAGAGATCGACCGCAGCGACCGCAGGCTAGTGCAGGTTCCAGCGGTTCTAGTTATCCTCGACGTACTGGTGGTACTTTTGCAGTACCGAGAGACTATCCTTTGTGTAACATCTGCAACAGATATCACCCTGGTACCTGTCAGCGAGGTCCGGTCACCTGTTTTCGCTGTGGCCAGGTGGGTCACTATGCGAGGGAGTGTCCTCAGTTATATGGCGGTGACGGACAGGCAGCCCAGAGTTCCGGAGTTGAGCGAGGTGCCACTACGGGAGCTCGACCAGCACAGTTTGCAGGTCAGGGTAGACAGCAGGGACAGCCCCAGCGGGGACGACCAGCCGGACAGGCGAGAGTTCATGCTATGACTATGCGTGAGGGCAGAGCATCACCGGAGGTCATTATTGGTACGTTACATGTTTTTGGTATTCCAGTAGTTGCATTGTTAGATCCAGGTGCCACACACTCATTCATATCATTTAGACTGTCGTCATTGGCTATGGTTCCTGCATCTCCACTTCCGGGGTTGTGGAGAGTGCTGTATCCGTCAGGTGAGGTTGTGAGCATCGGTTGGGTTTACCGGGATTGTGAGGTGTTTGTTGATGGCCATGGTTTAGCCGCAGATCTGTTACTGCTTGATATTGTGGATTTCGATCTTATCTTGGGTATGGACTTCCTTGAGTCGCATTGGGCCATGTTCGACTGCCACAGGAAGGAGGTCGCGTTTCGACGACCAGGGTTACCCGAGATACTGTTTCGTGGCGAGAAGAACACTTCCCTACCATGTTTGATTTCCGCGATGAGGGCGGATCGGTTGATGAAGAAGGGTTGTGTTGCTTACTTAGCCCATGTTGTGGACACTACAGCTGCAGTGCCGGATCTTGGTAGTATTGAGGTTATGTCTGAGTTTTCGGATGTGTTTCCAGTAGAGTTACCAGGTATACCCCCTGTGCGGGAGATTGATTTTACCATTGAGTTATTGCCGGGTACTGGACCGATTTCCCAGACACCGTACCGGATGGCGCCTGCAGAGTTGAGGGAGTTGCAGATTCAGCTTCAGGAGTTGTTAGAGAAGGGATTCATTCGACCGAGTGTTTCTCCGTGGGGTGCTCCAGTGTTGTTTGTGCGGAAGAAGGACGGGTCCATGCGTTTGTGCATCGACTACCGGAAGCTGAATCAGATTACAGTGAGGAACAAGTATCCGTTGCCACGGATTGACGACTTGTTCGATCAGCTGAAGGGAGCAGCAGTCATTTCGAAGATTGATCTTCGATCCGGATATCATCAGTTGAGGATCCGGGATTCAGATGTTGCCAGGACAGCGTTCAGGACGCGGTATGGGCACTATGAGTTTTTGGTTATGCCGTTTGGGTTGACCAACGCCCCCGCAGCTTTCATGGACTTGATGAATCGGGTGTTTCGACGGTTCCTGGACAAGTTCGTGATTGTATTCATTGATGATATTTTGATATACTCGAGGAGTGTGGGCCAGCACAGGAAGCACTTGCGAGTGGTGTTGCGGACTTTGCGGGACCATCAGTTGTTCGCGAAGTTTAGCAAGTGTGAGTTCTGGTTGGATAGTGTGAAGTTTCTGGGCCACGTGATTTCGGCCGAGGGAGTTAGTGTTGATCCTGACAAAATTGAGGCCGTGCTGAATTGGAGTCGACCCACTACTGTGCCGGAGATCCGGAGTTTCTTGGGGTTAGCAGGCTATTACCGACGGTTTGTACAGGATTTCTCCCGGATAGCCACACCACTGACCAGATTGACGAAGAAGGGCGTCAAGTTTGAGTGGTCTGATGCGTGCGAGGAGAGTTATTTGCTCCTGAAGGAGAGATTGACTACCGCACCGGTTCTGACATTACCAGACGACAGTGGTGAGTATGTTGTGTACAGTGACGCGTCGAAGTTGGGCCTTGGCTGTGTGTTGATGCAGCATGGTAGAGTTGTGGCATATGGTTCCAGACAGCTGAAACCGCACGAGGTCAACTATCCGACGCATGATTTGGAGTTAGCCGCTATTGTGTTAGCGTTGAAGAGTTGGAGACATTACCTGTATGGTGCTCAGTGTAAGATTTTCACTGACCACAAGAGTCTCACTTACTTGCGGACACAGCCGGATCTAAACATGAGGCAGCGCCGATGGATGGAGTTGATCAACGATTACGAGTGCACTTTCGAGTACCATCCAGGGAAGGCCAATGTTGTGGCAGATGCACTTAGCCGGAAATCGGGAGCCTCATTGTTTCATATGTGTGTGGCCAGAGTATCGATGTTAGCCGAGCTACGGGCTACGGGTGCTGTGTTTGGTTATGATGATAATGGAGCCTTGTTGGCTAGTTTTCAGGTACGACCCGTATTGGTTGATCAGGTACGGGAGGCACAGGATTCAGATCCTTACTTGCTGAGCAAGAAGACCATGATTCAGAATGGTGTGCCTACAGAGTTCCGATTGAGCGACAACGGTACGTTGTTATTCAGAGGCAGATTATGTGTACCCAGGGACGAGGACTTGAAGAAGGAGATTCTGGACGAGGCCCACAGTTCAGCGTATGCGATGCATCCCGGAGGTACGAAGATGTTTCGTACACTTCGAGCGTACTATTGGTGGCGCAACATGAAGCGGGAAATTGCCACGTACGTGAGTCGGTGTTTGATTTGTCAGCAGGTGAAGGCGGAGAGGCAGAAACCTGCAGGGAAACTACAGCCACTTGAGATTCCAGTTTGGAAGTGGGAGCATATCACGATGGATTTCGTCTATCAGTTGCCACGTACTTCGGCGGGCAACACTGGCATTTGGGTTATCGTTGATCGATTGACGAAATCCGCACATTTTCTTGCACTTCCAGGGAAGGTTTCAGTGGGCAGATTAGCCAAGTTGTACTTATCAGAGATTGTTCGCTTGCACGGTGTGCCTGTATCCATTGTTTCTGACCGTGATAGTCAGTTCACTTCTGAGTTTTGGCAGGCGTTGCAGCGAGCGTTGGGCACGAGGTTGCGATTTAGTACAGCTTTTCATCCTCAGACTGACGGGCAGTCCGAGCGGACCATTCAGACTCTTGAGGATATGCTAAGATCATGTGTGTTGCAGTTTCGTGGAAACTGGGATCAGCAGTTACACTTGATTGAGTTCGCCTACAACAACAGCTATCAGGCCAGTATTGAGATGGCACCGTACGAGGCTCTGTACGGGAAGCAGTGTCGCACTCCATTGTGTTGGAGTGAGGTGGGCGAACGTTGGCTTATTGGTCCGGATTTGGTGAAAACCACGATGGAGGACATTCAAGTTATTCGGGATCGACTGAAGATTGCCCAGGATCGGCAGAAGAGTTACGCGGATGTGAGGAGGAAGAGCTTAGAGTTCGAGGTTGGTGATTGGGTCTTCCTGAAACTGTCTCCGTGGAGGGGAGTAGTGCGTTTCGGGAAGCGTGGCAAACTTCGACCACGGTACATTGGTCCGTATGAGATTACGGAGAGGGTTGGAGTTGTTGCTTACAGACTTGAGTTACCGACAGAGATGGCTCGTGTACATGATGTCTTCCATGTTTCGATGTTGCGGAAGTACATCTCAGATCCTTCACATGTGATAGCCCCACAGCAGTTGCCGATCAGAGAGGATTTATCGTATGTTGAGGAGCCAGTGCAGATTCTCGATCGTCGTGAGCAGGAGTTGAGGCACCGTGTGATTCCGCTGGTGAAGGTCTTGTGGCAGAACCATTCGATTGAGGAGGCCACCTGGGAGACCGAGCAGCGTATGCGGGAGCAGTATCCTCATCTGTTCACATGACAGGTACGTAAATTTCGAGGTCGAAATTTCTTTAAGGGGGGTAGATTTGTGACGACCCGAACCAGAATCAGATGTGTGTTTGGTACGATTCTCGAGGTTTGGTTTTAGTCGCAGTTTTGCGATATTATGTGGTTTGCCGATTCGATTCGCGACTTTGTTTTTGGTCGAGAATTTGAGTTGGGTGTCTTCACGGGAAGTGTAGAGTACGTGATTTTGAGTTCGTGGGTGGTTCCGGAAGATTTTTCCGATAGCTGAGGAATATTTTATGATTATTTGAAGTTTCGGGTTCCGACGAGTTTATCCGATTGTTTCGAGCTTATCCGAATCATTTCGTATTTTCATTTCGGACCGTTGATCGATCCGAGGGACGAGTATAAATATCGAAAAGTCGAAGAATTGTCGAGAATAGTCGTAAAAATTCAGTTTTGCATTGACTAGTCGTTGACTTTCCAAAACGGGAAAGCTGACCAGTTTGACCAAAAGGGGAAAGTTTCCCGTTTCGGCACCACCGTCCGATCACCATTTTCCGGCCACCTCCGATCGTGAGAAGGGTAAGGTTCGCTTCCTTTTATCATTTCGAGTTGGTCTGTACTTAGTTTGAGAGGAATTGATGGGGTTTAGGTCGACTTCGAATCGGGCCGAGGGGGAAGATTTCGTCGGTGACGGTGAGCATGGTTCCGGTGAGTTTTGTTGGCTGGGTTGTTGGGGGTTTAGTTCCCTATGTCCTAGAGATGCTCCCTAGATGTTTGGATTTGAACGAGATGAAGTTTGGGGTTGAACCCGATTGGGTTTTCCGGTTAGGGATTTTGTTGGTTTTGTGTGATTTTGGAAGGGTTGCGTTTGGAATTGAGCTTGGTGTTAGAAGGGAAAGGGGTTCGTCTGGTCGAGAGGGTTTGATCTGGAAAATTTCACCGAGAAATTCCACCGTTGACGGCGCGCCGCCGCCGGCGGCGGCGGTCAACGGCGGTCAACGGCGGCGCTCCGGCGAGGAAAAGTCAAATTTTCAGATTTCGACGTTTTTAATGTCATTTTTCTCGTAATCGCGCCCTGATTATCGTACGGAGGTTTTCGGGTTGATTTGAGTAGCCGATTTTCAATCGAGGTTTCGAGTTGGGATTTCGGGATTTCCGTAATTCATTTTGTACTGCATTTCGTATTTCCGGGAACGGTTGGTTTCCGTGCTTCAGTACAGTGTTGTGGATTACGATATTGATCAGTTATGTGTATATGTATTCAGGAGATCGAGATCGAGATTTGGATCGTGATCGTGCTTCGGGCGAGGGTACTTCCGCCGGACCACGTGTTTAGCGCGAGTTGCGCTAGCTGATTTGTGAGTGGACAATTTCTTTTCACGGATTGTTTGCGAGTCTTTTATATGATTTTCGAACTTGAGCATGCGTATTGAGATTTCGATTATACGATATACTTACACGAATATACGTATACGAGTATACATACACTTATATGCTGTTTCATGCATTTGCATCAAAATGTTTATGATTTGGTTTACACAGAGTACAGTCGTGGTTACGTTGTTGTATCGATACACTTGCCTCTCGGCTGATCCCCGATGGTAGGCCTTATTGCCAGGGGAGGCTGTGACTCCTGACCCGAGGTCTTTACCGGGGGGAGGCAGACCTTTGACCTGAGGCCATTTCTGGCTAGAGTCACGTGTGGGTCTGGGATCCCGTGATTCTGACTGTACTAGCACGGAGGAGTCCATGAGTGACCCCGTGAGATTTTACTTGCATGCTCAGTACACTGGAGGAGTATGAGTTTTACCTCGTGTACTTGTTATTTTATTTACCCGGATTCGCATATGTGATTTATACATATATATAAACTGGTGAAAGACATTTATTTTCGTCCACTCACTCTAACGTGTTTATTGTCTTTCCCCTGGGCTTTTCGGTTTCCGTGCCCAGTTGCAGTTCAGGTTTGGTGTTTTCACGTCGCGGTTGGAGGCTAGTGATCAGAGTCACCTGTGTTTTCCAGTAGGTTTCAGTTTCACCTACTGATGTACATGTTGTATATATTTTATACTAGAGGTCGCTCTGATACGTTCTGATACTTGTTTATACGGATTTTCTCGGATATACATATATATAGTACAGTATGTTTACTGTTTGTTGATTATATTGATGTTGAGAAATCCGGATGGGATTGGTGCCCACGGTTTGCTTTTTGTGGCATAGGATGAAGTGTATTTTCCGCGTGCAGGTTAAGGTAATTCCACGCTAGTAACGAAACTCTGCCCAAATTTCGGAAAATTTTTGTTGGTTCGTATTTTCGAAGGGGTTCGATTCCGGTTTAGGGTGTTAAATCGGGGTTGGGTCCTTTCATAAAATTACTTTGCTAAAGGGACATATCACTCGCCACATTTCTGATAAAGAAGTGGCAGATACCTTACGTATTGATGATAATCTCACGGAACTCAAAAAGTGTGCCGCCCCCGGATCTGTTAAAGTATAAATAGCATAACCAAAAACATGTAACATACCAATGATCACCTCTGGAGACGTTCTGCCCTCCTGTAGAGTTATTCGATAAAGTTGGTCATGTCCAGTCTATTTAGCCCGTCACCCTCTCTGGCTCTGGTTCTGATAAGCTGGCTGCCTGGGTGGCGGTGTGATTCCAACCCTTAATTGGCTCCCTGATCACCACCAGAACTCTGCGCCGAAAATTCACCTGAGGTGTCCCTCTACGGACACTCCCTTGCAAAGTGGCCCATCTGGCCACAATGGTAACAAGCTGAAGTCCTGAGCTGACATTATCCAAAATGGCGTATGTGACAAATATTGCATAAAGAAAAATATCTAGATGCAAGTGAAGTAGGTCGGAATCTACTGAACCCACTAGAACTGGCCTAAGATCCCTGTCTTTATGGTCAACTCCTCCTCCATCTTGAAAAACAACTAAGACGACATGTGCCAGGTGCAGAGGTCTAAGACCCCTCACCAAAAGATTATGTGGAACCAAATGCGCTAGAGCCTTCCCTTTTTTAAGGACCCTAGTTGGGACAATCTTCCTTGAATCATCGAGTCTGGCCTCGCTCCGACCACAGCCTATCTTTACATCTCACAGCAGCACTGACAAACTCATCATAATCAGTGTGTGACACAATATCAGACTGCAAACCTTGCTCGAACCTCCAACATCTCTCATTCACTACCCCGACATAATTTGGTGCAAACCAGGATAAGCGAGTGAAATGATCCTGATACTCCATCACAGACAAGTCTCCTTGCCAGAGATTCATAAATTCCTCATATCTCCTCTGCTATGTAGCTTCAATGAAGAAGCGACTCATGAATAACTCCCTAAACTCTGCCCACAGAGTGGTGGTTTTATTTCTCTCAGTGCTCTCCCACCAACGGTAAGCATGGTCCTACAACAGACCCAAAGTTATCTCTGTTCTCTGCTCTGAGGTCAGCTGAGGACTTAGGCGGCTGCATACTCGACCAATCTCTATAAGCCAGTTCTCACAAGCCTCAGGGTCATAAGATCCTGCAAAGAGAAAAACTCCCGCCGATTTGCTCTGGTAACTAAATCATCATGACCCTCACGTGGCGCTGGCATCATGTGTGTAATTAATTCATGCATTTGTTGGGCCAAAGACTGCGCCTCATCCTGTTGAGCTTATTGTCGAGGTTTAATGACCTAAGAGTCCACACAAAAAAAAGAAAAAAAATAACCCACTCAAGAGACCAAGAAAAATGGCTCAACTATGAGACTTTAGACACTTAACAATGCACAACACTTAGAGCTATGATGGGGATCCGCCGGCCTGACAAGCTATCCTCCCGAGAGTTTTATACGCTATCAAATGCATGTACTGACATGAATAAAGAGTCTATAAAATCTATGACCTAATGCTCCGATACCAAACTGAAAGGACCCAACCCTAGTTTAGCTAGTAAACTAGAATAAAGTCCTATCAACTAACTATACTCTGAGAAATTCTACAAAAATTTTGGCATAGTTCCCCTTGAAAACTGGACAACCCAAAAACTTGCAAGAAGAGAACACTTCTAAAACCAAATTCCCAAAAACAAACGATGGACCACTGATTGTCCATCTGAATTTCTCAAAAAATGTCATAAGCAAAAACAAAAAACTCAACTCAGGAATTTAAAGACATATTTACAATGTGCTTGATCTGAATACAAAAAAAGGTAAACTCGACTAGTACTCGAGTAACTAGAAACAACATAATACAACTGATATTCAGAGCAACTTCTATAAACATATAGTACATATGAAATAGTCTTACAGTGGACTGGAACCTACTGAATGAAGAGTTGACATGTGGAGTCAACACCTTAAACGATACCATGCAAACTCAGGAGTTACACTACAGCCTGGACAACGGAAACCGAAATTCCCAAGGAAAGGCATTTAAAAATATAAAATATTAGCGTGAGTGGACAAAATCTCGCATAATCTGTGTAAATAATAAAATATAGTTTAATGTCTTTCCACTGCTTTATGTAAAATAAAGCGAGTTCAAGTATAAATCTGAATCCTGATAGAGATGGTCGCTCATAAGTTTTTCCCTAACCTGAGTCGACTATCTGTATATAAAAAGATGTAGGAGATGGGCCAGACGAGATATCA
The DNA here is from genome assembly GCA_946800695.1 of Geum urbanum. NCBI lineage: Eukaryota > Viridiplantae > Streptophyta > Magnoliopsida > Rosales > Rosaceae > Geum > Geum urbanum. The sequence continues at coordinate 37,626,998 of OX326997.1, read as the reverse complement.
TGAGCTCCCCTAACGGCCAGACGAGGCACCTTGACCTCCTCTGACGGGACTATCTGGTGATCAGCCGAATAGTTAGTCCATTGATGCAACTAGCTAATGTCATCACAAAAAAAATCTCCAAAATAAAAATGCTCTGAAACATACCGTAAAATAAATTAAAATACTGAAATGTTGAAAACTGAACTCATTATCGACTATGAAAATAAAAAGATCCACTCACAAATCTACGTCTATTGCTGAGGTCCAATGGAATCTCCCTCTCTGGGCTTGTGATCTAGATGTCCTGTTAATACGGATTATACGATATCGGTATAGGTAAAATTTATGGAAATCGGCTCTAAAAACAGCCCTGGAAACCTCGTCGATGAATTCTACAGTGAAATTACTCTATTTTTATGGTTGATACCTCATTGAAAAGCTCTCAACGAGGCGTATCACTTTCATAACTAGACTGAGGTTCAATTCGACGGCGTTGGAAATCGCCGTGAACGGCACGGATCGAAACTCCGGCAACCGCCATCAACGATGGTGATTCGGCCCTCAAAATGTTCCTATCCTCGAGCCCAACCAAACCCCTAAACCTACGCGCTTCAAAAACCCCTCACGTGGCCGAAATCAGCCTCGAAATCCACGGCCCTAAAATTGGCTAGAAAATTTTGTGGCGTCGAAGCTCCGCCGTGATATCAACATGTGTTTAAGTAAGTGTGAATGCATCCTAGTTGTTATGCTTTAGAGAACATGTGTTAGCGGAATAAAATGTGAAGCGATGATACTTATGTACCTTTTTTTCACTTGTGTGTGATGTATGTCTTGATGAAAATTGAGGACAATTTGATTTTAAAGTGTGAGGTAGTATGCTAAATCATATCACTCCTTATCCAAAAATTCATAAAAATTTGAAAAATTTGAGAAAATAATGCAAAAATATGTGTATCTTGGAATATTTGTCTCCTAATAATGGTTCTCGATGATGAAATTGAGCTAATGGCTAGTAGATTGCATAATTTTAAGCATGTGTGAAAAAATGTAAACAATGCATTTTTAATCGGTTGAAAAGAATATGTCTCTCCAAATGTGTGCATTTGAGAAAAAGAAGGATTAACATGTTTCAAAGCTATCATTGCCTATGTGAGATTTTGAGCCAATTTTTGCATGACTAGCTTATATAATGCACCATTTCTTTCATGTGTGATATCAATTAGATATATGTGATCTAGAACTTGCTTTAAATCGTGCAAATCTTTTTCCAATCATGAGTTATTTCAAATATGATAGAGGCATTTAGGACTTTCACCACTCTTGGCAAATAGCCATGTGTCCCTTGGGTGCACACGAGTTGCGACGTATCTAGATAGCCTTTTTGAACCCACATTTAGCCTCTATTTCATTTTCATGCATGTACCTAAACACTTAGCCTAGCGTAGTAATCCTTGCCCTTATTCTAAAGATTTGGTAGAGATTTCAAAGCTAGCATTCAAGAGATGGACTAGAGATGATGTTGTCTAAAGCATATTGTGTGTATGGGGATAGACTTGTTCAAACAACTTGTATGTTAGATTGTCAAAAAGAAAAGAAAAAGAAAAAGAAAAGAGTTATGCCGAGAGCTAGGAAAAGAATGTAAAAATATGTGATGCTCTCCGGAAATAGGTTTAAATGTAATAGGTTTGGATTAATGTCCCACATACTTGTGGATATGGAGTTTGTCACCAAAATAAGGCTTAAGAGTGAAAAAAAAATAGTCTTTTGTGCTATCCACAAAGCTCAAATGTAATTTAGAATCAAGTTTTGGCCCAACAAGATGAAATCTGGCCTTGCTACTAAAGGTTGACCATGGTGATGCTCTGGAAGGAGAAGAGTGCAAGATTGACAAGTTTTTGGTGCTATGACTAAGTTTTTGAAACATATTTTAGCTCCACATACCCAAATTTCAAATGCCTTAGCCCTAACCCTATTACAACCCTTAATAAGTCCTCTTGATTTGAAATTCTTGTGTTTGTGGAGTGTTGGAGTATTAGGTTGAAAATCAAGCTTATGGAGAACATGTGATCAATTTGATTTTTGAGTGCAAACATTACCTTCTAAACACTTGAGTGCATTGAGTGATATCTTGTGAGTTAGATGGTTAAGAACATGTTGGTTTGAATACATCTCAATACATGCATTTTGTTTGACATATAGCACGTTTGGCTTATTAGACATGCATTGATTTCATATTTTAATTGTACCTAAGAGAAGTTAAATCCATTAGCCATGGTTTTGTGAGAGAAAATCTTCACCATTCGGGACACTTACATGTTTTTGTGTTTAGTCTTGTGATTATTTTGTGTTTGGAGTCTAGCTTAATTTGCCTTCTTTTCTTCTATATTTGCTTGAGTACAAAGTGTGAGGTAGTTTATTAGGCCCATAATTATGTGCTAATTATATCTCAAACTCTATGCTTATTGTTTGCCTTTTATGAATAAAGCATCATTTTTATAACGCTTCATATTTATGCTAGGAAAATAAGAGTTGACGCGAAAATGCTCTTAAAGATGGTAATTAATCATTTTTGGAGAAGCCGAGCACATTTTCTAAGTCACAAGAGAATTTTGAGCAGCTTTTGGAAAATGACAAAAAGTGGTCGCCGGAAGTTACCAAAAGCTGCCGAAAAATCGCTGAATTTGTCTATGGCCAGCCGGATCACCAAGTAAGGCCTAAACACTTTATGCTAGGCCCAAGTGAAGCCCAAACCACCTAGATACAAACCTTAGCTGATTTGATTAAGGGAGGCACATATTTGAATTTTGGAAGTATTAGGCAAGATTTGGACTTTATCCTAGAAGCCAAGAAAAAGGGATCACAATTTGTAGCATTTAGATCAAACTTCATGGCCACTCTAGCACATATAAAGGCTCACAAATAACCTCATTTTCTCATCCTTATCCCATCTCAGTCGAACACAACACATCTTATTTCACATATTTTCCATAGTTTTTGCATCTAGAGATAGCTCTAACTCACCCCCTAACCCTTTAGCTCTCTCTTCCACCTCAAACACCCTCTCTACAACCACCAAAACAACCATTTAAGGTAGAGATACTTTGCTTCCCTTGAGGTTCCTCTCCCTTCCCTCCTTCTAATCCTTACCTGATTGTATATCCCTCTTTGTGCAGTCAAGTCTTTCCTCATCTTATCTCTATTATAGGGTTTTGTGAGATTTCTAGAGCTTAAAGAGGTGTGAATTAATCCCTCTTATACTTTGCCTCTTGGGATCCTAGAGGTGTCCTTTACCTCCTCTACAAGCTTTGGTGCATTTGGAGCAAAGAAGGTGAAGCCAGAAGCACAAGAGAGGACTTGAAGAAGCTTGGCTTGCTTTGGGGAGAGTCTTGGGGTATTCCTTCACTTTATTTACTCTAATTATCTATCAAACATGTTTTTAGTTATGATGTGTGAGTATTTTTATTTATGGAAGGCTAGCTAGGGGTCAAACCTTAGCCATTTAATGTATACAATGATGTTTGATTTTTGTTTATTGGTATGTTTTGAGTGTTGTATGTTATTAGATGAGTTTCTTGTGTGTGTGATGTGATTGTGGCGTGTTGTTATGCTTGAGCTTATTAATTAGTTTCACCTACGCATGTCTTGGCTCTAGCTAAGTTAGGATTTATCTAAGGAACTAAGAAATGGCACCTAAGGGAATTAGCTACTCACTTAATTAAAGATGAGCATACAACATGACTTAGGCTCAGACTTAAATGGTGAAGCTTAGAATTTTGTTTCTTTTTGCTTGAGCATGAATCAGAACACTCTTGAGGTCCAAATGACGTAAGAGTTTTCGGTTAAGCTTATAATAGACCGAGAGGCTTTGTAGCTAGTGTTGATTCTTTCGACTTGTAACCCAATAGGTGCGAGTTGGGAGTATTCATTAGAACTCATTTCCAAGCACTCCAATACAGCCTTGGAAAGGGAAGCCATTCATAATTTTCACGTGTGTTTGCAACCATACTCATTACGTGTGAAACACATTAGGACTCCAGCACCAAATATTTAGCTCTAATCTTGGTTTACTTTTTACTTCATGAATAGACCGAAACCTTCTAGAATCCTAAAACGCGTAGGAGTTTCGGTCCATAACCAAGCATAACCCGAGAGGGCTTGATTTGAATAATGAATGGATTCGTTTTTATGATCCAAGAGACATTTGAGCATGTAAACCGAACTAAACAACTCATGATCTAAAATTGGACATTGTTTGAGCATCAAATGGTTAACTAGGGCATCCCTAGCCAACCATTCTTTTATCTTGAATTTGTGATCATTTCAATTTGTCATCTTTGCATTAGTGTCATCAACCAACCAATCTTTTGTTAAAACACTCACCGTAGTTTAGTTTAATCATCACTTGCAATGTTGAGTCTCCAAAGGACTTGACGTTGTAAGATACATTATCATCTTTTGTATTTCTTTGTCGCATCAATTGTTTGTTTATCACGCATATGAAAGACTTAACCAGAAAAAGCTATGGAATCGAGTTAGTCAATCCTTGTGGATTCGACAATCGACTTCTATACAAATTATATACTTGACCCCGTGTACTTGCGGATAAGAGAAATGCACTTAGCCTTGGACTACTAATTCATAGTCAAAAGGTTGAGGGTATAATTCTTCCAATAATTGGATATGCACAACTACAATTGAAAATGAATGGCTACAAAAGTATGCATCGCTACTGGATATGCAAGGTATAAACTGTTACTGGATATGTAAGTTACAAACTACTCCTGGACATGCAAGTATGTTGTGATGATCTTGCTTTGAAAATGAACAGCTACTAGTTGACATGCACCGCTACTGAAGATGGACTCCTACTGGTACGGACCGCTACTGAAGATGGACTGCTACTGATATGGGATGGTATTCTACAAGCATGGATGATATACAACTACAAATATAAACAACTCCAAATACTTGATATATTTTATGATGAAGGTAATGAGGGATTATGACAAGATTTAAATATACAAAGTGATTTTTATGAACAAGTGAGTAATATATATGATATATATGTGTTGATGATCAAGAGAAGATAATAATAGTTGTGTTAGTAGACATTGAAGAACTAAAGATTAAAGAACTTGAAGATTTTTATTGATGGGAGAATTTTTACAAGGCAAAAGAGTTTTTCTTTTCTTCTACCTCTTAAAAATACTCGCTCCTTCTCTTTATACAGACTTCTTCCGTTCTTCAGTATCAGGAACATAAGATGTCATGCAAACTGCACACACCTAAGACTTGGCACACATTTCTAATTAAGTATAGAATACAAAGTAATATATTATAGTAGGATAGGCATGGAATTTCTAACTATTTCTAACTTGGGAACCTGCTCTACTTGGTATTTTGAAACTTTGCTAACCTAATTTTAGGTCAGCTATCCTTGGGTGTAAAAGTTTAAAAATGAAATCCACAACAGCATATCAAATGGACAACCATCATTTTTAGCTTCATGCAATAATGCCCAAGTAAACCCATATCATGTTCAGCCAAAATAGAATCCGTTTTAGATATATTAATGAACTACGGACTAAGCTACAGGAGTGCAACGGTTACATAACAAAAATTACAGCTTTACATGGTTCATTCACGCACCCACTCTCACGCAAATCTTGTTCGTCATTCACTACATTCTACGTGCTTATCCATGGCAAAAGGTTGGCGGAACTTTCCTGGTACAATTGTATCCCTACCTCCCTATCCAGCCAGCTAGCCAGTTTTTTTTTTTTTACATTAATCTGAGGAACTGAGCACTACACAACCTGCATCGAAAAACAATCACACAATGGTCAAGTGATGAATTTTTTTTTTTTTTTGCAAAGTTCCAGCAAGGCGATTGAACGAGAATCTCGTGAGTAGGAATATTGCTTGGTGACTTATGTGACAATACTAGAATGAAATGATACCAGTCTCATCTCATGTTATGACATAAACTGAGGGTTCAAAAATTTTGCACTGAAACAGAGCAAACTGCAAAATAACATGCTACCATAATGTTTTATGCAAATAAAAGTGACCTAGTCCCCAACTAGAATCAGGATGACACAACAAAGATCTAGTTACCAACTGGATGCAAATATATTTGCAAAGGCCACAAAGAATGCAAAGTCAGCTGTCATGACCTCGTCTCATGTTATATACATATGCTGACTCAGGAACAACACTCTAACAGAAGAGCAAACGGCACCATTTAACAAGCTAATGGAAACTGTCTCTGGTTTCCCATGTGAATTTAACTGAAGTATCCCGATCTAACTCAGGGAAACAAATTCTGACAAGGACCATAAATAGCAAACAATGACATGTATCAAGAAAAGAAGACGATAACTAAGGACCATCTATATACGCAGACTATAACTATCAGGATCATTCAACATTTAATTTGATGACAAAATTGAATAGTTCTTGGATTAATTTTTTTTTCTCTTTATTCAAATTGCAGGCTAGCCACTACCTATAACTACAATATCTATAGTAGTACCACCTCATGAACATTATACTGATTAAAGTTTTACTCTACTATAAGTAGCTCCCCCAAAAGCTGACAAAACATAAGCACTAATGCACTATAATTGGAAATTCTTTTAAGAATGGGCAAATTCTTTTAAAAATCGTAATACTGATTTAAAAGAATTTAAATTATATCGCTACTATTAAAGTAGTATTACAATTGTAATATTCAACAGAATTTCAAATTATAGGGCTACAGCATAGTGCCACTGCAGAGGTGGAGTTGAAGAAGTTTAAACTGCAATTGGTTGAGCACAACAGTTAGAGAGAGATTATGAGTTGTTTAACTAGCTACCATCAACAACCCTTAATCGTTCACCCACAAGTGAACATTGAGCTACAGTGGTTGCATTAGGAGAGTGTCGGTCTATACAAAGTAGAATGAATCTCTCCCCACAACCTTTCCCACAAATATCAGTCAATCATTGAGAATATCAACAAATAGATGGCACATTTTGAAGTTAAAATCCAAGATAAAATACATAAAAGAAATTGAGACATTCCTATTTCAACTTTCACTCTAATAAAGAAGTAGTTCTGGTTTCCAACTGTCCAAAATTTATAACTTTAACTCTATGTAAAGATGCTAAAAGAGTGGTCACTCTTTATAGGGTCAAAGGCCAGGACAATAACCACTAATAGAGCTATAAAATGTGGTCAGATGGAGTTTGTGTAAATAACACCTAGCTACACGCAACAATTGACATGAATTCTACTTGTATAGGATAAAGATTGAACCCAGTAGTGGGAATAACAACTAGCACAATGTAAAACCAAAGTCATGATTTCTACTTGGTACTCAGATAATATTCATAAATAAAAGAAAACAAGGTTGGCAATTGGCAATGCATCAGAGCATGACAGCAAAGTTGCATTGGTTAACATACAATGGAACTGAACATACTAATATAAATTCATAGATGACTCACCAAGTATCTCATCATTCATTTGGAGCAGATTCTGAGGTTTGAGAAAGCCTCCCTTTTGCAAGACCGCCTTTAATAAGCTTCACTTCCTTCTCCACATCTAGAAGCTTGTTACTCACTAACTCAATACTATGCTGATGTGCTTCAAGTTTGCTAATCCACCCAGCTTCAAAGTCCTTAATCGTTGTTTCAACCACCAGGCGTTTTATCCTCTCTTCTTCTTCTTGTTTTCTCCGTAGCTTTTCCAGTTCTGTGGTGCTCAAAACAAGGCCCCCGGTGCCTGGGACATCCCTGTAAAGCGGTTCAACAGCTTGTGGATGCTGTGCTCTATATTCAGCAAATGACTTTTGCATTGACTTTAAAGCCCCCCTATACCCATCCAAGAGATTCTTTATCAAATGGATCTCATGCTCATACTTAAACCTCTCTGTTTGTCGCTTTTGGTGGTCTTCAGCCCTGGCCTTATGCAAATGCTCAATGAAGTCATCCCTTTTCTGCAGCTCTTCCATTAACAATTGTCGGTTCATCGATGCTTCTTGGCACTCGTTCTCTTTTGCCGCATACATCATCCTAGCTTTACTCATCCACTGCAGCATATCCGGCATCTTCCCCATCCACTGCTGCAATTGATCCATACCTATGTCAAAGTCACCCGACATCTTACCATCCCAAGAGCCATCATCAGTCCTCAATCTCTTATTACCATGGAGACCATCATCAGAATTAACAGTCTCATGGCTAATCTCTCTCTTATGACCATGGCCATAAACTGAAGAACTTCCAGGATGCATAGGAAAATCCATGGCAAAATGATCACGCAGTGGCATACCAGAACTAAACGGGATTTGCATCCCTTCCATAGCATGAGTAAGACCTCCTGAAGGAAACTCCTCTAAGGAAAAACCCTTTGGCAAAAGATGAAAACCACCCTCTTGACCATCCTCATCCTCCTGATCTTCTTCTTCGTAATCTTCTTCATCTTCTTCTTCTCCTACTCTATCTCCCAACTCCATAACTTTATTACTTTGATCCCCATAACCAAAATCCTTGACCCCATTAAGATTACACCGCTGCAAAGCATGTTCACCTAGATTGCTCTTCCTGGCCAGAAGCCATTGCGCTGGCTCTGCCTCCTTATATTCTTCAAAATCCATTACATCCTCGACGTCAACCCGCTCCATTTCACCGCTAACTTTCTCACCATCTTCTTCCCCAACATCAACATTCTCCACACCTTCTCTGCCAAGATCAACTCTCTCAACATTTTCTTGATCCTTATCATCAGCTTTCTCCACACTCTCTTGCTCTACACTCTCTTGCTCACCATCAACTTTCTCCGCATTCTCTTCATCTACCTCAGTTTTCCCCACATTCACTTCCTTGACATCAACATTGTCTACATTTTCTTTCTCAACATCCACATTGTCTACAATTTGTTGTTCAGCATCAACTTTCTCCGCAGTTTCTTGGCTGAGACACAATGTAACATCCTGCTCCTCCAATGCACCTTCTCCGCGGACATCATCCATCTTCACATCCCCATCCTCTTCCTCATCCTCCTCCTCCTCCTCCTCCTCATCCTCCTCTTTCAAATCAATCTCCACCTTATCCTCCTGCTTCACCGAAAACAAATCCTCTTTTTGGCACTTCATCAAATACTGCAAATGCGCCGCATAGTAACAATTCTCCAACTTCGGAGCCTTCACCAACTCCTCATTCACCATCACCCAAATCAACCCAGCCCAATCCACCTTCGAAAACTGCCCTTCTTTAATCGCATTGGTATAATTCAACACCTCACTGCTCATCATCCACGTATCCTCATGCAAAAGAACCCAATGCGACACCAATTCCTCCAGAAAAGCAATCTCCTCCTCTGAAGCCGGTGGCATCTCCTCCTCCGCCGCAACCGCACTCTTCTTGCTCTTCGCCGGCACCGGAAGCTTCAAGGCCCGGCCCAAATCGGCCCGGTTCACCATAACCCTTACGTCGCTGACGTGGCTACAGCGCCCGGCGGGGTTGAAGTTTCCGATGAGCTGAGCGAGGAGATCGGTCCGGAAGCTCCGATCGAACTGGATGTGGACGAAGTCCCAGAGCCCGAGGCGCTTGAGGAGGTCCTGGTGGGCGTCGAAGTCTAGGGTTTTGGAAGGGGCGAAAGGAATCGGAATTAGGGTTTGTCGAAGAGTGTCGAGTTTCTTCTGAGAAGCCTTTTTGGTGCGGCCGGACTTCTTGCGGTGCTTTTTACGGGAGTAAGTGAGGGAGCGACTGCGAGGAGATCGGACGGGGAAGGAGGCGGCGGCGGATTCTGGGTTCGTCATGTCTTGGTGTGGAGGCGGTTCTAGGAATCTAGGGTGAGGGTTTCGGATGAGGAATGGTTCTGGGGAAGGAGTTCTTGTTCATCTACAATTTGGGGCCAAATTTGCCCAAATACCTCCTAAATTTGCTGTAATTGTCAATTGATACCCTAAATTTTTTTGGCAATAAATTTATATTTTAAATTATCAATTACGAATTTGTACCTCTTCAACTTGGAAATAATTGTTGATTTACACCATCTCTGTCAATTTTGACGGATTTCATCCAAATGTTATCATGTGTCATGCACATGATAGATATAATTGTATTTTCGTATAATTAAATTTTAATATTATTTATTAAATTAAAATTCAATCGTTATAAACCAATTTTTCAAAATTATATATTTCACGATAGAAAAAAATTATTAAATTTATGACACTTTATTATTATTATTATTATTATTATTCCACGATTATATATATATTCAATATATATTAGATGTTTGGTGCTTGTCGACTCACTACTTTTATGCCTAAAATAACAAAAAAAATGAATATTAAAAGAGAAAATTAAGAGCATAAAAAATATTTTATTAAAAAAATTATATTTTATAATTATGTATTAATATTATTTATTAAATTAAAATTCAATAGTAATGACATTATATATTCCACTATGTGAAAAAAAATTCTAAATTCAAAACAAAGTATTATTATTAATTCCATGACTATACATATATTCAATATAGTGTTTGTCGACTCACTACTTCTATGCCTAAAATATTAAAAGCCAAGATTTAAAGAACAATTTTTTTTATAAAGAAAATAGAAAATACTAAAAAAAATTAAAAGTATGTAAAATACAATTTAAATATACAAAAATACAATTATACTCATCATGTGCATGATATATGATGACATTTGGATGGAATCCGTTAAAATTGATGGAGATGGTGCAAATCAGCAATTGTTTCCAAGTTGAAGAGGCAAAAGTTCGCAATTGATAGTTTAGGGTGTAAATTGACAATTACTACTACGTGTAGGTGGCATTTTGACAATTTTACCACAATTTGGGTCATAATGATTTCTCTATTGTTCCTTTTTTTTCCAAAAGATTCAAACGTCAACCTATGTGACACAACTCCTCACTCAGAGGCTTTAGTCACTTTATTGTTTGTATTTCTTTCTCTAAATACCCCCTTAACCAAATAAATACATTTGGGTGGGACTATACGAACATCTTATCTAAATTCTGAAATATGATTATATGAACGTCTCAACTAAATAATCAAAAAATAACTCACCATATGTTAGCCACTATTCCCAAACCTAGAATCTAATTTGATCCCATTTCAAAAAAAGAAGGATAAGTATAGTATCAAAAATACAAAAAATCCAACTATCATAATATTTAGCAAAAAAAATTGTGTTTGCGGCTTCAACGAATCATCGATCTTTTTTCTGTACTGATAAGTCAAACACTCCCAGCAATACCCATGGTCGACCAGCTTAATAGAGTGTCACTTGAGAACTCCACAATCTATCGTCTTAGGTACAGAAATCTCTCGAGTTATTCTTGGAATGATCCGAGATTGGATGAGGTCTCTTCAACCACATCTTGCTTTTTATGTGGTGGATTATAGTCAAGATGAGATTTTGGTCGGTGGGAATGAATAACCTTCCCTTAGAGCTTGTGACCTATTGGCCCGAGGACCTCCTCTTATTGTCGTAACTGCTCTTTCCTGAACTACAACTATTAGTCGAGGCCTCGCGGGGTTCTTGTGCTTGCTCGATAGTTTTGGACCTTTAGGTCCCTTAATTGTATCACCTTGTATCAAGTCCTTTTTTCTTCCATAACAGCTTGCTCGCTAAATCAGAGTTGACGTCTATGCCGTTTATGAACGCAATTGCGGCTATAGACTCATCATTCGCCTCCACAGTGCCTGCCTTCTCCTTAAACCAAGTGACCCAATATCTATTGGGCTCTCCATGCTTTATCCGAAGGAATGTCAGGTAGTTCACTACTCTAACTTCTTTGGCATTGCTTTCATACCTCTTGAACAACGTCGCCTTTAAACTCTTGAAATCTTTGATGAAACCAGAGGGTAGAGTCTCATACCACTGCAAAAGTTATCTTTCAGACTCACTTAGATCATCTTGCACATCCAGACATCGTTCGACTTGGATGTTGCCATTATTGCCAGATAGTTTCAAACTTGTTGGTAAGGGTCCGAGTTTCCTATGTATTGTTCGAACCTTAAGTGGCTTCACTTTTGGGAGGTTACACGCCTAGATGAACCGAGCTAGAGGGTTTTGGGACATCCTCCGAGCTTTCTACTTTGCCTCAGTTTCTTTCAAGGAGAGGCTCTCCTTCCTTAACTTCTATGTTTCTTGTGTTGTCATGACGCCATCACTACAAGAAAACATCACTTAGACCACGGAAACGTAATTGTTCCGTGGTCCAAGTGACACCTGGACGACGGAAATGACTCCGTCGTCCAAGTACCACCTGGATGACGGAGAATACCATCTCCGTCGTCCAGGTGGTAAGCTGGACCACGGAGTCTTTTCCGAGGTCCAGGTGATAACCTGGACGACGGAGATGGTATTCTCCGTCGTCCAGGTGATTACCTGGAGGACGGACCGACACGCCGTCGTCCGAGTATACGAAACGTACTTCCACTTAGACGACGTACCGACACCTCCGTCATCTAAGTGAAGCATTATATATATATATAAGCCCGATGCCAAACTGAATCAATTCATTCCTCGATCTCTTCATTCCATTTGAAGAAGAATTGAAGGAGAAGGGAGAAGGAGAAGCTAGGGAGCTTGCTAGCTAGCTAGAAGCTAGGCCAAGAAGAATCAGGATCGATAAGGGATCTCCGCTGACTAGCTAGTTAGCTTAATTAACGTACAGATATCGAGAAGGCCAGCAGGTACACGTACGCAGTTAAAATTTGCTTAATTAATTAATATATATTTAGTGAAAACGTACGTACATATATACATGCAAGGATGTTAGCTGATGTTAGCTATATATATATGTACAGATCGATTAAATTACGTACGTACGTAATTTATGGATCGATGTAGATCGAGTACGTATAATTAAGCATAAATTAATTGACAAATATATATATATATGTAATAATTAATTAATTATAATATTTTGTAGCAGTATGGACAAGAGTTGGATGAAGTTGAAGAATAGATGTGATGTCCGGTATATGGATGGAATTAGCGAATTTGTGAATTTTGCGATAGAACATGGTCAGGGAAAGAAACGTTTCAGGTGTCCGTGTCAGAAATGTCTTAATTGTCAGTATGCGGAGGTTAATGTTATGGTGCAACACCTGTACGAAAATGGTATGATGTGGAGTTACACTACATGGAGCGAGCATGGTGAAGCAGTAGAGTTCAGCGCAGCAGACTTCAGCTCAGGGTACAGTTACCATGGTGCCTCATCCAGCGGTAGTGGTGCCGGACCCCCAGCTTGCAACCCAACTGCAGATTTGGTCCATGATGCGTTTCCGGGATGTAGTCATGGTGGACACCAACACCAAGACGGAGGTTACAGTACCACTTATGAGCATGATGACACATTTCCCGCAGCTAGCTTGGCCACTGACACCAGTGAGATGGAAAAGTACAACCGGATACTACTTGAAGCGCAGACCCCGGTGTTCCCTGGATGTCGAGAGAATGTGTTGCAATATGTGATGGAGCAAATGAAGATAAAAGTGAAGCACAAAATGTCAGTGAGTGCTTTTGACGAAATTCAGGAGCAAATATGTAAGTTGCTTCCTGATGATCACAATCTTCCTAAATCTCATTATAAGGTTAGAAATATCCTCAGCAGCCTCGGCCTAAAGTACAGGATAATTGACGCATGTCCGAATGATTGTGTGCTATTTTACAAAGAGTATAAAGAGTTGGACTATTGTCCCGTATGTGGCCAGTGCAGATTCCAATTGAATAGGAAGAGTTCGAAAAAGAGAATTCCTGTGAAAGTTGTTCGATATTTTCCCTTGATTCCCAGATTGCAGCGCCTGTACATGTCTCTACACACAGCAGAGGCGATGCGATGGTACGCAGAAAAGCGAATAGATGACGATGTCCTGCGACACGCCGCGGATGGGGAGGGTTTCAAACATTTCGATAGAGAATTTGGAGACTTTGCTTCAGAGGTTAGAAATGTTAGACTCGGCCTATCTACAGAAGGATTCAATCCTTGGGGAAGTAATAGCTCCGCCGTCAGCACTTGGCCAGTTATTCTGATGCCGTACAACTTGCCTCCGTGGATGTGCATGAATAAGGAATTTAATTTCCTTACCGTATTAATTCCAGGTCCTAAATCTCCATCGAAGTGCTTAGATGTCTACCTCAGACCTTTGATCGACGAGCTGAAACTGTTGTGGGAAAATGGAGTCCCAACTTATGACAAATTCACCGACACGATGTTCACGATGAGGGCTGCCGTAATGTGGACGATCAGTGATTTTCCAGCTTATGGGATGTTAGCAGCCTGCAGGATAAAAGGATATAATGGATGTCCTATATGTTTGGACGACGTGAACTCTAGTTGGCACGCGGGGAAGGTGTGTTACTTGGGTCACCGTAGATGGCTTCCTCACGACCACCCGTGGCGACAGGATGAAGCTCATTTCGACGGTACGGTAGAGAACAATCCTAAACCCCGTAGTTGGTCGGGCGAAGAGATTTTAGAGAGGTTGAGCTATTTCGACTTTGGTGTGTTGAGCAATGACGCGGATGTAAAGAAATGCAATCCAATTCCTCCACATGATCTGAGCTATTGGGATCACAAGAGTATATTCTTTGAACTCCCTTACTGGTCGAAGTTGAAGCTGAGGAACAACTTGGACGCGATGCACATAGAAAAGAATGTGTGCGACAGTGTGGTGGGAACAATTCTCGGTATTAAGTTCAAGACTAAAGATACTCCCAAAGAGAGCAAAGATTTGGAATCAATGAATCTATGTCGTCCCTTGTGGTTGAGGAGGGATAGGAAAGGAGTGTACAACAAGATGCCAGATGCACCTTACACAGTGAAGCCGACGCTTAGACGTTCTGTATTTCACTGGTTTAAGGGCGTTCGTTATCCGGCTACGTATGCAGCTACTATAGCTGGAGCAGTGGACGAGGTGCAACACAAGTTTGTTGGTCTAAAGACACATGACTATCACGTTATGCTGCAACGTCTGATTCCAGTGGTAATTCGACCATACTTGCCTCGGGACGTCGTAGAACCAATAGTGGCATTGTGCAGGTGGTGGCAGAGGTTATGCGCCAGAGAATTAAAGAAGTCAGATGTGGTGGAATTGCAACAACAAATTGTGCACATCATTTGCAAACTAGAGAAGATTTTCCCCCCTGCTTTCTTTGACATCATGATTCACCTAATGATCCACCTGCCCGAGCAGGTGCTTATTTCTGGTCCGGTCCAGTACACTTGGATGTATCCTCAAGAAAGGTACGTACAACTAATTAATTAATTTGTTCCACTGGAGATTATATATATACTAGCTAGCTAGCTATATATATGTACTTATGTAATGTGTACGTTTGATTTTGTAGACAGCTTGGACAGTATAAGTCATTCGTCAAAAACAGGTCGGCCCCGGATGGCTCCATAACAGAGACATACCTAATGCATGCGTTTGTTACTTACTGCAACAGGTACCTCAAAGATCCACCCCCTCCCACTGCCTCCGATCGCAGTGCCCGCATCAATCTTTCTGTCGTCACCAATGTCGTCCGACCGTTTAGAGGAGTATTAAAGGAATCGTTAACACGGGAAGAACTTATTGAGGCGCATTGGGTAGTGTTGCGAGACTGTGAAGAAGTTGAGCCGTACATGATGTCATACAGGGAGAGGCTTCAGGCGTTAAATCAAAACAAGAGTTCGGCGTGGATTGAGAAAATGGTTAAGAAGAAGTTTCCTGATTATTTCTTCCAATGGGTACGTACGTACGACTCGGTATTAATTATTTAAATACATATCGCTCATGTTTGTAGAAAGTAAACCCTTATATTAATTTGCCCATTTTCGCAGATGATTGATCTGCAAAAATCTGATAACCACGGAGGGTGGTGGTCATGGCCAAAGCACTTGCTAGCAGGGAAGCCGGTTAAACACTATATTTATCCCGGATGTTTTGTGAACGGTGTAAAGTTCCATTCATTGGCCCGAGACGAAGGAAGAAGAACACAAAACAGTGGGGTAGCGGTTGGGAAAGACAATGATCTATATTACGGGGCTATTGTATACGTGGTTCAGCTATGTTACGGGAATGATGTCAACGTTTTCCTATTCAAGTGCAGATGGTTCAAGCGTACAAAGGAAGACCTGGGACTATTATCAGTCGATACAAACTCGCACTGGTATGAGGATGAGCCTTTCGCTCTGGCCACCTTAGTTCGGCAGGTGTTCTATCTCGATGATCCGAAAGCCGGTGAAGGGTGGAAAATAGTGAACCATATCTCTCACCGAGGAATATGGAATACAGAGACAATTGAAGGGACACCGGCGACGACTGAAGATGCTGCTGAACCAGAAAGAGACATTCCTGCCTATTAAGAGCCTAATATTTCTATGGTCCGCTCCGATATAATGGACCTGGTTCAAGATGGTGAACGGTTACCCATGCCTGATGGTTATACAGATCTAACTGAAGATGAGATTATCGATGAGGTAGATGAAGAAGACGAGCAGGAAGAGGACGCGGACGAGGACTCAGGTTATTCGTCGGACGATGTTGAGTACGATGACGAGGATGAGCCGTCGACTAACGGGGATGAGGACGATGATGATTATGACGAAGAGTACGGTCATACGACGAGGGAGATTAATTGGTAATTAATTACTGTAATTATTGTAATATATATATGATCGATGCCGGTTTACGGTAAGAAATTAATCTGAATTATATATCCTGGCCAACGGAGAAATTAATAAATATTGGCGCCAAATCTCAATCTCATATAAAACGTACCCTAGCTAAATCCTTGACCCTAAATCTAGCAGTTCGATCGGATCGATCGATAAATTTTTTAATTATATTTTTGAATCAGAATAATTGAACGGACACGTACACAAATGACCGGGGACGACCTAAACCGTAATCCCTAAGGCCCTAACCCCTGAAATCGGGGTCTATGCACCTGGACGACGGAGAATGGTCATTATCCGTCGTCCAGGTACACACTAGGACGACGGATATGGTAATTCTCCGTCGTCCAAGTTCACAAACCCTAAACCCTAAACAGTAAGGCGCTAACCCCTGAATTCAGGGTCTATACACCTGGACGACGGAGATGAGATTCTCCGTCGTCCAGGTTCTAACCTAGACGACGGATAATGACGTTCTCCGTCGTCCAGGTGCAGATATCGTAATTTTTTCTAAGACAACGACCATCTAGACCTTCTTCCAATGCATTTTCTTTTCATCAAGACTTTAGAGTAAACAATTCTTGGTGTGTGAGCTTCGACGGTTCGAAAATCAGAGTTGCGAAATGCCTTGTATCCACGTTTCCGGTTTGTGAAATTATCGGTTTTGCGGTTGACTGTGCCGATCAAACCCTTCCCGAACTTATTATTTTATGGTCCTTTGAAGACAATTATATATTATGTTACGACGAACATATCCAATGGTTGTTTTGTCCAAATTCAATTTCGTTAATACTCTGCTGCAAATGAGCGTCTACTCATGAACACTTAAGTCGTAAAGATTAGTCGATACTTATCTGGTTTCAATACGTAAAATTAATCGGCGGTTCAAATTTAATTGTTCATATATACGATGCGTTCATCGATATTGTACGACTATTTCACTCGAATGACAAATCGCTAAATTCCTAGTGAATTATTTTTATAATTTTTTTTTACGTAATTTTAACCTGGACGACGGAGATGGTCATTTTCCGTCGTCCAGGTAAAAACCTGGACGGCGGAGAAGGGCCATCTCCGTCGTCCAGGTTCAAATTACCATGGCGGTTCGAATTTATTTTTTGTTTAATTTTTTCATGTAATTTTCACTTGGACGACGGAGATGGTCATTCTCCGTCGTCCAAGTCCAAAATTATGGCGGTTCAATTTACCGCTTCCGTTTTGGGACCGCTTGAATTTTTACTTAGACGACGGAGAATTCATTCTCCGTCGTCTAAGTCCAAATTCATGGCGGTTCAAAACGTCCCGCCGATTAATTACGCGCCGTTTCAAAATTTTGAAACCGCCACCTGGACGACGGAGAACTTTGTTTCCGTCGTCCAAGTGCACTTAGACGACGGAGAATAGTTCTCCGTCGTCTAAGTGAAACTCTATAAATAGAGTTGCACCCCCCCTCATTTTCTCATCATTCCATCTCCTCCTCTCCCTCTCCTCTCCTCTCCTCTCCTCTCCTCTCCTCCGGCGATCCTCCTCCGGTGACGCTCCGACGACATTTTTTCCGGCGTGGTTACTCCTCTCCGACGACTCAACTCTTTCGATATTCCGGCGACATTCCGACTCGGTAATAATTCTATTTTTTACCTTTTTTACATTTTTGTTAATTAATAAATAGTTTTAATTTATTAATTAGTTTAAAATAATTAATAGTTATAATTATAATTATTAATGAGTTGTTATTATTAATATTGGGATAATTATTATTAGTATACATTAATTATTTGGTAATAATTTTATATTTGTTAGTTAAAATTAAATAATAGCAATAATTATTATTGTTAATAATAATTAATTATATTGGTAAATGAATAATTATTATTATATGCATGATAAATAATAATTTATTATTGTAATTATTTATTGTTTTAATTAATTGATAATTAATTACGTGTATTTTCGAGTAAATTGCATGGTAGTACGTGTTCGATTTAAATTTAGTACATAGGCTTGGTGTAATTAAGTCGCACTCTTTGGAATAGATGGCGCCTCTTTTCCTTGCTTATCTCCTTAACCCCTCGTGATGTGTGGATTTCATCACCGCACACCATAACCTAAGTGAAGTTATGGACACGAGGTTGAGGGCGGAGTTTGCAAAGGACTTGAGGGAGTGTAAATTTTCAAAAAATTGGCCGAATGTCGGACATGGTGTCTAGAAACGGGTTATGACTGGTGACAGGATTTGGACTAAGAAAGACTTTTGTCGAAATTAGTCCTGCCTCTCGCGTTATCTCTATCCCTAACTGGCCATGTTTTTCGATTTAACCAAGGCTGATTAATTGAAAATTTACACTTTATCGCGCGGGTCGCACGTCTATTGAACGACCGAAAATGCCAAGCTAGTGTACTCTATTTAAATCTTAAACGTACTTAATTAATTAGCGTAAATTTTTAAGTTGTAATTATTATGGTAAGTAGGTATTTTAACACCGTACTCTTAGGTTTAAATGGCTCCGCCAAAGACGACATCCGGCAAGAAGAAAGCCCAACAAGAGGCAGAAGATGCCATGCTCCGCCGCTTGGCGGACCAAGTCGGTTGGGAATTACCACCCGAGGGCAACGACGCTCTCAATCCGGACGGATCATCTGGTCCATCCGTAGCGCCCTCTGGGGAAATTCCCGCTCCCCCATTCATCTCGAGCGGTGATGACGTCGACCCCTTCCAATCTCCGACGCCCGGTACCCATTCAACGGGAAGTACTCAGGCGTCCTCGACCGCCGAATCAATCATGTACAGCGCCTGCCGTAGGCAAAGGAGGGCCCCCACTGACCCGGAACCGAAAAGGACTCGGGGTCTCGTTAAAGGGGGCAAAGCGGAGCGTATTTGCAAGGCGACCGGTAAAAAGATCGACTTGCCGTACGACGAATTCACCGGTGGCCCTCCCACAGCTCAGCTAGCAAGTCTCTCGGCGCATGGGATAGGGTCAATCATCCGTAACCGGGTTCGTATCACTGCCCCTACTCGGAAGGAGGCGCCGGATCATGAGAAGGCGAAAGTCTTCAAAGATCTTTCGGTACGTAATACGTTCAATTTAGTTATTATATAATATTGTTAATCTCGGCCTCAAATTTCATAATATATACGATTATAATTTTCTATTTATTTTTGATAGGAACAATTTGACGTGGATCCGACACCGGCTATGTTGAGGCATATCAACCAAACCGCCAACTCCATCTACAAAGATTGGAAGTACAGGCTCCATAAGTACTTCAAAGATGTCGGTCCCGTGCCTCCTCCGGTAGAGCTGCAAGGGGAGAGAGAAGATGAGTGGGAGTGGTTGTGTAACCACTTTGCCGATGAACAATTTAAGGTATTAATTTATTTTTTTATTTCAATTAAGATAATTGAATTATTTAAATTGTACTTATTCATTTTTTAATGATTTAATTATGTTGTGTAACAGAAATTCTCCGGTGTCAACAAAGCCAACCGGGGGAAGAAGGAGAAACACCATACTACCGGCGCCAAGCAGTTCATTTAAATTGCCAAGGAGCACAAGGATAAGGGCTCCAAACACCCTTATCTTGATGCAAGTGTAAGCGCGTACGTGACGCCAGGGCTCGATAATGAAGCGAGTCAATGCGGCGTAAGTGATATATATATATATATGTGTGCTTTTAATTATAGTAATTATTATTTAAATATGATTTCATTATAATAAATTAATTATTCTTTTGTAGGCAAGGGCGATAGAGCGTGCGCATGAAGAGTTGGCCAACACTCAGCTTGCGTTCCCAGATGTGCCGCCGGAAGACCTGCCTCCTCTATCCTTAGAGAGCCAAATTGCAATCGCGGATGAGGTCTACGGTCGTAGAGCTGGCAAGGAGGTTAGGAACTTTGGGCCAAGGGTGGTACGAGATTTGTCGACGACCTCCGGCTCATCATCTACGGGAGGTTCGGGGCAACGGAGAAGGAGTCAGGCTGCGGCCGTCGAAGTAGCCATTCAAGAGGCTCGACTGGCACGAGAGGAGAATGAGTCAATGCGGTAAAGACTTGACGAACAACAAGCACAAATAGCCCAACTCATCGCCCTCATGCAACAAAATCGAGAAGTATGTCAACCTCCTCCGAACCCACACCCCGACGACAACGACCCGGCTGGAGGCGGAGGACTCGGCGGCGCATCTGCTCCTCCAGTGTATTAGCTAGCTAGTAGTTTATTATCTCGTTTCTTTCCGCATTCCGAACTATATTTTATTTTTTAATTTATGGGTTTTTTCGATTATTCATGTATGTACAAATTAATTTAATTACTTTGATTATTTAATAATTAAGTTATTAATTAATATTCAAAATTTAGTTTATTTATTTAATTTTAGCATTTTTCATTATTTAAATTAAATTAATAATAAATTAAATTAATAATATTTAATTTCAATTTATTTTTTTTAAAAATTAAATATTCACTTGGACGACGGAGATTATGTTCTCCGCCGTCCAGGTGCAAAACCCTAAACCCTAAACCCCTAACCCCTAAACCCTAAACCCTGCCGTTCTCCGTGGCCCAGGTGTTCACCTGGACGACGGATAATTATCGTTTCCGTCGTCCAGGTGAACACCTGGGCCACGGACAAACGAGCAATACCCGTGGCCCAGGTATACACCTGGACGACGGAGAATTAGCCTTTCCGTCGTCCAGGTGCATACATGGGCCACGGATAATGTTCGCGGTCCAAGTGCACTTGGACGACGGAACGTCTAATTCTCCGTCGTCCAGGTTCTTGGACGACAGCACTTGGAGCACGGACCTTGGACGGCGGAGCTTCGGTCGTCTAAGTACTTAGACGACGGAAAACTGCACCTAGACGACGGAAATGGTCCGTGGTCTAGGTGCAATTTTCTTGTAGTGCATGGATGTGTTGTGACTCCATGAAGTTGATCATCTTTCGTTTAAGGTGGCTAGCCTAGAGCCTCATGTACATTGTTCAATCATTTTTCATCCAGGGCTCACTCCTCCTGTTGCCTGATGTGGGTGTCCAGGTCTCATGGAATTCGTACCTATCTTTTCCAATGTTCCTTATGCTCCGGGGGTTGTTGGATTCAGTTGAACCAAACTGTGAGCCTTCATGAAGCCAAGTAATTTAGCTATGGTGAACTCCATATTGGTGGCCGAATTGACGAGGCTATTTGTGGTTTTCATGATTCCCTCTTTGGTGTGCTGCATTTCTATAAAATCCATCCTCAAGGCCACATGCCTCTCCTCGGAGCACTAGATATCTCCCTCAAACTTGCCCTTCCCGCTCCACGCTACCTTATTCTCTGGATTGGAGGACTCACCATAGCTAACATTAACCACATCCCTGAGGTTTGTTGATACCCTCCGGTGTGTAAGGCTACTACCGTGCTATGATTCTCCTGTTAGAGGAGTTGTCTAGTTTCCTTCGGACGACTGCATCGTCTCCTTATAATGTTGTTCGTTCATGTTGCTAGTGTTTTCATCTTCCATATTATCTCGTTCATAAAAGTTAGACTAGAGTTCTGCTCTGAATGAAAGCACCAAATTGTGAGAGCAAATTCTACGCACCCTCAAGATTGTGCCTTTTGTGTGCCTGGAAAACAAGTCGGAGCACGGTGTGATACCATGCTTAGACCCTCTGATGCTAGAATCAGATACTTTCAAAAAAGCTAGATAGTTTGTAGGTTAGATTACGCTACCTTTTGCCACACCGGAATGGCCTATTTATAGTGATCATACTAGGTCCTAGCATAGTCCATTAATGAATCGAATTACATACTATCGAGCAAGGGGAATCCAATATGGACTGAGTGCAATCCCTCTAGGATTCCCTTAATCACTCGAGCTCTTCATCATTCATAGAGATTGTTACGTCTCAACTCAAATGTTCTAGCGACTTCTATATCGTTCTAGATACTCCAAGATAATTCTAGATAACCGGATCACAACCCAAACTTTAATTGTACAAACCAAGGCCCATTAGCCAAATTTTCACCTTAATACCATTAGAAACCTTAAGGGTCAAAAGCCCCTCAAGCTCTCTGATGACCAAAACCAACTCCCACACTACTACATGCATAACATGCAACTGAAATAGGCAAATATATGCTATGACAATGACAAAAAAATATTGGAGGGAAACTATTGGTAGATAAAGAACACATCAGTAAAAATTAGACATTTTTTATTTTATTAATATTCTAATGAATAAACTTATTTTAGACTGAAAGATCATATAAAGCATAGTTTAATTTTGCCTTACTCTAACGGGGAGATTACCCTATTTTAAATGGGTCTTTTTATTAATGAAAATATGACTAGCATTTCTTTCATAATAAGATGAACAACTTTACACAGTAGACGCATATTGGCACATGAGTAGAAATCATTGCTGACCTAATCTAGAAGAACCTAAACTAGCTACACAACGCTAAGCTACATAGTAAAATCAATAAATAACCAGTAAGTAAATGCCAACCTGCCTACCAAACTGGAAACACATGCTTAGAAGCCAAGTACGGCTAAAGACTAAAACTAACTAACCCAAGATTTCCCCTGGGTCGCACACCGCCTTAATGGCCATTACAATTCCACCCTCAACATTCATGGTCTCCTTAGAAGCTCCCTTACTCTCCGCTCCAAGCTTGCAACCTTGCAGATGACATTTTCACATCTTAAGAGAGTCTGATGATCTACGCATTCTAAGCTTAATTCTTAATAAATAAAATTTCTACATTTGACTATGTCATGAGCTTAATATAGAAGTTTCTAACTAATTTTATTATTTTTAGGATATAACCAAAAGAGACGGAGTAAAGAAACTTAAATAAAATGGAAAACGCAGAAGAAAGGAAGATTCCTATTTTGACAAGGATTTTTGAATGGAGCAGGAAAGTGAAGACAAAGCACATGTGCAGAAGTTTCTAAGAATGGTTCAAAAATGGTTTCCACATGGTTGCCAAAAGTTGTCTCCCAAATGGTGTAGAGAATTGGTAACCAAATGAGAAATGATTTTAATCATAAATGCTGCAAATTGATAATAAGAAGGCATTGGGCCAAATATTTCTACAACTAAGGGAGGACATCCAAGCCCATATGTTGGTGGCCAACCAGCCTAAGAAGAGGTTCGAGACGTGCAAAATGCTAACTTTTAAAGAAAGGGAAAAAAACTATTCACAAAGGAAACTAGGAAATCAACATGTGCATATCAGTCAACTTCGACAGATAACTGCATGTTCCAAACGAGTTAGATTGAGGGTGAGTGATATTTAATTGGAAATCTCTTAAAGTCTATTTTCCAACACTACCAATATCGCAGTTTTTGGATACCTAAAGCTTAGGAAAAGTCCATTTTGGTACACGATACTCAGTCTGCCCGAGAATCTGATTTTGTGTGTGTAGCACTTACCATATATATTTTGGCACATCTTAAACAAGATTTCAGGGTAGCAAAGATGTACAAAATTTGATATGTTTCGCGTGATCAATGCAAAAGGGAAAAAAATTTAAGATTTTTCTGGGTGAATTACAAAAGAAACCTTTTCTCTTTGCCTATAAATGGAGAAGCTTGGCACTCAGATCTATCATCTCTTATTCTCTAACCAGAAAAGGTTGCCGAACTCTCTACCTTCCCTTCCTTAATATTCGACCATCACCAAGGTCAAACGTACTACATCATTCCACCTTCTTGTAGCACACTTAATTCTCTTGAGCTCTTAAGTTGTGTGACCTTGCACCTGACTTTGCTAGGCGATCCTGGGCATCTTTCACTGAAGTTGGCATTGCTCTCTCTTGCTTTTAGGGCAATCCGGAAGATACAAAAGTGTACCAATAGCCTCTTTACCACCTAGTCTTTCTTTGGTTTTGTTTTCCAGATATATGTATTAATTGGTTTTATTTTGAATTATTGTTTTACGACTTATGTAACTTTTGATAATCTTCCATGTAT
The DNA here is from genome assembly GCA_946800695.1 of Geum urbanum. Classification (NCBI taxonomy): domain Eukaryota; kingdom Viridiplantae; phylum Streptophyta; class Magnoliopsida; order Rosales; family Rosaceae; genus Geum; species Geum urbanum. Next base: position 37,602,360 of record OX326997.1, on the reverse strand, counting down.
TCTTTATTTTAATTTTCGATACATGTGTATGTTGTGTGTTTGGTGCTTTGATTCTAAACGTTGATGATCTGCACTGCCTCTCATCTAAATTTAGGTCAATGAACTCAAATACGGTGAAATTAGCTTAGAGTGTATAACTGTGTATTACTCTAGTGCACTTTAGGTTAATAACCAAACATATGTGTTGAAGATTATGGTGAAGGATTTTTTTGATTGATGTCATGCATATAAGTTGTAATTATTCAATGAAAAAGAGATGAGATTATCACTTGAACATACTAGCTTAGGTTTTTTTTGCCAACATGTGACTAGGGTTTTGAAGTATTTCATGTGTTGTTTGTCTATGATTAGTTGATGTACTTCAGGTTTCTAGAGTCTTTGATCATGTTTGCAATGTTTTCTTGTTCTTAGTTTAGCTTTATTTTTTTAGATTTTAGTTACATCCATATACACCCAAATATCTACTTTATGTTATACGCAATTGCATTCACCCTTCAATGCCCAGTAAGAATGATTCCTATTTATCAATGCTACATCTACAAAGAAAGGGTTTACTTGTATGCGTGTGAGTTATGTGTTAAGTGTTTATTTTATGCATAGAATACTCATTATCACCTAACACCAAGGTTGACTCCACTGCTGCACTTACACCTTCAATAACTGCCTTCGACTTATTCTTCAGGCCAACCGTGTGGTCCCTCTTCCTCTTCAAAAGAGAAACATGTATCTTACCGTATGCATCAATCAAATAGCCAGTTAGTGCTTGAGACAAAGCTTCACTGTCTAGTGGAAGTGGCGACATTGAAATTGATGGAGTAGAGATGATGGAGCGGTTCCGATAAGGTAAAGCTCGGAGCTTCCGTTGACACTCCATCCTTGCCATGTTGCTTAACAACGACGGTATTCCTAGTCAGGCTTGGTGAGTTGCAAAGACCACTTGTTGACTGAAATGCACCCATAATCGTTGTTTAGATCCTTTAGGGTTGGGCATCCCTAACTTCTCTATTACTTCCTCGGCCATAGACATGTGTGGAGGGCTGTTGCACTCCTTATATTCCAGCATACCAAAAACTCTACAGTACTCAAACATTTGATCTTATCGGAACCACACCATCATCTCTATTCCATCAATTTCAAAAGCCTCTGTTGCATAGGGTTGCTTGAATGGTTTGTTGATGTCATCCTAGATAGGGAATGAACCTTCTTCCTACTCTTTATAATTGAATCACCCAGACAAATTATCTCACCCAGAGTTGTAGCAATATATCCCATTATTGTTAGGGTTTGCAGACATTGCAGAAGTCCAAACATCTCAACCAAGATCGGAATGCGAGCCAGCTCTACCGCCTCAACATATCTGACACTGTCTTACTCATTCATCACCAAATTTGACTTTCCGAAGAATCAAGGACCATCATAGAGTATCTTCTTGAGATCTTCCTCATTAGAATTAAATACAGTGAAATCTGTATTTAAGAAATTTTCATATAAGAATAACCTCCCCACAGTAATGAAGAATCTCGGTCCCAACTCAGGACGAGTTATAAATATGAATTACCTCCGCATTATGAAAAGTCATAAACCTTTTTGGTCCTATATATAGAATAATTGTTTCATATAAGTAATAATTTTTAAATATAATAGAATATAATGAAATTTAAGGAGAATTTTTTAAAAAAAATGTAATTTCACACATGTTTCAGCAGAAATTCTTGGTATCTCGGTGTATGTCTTGTCCTAATTAGAATATACATTTAAAATGAACAAAGTGACCATTCTGAATGACAAAGTAAAAGATGAATGACCAAAGCGATATTTGTCAAACATGAATGACCATATCGTCTAATTTGTCAAACATGAAAAACTAAACCAGCGATTTTCCCTAGAATTAATAGAAGTAGATTGAAAGAACCCAACCCCAATTCAGTTGCCTAAACCGAAATTAGATCCTAACAACACTACAACCTTTTAAAAAATTTCGCCAGAGTTTACTTTATAAATGAGTAAACCAAAAACCTGTAATGAAAACACACTTCCAAATAGTCCACAAAATTCAAACCGTGGGACGCCAATTCCCATCCGGATTTCTCAAATTCACAAACTACTGAATAACAGTAAAAGTATTTCTTTACACTTATTATTCAAAATCCAGTAAGTACTCGAAAAGCATTACAAAAGAAATAAACTAATATAGTACTCAGAGCGACTTCTAAACCAACAACCTACTAGAAAAAAATGGTGACTTGAACTCTAGGCCTCCAACGACGACGCGCAATCACAGGATAGAAACTGCAAACTTGGCAAGAAGGAAACCAAAAAGCTCATAAAAAAGCATATAAATAATAAAAACTATTAGAGTGAGTGGACGAAAATAAAATTTCATTTTAAACTGATAGTAATATATATAACATGGCTTTCATAATATATAAGCAAATAAACATGATGTGAATCTAAAAACCGCGGGGTCCCTCTCTCGGACGCAACTGCAACAGTACAGTTAAAATCATGAGATCCCAGACCCACACGTGATTAAATAGTCAGAAAGACCTCAGGTCAGGACTCTGTCCCCCCGGAGCATCTCGGGGATCAGCCGAGCATGCCAGTGCATCGATGCCACTACTATCTATGAGACTGTACTCTATGTAAAACAAATCATATTTGTTTCCATGCACATGCATACTCGTACAACATATAATCATAAAATGCATAATTGTAAATGCATACTCGTACGTGCATAATCATAAAATGCATAATCAAGACTCGCACGTCAATCAGTGAAAATAACATGTCCACTCACAGTATGTAGCTATCTCGAAGGTCAGGCGGAAGTTCCCTCGCCAAAATCTCTCTCGCGGTTTCCTGAATAAATAATAGGTTCGTTTAATTTCAGAATTAGATAAAACACGCGAAAAACAACTCAGAAACCATCCCGAAAACCCCACGGAAAAATTAGGAGTTTTGACTCGCCGGAGCTCTGCCGCGAGGGGCGGCGCGTGGCCGTCACGCGCCACCACCAGTGGCGGTGCGTGAACCACACGCGCCTCCTATCCAAACTGCTCTGATGGGAGCGTTTGACCACTCGTTGGAAAGAGCTCAATGAGCCCAACACATTTGCCAACTGGTCCAAAGTCCAAATCGCCGTCGATTCGCCGAAATTCACACCGAAAGTCCACGAGTCGAAACTCATCGAAAAACTTTTCCAGTCCATTCTGACGCTGGTGATGCATCTTGGTCCCCCAAACCATAGGTGTTTTGGTCCACGGATCAAGCCCAATCAAACCCACCCCACCATCATGCCGGAAAACGGTCGGAATGCCACCGACGAACTAACCCAAAAACCCACAGGATCACGGCCTCAAAACTACCACAAAACTCACCCAAAAATCAACAATATATACATGAATGGAAAGAGGAGAGAAAGAGCTTCAAAACCATACCAAGAACACCGGAAACCATGGCGTTTTCCGGTGGGTCGAAATCTAAATCCAAAATGGGTCAAAATGGGTATACGGGTCGCGTACGTACACTTGGTATTTTTCTAATTTTCTCTATATTTCTACCGTATTTCCGTTATAAATACCAAAAATTTCTGATTAGATCAACAGTTGAGGTTTGATCTGATCAAGATCCAACGGTTCTAAGTAAACTACCAAGAAAAGTATTTTAAAATACATAATTTCACATACGAACTTCCAAAAAATGAAAGAAATAGCTCGATAACCCGGAAAATTACTCGAAAATTCCTACGTGCTTGAAATTAAATACTCTACGACTTCTGCGAAGAAATTTGGATTAAATTCTCGCCTGAAGAAAATGTCGTTAACAAAATTTCATGAGGTGCCTAATTTGCGGAAAACCTAAATCGTAAAAGTTAGCGTAACTTTTGGTTTGGATCGTTATATAGATATTCTCTGAATCCCTGATTTATAGGGATATTTATTCTAGCAGATTGTAATGCATATATTTAAGGTCATCTATCAATAAATAAAATACAATTTTCAGTCTACATTGATTGCGTATCTATTTTCTCTTTCAACACGTTATCAGCAACTCTTGAGTTGATTGCCATCACCTCAAACTCTAAACAAAAAGAATACCCATACCCCTAAACACTTAACCTTCATCACCACTGCTAAATTCCATCACCGATCCACCGCCGGATTCCGCCATCCGTCGTCGGAGCTCCCTACCGTCGCCGAATTTTGTGATTTCCTCAAACTTTTTGCAAAGTTTTCATATTAAACATAACACCCTCGAGGTAAATTTGCCGACTTTCTTCGATTTAGAAATTAGGTTGCAAAACTTAATTACCACAATACCTTAGATCTAAGTCCAGATTTAGGTTTATTATACCATGATTTACTTTTTATGCTCTAGTTCCTATGGATTAATACATGTATATAAAAACAATGTTATTAGTGAAGGTCTTGGGGAAGTTACAGTTATTGGTGAACATCACAGTTAATTATGATTTCATATTGATAAAGGAAAGTCGATATTTGTGACTATTTGTGAAAGTCACGGTTTTTAGGTGTGGTATGAAACCACTATTTTGCATTGATTGTTGTGACCAAACATCATTAATCACGGTTCTTATTCCTTAAATTTGATATTAGTGATCATGGTTTTTTCAATCGGTACTAATTACATCTCTTATCTCTTTTGTAAATATCTTCAATAGAGACGGTTAGGCCTGAGTTTGATATCCTTGACCCGAAAGGAGCATATTATCATAGATGGGTGTCTGATGTAGAAAATACTCTCATCAGTACAGACCTCATTGATACTATTCATCCACCCGTTGCAGTTCTTGGTGAGAATGTACTTCTACCATCTACAGCCCATAAAGCTCAAGCCCTCAAGTTTTTGAGGAGGCACATACATCCAATATTAAGAATATAGTACTTGCAAAAGAATAATCCCAAGGATTTATGGGACATGTTTAAAGAAAATTTGACAATGTGCATGATGAAAAACTTCTTGAATTGCAAGAGAGATGTGACTTCATCCGGTTATTGGATTACCCGAAGATTGATGCATTCAATCAAGCTATGTTAGAACTACAATAAGAGTTAAGCTTTTGTGGCGTTGTCAAGACTGATCAGGCTATGATCGAGAAGTCTTTAAGCACCTTCCCTAATTTTATGGACATGCTTTCGCATCGATATCGAATTGATTTTAAGGAGAGCAGGATAATGACCTTCAGTGACCTCATAGACATTCTAGCAAAGAAAAAAAGGCAACATGATATTCTTCTCAATAACAATGCCAGGCCCACTAGAACAAAGAAGGTTCATGATACTTATAACACTAGTGGGAAGGCAAGTAAGGATAAACATAATGGTCGTTCTGAAAAGACCCAACCTCGATTTAGTTTCCAAAACTGGAATCAAACCCTTTCTAAAACGTGAACTTTCAAAAACCATAGAAATTTTGGCAGAATTTCACTATATCGCGAAGTTACCATTAACCTGCACCCGAAAATACACTTCATCCTATGCCACAAAAGCCAAACCGTGGGCTCTAATCGCATCCGGATTTCTCAAAAACATATCATAATGTAAAGAGATAAACAAAACTGTAACTTACAGAAATCCGGGAAAATCATATGAAAATATAAACATCAGAGTATTCAGAGCGACCTCTAGTATATACATAAATACACAACAGTAGGCCAAACAAGAAACCTACTGAGAAAGGAAAATTGGCTCGAATACTATGCCTCCAACCTTGATTCTAGCCAGAAAGGCCTCAGGTCAGGGTATCTGCCCCCCCTCCCCGGTAAAGACCTCGGGTCAGGGTCACAGTCCCCCCTGGTAAACATCCTCGGGGATCAGCCGGGATGCTAAGTGTATCGATACAACAATATATACTAAGACTATAATTTATGTAAACCAAATCATAAATAGTTTCGTGCAAATGTATAAAGCATATTGTAAATGCATATTCGTAATACATAATTATAAAAGTATATTCGTCGATGCATATTCGTAAATGCATAATCGTAAAAGCACATGCTCGTATAAATCATAATCACATACGCATGCTCATGCTCGTAAAACGTATAATAAAGACTCGCAACCAATTAGTGAAAAAAAAGGTGTCCACTCACAGACTTACACATCGCAAAATGCGTTAATCCTGTGATCCGGCGGAAAATTCCTCGCCAAACGAACGATCACGATCTCTTGAATAATCATAAATACCACTGTTCAAAATCACAATTCAAAACCTTAAACCACATCTCGAGAACCAACCATTCCCGAAAACATATAACTCGAATATCGACGAAATCGTCAAAAATCCAATAAACACACTATGAAACCTCGCCACAAATTCCGATGCTCAATTCAAAATATAAACTTCACCACTACGATCGGTGAGAAATTTCTAGCAAAACGACATAAAGTTTGTCGAAAAACACCTCGGCCAGAAAATCGCCGCGCATAGCGGCGCGCCGGGCCGCCGCCGCAGCCACCGCCGTCGAAAAATTTCATCGACCCAGAAAATTTCAACCCACACGTGGATTTGAAGATCTCGACATTTCCAACAACTTTGTAGTTCTATGCTAAGCCCAATTTTGACCGAAAAACCTCTAAAACTCACCTTGAAGTCGAAAACTCTCGCCGAAATTCATTAACTCCGATCGGCCACCTGGCCACGGCAAGGTGCAAGACCACTTGGGTTCAACTCATCTCTCCATGGGCTTCAAAACCTCTATAGGGTCGACCTCCAACTCGGTCGCCTCCGTCGCCGCCGAATCTCGCCGAAAAACCACAAACTTCAAAATGTCATAACTTCTTCATCTGGTAACCAAAATGAGTGATCCACCTATGTAGAAAAATAAGAGCTCAATCCCAACAACTTTCATGAAGGAACCACGGCCAAAAGACACCGGAATAAGGCACATCGAAGGCAAACAGAGCTTGGTCTGAAATGGGTGAGTTTTGACCCGTGGTGAACGCGGGAACGACCCAGTTTCCCAATTTGGAAAGTTTCCAAAATTGTCACGTATTCACCCCATATTTATACCGTACACGTATCGTCCAAATCATATCGAAACCAAACAATTAAACACGAATAAATCCAATTGCCGAAAATATTCATAACTTATTCCACGTAACTCGAAATCATCCTTCAGAAATTCCCACGAACTCGAAATTAAATTCTCTACGACTTCCGTGAAGGAACTCAAATCAAATTCTTGCCCGATAATTTAGTCGTTAACAAACCCGCCATATCAACCAATTACGACAAAATCGTGACTAATCGCTAAACTCACAAATCAAACCGATTTAACTACCATTTCTGGTTCGGGTTGTCATAAATCTACCCCCCTTACAGAAATTTTGATCTCGAAATTTCCAAGCCTACCAACTGAAAAGTAGGGATACTGTCTCTGCATACTGCTCAAACTCCCAAGTGGCTACTTCAACTGAATGACTCTGCCATCAGACTTTCACAATAGGAAATATTTCTGTACTGTAATCCCTGCACCCTCAAATCCAGAATCTGAACTGGCTCCCCACAAATGTCAAGTCTTCCTGTATAGGGAACTGATAGGGTGCTAAACATGCAATGAATCCGAAATGTAGTTCTACCACATGGAATACAATATACACATTGGCCAATGCTACAGGCAATGCCAAACTATACATCATAATACTAACTCGCCCCATGATCACATACAGACCAATGTAACGTGGTAAAGTATACCACACCTCCCAAAACAAAACACACCTTTCCAAGGAAACCTTAGTCACCAACCTTGAACTCAATGACTCAACATACTCACATCTGCATAACTTCTCTGTCGAACTCGAGCAATTATTAACTTGTCCTTGCTAATCCGAAGGTCTATAATAGCGCATTCCACTAAACCAGGACCAAAAGCCATCTCATTCCTAACTCGCTCTAACATAATGGAGTGCAACACTGTTCCTCATATACAACTTCATACAATGTCATAACAATACTGGTCTGCAAACTGGTATTGCGAGCAATCTCGAACAAATGAAGTTACTGGTTCCAAATCCCTCTGAACTGCAATACACAGGACCACAACATGTCCCCCAAAGTCTGAATAGTCCTCTCAGATTTTCCACCAATCTGAGGATGAAAAAAATGTACTAAACTGTAATCTGATCCCCAATGCTCACTGCAATGCTTGTCGAAACTCTGTTGTAACTGATGATCTCGATCAAAGACCCAGGATACAAGCACACCATGCAAATGGACAACCTCTGCCAAATACAGCTATGCCAGCCTACCTACTGAAATCTTTCCTGGAAATACAAGGAAATGAACTGATTTCGTCAAACGGTTCATAATGATCAAAATACCAATATTACCATCCGAAGTACACGGTAACAGATATACGAAATCCATAGCGATATGCTCCCACTTCTAATCGGGAGTCTCCAACGGCAGTAACTTCCCAGCAAGTTTCTGTCTCTCTGCCCTCACCTGCCGACAAATCAGGCATCTGCTCCCATAGGATGCTATTTTCCCTTCTTCATATTGCGCCACCAGTAATAAACTCTAAGTATCTGATACATCTTCGTACCACCAAGGTGCATAACGTACGTAGAACAATGAGCTTCAATAAGCATCTCCCCCTTCAATTCATCGTCTCTAGGCCCACCTAGCCTCACTCTGCACGATAAAGTGCCAACATTCCTTAACTGATACTCTGCTAGAACACCATTCTGAATCACATTCTTCTTGTCCAACAAGTAGGAATCCGCATCCTGAGCCTCACAGACCTGATCTAGTAACAAAGGTCGATCCTGGAACTAGCCAACAATGCTCCATCATCATCTCGCTCTAACTTAGCTCCCGTAGCTCGCAACTCAGCTAACAATGAGGTTCTTGCAACATGTACATGAAACATAGAAACTCCAAATTTCTGACTAAATGCATCAGCAACAACGTTGGTCTCCCCTGAATGATATTCCAAGTGCAACCACATTAGCCAACCTCATCCATCTACGCTACCTCATGCTCAAATCTGGATGAATATGCAAGTAGATAGAACTCAAGTGGTCAGTGTAAATCCTGTACTGCGCTACACGCCATACCAATAATGTCTCCAACTCTTCAATGCTAACACAATGGCAGCCACTCCCAAATCATACATAGGATACGTAACCTCATAACGTTTCCACTGCCTAGAACCATATACCATCATATTGCACTGCTACATCCCAACACGACCAAAATCTAGTTTCAAAACATCACGACACATAACATACTCTTCACCGACATCATATAATGTGAACACTGGCACAGTAATCAACCTCTCCTCTAACCATAACACGTAACTCTCCTCACAGGTATCTGACCATTTCAAACTCGTCCCTCTGATCGAAACTGATGATACTCAAATCTGAAATCAATCTCCGAAAACTGAAGCTCCAATAAGCTGATCAAACAAGCCATCAATCTGAAGTAGAGGATACTTGCTCTTCTCTGAAACCTGATTCAGCTTCCAGTAGTCGATGCACAACCTCATCGAATCATCTTTTACCCTCATAAAACATACTAGATCACCCCAAGATAAAACACTAAATCAAATGAAGTCTTCCTCAAACAATTCCTGAAGTTGAATCTGCAACTCCCTCAACTCTTATAAATTCTTTGAAAAACATCTGGATACTCACAGATAACCTCAACATCACGAACATCAGGTACAACAACCTCAACATCACGAATATGTGCCAAGTACGACATACATCCTTGCTTCATCATCAGCTCAGCCTCATTGCTGAAACCACACATAGTAGAGAAGCATTTCTTTCACCTCTAAACAAGATCTTTTGGCACGACTGGACGTCAAAGGACTACAACATTCTTACGACGAACAACCACTCCGCAGCTAGTCCACAACCTCCTGTAAACCTCATAGTCTCGATACCCCACCTGATACACACAATCTCATCAAATGGATTCAACATTCTCCACAAACCCAGAAGTGAAGATGCAAGCATAATAGCCATGGATGTCAAGCAACAGTAACCTCAGGGAAACTCTGTCCTCACACAGGGTCGTGGCATGAACTCTGGCATGTCCAACTAACCGTCCACGTTGATTGCGACTTTGCTGATTGACTTGTCTAAAAGTCTGCGTTGGTCAAACTCCAGAAATGGTACCTTGACCTCCTCCTGAACTCTGAGCTGCAGGACCACGAAAAGCAGCTAACTGAGGACATTCCTTCGTAACGTGACCTCCTGGCCACCACAATAGCAACTGAGAATGCCCCTCTGACACAAACCACAGTGATGCCTACTGTAAAAGTTGCATAATGGAAACTCCTGCTGTGTGTAAGGATCACCAACGACCACCCTGGCTCATACCACAGGAACTAGTCCACTACTTTGTAATCTACTTCCTCTCTAAACGGATCTTCTGCCTTGTCCAATTGACCCTCAACATAATCGAAAAGACCACAGCCTAATGAAGATACTAATCCCGAGGTGCCTGAACTCAACCTCATCAAAATATCTCGATTAAGTTCACATTCCTCAAACCGACATGTCTGAAACCGCATATGCCTTTCCTTCTTGATGTCCTCACCTCTGAGTGAAGCACAACAAACTCCTTATGGTTGTCTCGAGGCATAACAGTCAAAATCCCTTTGATACTCAGGTTCAAACTCATTTTGAACCTCCAGCATTGCTTCCTCTGAAGCCACATAACACATACAAACTGAGACAAACAGGTGAACAAGAACTAACATACATCCCTGCCTCAGGTTGGTAAACACTCCATATTTTCGTTGTTGGGTAGCCTGATTGAACCATTACCGTATAAACAATACCCTGAATGTAGGTCATGGTGCCACAAACAGGAACTCACATAATACCAACCTACCAAATGCAATGATCTGACTCAAGCACACCATCAGCTACCACAATTCTCTGCTTAGAAGCAACATATAGGCACCCATACACACACAACCAGGCAAACCATACCACACATATCTCTGAATCCAGAATGCTTATCGAAACCCACAACTCATTATCAAGTCGCGCGTCGACTGATCCTCAACAGGATCCACAACCCTACTGACACGGAAACCACGTCAAGGAGTCATTCTAATGAATAAGACATTATTCACAACAAACATTTGAAAGCATACAACACCCAGAGCATTGATGATTATCCGCTTGCCGGTCGGGTCATCACTCTAGACATGCTGTACATTCTCAAATATCCTTAGTAAACACGACTACAGAAGTCTACAGAATCTAAAACCTAATGCTCTGATACCAAGCTGAAAGAACCCAACCCCGATTTAGTTTCCTAAACCGGAATCAAACCCTTTCTAAAAACGTGAACTTTCAAAAACCATAGAAATTTCAGCAGAGTTTCACTATATCGCGAAGTTACCATTAAACTGTAACTTACAGAAATTTGGGAAAATCATATGAAAATATAAACATCAGAGTATTTAGAGCGACCTCTAGTATATACATAAATACACAACAGTAGGCCAAACAAGAAACCTACTGAGAAAGGAAAAGTGGCTCGAATACTATGCCTCAAACCTTGACGTGCGACACCAGAATCTGATCTGCAAACTGGGCATTGAAAACAAAGAGCCCAGGGAAAGACATATAAACTATTAGAGTGAGTGGACAAAAATAAATGTCATTCGCCGAATAATATATATGTTTATAAAAACATATGCGAGTCTAAATGCATGAAAATCAAATGGTACATGAGGGAGACTTTAACTCCTCACGCGTACAAAATATGCATCGAAAATCCCACGGGGTCACTCATGGACAAATCCGCGCTAGTACAGTCCGAATCATGGGATCTCATACTCACACGTGATTCTAGCCAGAAAGGCCTCAGGTCAGGGTATCTGCCCCCCCGGTGAAAACCTCGGGTCAGGGTCACAGTCCCCCCAGTAAACATCCTCGGGAATCAGCCGGGATGCTAAGTGTATCGATAAAATAATATATACTAAGACTGTACTCTGTGTAATCCAAATCATAAATAGTTTCGTGCAAATATATAAAACATATTGTAAATGCATATTCGTAATACATAATTATAAAAGTATATTCGTCGATGCATATTCGTAAATGCATAATCGTAAAGCACATGCTCGTATAAATCATAATCACATACGCATGCTCATGCTCGTAAAACGTATAATAAAGACTCGCAACCAATCAGTGAAAAGAAAGGTGTCCACTCACAGACTTACACATCGCAAAATGCGTTAATCCTGTGATCCGGCGGTTAATTCCTCGCCAAACGAATGATCACGATCTCTTGAATAATCATAAATACCACTATTCAAAATCACAATTCAAAACCCTAAACCACATCTCGAGAACCAACCATTCCCAAAAACATATAACTCGAATATCGACGAAATCGTCAAAAATCCAATAAACACACTATAAAACCTCGCCACAAATTCCAATGCTCAATTCAAAATATAAACCTCACCACTGCGATCGGTGTGCGATTCCGAGAAAAATGACATAAAACTTGTCGAAAAACACCTCGGCAAGAAAATCGCCGTGCACGGCGGCGCGCCAGGCCGCCGCCGCAAAATTTCATCGGCCCAGAAAATTTTAAACTACACATCGATTTGAAGATCTCGACATTTCCAAAAACTTTGTAGTTCAATGCTAAGCCCAATTTTGACCGGAAAACCTCCAAAACTCACCTTGAAGTTGAAAACCCTCGCCGAAATTCATTAACTCCAATCGGCCACCACCGGCCACGGCAAGGTGCAAGATCACTTGGGTTCAAATCACCTCTCCATGTGTTTCAAAACCCCTATAGGGTCGACCTCCAACTAGGCCGCCACCACAGCCTCCGTCGCCGCCGAATCTCGTCGGAAAACCACAAACTTCAAAATGTCATAACTTCTTCATCCGGTAACCAAAATGAGTGATCCACCTATCAAAAGAAAGAGGAGCTCAAGCTCAACAACTTTCATGAAGAAACCACGGCCAAAATACGCCGTAATAAGGCACATCGAAGGCAAACAAAGCTCGGCCTGAAATGGGTCAATTTTGACCCGTGGTGAATGCGGTCAACGACCCAGTTTCCCAATTTGGAAAGTTTCCAAAATCGTCACGTATTCACCCCATATTTATACCGTACTCGTATCGTCCAAATCATATCGAAACCAAACGAATAAACATGACTAAATCCAATGGCCGAAAATATTCATAACTTATTCTATGTAACTCGAAATCATCCTCCGGAAATTCCCACGAACTCGAAATTAAATTCTCTACGACTTCCATGAAGAAACTTAAATCAAATTCTTGCTCAATAATTTAGTCGTTAACAATCCCGCCATATCAACCAATTACGACAAAATCGCAACTAATCGCGAAACTCGCAAATCAAGCCGATTTAACTACCATTTCCGGTTCGGGTTGTCACATGTTCTGAGCCTTACAACACACGTGGTGGGACAGTCAGAGTTTAGCTTTTGTGGCATTGCCAAGACTGATCATGATATGATCGAGAAGTCTTTGAGCACCTTCCCTAATTTCATAGACATGCTTTCGCATCAATATCAGACTGATTTTGAGCAGGGCAGGATAAAGTCATTCAGTGACCTCTTGAACATTTTAGTAAAGAAAGAAAAACATCATTATATTCTTCTCAACAACAATGCCAGGCCCCCTGGAACAAAGAAGGTTCATGAGGCTTATAACATTGGTGGGAAGGCACGTAAAGATAGACAGAACGATCGTTCTGAGCCTTATAGCATACATGGCGGGAAAGGAGGACGTGGCAAAGGTCGTGGTAGAGGTTGAAATTACACTTGGACTCTCTAAGATGTCAGCCAAACTACTTTCAACAAGAATCAATCCAATTCCAGTCCTAGGAATGGTGGAAATTCTTCAAATTATTCTTCTTCTTCACACTTGTCACCTTGCTATAGGTGTGGTTCTACCAAGTATATGCACAAACACTGTCGTGCACCCAAAGATGTTCAGAATACCTACAAAAGGTCCAAATAGTACTTGGCACATGAGACCAACTATACTAAAGATCAAGAGATGGATGATTGCGGTGAAGCTAATCTTATTGTAGCAGATGACACCAAAGCAAGTCTAGAGACTATGAATTTTGATTAGCCTATGTATTAGGCTCATATCTCTACTATGTAATCAAGTTTAGTTTTGACTTTGTTTAGTCATGGATTTTGAATAAGACAATCTTTGATGTAAGTTTGATGTTGGCAAAGTAATATCAATAAAGATTTTCTTCCTTTCGGTGTATAAAAGCGTTAAGAATGGTTATGTTCATACATATTGCTTGAATAGTTCAAAATACACAATATTTTATGCCATTAAGACATCAAAATACCAAAAAAAAAACTAGATAAAAAGATAAGATAGTTTGATCTCAGGGAATTTTCAACCCATCAAGTTTCTTTCTCTACTAGCCGAATACAACCTTCTAGATCGGTTTTGGCACATTTTTGACCCGTCGAAATTTTTTCCAGGTTTCATTTTGACTGGTTAAAATATGTCGTCTAGTACACTATACAACACCTTCTACCTGTTGAGAATTTTCTCGACATGTCGAAGACATGCTACTGTCACAAAATTTTCCAACCTTTGACCCGTCAAAAATTCCATTCAACCCATTGAGAAACATATCAAAAAATTAAGTTTAGTTTTGGTTTTCTTCAACCCGTCGAACATTATTCTCAACCCGTCGGAGATGGTCTCCTGAACATGATGAATTCTTTGGTCGACCTGTCGAGTGGTGTATCTTGATCGGTCAAAATCCTTACCTAGAATTGGTGTATGTGATGTGTTTTACATTGATTTTATCATGCTATATTAGCACTCTATAAGGGTCACAACCCTTTGACAAATCTTTAAGTCTTTACTTAAAGTGTTCGCCATGTCTTCAGATCAAAGACTAATTCATTCACATTCTTTTATAGATATTTGAAGGCGAGATTGAGTGTCTAGCAGATAGTGGTATTACTCATACCATACTGCAGAATAAGCAATTATTTATGGATCTTGTGCCATACACTTTATTAGTGACTACCATGATTGGTTTAGCGCTAGTTATACGAGAGCATGGGTCAGCACAATTTTTGCTACCACATGGTTCAAGAATTTACATCATTGATGCATTGTACGCGCCTAAGACCAATCGAACCTTGCTAAGTTTTAAGGACTTTAGTGCCAACGGTTTACACTTGGAAACTCATTGTGAGAATGGTAAAGAATTCTTATGTATAACTTCTAAGAAGTACAGTACAAAACACATCTTGGAGAAGTTGGAGGCAGTTTATAGTGGTTTATATCTTAGTATAGTTAGGATCATTGAATCCAATGAAGTCACTCTCACTACTACATGTGACTCGGCCTCTTACCAACTTTAGATTTAACGACTGGGATATCCAGGTCATGATAGGATGATCAAAATATTAAAAAACTCTGATGGTTATGCGTTTTTCCAAGCAAAGAAGCATGTGGAAATGTCCTTCACTTTTGATGGAGTGGATGAGATTGACAATCATAATCCGGTCTTGGTCTCCAACTCGAGTCTAGCACCTAGTGTTAGTCCACAAGATTCCTTCTTGGTAATCTCTGATGATCACCGCTCATTTTGCAAAGCTTGTTCATCAGCAAAGTTAAAGGCTAGTCATTCCTTTATGGTTGATAATACTAAAAATATATCATTCTTACAGAGAATCCATAGTGATATTTGTGGACCTATCAAACCGGAAGGTGGACTATTTAAATATTTTATAGTTTTTGTAGATACATCAACGCGTTGGTCACACATTGCTTTGTTATCTATAACGAAAGTTGCATTTGCAAAACTCCTAGCACAGATTATTAAGTTTTGGGCTCACCACCCGGACAATCCAATCAGGTCTATTACATTGGATAATGCAGGAGAGTTTATTAAAGGACCCAACCCTGGTGTAGCTATTAAATTAGATTTAAGTCCTCATAACTAACTAAACTTTGAGAAATTCTACGAAAATTTTGACATAATTCCCCTTGGAAACTAAACAACCCAAAAACCTACAAAAAAATAACACTTCTAAAACCAAATTCCCAAAACAAACTGTGGACCACCGATTGTCCATCCGGGGCTCTCAACAAATGTTATAAACCAAAACCAAAAATTCTACTCAGGAATTTAAAAACATATGTACAATGTTCTGGTTCTAAATACAAAGGAAAATAAACTCGATTACTACTTGAGTAACTGAAAACAATATAATCCAGCTGGTATTCAAAGCGACTCCTTTAAACATATACTACATATGAAATAGTCTGAAAGTGGACTGGAACCTACTGAATGAAGAGATAACATGTGGACTCAAAGCCTTCAACGATACCATGCAAACTCAGGATTTACACTGCAGTATGGGCAATGGAAACTAAAAGGCACAGGGAAAGGCATCAAAATATAAAACGTTAGAGTGAGTGGAAAAATATATCATAACTTGCGTAATTCGATAAAACTGAATATCATGTCTTTCCGCTAATTTCCTTGAAATAATGCAAGTTCAAATATTATAAATTAAAATACAAAGGAGGTGGTCATTCAGGGTGTTTGTTTAGACTCGAAACGACTGTATGTATGAAAAATAAGGTGATGCGATCATCTAGGGTGTTTGTCCTTACCCGAGTCAATCTGGATCAAGCAAGATGTTTGTCCTAATCTGGTCTAATCTACTATTCGGTGATCAGCCAAATAATTAGTGTATCGATGCAACTAAATTAACCATCATAAAGTAAATCTCCAAATAAATTATCTGAAAAACATACCCTAAAGCGTAATGCATAAAAATATGAACTCACTATCGACTATAAAAATAAAGGTCCACTCATAAGTCTGCTACTACTGTTGGAGTCCAGCGGAATTCCCTTCACTGCTGAGGTCGCGATCACAATGTCCTATCCTTAAGGATCACATAATATAAGAATATATGAAACTATAGAAATCGGCCCTAAAAAATAACCCTGAATGTTCCGTCGAAGAATGCCACAACCTGCCTCGCCGGAAATCTGCCGTAGAGGCACAGCGCGTGAGTTTCACGTGCCTCCGGTGAAACTTCTATGATGAGAGTGTTCGACACTTCATTGGAAAGCTCTCAACGAGGACAACAACTTTTGTAAGAAGGCCAAGGTCCACATCAATGGTGTTTGGCCGCAATTTGTATAAGCAGGCTAGAAAACCTATTTCCGGCGACCGCCACTAACGGCGGTGATCAACCCCTCTAAACCTTACTCTCCTCGAGCCCAACCTAATCCCTAAACCTTACTCTCCTATTTATACCTCAAGTGTCTCTCCAAATCTAATGGTCCAAAATTAATCTGATCAAGATCTGACGGTCCAGATTAAACTGACACAAAAATAAATTCTTTTTAATAATTTCTCATGCCGACTTCCGATAAACATAAGAAACAACTAGCTTATCCAAAAAATTATCCGAAAAATTCCTACGAGCTAGAAATTAAATACTCTACAAAATTCGTGCAAAAAGTCATATCGAATTCTCGCCCAGTGAAAAAGGTTGTTAACAATTCACTCGACACGACTAATCTGCGATAAAGCTTAACATGATTCGATAAGTGCATAATTTCGGTTCGGGTCGTAACAATCTACTCCCCTTACAAAAAATTTGTCTTCAAAATTTACATACCTTCTAGAAACGATGAGGGTATTACTCCCTCATGTGTTGCTCTAGTGCCCAAGTGACTTCTTCTATTGCATGATTCCTACACAATACTTTCACTAAAGGAATGGTCTGTTCCAGAGAGCCTTCTTCCTATAGTCAAGAATCTGTACTAGTTCCTCAATATAGCCCAAGTCCTTATGTAACTGGATCTGCTGAAGCACAATGATATGAGAATGGTCGAAGATGTATTTCCGCAACAAGAACACATAGAATACATAACGAACACGTGCTAGTTTTTATGGTAACTCCAAAATATAAGCAACATCACTAATACGTTCAATAATCTCATATGTTTCAATGTATCGTGGCTGAAGCTTGCCACACATTCCAAATCATATTACACCCTTCTATGGCGACAATTTTAAAAATACCCAGTCACCAACTTCAAACTATAAATCTTTCCTCTTAACGTCTGCATAACTCTTTTGTCGATCCTGGGCAACCTTTAACCCATCTCGAATATTCTGCACGCTCTCTGTCGTTTATTGCACAATATCTGGACCAATAAGGCTTTTCTCTCCTACCTTACTCCAGCACAGCGGGGTCCTAAACTATTTCCTGTATCAAGCTTCATATGGAAACATTCCAATGCTGGAGTGGAAATTATTATTATAAGAAAATTCCATCAAAAGCAAGTACTTACTCCATTTTCATAGAAATTGCAATACGCAAGATCTTAGCATATTTTTCAGTGTCTGAATTGTTTTCTTGAACTGGCCATCTATCTAGGGATGAAAAGCTATACTGAGTCGTAACTTGGTTCCCATAACTTCTTGTAAAGCTCTTCAGAACTATAAAGTAAAAAGGGAATCTCGGTCCGAGATAATAGAAACAGGCACACCATGAGGCATCACAATCTTCTACATATACAACTGGGCTAGTTTGCCCATAGAAAGTTTCTCTGTGACTTGTATGAAATGTGTTGAATTCATAAAGTGATTTGCAAATACCCGTATGACCTTTGGATGTACGAGGTAGCTTGTATACAAAATCCATAGTAACATGCTCCCATTTCCAAACTAGGATCTCTAGACGTTGCATTAAGCTTGAAGGTTTCTGCCGCTCCACCTTCACTTATTTACAAATAGGACACTGGCTCACATATGTCGTTATTTCCCTCTTCATATTAGGCCACCAATAATACTCCTTAAGAGTTCAATACATCTTTGTACTACCGGGATGCATTGCATATGCTGAACAATGAGTTTCATTGAGTATTTCTTGTTTCAACTCTTCATTGTTCGAAACACAAAGTCTACCATTGATCACCATCAACATGTCCTTTCGTAATGTAAAGTAGGGTTGTCTGCCGCCACATACCACTTCCTTTAGTTTTTGCAATGAAGCATCATAATCTTGTAATTCATGAACCTTATCAATAAGAACAGATTAAACCTGAAAGTTGGCAAGTAAGACTTCTGGTTCATCCTCAGCTGTATATAGAAAGGCATCAAAATATAAAACATTAGAGTGAGTAAACAAAAATAATATAATATGCGTAAATCTATGAAACTGAAATATCATACATTTTCGCTGATTTCCTTGAAATAATGCGAGTTCAAATATTTTAAACTATAATACAAAGAAGGTTGTCATTCATGGTGTTTGTTTTGACTCGAAACGACTATATGTATGAAAAATAAGGTGATGTGATTGTCTAGGGTGTTTTTCCTAACCCGAAACAATCTGGGTCAGGCATAGTGTTTGTCCTCCGGCCCGACAAGGCTATTTGGTGATTAGCCGAAGAGCTAGGGCATCGATGCAACTAAATTAACCATCATAAAGTAAATCTCCAAATAAATGCTCTGAAAAACATACCATAAATCGTATATCATAAAAACATGAACTCGCTATCGACTGTGACAATAAAAGTCCACTCACAAGTCTTCTACTACTGCTGGGGTCCAGCAGAACTCTCTTCACTACTGGGGTCGAAAAAAATTTGTAACAAGGCCGAGGTCCAAATCAACAGTGTTTGGCCGCAATTTGCATAAATGAGTCGGAAAACCTATTTTTGACAAACGCCACTAACGGCGTCGATCAACCCCTTGAAACCTTCCTCTCCTCGAGCCCAACCTAATCTCTAAACCTACACGCCCCAACTTATTGCAATTTCCCCGGAATAAGCGTCAAAACTCCACAGCCCGAAATTGGCCGAAAAGCTTCATAACGTACAAGCTCCGCCATGATGCTTCGACGGACCAAACTATCTACCTAGTTTAACTTAAGAGGGGTATAGCTTCAATATCCCCCCATCCTCGACCCCCAAAACTCACTGGAGCACTGGCACAGCCGACGATGACTCCCACAGGTTAAATCCGATTCGGGTGATCACCAAACTCCTGCAAATCCAAAAAATATCTACAGCAATCAAACAAGGAAGCCAAGAGCTTCAACTCCCTACCTTTATCGATGTTGGAGGTGGCTAGAAAATGATAATCGGAACGATCGAGTCAAATAGCGACGGGGGTCAGTTTTTGAGCAAAACGGGTCGTGCTCGTGTTTTTTTTTATTTGGGGATTTTCTGAAAAATCTTATTTTATACCTCAAGCTCCTCTCCAAATCTAACGGTCCAAATTTAATCTGATCAAGATGTGATGATTTAGATTAAACCGACATAAAAATAAATTCTTTTTTAATAATTTCTCACGCCAATTTCTGATAAACATAAGAAATAGTTCGCTTATCCAAAAAAGTCTCCGAAAATTCCTACGAGCTAAAAATTAAATAATCTACAACTTCCATGAAGAATGTCAAGTCAAATTTCCACCCGGTGAAAAAGTCGTTAACAACTCACTCGATGCAAGTAATCTGCAATAAATCTTAATACGATTTGATAAGTGCGTAATTTTGGATCGGGTCATAACAGTTTACATCAAAAACTTTTGATGATTACTACATATCAGTTGAGATTGAAGTTTAACATCTCGTCCCTCATGTTCATTCACAGAATGGTTTAACATAGGCACAAATAAGCGGTTACAGCTTGTGGTTAAAGCAATGGTAATGCGTACAAATTTGCCAGTATCTTCTTAAGGATATGCAGTATTACATGCAACAATGCTTATTCGATTGAGACCCTTAGCACGCCAACCATTCAATGCGTACCAGTTGGTAACTGGGTATGAGCCTGACATTTCACATCTACGCATCTTTTACTGCGCGGTATATTTGCCAATTATGTCACCACATCATACAAAAATAGCTCCTCAATGTCGTCTAGGCATCTATGTTAGTTATGAATCTCCAACAATTGTCTGTTACTTAGAACTTTCGACATGAGATCTGTTTGCTGCAAGATTTGCATATTGTCACTTTGATGAAACATACTTCACGACGTTAGGGGGAGATAGGAATGCGTCCATTTTGGTTAAACGTCAGGAATTGATGTGGTACACTCCCACTATGTTTCAAGAAGATCCACGCACATCTCAAAGTGATATATTGACGTGTGACGTATCCTTAATCTTCAAATGGTAGCAGACTCGATGCTTGACTCCTTTACTAATATTTCCATAATGATGATATCAGACATACTTGCTGCAAATATTCTTGCAAGGTTGGAAGTCCCCAAAAAATGGCAGATTAAAGTTATTCCCGTGCAGGGAAACGTCCCTCAAGCCAGTGTGAAGGGAGTGGCATCAGGATCGGCTTTCACTAGGAAGAAGGGGAGACCAAGAATATTCACAAATGAGATGTTTGTGAAAAGGCATACCATCCAGGCACAGAATGATCCTTTAGTCATCAACATTGTGAATCTTTCACAAATGGAATCTCTGGAGAACGATTCAGATCCATATGTGATGTTAAAGAATAGTGAAATCTCACTAACTAACAATGATGTGCACATTATTCTTGATAGATCATCCAAGGTAGTTGATGATGCTTTTGTTTATTCCATCACTCGGGACATTATTGACGACGATAAAGTGGAAACTTGCTCGCTTGCTGAATGTCAGCGGAGAGCGGATTAGCCAAAATAGAAAGAGGCAATGCAAGCTAAACTAGACTGAAAAGACCTAACCCCGATTTAGTTGCCTAAACCGGAATCGAACCCCTTCGAAAACACGAACCAACAAAAACCAACAAAATTTTGGCAGAGTTTCGTTACTAACGTGGAATTACCATTACCGTTGGAAATCTGTGATTACGCAGTAACTCATGAAGTAAGCTGATCACACTGCTGATTCTGGTCCGGGTCGTCACAAATCCACCCCACTTAAAAAAATTTCGACTTCGAAATTTCCGAGTCTGCCGACTAAAAGTAGGAGCACTGCCTCTGCATACTGCTCAACTTTCCAGTGACAACGTCAACTGAACAACTCTGATAACAGACTCCACAATAGGTGATAGCTCCGTGCTGAAATCCTTGTACCCTCAATCTCGAATCTGAACTGGCTCCACACAATCGCCAAGTGTTCCTGCATAAGGAACATATAAGGTACACAACATGTAACGAACCTGAAACATAGTTCCGCCACACGGAACACAACACACACAAAAGCCAACTCTACAGGCGATGCCAAATTATACGGCACAACATAAACTCGCCTATGATCACACACAGATCACAATAACGTGGCAAATCACAATTCAACCTGCTTACATCAACATAGCTCAAACATCAAACTCGGGAAATTATCAACCCATTTCCGCTAATCTGACAGTCTGTGGTAGCACATTCCACAAAATCAGAATCAAACATCAAGTCAAACCAAACTCACCCCAACACAATGGAGTACAACATCATTCCTCAAAAACGACATCAAGCAACGTCAATATCACAGTGGTCAACAAACTGGTACTGCAAGCAATCTCGAACAAGTGAAACTGCTGGTCCCAAATCCTCTAGAACTGCAATACCGAGGTCCACAATATGCCCTCCAAGGTCTGAATAGTCCTCAAAGATCGCCCGCCAATCTGAGGATAAGAACAGGTATTAACTTGTAATCTGGTCCCCAATGCTCGCTGTAAAGCTCACCAACACTCAGTTGTAGCTGATTACCTCGACCAGCAAACTGGGAAATAGGTACACCACGTAGATGGACAATCTCCGTCAAACACAGCTATGCCATTCTGCCACTGAAATCTTTTCCGAAAAGTACAAGGAAACGTACTAAGTTCGTCAAATGATCCACAAAAATTCAACCACTGGTATCACAACCAAAGTGCGTACTGGCACACAAGACCACAACGACAAACGCCACGTCCAACCAGAAATCTCAAATGGCTGATACTTCTCGACAAGTCTCTGCCTCCTAGCTATGGCCAGCCGACAAATGTGGCATTTGCACACACAAGCTGTTACATTCTTCTTCATGTTGCGTCACGAGTAGTAAACTCGAAGTATCTGATACATCTCCGCATCACTAGCGCCAAATGCGCGCGAAACAATGAGCTTTAACATTATCATACTCGAACTCAGCTCCCGTAGTGCATAACTCGGCTAACATGGAAACTCTAGCCACACACACACATGAAATACTGAAGCTCCCGACTTCCAACTGAATGCATTAGCAACAACATCCCAGATGGGTAGTCAAAGTACAACCTCTAACCTTTCCCGAACAAGCTCAAAGGTGCAGCTATAGTCGTTAGTCGACCTCAACCATCTACACTGCCTCAAGCCCAAATCTGGCCGAAAATGCAAGTGGATGAAACTCAAGTGATCAGTGTACGTCCTACATTGCGCTGCACACCATAGCTGTAGTGTCTCGAACTCTTCGATGTTAACATAAAGACAGCTACACCCAATACCATACACAGGACACGTAGCCTCATAAAGTTTCCACTACCTGAAACCATGAGTCACCGCTCTACTACACAGCATCAAAACATAACCAAATCCAAATCTCGATGCATCGCTGTAAACCACGAACTCACCACGATCATCAGGTAAGGTCAAAACCGAGGCAAGGGTCAACCATACTGCAGGAGTAAGTAACTCTCCTCGTGTGCATTGAACCACTCGAACTTGACGCCTTCTTCGTCAATCCGGAAAGTAGAGTGGCAATCCGGGAAAATCTTGCACAAGCCATCGGTAATAGCCTGCCAAACCCAAGAGACCCCTGATCTTTGGTACAATGGTAGGGCAATCCCCAAATCAACACGACTTCTAACTGATCGGAATCCACACTGACTCCTTCAGCTAACATCACGTGACCAAAATCTTCACGCTAATCAACCAAAAACTCGCACTGGCTGAACTTCACAAACAGCTTATCATCTCGCGAAGTCCGCAAAACCGCTCGCAATTGCTTCAGGTACTGGCCCACACTCCTGGAGTAAATCAGGATATTGCCAACGAACATGACCGCAAACTCATCCAGAAACCGTCTGAACACCTGGTCCATCAAGTCCGTAAAAGCTGCGGGACATTGGTCAACCAAACGGCGTGACCAAGAACTCCTGATGCCCGCACCGAGATCCGAAAGCTGTCCAAACCACAACTGACTCATCAAACCTTAACTAATGGTATCCGGACCCGAAATCAATCTTCGAAAAGACTGAAGCTCTCACGAGCTGATCAAACCAATCGTCAATCCGAAGCGGAGGATACTCGCTCTCCTCTAAAGCGAATCAGGCTTCGGTATTCAATGCACCACCTTGACGAACCATCCATCATCCGTACAAACAATGCAAGAGCACACCACGCAAATACGCGGGGTCGCATGAAATCTCCTGAAACCTCCTCCAGCAACTCCTGGAGTCGAACCTGTAGCTCCATCAGCTCCGCTGGCTCCGAACGACAAGACGTCGGTAAAATGAGTCCAGTGCCCGGTACAAACTCAATGGTGTAGTCGGTCTCCCGAACTGGAGGAACACCTGGTAACTCCTCCGGAACACACCTGGAAACTCGGGAACCACCTCAATGTCACCAATGTCGGGCACAGCAACCGTAGTATCCACAACATGAGCTAAGCAAACAACACAACCCGTTTCTACCATCCGCTCGACCATCACCGCTGAAACAGTATCTCAGGGAAAGTCTGGTCGTCGAAACACAACCACCGTTTCGAGGCACTCGAACACAGCCAAAATGTGTCGTCAGTAAGTCCATACTCATAGTCACATCAAAACCACGATGTCCAGCTATAACAGATCCGCGGCTAAGCCATATCCTCCAACAAGGATCTCGCAACCTCCGGATGGATACAACACTCTCCAAAACCTCGGAAGTGGAGATGCAGGTACAATAGCCATGGATATCAAACAACAGTAACCTCGGAGAAAATTTTGTCCTCAAACAAGGTCGTGGCACGAACTCCAACATACCCAACTAGCTGCCCACGTTAATTGCGACTTGCTGATTAACTCATCAAAAGGGTAAATTGGTCAAACTTCATGAACAACATGAAGATCTCCTCGTGAACTCTGAGCTACCAAACCACTAGAACAGCTGGCTAAGGGCGCTTCCTCGCAACGTGACCCTCCTGGCCACCACTATAGTAACTGAGAGTACTCCACAACACAAGTCACAGCGATACCTGTTGTGAGGAAGGATCACCAACGATCACCCAAACTCATGCCACAAGAACAAGTCCGCTACTCCGTGATCTCCATCATCACCAAACGGATCCTCTGCTTGATCTGATGATCCTCACACAACCAAAAAGGCCACAGCCTGATGAAGTCACTGATTCCGAGGGGCCTGAACTCAACCTCATCACATATCTCGACTAAGTCCACTTTCCTCAAACCAACACATCAGAAACCGCGTACACCTTTCCTTCTCAATAGCCTCGCCACTGAGTGCAGCACACTAAGCTCCTCACGGCTATCTCGAGGCACATAAATCAGGATCCCTCTGATGCTCAGGTTCAAACTCATCTCGAACCTCATGCATCGCTTCCTCTGAAGCCACATAACACGTGCAAACAGGGACAAACATGTGAACAATGCATCTCTGCCTCAGGTGGGTAAACACTCCTCATTCGATTGCTGGGTAGCCTGATAAAACCATTACCGTATAAACAACACCCTGAATGTAGGCCATGCAGTCGCAACAGAAACTCACACAATATCAGCCCACCAAATGCAATGATCTGACTGAGGCAAACATCAACTGCCACAATTCTCATCTCTGAGGCAACATGTAAACGCTCATACACACACAACCAGGAAAACCGTGCCACACAATTCTCTGAACTCATAATACTCATCCAAATTCACAATTCACTGGCAAATCACGCGTCGATTGATCCTCAACAGGATCCACAACCGTACCGACACGGAAAGCACGTCAAGGAGGCATCCTAATGAATAAAACATCGTTCACAACAAGTAGAATGTAATCATGGAACTTCAAATATTTGAAAGTATACAACACCCGGAATATTGATGAGTATCCGCTGGCCGGTCGGGTCACCATTCCAGACATGCTGTACATTCTCAAATATCCTTAGTAAACACAACTACAGAAGTCTACAGAACCTATAACCTAATGCTCTGATACCAAGCTGAAAGGACCCAACCCCGATTTAGTTGCCTAAACCGGAATCGAACCCCTTCGAAAACACGAACCAACAAATACCAACAAAATTTCGGCAGAGTTTCGTTACTAACGTGGAATTACCATTACCTGCACGCGGAAAATACACTTCATCCTATGCCACAAAAATCAAACCGTGGGCACCAATCCCATCCGGATTTCTCAATATATCAACAATAATGTAAAGTAATAATTATATCTGTACTTTACTGAAATCCGGAGTAAAATCGTATAATATATACAATAGAATACTCAGAGCGACCTCTAATGTATAATCATATACGTATACCACAGTAGGTAGAACAATAAACCTACTGGAAGAAATAAGGTAGCTCAAGCACTATGCCTCCAACCACGACGTGCGACACCAGAGTCCGAACTGCAAATTGGGCACGGAAACCGAAAAGCCCAGGGGAAAGACATGAAAATCGTTAGAGTGAGTGGACGAAAATAAATGTCTTTCACCACGTAATATATATGTTATAAAAACATATGCGAGTCTAAATGCATAAATAAAGAAATGGTACACGAGGGAGACTCTAACTCCTCACGCGTACAGAGCATGCATATAAAAAATGGCGGAATCACTCATGGACTACCACGCGATAGCATAGTCTGAATCACAGGATCCCAGACCCACACGTGATTCCTAGCCAGAAAGGCCTCGGGTCAGGATATCTGTCGCCCACGGAGCGTACTCGGGGATCAGCCGAGAAGCCAATGTGTATCGATAAAACAACATATACTGAGACTGTACTCTGTGTAAACCAAATCATAAATCATTTTCATGCACATGCATAAAACATAATATATATGTATGTATACTCGTATACGCATATCCGTATATGTATAATCATAAAACACATGCTCGTAAAATCATAATCAAACTGCATGCTCAAGTTCGTAAATCATATATAAAAGACTCGCAATCAATCCGTGAAAAGAAATTGTCCACTCACAGACTAGCGTAACGCAGTTCGCGTTAACCCGTGATCCGGGGGAAAGTCCCTCGCCAAAAGAATGATCACGAACCCCTGAATAATCACAAAGTTCATTTCTCAAAGTCATAACTCGACAATTCAAAACAAATCACGCGAAACCACCGTTCTCGGAAACACACGATTCAATTACAACGAACTGTCGGAAATCCGATATTCACACCTCAATACCTCGCTGTACTTTCAGATGCTTAATTTGAAAAACGAACCTCCCCACTGCGATCGGGGCGCGATTTCGAGTGAAACGACATGCAACTTGTCGAAAACCCCAAAAAGTCAAAGTTGACCGCCGTTGATCGCCGCCACCAAACTGAATATTCCTCGGCGGAGCAACCCCTATTCCACTCAAAATCACCCACTGAGCAACTTTCATAACTGCAACAAAGGCCAATTCACACTCTAACTAGTCCAATTTCGTGATAAACCGAATTGTTCCCAAAATTTCAAATCCAAAATTCTCCAAGCACAAATCAAATTAGAACTCCATACCTATATGGTTAGAATCATGGAGATGAGAGCTTCAAAGCCCACTACAAATTGTAGCACAAATTGGCCGAAATCAAAATCAACCAAAACCCCAATTTCTCACCAATTTCCACCGAAAAATCCTCATTCCTCCGGCAACCTCGCCGTGGAAGGAGGCCGGAGATGGGATCGGAAGGCCGAGCCGAATTGAATGGACCATACGTCGACCCCGGAGGTGGCCGGACGGCGTCTCGCCGCCGGCAGCCGAAACCACCGTCGCGCCTTCACTCACACCCCGCGTTGACCGGTCAAGCAACATTTAATTCCAGGTTTGACTTTCCCAAAGGGGAAATTCACAATAAATAGTTCGCCATTTAAGGAAACCCCCTTAATTAATTTCACGACAAACTTCAAACACACGTAACTTCCTCATCGTAATTCCGATTCCGATAATTCTCGTGGCAACAAACTCGACTCGACGTATTCTTGAATTATCACCCAAAGTCAAACACTTCGACAAATCGGATAAAAAGTCAACAGTTCACCTAAACACATACTTTAACCGACTAAATGATCAACAACCGGAAATATTCACAACATAATCCTCGTAACTCGGAATAATGCTCTGGAAGTTCCCACGAGCTCAAAATTAAGTTCTCTACATCTTCCGTGAAGAATCCGATATCAAATTCTCGTCCGGTAATTTAGTCGTTAAGAGAGCCACCAATTTAACCCGATTATATCGAAACTTCAAATATTCATAACTTAACTTATTCCTCAGTCGTCCAAACAATGATCCGGAACCGCCCACGAACTCGAAATCACACGTACAACGACTCTCGAGAAGAGACCCAGCTCCAATTCTCGGCCAATGATTTAGTCGTTATCAAACCTGGCGATTCAAACAACCATTGGAAATCTATGATTACGCAGTAACTCATGAAGTAAGCTGATCACACTACTGATTCTGGTCCGGGTCGTCACATAGACTCTTTGATGAAAATGAAGTTTTCAGTCCGGTAGTATTATGTCTACCGAATGTGAAGCCGGTAGAACATAAATGCGTCTTTGTCTGAAAGCGTAATGAGAAGAATGAAGTCATGCGGCATAAAGCTAGAGTTGTGGCAGAAAGAGTTTATCAACGTCGTGACATTGATTATGAGGAGACATATTCTCCGGTCATGGACATCATTACTTTCAGCTACCTTTTTAGTTTGGTAGTGTCCAAAAAATTGAGCATGCAGTTGATGGATGTGATAACAACATATCTCTATGATAACCTTAATCCAGAGATATACATGAGAGTGCCACAAGGCGTTGTCATATCCAACTCAAGTAACTCTAAACTACGGAGTGCTCATGTGATTAGATTGAGACGTTCACTATATGGGCTGAAACAATCTGGTAGGATTTGGTACACACGTCTAAGTGACTAGTTGATTGAGAAGGGATACAAGAATGATGATTTTTGCCCATGTGTGTTCATTAAGAGAACAAGTTCAGGATTTGCCATTGTAGCGGTTTATGTTGATGATATGAATATCAATTCTATCTCTTAATGAAATCAATGAGACGGTTAGCAATTTGAAACTCGAGTTTAAGATGAAAGACCTTAGTATGACTCGATTTTGTCATGGTTTAGAATTAGAATTAGAATTAGAATGTTGTCCTTGGTGTAGTACTTATTCACCAGTCTGCTTATGTCCTAAAGATGATCAGGCGATTTAACATGAACAAAGCACACCCTTTTAGTACACCAATGGTTGTTCGTAGTCTAAAATTTAATAAGGATTTGTACCATCCGAAACATGATCATAAGGAGCTTTTAGGAGCTGAGGTACCATACCTTAGTACTATTGGAGCTTTGTTGTATTTAGCTCAATGAACTAGACAAGATATTGCTTTCTCTGTGAACTTGTTAGCTCGGTTTAGTTATGCGCCAACACAACGTTATTGTAATGGTGTAAAGCACACCTCTAGGTACTTGAAGGGTTCCATTGACTTGGGCTTTTTCTTTTCATACAAAAAAAAAACAGAGAGAAGCTTCAAATTCCCGGAAAATGGATGGTTGATCACAGCATGCATGTCAAGGGATTTTCAACCCGCCGAATGGATCTTTTGACCTGTCAAAAATTGCACCCTGGATAGACCCAAAGATGTCAATTAACCCATCGAGAAAATTTCTCAACCTATCGAATGCACCCTAGATCGACCAGAAGCTATCATTTGACTAGGCAAGTGAAAGCTTCGGCTTGCTGAATTCCCTTCTAGCAGCCAACACTATACCTGAATTCAATGCGGTCCCCTATTGAGAGACACCTTGTGATGTTTTGGTTGGTTTCGCTGATGCTAGGTATCTCTCTGACCCACATAAAGGACGTTCTCAAACAGGTTATGTATTCACCATGGAGAACACGGTGATTTCTTGGAGTTCAACAAAGTAAACCCTTGTTGCCACTTCCTCGAATTATTCTGAGATTATAGTTTTGCATGAAACGCCTAAGAAATATGTCTGGCTTAGGTCAATCATACACCACATTCGAGAATCTAATGGATTACCTTCCACTGCGATAACACCAACTTGTATATTTGAGGACAATGTGGCTTGCATTGAGCAAATGAAGTTGGGACACATCAAGGGTGATCCACGAAACACATTTTTCCAAAGTTTTTCTTTAA
Organism: Geum urbanum; assembly: GCA_946800695.1. Classification (NCBI taxonomy): domain Eukaryota; kingdom Viridiplantae; phylum Streptophyta; class Magnoliopsida; order Rosales; family Rosaceae; genus Geum; species Geum urbanum. Next base: position 37,572,011 of record OX326997.1, on the reverse strand, counting down.
TAAGCAGCAACAACAGCTATTGAACATTCATGTGAGCCATGTTTGTTTGGCTGATAATACTGCAAACTTAATTGAGACCATCTATCAATGAATAAAATACAATTTTTTGTCTACATTGATTGCGTATCTATTTTCTTCTTCAACAAGATAGTGATTTATGTTTTATAATTGTTATCGTGTCTTAAAGTTTCAGGGTACGTAATAACTCATGTTTATACTTTATAATTGCTATTACAAATAGACTACTTTATGGATATTTTGATTTAATTTTTCATTGAACCTCCATATCTCCAATATATTGGTTTCTTAACCAAATTGATCCCATTGACTCGGGCCATGGTTTCTCTTCGGTTACACCTTACTCGCCTCTAGACCCGACATGTTAGCGATGTCATTATTTTTATCTCACAATAACATTGCTCCAGAGCCTAAACTTAGTATCTATTTTCCACCTAAGCTTCCACATTAAGCATCTCTCCTGTAAGATTCATAGTATACTACTTATGTGTACAAGCGTAGATGATAGACCGTGCTCACTAGTTACTACCTAGTCCCCTACGTTGCATAGAAACGGGTACGTGGAAGCGAAGCGTTTGGAAACGCGGAAGCATTTTTTTTTTTTGAAAAATCACTGGAAGCGGGTACATTTTGGAAGCGTAAGAATAAAATGATAATATTTAATAGAAATATTATATATATATATATAAAACCAAATAAGTTTCATAGAAATTACATTCAAATATACCTATTGAAGTAGAAAAAGAATCTTGGCTTTCAATATTACAAAACAGCCTGGCTTTCAACTAGACGTACTAAAGTAGCAAAAGAATAGTCTGGCTTTCAAGATTACAAAGCAGCCTGATACTTACAAGTTACAAAATAGACTGACTTCATTGCAAAAGACCAATATACATCATGTTCTATTGTTCTGAAACACTCAAGAGACAATACACATCATAGTCCAAACTTATTCTTTTGTTTCTTGTTCTAATTATCATCAGAAGCATCACATACCACAGCCTCATTCTCTTCAACCTCCCCATTATCAAACAAAACAGCCTCCAACATTGGTTCATCAAGAGAAAGATCATCAAACTCAAGCCTCCCAAGATTAGTATCATCCATAGAATCAAACTGATCACCCCAACATCCCACATTTGAGATGGACCTTCTTTGTAAGCTTTGCTCCTCCTAGATAAAAGGCGAAGGTTGGTGTGTATAAACACTAAATCTTCCGCTCTTTGTGGATTGATCTTGTTTCTTGTCACGGAATGTATGAATTTGTAAGTACTCCAGTTTCTCTCACAACATCGTAGACTTTCCTGAGGAACAAAAGAAACTACTGAGTTCAAAAGCAAATCAAACGAAAAAATTTGCGAAAAAGAAATATACAAAATGTTACGACCCAAATCGAAATTACGCACTTATCAAATCCTATTAAGTTTTATCGTGGATTAGTCGCGTCGAGTGAGTTATTAACGACTTTTTCATCGGGCAAGAATTTTATTTGACTTTCTTCCGAGCTCGTAGGAATTTTTGGGGAATTTTTCGGATAAGCGAACTATTTTTAGTGTTTATCGGAAGTCTGCGTGAGAAATTATTAAAAAGAAAATTATTTTTAGTCAGTTAAATCTCGACATTTTGATCACGATAAGATCAAATCTGGACCGTTGATTTGATTAGAAGCTTAGGGTTATAAATAAGGGTATTTTTTGAATAATATTTCAAAAAATCAGAAAAAACATCACGGGGTCAACCCATTTCCTCCTCCGTAAACCCAAAATATTTGACCCGACCCGAACCGCCGTTTTCGGCCATCTCCAACGATGAAACAAATAGGGAATCGAAGCTCTTTGCTTCCTTAATTTTTTGGTGAGAAAAATTTTGGGATTTGCAGGTGTTTTTTTGTCACCCAAATCGGGTTTATCCCGTAAGAGTCGCCGCCATCGGCGGTGGTACTCCAACGAGTATTGAGGGTTAGGGGCTTTTGAAGCTGTCCCCCTCCTGACTCTATCTAGGTAGGTTGTTTGGTCTATCGAAGCTCCACGGCGGAGCTTCGATGCCTCAAAGTTTTTTGGCCATGGCTTTCGAAGCCGATTCCGGCCACGTGAGGTTGACTTGGGACACGTAGACTTAGGGGTTAGGTTGGGCTTGAGGAGAGGAAGGTTTTGAGGGGTTGATTGCCGTCGTTGGTGGCAGTCACCAGAAATAGGTTTTCTGGCATGTTTTAGGTTTTTTTGGTCAAACTCCGTTGATTTGGACCTCGACCTAGTTACAAAAGTTGTAGGACTCGTTGAGAGCTTTCCAACGAGGGGTCGAACTCCTCCATTAGAGAAAGTTCACCAGAGGCATGTGAGGACCACGCACCGCTGCCCACAGTGGAGCTCTGGCGAGGCAGGTTGTAGAATTTTGCGACTAGACTTTTAGGGTTGTTTTTAAGGTCGATTTTCATAGTTTTACACATATTTTGATATCGTATGATCCAAATTTACAGGACATCGAGACCATGACCCCAACGAGGGAGATTCCACTGGACCCCAATAATAGACGCAGATTTGTGAGTGGACATTTTTATTTTCACAGTCCATAGCGAGTTCACTTTTTAGTATTTCAGCATTTCTGTTTATTTACGGTATTTTTTAGAGCATTTTAATTTGGAGGTTTTTCTTGTGATGACCTTAGTTAGTTGCATCGATGCACTAACTGTTCAGCTTATTACCGAATAATCCAGTTAGGGAGGTCAGGGTGCCTCATCTGGCTTGTCAGGGGAGGTCAGGATACCTCATCTAGCTCATCACCAACATTCTTTTTATACAGATAGTCGACTCAGGTTAGGGAAAAACTATTGAGCGACCACCTACATCAGGGTTCAGATTTATACTTGAACTAGCTTTATTTTACATAAATAAGTAGGAATTCATTAAATTATATTTTATTATTTTTTACATAGATTATTACGAGATGTTGTCCACTCACGCTAACATTTTATATTTTTTAAATGATTTTTCCCTGGACCTTTCCATTTTCGGTGCCCAAGCTGCAGTATAAATCTTGGGTTTGCGTGGTATCATCGAAGACTTTTAGTCCACATGTTAGTTCTTCATTCAGTAGGTTCTAGTCCACTGCCAGACATTTTCATAGGTAGCATATGTCTTTAGAAGTCGCTTTGAATATCAGTTGTATTATGTTACTTTCAGTTACTCGAGTAGCAGTCGAGTTTACTTTCCTTTGTATTCAAAACCAGCACCTTGTAAATATGTTTTTAAATTCTTGATTGGAATTCCTAGTTCTTGTTTTATGACATTTTCTGAGAAATTTTGATAGACAATTGGTGGTCCACGGTTTGTTTTGGGAATTTGTTTTAGAAGTGTTCTCTTCTTGCAGATTTTTGGGTTGTCCAGTTTTCAAGGGAAATAATATCAAAATTTTCATAGAATTTCTCCAAGTTTAGTTACTCGTTAGGACTTAATTCTAGTTTACTAGCTAATTAGGGTTAGGTCCTTTCACAAAATTGCAAAAACAAATCATACAAGAATGTTTGAGAATAGCCCACTGGCCGAAGGGTCCGAAGAGATGATTGAACAAAAGCAAACAAGTTTGTTGTAGAAAAGTCTAACGGATAGTTCAAATAAAGTTCAAAGTTAGATGAAGATGTTGAGACTCAAGCGTCATTTGAAGAATGCTCATGATGTGCGTAGAGAGTGTATGAACTGCAAAAGTTGAGGAAGCTCTAAACTTGGAGAGTTGATGAAGATGCACGGTTGGGATGTAGTCATTTTTTTGGAGTATACTGAAAGGACCCAACCCCGATTTAGTTCCCTAAATCGGAATCAAACCCTTTCGAAAACACGAACTAACAAAAATTTTCAAAATTTGGGCAGAGTTTCGTTACTAGCGTTGAATTGCCATAACCTGCACCCAGAAAATAACACTTCGTCCTATGCCACAAAAAAGCAAACCGTGGGCACCAATCCCATCCGGATTTCTCAACATCAATATAATCAACAAACAGTAAACATACTGTACTATATATATATGTATATCCGAGAAAATCCGTATAAACAAGTATCAGAATGTATCAGAGCGACCTCTAGTGTAAAATATATACAACATGTACATCAGTAGGTGAAACTGAAACCTACTGGAAAACACAGGTGACTCTGATCACTAGCCTCCAACCGCGACGTGAAAACACCAAACCTGAACTGCAACTGGGCACGGAAACCGAAAAGCCCAGGGGAAATACAATAAACACGTTAGAGTGAGTGGATGAAAATAAATGTCTTTCACCAAGTAATATATATACGTATAAAATCATATGCGAGTCAGATGTATAAGTAAAGAAATGGTACACGAGGGAGACTCCAACTCCTCACGCGTACAGAGCATGCAACATAACATCGCGGAATCACTCATGGACTACCACGCGATAGCACAGTCTGAATCACGGGATCCCAGACCCACACGTGATTCCTAGCCAGAAAGTCCTCGGGTCAGGATATCTGTCCTTCCCGGAGCGTACTCGGGGATCAGCCGAGAAGCCAAGGTGTATCGATACAACAACATATACTGAGACTGTACTCTATGTAAACCAAATCATAAATCTTTTCTATGCACATGCTTAAAACATAATATGTACGTATATGTATATATTCGTATACGTATATTCGTATAAGCATAATCGTAAAACACATGCTCGTAAAATCATAATCAATCTGCATGCTCAAGTTCATAAGTCATAAATAAAGACTCGCAATCTACCCGTGAAAATAAAGTGTCCACTCACAGACTCTCGAAACGCGCACACGCGCTACACTTGTGGTCCGGCGGAAGATCCCTCGCCTGAAGCACGATCACGATCACGATCCAGATCTCGATCATGATCTCCTGAATATTCACAAAACATAACTGATCAATTTCGTAATCCACAACACTGTACTGATGCACGGAAACCAACCGTTCCCGGAAATACGAAATGCGGTGCAAAATGAATTACGGAAATCCCGAAATCCCCACTCGAAATATCGACTGAAAATCGGCTAACCAAATCAACCTGAAAACCTCCGTACAATAACCAGGGCATGATTACGAGAAAAATGACACTAATTACATCGAAATCTGAAAAGTTGACTTTTTCCCCCACCGTTGACCGCCGCCGCCGGTGGCGGCGCGCCGTCAACGGAGGAATCACACGGCCAAACTCTCCAGTCCTCAAGGTCTTGCCCATCCAAACCCAACTCTCTTCTACCACTAAGCTCGATTCCCACTCCTTACTGTTCAAAAGCCCTCGAAACAGAACAGAATTCCAGATTCCGGTGACCACTCGTCCTTCACCAAAACTCAACCATAAACACAATTAATCATATCATCAGACTCAGAGCAACTAGGGAAGTCTTTCCCCCCTAACCAACCACCCTCAAACCGGTCGGAAAATGGTCAACCGTCACCGGCGACGAGACCTAATTCGGCCTAGCTCGGGTTACACCAAAACAGTATCAATTTAACCCAAACCAAGTTCCATCACACTCGAAATCATTCAAGGAATCAAACCGTACCTGTCCCGTGGTCGATGGTGGCCGGAAAACAGTCGCCGGAAACTGACTTCCCGTTTGGGAAACTTTCCCCTTTGGTCCGATGGCTTACTTTCCAAAATAGGAAAGTCAACAAAATTCCCAGTTTGGTCAACGCCCAAAATGAAGTTTTCGACTAATTCTCGGCTATTTTCGATATTTATACTCGAGCCTCGGGTCGATCGACGGTCCAAAACGAATATACGAAATGATTCGGATAAACATGAAACAATCGGATAAACTCGTTGGAACCCGAAACTTCAAATAATCATAAAATATTCCTCGGCTATCGGAAAAATCTTCCGAAACCACCCACGAGCTCGAAATCACGTACTCTACCATTTCCGTGAAGACACTCATCCCAAATTCTCGACTGAAAACATAATCGCGAATCGAATCGACAAACCACACAATATCGTAAAACTGCGACTATATCCAAATCTCGAGAATCGTGCCAAACACACATCTGATTCTGGTTCGGGTCGCCACATATACAATGAGGAAGAAGTGAGGCATCGGGTATTGAGTTGAATTGAATCTCAAAGAAAATTTAAAATCCTCAAAGGAGCCTCAGACACTTGAAGCAAATAGAGTTAAAGTTTGAGACATACATTCAAAGCCTCAAACTAGGTTTGAAGTTCGAGACATAGATGCGAAGTCTTGAAGCAGAGTTGAAGTTTGAGAATGTTCTCAAAGCTAAATAGAACATCGATAATGGCTGGGAGACATTGAGAGGCATTGATGAGGTCGAGATGAGCTGTTGTTGCTTCCTCTACGAGGTAAGGGGGCATAGAAAATTTATGTGAGAGGCATGTAAGAATCACCCTAAAAAGAATTAAAGGTATGATCACTTGAAACTCGGCTCGAAGAAGTGACTATGGTCAAAAGTAGAGTTACATCGGGGCAAAGAATATGTATTTTTCCTAGTTATACACTTATACCACATGCAAGAAGGTACGATTCTTTCAAATGTTGTATTGTGACTGTAGTGATGATTGGTATGGTTTATTTTGATTTTGCTATGTAATATGCTAAATGGTTAGAGAGTGATTTGAAGAGATGAATATTTCTTTTGCACTAACCGAGACTGATTTCTCAAAGTAGGAAAGTCGTGTTTTACTGTTGTGATTGATTACTTGAGCAGGAAAATGAATTTGGCTGGTAAAGAACGGTTCTTTAGTGTGGAAACTTGCAATTGATTTTTCGGTTGAGAATGTGGAGTCAAGTTGTATTGCCTCATAAGGTTTGAGGACATTGTCATGATATTCTTCAAAGAGGAGATATCTCAAGCAAGATATGAATTTCCTCGCAAGACTTGGGGGCATCATTGAGATGATCTTGAGAAGAAGGTATCATAAGAAATATGTGTAATACTTCTCGTGTATTGGAAGCATCGTGGTGACAATCTTCGAGGAGAAGATGGTGTGGTCAGACATGGATACCTTGGGTCGTTGAAAGATCATATTCATCAAAATCCAAATCCATGCCACATAGTGGAGAGATGGAAATTCGATATATTAGATTCATTTAATTAAAATGAGGAGATCACCATGCAAAGTTAAGCTAAGGATTCGGCTTGGTGGATCATTGACAAGCGAGATGATGTGTTCATCATATACGGTTTGGTTTAATTCGTTTGATATACATGTCTTTCTAATTAGTTAGTGTGTTATGAGTAAAGGCAAATGAGTATATATATACGAGAAATATGGCATATGAGAAACATTTTTGTTTAGTTGTTTAGTTGTTTTTGTGCAGGTTGATAGTAATATTATTTTTTCCTTCTCATGCCTTAGCGTGCATGACAAGAGAAAAATGGGGCATTGTGGGAGTATGAATTTTTGGTTAAAGTCAATTGGCTGAAAGTTGTCATGGGTTGACTATCAAAGCATATTGAGGTTCTAAAATAAGGTTTTGGCCTACGTTTATAGCCCAATTCCGAATGTGATTGATAAAGACTGACTAAGTCAAGGTTGACTTAGTCAGTGTAAGCTTGGTGCAGAAGAATATGGAAGGTAGTTGAAGATCGAGATTCGCAGACGAGGATCAAAATTTCTCCACTCATAAGTAGACACGTGGAAATATCATCACTTACTCTCTCTCTCTCTCTCTCTCTCTCACTTGAGCAATCTCTGTTGTGCTATTAGTTTCCTGTTGCACATGTTCATCAGTCTTATATTTGCAATCCAAATATAAAGCTTTCAACTTTGTAGGTCCCAGATTGACAGTAATATTAGCATAAAGAAGAAGTCTAGCTTCTTGATTTTTTCAGTTGATTTGTCAAGCACTCAGGCTAGGTTATAAGTTGACGAGCGGATGCAGGGGCTTTGGACAACAGTGTTTAAGCCCTGTTGCGAATAAGTGTTTTTAAAATGGAGGAAGAAGAAGAAGAGGTGTTAGAGAGAACCTAATGCAACCTCACGGGGCTTTAATCGAGATTGATCGGAGACAAACCAAATTGAGAGGAAAGAGAGAAAAATAGAAGATTTAAAAGCTACGTGTCGCCCAATAAGTTGAAGAATTCTAAAATGGGCAGCCACCGTTGCCCAGGCCAGCACAGTAAAGAATCATCTTTACGAAATTACCCATACCTAAAGTCCTAAACACACTAGCCAACAAACGAAACCCGGCCCCGCATCCTATTGTTCTAGAAATGGTATATGAAAGTATGAAATCGTATTACGCAATTAAAATATTACAATAGATTACAAGTATAATAGTTATCTATTGTGATTGGTTGAGACCAACTTTTTTTCTCTTTAGAAAATCGATCAAATTCATTCAAAGGTGATACTAGTAAATAACTTTACCAGATTACTCGGCTCGATAAAACAAAATTTTACAAATACTACTATACTAGAAGATTATATATGTCCATAGCCAAACTAGCATACCAGAATAGCACTAATTTATCAAAATTCAGTCACACCATTCTTTAACGAGTTAGACATCTTCTCTATTCGTATGACACAACCGGGTCAGGGGCTGCCCTATACATGAAAAAATGCTTCAGACGACTCTTATTTCTGCATTGTGTTGTACCATGCTGTAGTTAGTTGAAGATGCATCAAACGACGATTAAATTGTCTTTTCAAGATATTGGACGACATATATATCTATCATCTTTCAAAAGTCAAATTTTTAATAATTAAATATATATATCGTCTTCTAATAATTTCTCATTGACATTCTTCCAAAACAACTGACGTCATATATGTCTATAACCATACCAAATAGAAAACCAAAATTTCTTGTATTCACATTGAAAGTGTTATTTTACACAACTTAGCACATAATACAATAATTTCATGTTTCATGACATCTATAACCTACCAAGCAAGCACTTAAAAAAAACGGTGATAAAAGCCATCAAGTTCAGTTATTTGAGTATGTGTAGTTAGTTAACAATGTAATAAGCTACATTGTCCTCTTTCTTCATATTAACTTCATCGGACTTGTTCTTTCTCTTAATATTCACAAACATCTTGGTAGACTCCGCTACTCCCTTCCCTTTGCAGCTCTATACTTTGCCTTTGTATTACTTTGCAATGCACCATCCAAGTTAAACAACCAGCAAGAAGGATAGAAAGAGTATTACAATTTATCATGCACAAGATACAATTATAAGCCAACACTGAATGCAAAGTGAAAGATACCTATTGCAGGGGTTGCAACAAAATGCATTATCACCGCTTGATTTTGAGCTCTGCTGCTTTGCCTGGTTAGTATTGGCTATTTTTTTCAATGCCTGCTTTGAAAGGTAAGCAGTTACTGTGTGGAGAGCTTCTTTCTTGCTACCTGCTTTGACAAATAACTAGTCACAACATCTTCAATTAAACTACACAAACCATTAATAAAACTACACATTAAGTTGAAGATTGTACAAACTAGTAGAACAACAACGCTCGGTCATAATTTCACACACTAAGAATACATGTGGGGGATCTGATCCAAATTACATTAAGAACACATCAACAACTCCAAATCCAAACGAATTAAAGTAGACACATCATACTCGCACAAATAAAACTAGACATAAAAGGAGCAAACACTTGACGTACCTTCTATTTACAATTAAGTACCGTACCAACCTTCAAGAACTCTTTTATTCGTGGAAAATCTGGAAACATATGAGTTAAACAAGTCAATTGAACCAAAATTAGTGGTGAGAGATCTAAGCCCAAATAAACTGATCGAAAGAGAGCATAGCAGAGCTAGATTAAGAAGACCTAAAATCAAAAGTGTAACGGTCCGCTTCTCCGCCTCATTAAACTCGACTATTCAAAAATCCCTAGAAATCCTAATTGTGCGTCTAACAGTAACAGCCCCAAGGGTTTGGGTTTTTGCAAAAAGAGGGATTTGTTCATCCAAAAAACTTTCGCTGAATCAAACCCTCGAGCGGGTCTTGCCGGAGCAATCTCGTGCCACGGAGGCAGGTTTCCAGCTTGGCGAATCTCAAATCGGAGGGTTAAAACACCTCAAATTCCGGCGAGGGAAACACCAGAGTTGAGAAAATCAAGCAGAGCCGACTCGGCGTCGGAGTCGAAAGTTGAGGAGCGGTTGAGGCCGCCGACGACGCTGGTGAACTGGAGAGGGTGCGCGCAAGGCTTAATTGGTTGGAGGCGGCTCGAGAGGTCGATGCGAGGTTGATGACAACGCAAGAGGCTGAGATCAAGCTCCGGACAGCGAGGCTGGCCTGAGAGAGAGAGACGATGGAAGCTCTGGGTAAGTTCTGGGTCGGGCCTTTTAGAGCAGAGATTAACATACTCGATCAGGCCCAATATTGAGGCGAAACATGAACAACATATCACCACTAATATCTGAATTTTTGTAAAGTCTTTAATGTGATGTCCGTACTTTGAAAACTATTAAAGTGATGCCTAGAGTTTTAAAACAGCATTTTTGTGATGCCTAAAGTCATTTTCTGTTATAGCTCCGTTTATGTTTGAAAGGACCCAACCCCGATTCAGTTACCTAAACAGGAATCGAACCCCTTCTGAAAATACGAACCAACAAAAAAATTTCAAAATTTCGGCAGAGTTTCGTTACTAACGTGGAATTGCATAAATCTGCACCCTGTAAACAACACTTCGTCCTATGCCACAAAAACCAAACCGTGGGCACCAATCCCATCCGGATTTCTCAACATCAATATAATCAATAACAGTAACTGTACTGTAGTATAAATGTATATATCCGAGAAAATCCGTATAAACATGTATCAAAATGTATCAGAGTGACCTCTAGTGTAAAATATATACAACATATACATCAGTAGGCGAAACAAGAACCTACTGGAAAAACTCAGGTAACTCTGATCACTAGCCTCCAAACCACGACGTGAAAACACCAAACCTGAACTGCAAACTGGGCACGGAAACCGAAAAGCCCAGGGGAAAGACAATAAACACGTTAGAGTGAGTGGACGAAAATAAATGTCTTTCACCAGTTATATATATGTTATAAAACATATGCGAGTCGAATGTATAACATTTAAAGGGTACGCGAGGGAGACTCTAACTCCTCACGCGTCCGGGTATACGAGGGAGACTCTAACTCCTCACGAATACAAACACGAGGGAGACTCTAACTCCTCACGTGCACAGAGCATGTGTGTAATCACACGGGGCCACACGTGGATTCATAACAACATATAAGTACAATCATGTAACACATGCTCAATATAAACACAATCTCGTACAAAAACTCATACTCGTAAAACCATAATCATACAGCATGCTCAAGTTCATAAAACGTATATAAAAGACTCGCAAGAATTCCGTGAAAATAAACTGTCCACTCACAGACTCGCGTAACGCGCACTCGCTCTAATCTCGTGGTCCGGTGGAAGATCCCTCGCCTGAAGCACGATCACGATCTCGGTCTCCTGAATATTCATAAACACAACTGATCAAAAATTATAATCCACAACCCTGTACTGATGCACGGAAACCAACCGTTCCCGGAAATATGAAATGCGGTACAAAATGAATAACGGAATTCCCGAAATCTCCACACGAAACCTCGACTGAAAATCGGCTAACCAAATCAATCCGAAAACCTCTGGACGATAATCAGGGCGTGATTACGAGAAACATGACATTAAAAACACCAAAATCCAAAAAGTCAACGGGTCAACCGGAGAGTTTTTCCGGCGACCGAGCTACCAAAATATTCTCCTCAACCAGGCGAGCAACTTTAATGAAGGAGCCACCACCGTGGCCGGAATCCAGCTCGAAAGCCACGGTGGTCAAAACTCCTCCGGCAAACTGTTCGCCTCCGTTCCTCCGTCCACGGCGCATGGCTGTCCTCCAAACCTATCCCAAAAGGATCACCATGCCCCATTGACCAAAACCCCCTAACCCTCCGGCCACCACTGTGGCCGGAGCGCCACCGTCACCGAAACCCAAACCGGTCGGAAAACTCATCAACTTCTCACCGTGATTTCTCCCTCCAAACTCAACCAATTCACACAATTCCAAAGGCAAAACATCATAGAATCACAAGAGGAACACTTTACCTTCAAAGGTCGAGGCCAAAAGCGGCCGGAATCGGCCGGTCAGACGATGGAATCCAAACGGCCCGTTTCTCCTCCTCGGTCAACGTCAGTCAACGTGGTCAATGGTCCGGTTTCGGTCAACTCGGCCCCAAATCAACTTTTCGACAATTTTACGACTATTTTCGATATTTATACTCGTCCCTCGGATCGATCGACGGTCCGAAACGAATATACGAAATGATTCGGATAACCTCGAAATAAACGGATAAACTCGTCGGAACCCGAAACTTCAAATAATCATAAAATATTCCTCGGTCATCGAAAAAATCTTCCGGAACCGCCCACGGGCTCGAAATCACGTACTCTACAATTTCCGTGAAGACACCCAACTCAAATTCTCGATTGAAAACATAGTCGCAAATCGAATCGACACACCACACAATATCGTAAAACTGCGACTAAAACTAAATCTCGAGAATCGTGCCAAACACACATCTGATTCTGGTTCGGGTCGTCACAATGTTGATGACGTGACAAATTCCAATTATCACCACCAGGGGCTGAACTTTTACAAAGTCGTCAATGTGATGCTCACACTTTGAAAACTATCAAAGTGGTGCCCACAGTTTCAAATCTATACCTACGTGATGCCTAGACCCATTTTTCGTCACATAACTGTCTCTGTCGCTAACGTGGCAATTAAGGGTACTATTATCTTGTCACTATTTTTTTTTGAAAAACATAGTGCTGGGTCAATAATACCCGTAATATTTCTTTTAATTTTTTTCTTTTATTTCTCTCTCTCTCGACCAGTTCAGAGACCCAACACTACTTATCGATAACCCCCTAGTTAGTGTTATCTGCCAATTCTTATAGTCCAACACTTGCTTTGACTCAGTGGCTTTGTTCCTTAAAATCTTCGAATTTGTGGACAATAAATTTGTGAATACACTTCCTCTCTTAACCCAATGGCAGCAACACTCAACACCTGTGAATAACCATTTTTGGAGACTGAAACTAAAAAAATTTGCACCTTCATATAACGACTTCATTTGGGGTGCATGATCCACTAGTTCCCAAGGGTGGTTTTACAAAACAAAATAAATTTCATTATTAATAGTTTCTTTCCACAAAGGACCTTCTGTGGATTTCATAAACTCTTTAAAGGTTCGAGTCTATTAATTTGAATTCAAGGATTTGGATTTCCTCTTCTTTTACTTCATCTAGGCTCAACCTTAGACTCAGTTTCTTGGTCCAGGCCATATTTAGTAGTAGCCTCATGCATGTGTGCGTTTAGAAAAACTCGATTCTTCCCACGACTTACGTGGAAATGCATCTTCAAAGAATGATATATTCCATGATTGCATTGTTGTATTCTCATGATTATCAAGTGTGACGACCCAACCCTACTTTAATATCATAAAATCAATAACTAAGCATGTAAATCGAGGAAGTACTCAATCTAATATCAACTTTGACTAATCGAGTCGAAGAACCTATCCGACAAACTTGTTACGATGAAACAATCGTAACGATATAGGACTCACCTAGTTTCTCTGTCGGCCACACCGTCATTGGGAGAGACACTCATCATCGTCTCCCATCCACTAGGTCGACGAAGTCTAAATGATAAATAAACCTCACGACTATGACGATACGAACCTATTGTCATATAACTCTACACAATTCCAGTAATACTTTACGCCACAGACGCGCTGGCACCACCGGCGACCACTGCCAGCAGCAGAGGCCGGTACACTAATCGAAAGCTCTCGAATAGCCCAATAATATGCCTAATTACATCGACATCCAATTCGGTCGAGTTTTGGCCAAGAAAGACCCCGACAACCAGGAAACCCCATCTCGCTAGCAATCGATTCTGACGATGTAATGGCGCCCTCGAGCCATGGCTATGCTTGAGGCTGGTCCCAATCGGACCACGAGGAGGAGAGGAGCAAAATTCTTATAGCCTAAAAATACCAGCAACCACCGCTCATAGCGGAGACTCATAGCGGAGGCCGAATCTGGCTCGGAGGAAATCAATACCATTTCCTCAAATCAGATATGTAAACATCAATTCTTCAACATTAACACAACCCATACATGAAAATCAACCAAACCGTGCCTAAAATGAGTTCGGAGATGGCGACCGAATACCTGAAGAAACCTAGAAACCCACCGATTCGATTTGCTCTCCTCAGGCAAGAAACACTAAAGCTAAGGGTATAAGAAGAGAGAGGAGAGATATGCCAATCGATTACAACCAATATGAAGCCCGGAGGTGGCCGATCTTCTGTGCTCCTTCGCCATTACTATCTCAACCCGTTTAGGCTTTCGGGTCGCAACACAAACATAATATGAAGGAGTTGATCCACTTAGGGTCCAATTGACTGTCCACATATGGAAAGTCCCAATGTATACTCCGAAACTCCGATTTTAACGTTCAATGTGTCTATAAACTCGTCTAGACGAATTCTACGCCTTCCATCCAAACTCAACTGATATAACAAACTCAATAAAAATTCAATCGAAGCTCACTAAACATTTAAGGATGGCAACATTCCGCACCCAGTAATTCAAAATCAGAATTACCCGTAAATATTAACGATTATATAAAAATGTCGGGGTACTACATCGACTTTTGATTTGTGAACGAACCGATGAACTGTACTATTTAAAAGGACACCCTTGAATGGTTTTTGGTCTTTCCACCCCAGGGAGGCACAATCCCCATTTAATAATCGCCGGTAAATAGAACGCAGTCAGGCTTTACTAGCTTTGGCGGCTCCACGAGCCTATCCTCATATATCATATATAATCATATATATATATAGTTAGCTTTTCATTTTCTCATTTCTATAGTTCTCGTTCACATTCGTAATCATTTTGTAACAGTTTCAATTTCGTGAATTTTTTATGAATGCCATTGGATTCTAAAGAATTCAAATTGATCACATATTTACATCAATATGCAAATAATTATTTCATAAATTTGTAACAAACTGTACAAATAATCACAAGTATGGTAAGATAGAGCATTTTCCATTTCCATTTCGATCTCATGTTTCAGCTCATATAATTTTGTTTCTCATACATATCATTTCGTTTCCACTTTGTTTGACAGCCAATGTTGTTGTTCTGTTACTACTTTGTAATGGTCTCAGTTTTCATGTTTTAGTGGATGTTCTTTTTAGCATAGCATATCGATATCGCAATTATATCATAATCATACAAAAATCAATATCGAAAATATATCGATAAACAAAATGCATATGTGTGACAAGAAGTAGAGAAATGTGCACCTCATGTCCAACAATGACAATGAGTATCAACTTCTCGTCAACCACCACGATAGACCATCATCGCGATGATCAGCATAATTCAAATTCATATTAAACAAATCTTAAATTACAAATTCCTATACTCTTATTTTTACGACAAACTCTTAAAACACAAAACACAACGAAAGCAAAGTACGAAAGTTGAACTATGATCTGATACCATTTGTGATGACCCAATGCTACTTAAATATTGTAAAATCAATAAATAAGCATGTAAATCGAGGAACTACTCGATCCGATATCAACTTCGATTAATTGATTCAAAGAACCTATCCGACAAACTTGTTACGATGGCACAGTTATAACGATAAACGACAGCCGAAAAACCCCAGTCTCTCTGAAATTCGAATTTGTAGATGCAGTGGCGTCGTTGAGCCACTGCTAGGCTCGAGGTTGGCTCCAATCAGACAACGAGGGAGAAAGGATAAAAACCCTCATATCCCCAACGCCTAAAACTATAGGCAACCATGCCACTCACAACAGATGGCAAATTGGGATCGAGGGAAATCAATTACATTTCCTCGAATTAGATCTGTAAACATCAATTTATCAACAAAAACACAACCCAGACAAAAAGATCAACCAATTTGTACACAAAAATGAAGCCCGAGACGACGACGAAATACCTCTGAAATCTTATAAACCCACCAATTTGATTTGCACTCCTTGGGCAACAAACGCTAAAGCTAAGAAGAGAAATGAGAGATAGGCTGATCAATTCTGACCGGTATGGCGCACGGAGGTGGCCGATCACCGGTGTTCTGTCCCCGTTTCTATCTTAGCATGTTTAGGCTTTGTGGGTTGCACCGCGACCATAATAGGAAGAAGTTGACCCACTTCGGTTCCAACTGACATTCCACATATAGAAAGTAACTATTTATACTCCAAAATTTACGATAAAAGTTTCGATAATAGTAATTTTCTTTCGTAACTCCAATTTTGACGTTCAGTGGGTCTACGAACCTCTCTCGACGAGTTTGATCTATTACTTCCATATGAACTCAACCGATATAACAAACTCAATAAAAAGTCAACCGAAGCTCACTAAATATTTATCAACGGTAAAATCATGTATCACATCCAGTAATTCAAAATCAGAATTATCGGTAAATATTAACAATTATATAAAAAGGTCAGGGTACTAAATCAATGACTTTTGATTTGTGAACGAACCAATGAACGGTACTATTGAAAATTTGTTCAACCGTCATTGGCCCATTTTTCACCTTTTTAGATGGGTACCTTATCTAGAAGGTAATTGTCCGATAGAATGATGTCTCCCCACATGTTCGATGACAACCTAGAACTTAACAACATTGTATTCATCATTTTGTTTAAGTTACAAATCTTTCATTCGGCAACACCGTTTGACTGTGGTGTGTAAGGTGTGATAATCCCATGTCGAGTAAAAATTTCTGCAATTGGCGATTCATACTCACATCCTCAATCATTTCTTAGTACCTTAATTTTCTTATTAAGTTGATTCATAACCTCATTTATTATAGAGAACAAATTTCTCTATATACTCATCTTTGCTTTTCGGCAAGTACATGTAACAGTATTTGGGCTATCATCAATAAAGGTGATAAATACTTGTTACCTCCCCTTGTTTGCATTGATTTCAAATCACATATTTCACTATAGATTAATTCAAGTGTTTGTTGTTTCTTTCCGGGCTTTTGAAAAATGATCTTGTTAGTTTTCTCTCAACACAAGTTTCACACTTAAGTTTGAAAGATTGGTAAACTTAAACAAGTTAATTAACCTCCATAGAGTATCATTATACATTGGAAGACACAAAGATGGAATTGCTAGCTTTATTCATATCGTTGGCCATGACCATTACACTTCAATTTAAATTTTTCACCACTCATGTATCTATGTATCTGTTACCAACATACAATCTAAGTTTAAAAAAGAATTGATTTTCCTTTAATAAACGAACATCATCAACACTGAGCCTCGGCTAAGTCCTATGGAACATGTAATACATTATTTAGTTCATTTCTAGAGTTCATCATTCAGACATCCTTTCTTGACCCATGATTTTTTTTTCAACTTGGCTTGGACATACCACAGCTCCAAATTTCCATCACACACTTATAATCTTTGAATTTCTTTCTAGAGATCATCATCTGAACCTCCTTTTTTAACCCTTGATTTTTCTTTCAACTTGGCATAGACATACCATAGCTCCAAGTTTCCATCACACAGTCATAATCTTTGACTGCATTTACGCCTGGTTCGTCATGTATGAAGTGATCTGTCATAGCCTTACTACAAGATATTGTCCTCTTTGTGCCAATCCCTCATGGTTTTTCTTTTAGACTTCACCCCAATACACATCTTGCTATAGGGAGGTGAGTCTCCACGTATAAGGCACATCACTTCATCTCCCTTGGGCGGTGAGATCTCACATCATCAAGTGCAAGTCATTTATAGTTTGCATTAATCAACATTCATTATCACATCCTGTTTTTCAACTATAGGACTCAATGTGCCTTTTAGTGCCTTAACACATTCTGTTGTTTTTTCTGAAAATTAACATAATAAAATGCTTATTTTCTTAATCAACAAATAATACTCAATAGATAATTAATATCCCATATTTCTCTTCTAGTCAAACTCTCAAAGCATTTTCTATTGAATATCTTAATATTCAATCACTTGAATTTGGTATACAACTAAATCATAGAGTTTCATTATGCCAAGGAATCATATAGTAAATCTCTCCTTAAATTAGGTAACCAATCGCTAGTTCTTTTGGAGTCTAAGTTTTTTAAGCAACACTTATCGTATAGCAACACAAATCACAAAAACAACCGATTACATTAGGCAACCTATTCCATTTAGGCAACCAATTCTTTAATGCAACTAATTTGGTATAAGTTACAAATTCCATAAGGCAAAAAGTTTCCAAAGAAACTTGAATTCGTTTTTCACAACCACAATATAATTCTAGAAGTATATATCCAATATCACAAAAGGAATACTTGTCTGAAGATTGTAGAAAAAAATGGTTGTGATATTGATTATATAATCTGAAAATTAGAATTTATAAAATTACAAATAAATTGTAAAATATATGTAATTCCAAAATTACAAATACCAAATAATATTGGATAGTGTGTGATACATGAAGTCAAGATGAATGTATCACACACTATTCTTAAGCAATTACGCTGCCTTTCACAGGTGAACAAGGCTTAGTAACGCACTCATCTCTGAGGATATAACAACTATTTGAGTCTTATGTTTGCACTACACAAGCACTTCTGGACGAACTGAAACCTCTTTGCTCTATCATTGACGGAAGTGTTTGAGAGAGTTCGAGAGGAAGAGATGTTTTTCTGATCATGTGTATAATGAGAGGAAGAGGTTTCTATTTATAGATGGAGGATATTGATGATTGGCTACTAAAAGTTTTTCCCGTTACAAAAATTATTGGATTCATCCTTAATTCAATCAGAACCGAAGTAAATGAGAGGCCAAAAGTCTTTCCACTTAATTTAGTAACTTATTCTAGGAATATCAAAGGTCAAATGTCTTTCTACTTAATTAAGTAACAATATCCAGAATACAATAGACCAAAGGTCTTAAACTCTTTTATTCCACTTCAAGTAGTCATCTAGCCATCTTTGGGTGTCAATTTCTCATTCACCCATTGTGAGGACCCAACCCTTGTCAAAAATTGTCAAAAAAATAAATAAATAAATAAATAGGTAAATCGAGGAAAGTACTCGGTTTGAAAAATTAACATAGACTAATTTAGTCGAAGAACATATCAAACAACTTGTTACGACGAGACGGACGTAACGATATAAAACAAATAATTAATTCGTTGGTCACACCACCACTGGGTGGAAAACTTCGTCACCACCGCCCAACCACTAGGTTGACGAAGCCTAAATGCCAAAATAACCTCACCACTATGTTCGTATCGTCGATACCAACCTAATGATATATCACACGATCAATTTCCGGAAAATAATTTCCGGCCACGCGCCGCGTTAGGCGATGGTGACCACTACTAATGGCGGCGAATGACACATGGATAGAAAGCTCTCAAAGAGGCCAATAAACAGGCTCAAAGGACCATAAGTAGATTCCAACTTGTTTGGCGGGAATCAAGCCCGAAACTATTTTGGCCGGAAATCTCTCCGGCGACACAACTTAATCGTCGAGCCACCAACGGGCTCGAGGTTGGACTTAAACGAACCAGGGGGAGGAGGGGAACCAAAAACCCCTACCCTCACCACCAATTTCCACCGAAAACCACCGTGTTCGGCGGAGCCAGAAACAACATTCGACTGAAATCAATTCGATTCCTTCGAACGATATCTGCAACCAAAATATTCCATTAATAACCACAATACAATAAAGGAGAAATAAGCTCATGATTAATACCAAAATCGTGGCCAGCGACGTTGCTGGCAACAGCGACAAATACCCAAAAACCCTAAGACTTAACCTCTTCGATTCTCACTCCATAGGTCTCCAATCTCTAAATTAATCATTGGAAAATAAAGGGGAGAGGAAGAGCTACCATAACTTCCAATAGTCGTAACTTTTATGTCATAACTCTGATTTCAACGATTCTCACATCTTCTAACTCATCTCGAAAAATTCTACGATTTTTACTAGAAGTCATCCAACTTCGACAATTCAATAAAAAGTCAACTCTAAAGCTCTTAATATCTACCGATGGTTAAAAAAAATTACCGCAGCCACTAAATCAAACCTAAATTATCCATAAATATTAACAATTATATAAAAAGATCGGGAAATTACAATCTACAACCGTTAAAATAATTTTGTCCTCAAAATTATAAAACTATTAATGTAGAAAATTGGGCAGAGTCTCCCCTAAGTAGGGTGCTCAAAACCTGTAAAATGTCCAAATACACTTCAATAATAAAAAATTACAACCTATAACATGAGCCACCAATGCTCGTCTGGATTTCTTCACTAACATATCAACAGTATCTCAAATCAAATAACAAATAACATATCGAAAAAAATAAACTGAATTTTCAAATTCTAACTCATCAAAATTTAACAAATTAAAAAGCAGTAATCTAGATGATAATATAATCATCAAATCATTAAATAGTATAATGATTCATTCCTGTGTTGTTGCGATAAAATCGATAATCACTAGTTACATTGCTAAAATCACTGTTTCAAATTTTCAAATCATCGTATTTGTGACGACCCTGACCAGAATCAGCAGTATGATCAGCTATATACGTGAGTTACTGCGTAGTCGCAAAGTTTCGGCAGTATTTGAATTGCCGGATTTGTTAACGACTTAATTATTGGCCGAGAATTGGAGCTGGGTCTCTTCTCGAGAGTCGTTGTATGTATGATTTCGAGTTCGTGGGCGGTTCCGGATCGTTATTTGGACGACCAAGGAATTAATTATGAATATTTGAAGTTCGGGTTTTAAAGGCAGCCTTCTTAACGACTAAATTACCGGACAAGAATTTGGGTTCGGCTTCTTCACGGAAGTTGTTCAGAATTTAATTTCGAGTTTGTGGAAACTTCCGGAGCATGATTTTGAGTTACAAAGATTTAGTTGTGATTATTTCCGATTGTGGATTGTTTAGTCAATTTAAATGTGTGTTAGGTCGAACAGTTGACTTTTTATCTGTTTGGCCGATGTGTTTGACTTTGGGTGATATTGGAAGAACATGTCGAGACGAGTTTGTGGCTGCGAGAATTATGGAAATCGGAATTACGACGAGGAAGTTACGGGTGTTCAAAGTTCGTCGAAAAGGATAATTATGAAGTTTCCAAAAATGGAAAGTCTATAAATAGCAGTTGCCACATTGGGCAAGTCAAACATTTCCATTTTGGGTGTTGACCAAGTTGACCGAGTCAACTCGGTGGAGAGAGGATGGTGGCCGACGTGCTCCACGGTGGTGCTCGGATTCCGGTCGTTTCCGGCTTCGAGAAATGGTGCAATCAACTCGCCGTGATGCCCTCTTCACTTTCCCGACCTCCCTTCACGGGCAAGCTCTCCGGAAGTGGAAGAATTTTCCGGCTATGTTTGGAAAAAATTGGGGTTAATCGGGTTCATCAAATTTGGTCGAATTGAGCTGTGTTTTGGACTGGGTTTTGTAGCTCTCCTCTCAAGGATTCTAACCACGTAAGTATGGAGTTCTAATTCGATTTGTGGATGGAGAATTTTGGATTTGAAATTTGTGTACCAATTCGGTTTATCATGAAATTGAGCTAGTTAGAGTGAGAATTGGCATTTGTTGCAGTTGACAAAGTTGCTCAGTGGGTGTTTTTGAGTGGAATAGGGGTTGCTCCGCTGTGAAATTCTCCGGTCAGTGGCGGCGCCGCCGTGGGTGGCGGTCAACGGCAGTCAATGTTGACTTTTTGGGATTTTTGACAAGTTGCATGTCATTTGACTCGAAATCGCGCCCCGATCGCAGTGGGGAGGTTCGTTTCTCGATTTGAGCATCCGAACTTACAGTGAGGTATTGAGGTGTAATTTCTGGATTTCCGACAGTTTGTCGTAATCAGATTACGTGTTTTCCGAGAACGATGGTTTCTCGTGATTTGTTTTGAATTTTCGAATTATGATATTGAGAAATGGTTATTGTGAATATTCAGGGGTTCGTGATCGTTCTTTTGGCGAAGGACTTTCCGCCGGATCACGGGTTAACGCGTATCGTGTTACGCCAGTCTGTGAGTGGATAATTTCTTTTCACGAAATTCTTGCGAGTCTTTTATATGATTTATGAACTTGAGCATGCATATGAGATTTCGGATTACATGAGCATGTGTTTTACGATTATACGATTATACTTATACGGATATACGTATACGAATATGCATATACTATATGTTGTTTCATGCATTTGCATCGAAGTGTTTATGATTTGGTTTACACAGAGTACAGTCTGAGTTACGTTGTTGTATCGATACACTTTGCCTCTCGGTTGATCCTTGATGGTAGGCCGCCTGGAGGGGCGTTTCCCCGGAACCGAGGCCATTTCTGGCTTAGAATCACGTGTGAGTTTGGGATCCCGTGATTCGGACTGTACTAGCACGGATGTGTCCACGAGTGACCCCGTGAGATTTTTATGCATGCTCTGTACGCGTGAGGAGTTAGAGTCTCCCTCGTGTACCTTTTCTTTATTTATGCATCTGGACTCACATATGATTTTTATTATATATATATTGTTCGGCGATAGACATTTATTTTCGTCCACTCACTCTAACGATTTTCATGTCTTTCCCCTGGGCTTTTCAGTTTCTGTGCCCAGTTTGCAGTTCAGGCTCTGGTGTCGCACGTCGTGGTCGGAGGCATAGTGCTCGAGCTACCTTGTTTCTTCCAGTAGGTTTATTGTTCTACCTACTGTGGTATACTGATATGTTTATACATTAGAGGTCGCTCTGAGTAATATGTTGTTTATGCTATACGATTTTACACCGGATTTCAGTAAAATATAGATATATTTATTGATTTACTTTACTGTTGATATATTGAGAAATCCGGATGAGATTGGTGCCCACAGTTTGCTTTTTGTGGCATAGGATGAAGTGTATTTTCCGCGTGCAGGTAATGGTAATTCCACGTTAGTAACGAAACTCTGCCAAAATTTCTAAGGTTTTTGTTGGTTTGTGTTTTCGAAGGGGTTCGATTCCGGTTTAGGGAGCTAAATCGGGGTTGGGTCGTTTCAGCTTGGTATCAGAGCATTAGGTTATAGGTTATGTAGACTTCTGTAGTCGTGTTTACTAAGGATATTTGAGAATGTACAGCATGTCTGGAATGGTGACCCGACCGGCCGGCGGATACTCATCAATATTCCGGGTGTTGTATACTTTCAAATATTTAAAGTTCCATGATTACGTTCCACTTGTTGTGAACGATGTTTTATTCATTAGGATGCCTCCCTGACGTGCTTTCCGTGTCGTTACGGTTGTGGATCCTATTGAGGATCAATCGACGCGCGATTTGCCCGAGAATTGTGGATTTGGATAAGTATTCCGAGTTCAGTGAACTGTGTGGCACGATTTTCCTGGTTGTGTGTATGAGCGTCTACATGTTGCCTCAGAGCTGAGAATTGTGGCAGTTGATGTTTGCCTGAGTCAGATCAGTGTATTTATTGGGCTGGTATTGTGTGAGTTCCGGTTGCGACTCCATGGCCTACATACAGGGTGTTGTTTATACGATAATGGTTAATCAGGCTATCCAGCAATCGAATGTGAAGTGTTTACCCACCTGAGGCAGTGATGCATTGTTCACATGATTGTCCCTGTTTGCACGAGTTATGTGGCTTCAGAGGGAGCTATGCACGAGGTTCGAGATGAGTTTGAACCTGAGCATCAGAGAGAGTCTGATTGATGTGCCTCGAGATATCCGTGAGGAGCTTAGTGTGCTGCACTCAAAAGCGAGGCTATTGAGAAGGAAAGATGTACGCAGTTTTCGATGTGATGGTTTGAGGAAAGTGGATTTCGTCGAGAATTTGATGAGGTTGAGTTCCGACACTTCGGGATCAGTGACTTCATCGGGCTGTGGTCTTTTCAATTATGTTGAGGGTCATCAGATCAAGCAGAGGATCCGTTGGTGATGGCGGAGATCAAAGAGTATCAGACTTACTCCTGTGGTAAGAGTTCGGGTGATCGTTGGTGATCCTTTCACGCAGCAGGTGATGCGGTGATTTGTGTTCGAGGAGCACTTTCAGTTGCTGTTTCGGTGGCCAGGAGGGTCACGTTACGAGGGAGCGCCCTCAGCCAGCTGTTTTAGCGGTTCGACAGCTCAGAGTTCAGGAGGAGTTCATGATGCTATTTCTGGAGTGACCAACGCAGCCTTCTGGACGAGTTAGTCAGCAAGTTGCGAGTGTTGTGGGCGGCTAGTTGGGCATGTTGGAGTTTGTGCCATGACCTTGTTTGAGGACAGACTTTTCTCCGAGGTTACTGTTGTTTGATATCCAGGGCTATTGTACCTGCATCTTCACTTCCGAGGTTTTAGAGAGAGTTGCATCCATCCGGAGGTTGCGAGATCCTTATTGGAGGATATGGCTTAGCTGCGGATCTACTATTGCTGGATATCGTCGATTTTGGTGTGACTATGAGTATGGATTTATTGACGACGCATTTGGCTGTGTTCGAGTGCCTCGAGAAGGAGGTTGTGTTTCGTCGACCAGACTTTTTCCGAGACATTATTTCGCGGTGATGGTCGAGCGGATGGTGAAGATGAGTTGTGTGGTTTGCTTTGCTTATATTGTGGATACTACGATTGCTGTGCCCGACATTGGAGACATTGAGGTGGTTCCCGAGTTTCCAGGTGTGTTTCGGAGGAGTTACCAGGTGTTCCTCCAGTTCGGGAGACCGACTATACCACTGAGCTTGTACCGGACGTTGGACTCATTTTACCGGTATCTTGTCGTTCGGAGCCAGCAGAGCTGATGGAGCTATAGTTTCGACTCCAGGAGTTGCTGGAGGAGGTTTCAGGAGATTTCATGCGACCCCGCGTATTTGCGTGGTGTGTTTTTTTATTGTTTGTACGAATAATGGATGGTTCGACGTGGTGGTGCGTTGACTACCGGAAACCTGATTTGCTTCAGAGGAGAGTGAGTATCCTCCGCTTCGGATTGACGAGTGGTTTGATCAGCTCACGAGAGCTTCAGTCTTTTCGAAGATTGATTTCGGGTCCGGATACCATCAGTTGTGGATCGGTGAGTCAGATGTGGTTTGGACAGCTTTCGGATCTCGGTGCGGACATCAGGAGTTTTTGGTCACGCTGTTTGGTTGACCAATGCCCAGTAGATCGTGTGGACGTGATGGACCAGGTGTTCAAACGATTCTGGACAGGTTGCGGTCATGTTCGTTGACAATGTCCTGATGTACTCCAGGAAAGTGGACCAGCACCTGAAGCAGTTGCGAGCGGTCTTGCGGGCTTCGCGAGATGATCAGTTGTTGGCAAAGTTCAGCTAGTGTCAGTTTTGGCTGATTAGCGTGGAGATTTTGGTCATGTGATGTTAACTGAAGGAGTCAGTGTGGATTCCGATCAGTTAGAAGCCATGTTGATTTGGGATTGTCCTACCTTTGTACCAGAGATCGGGAGTCTCTTGGGTTTGGTAGGCTTTTACCGACGGCTTGTGCAGGATTTTCCCGGATTGCCATTTCACTTTCCGGATTGACGAAGAAGGCGTCAAGTTTGAGTGGTTCGATGCACGCGAGGAGAGTTACTTACTCCTGCAGGATGGTTGACTGTTGCTTCAGTTTTGACCTTACCTGACGATTGTGACGAGTTCGTGGGTTATGGCGATGCATCGAGGTTTGGATTTGGTTGTGTTTTGATGCTGTGTAGCAAAGCGGTGGCTCATGGTTTCAGATAGTGGAAACCTTATGCAGCTACGTATCCTGTGTATGGTATTGGGAGTTGCTGTCCTTATGTTAGCATCGGAGAGTTCGAGACACTACTGTTATGGCGTGCAGCTCAGTGTAGGATGTGCATTGATCATTTGAGTTTCCTCCACTTGCATTTTCGGCTAGATTTGGGCTTGAGGCAGTGTAGATGGATGAGGTTGACTCACGACTATGGCTGCACCTTTGAGCTTGTTCGGGAAAGGCTAGAGGTTGTACTTTGACCATCCGTCTGGGATGATGTTGCTGATGCATTCAGTCGAAAACCAGGAGCTTTAGTGTTTCATGTGTGTGTGGCTCGAGTTTCCGTATTAGCCGAGTGTGATGATGTTGAGGCTCGTGATTTTGCGCGCGTTTGGCGCTAGTGATACGGAGATGTGCCAGATACTTCGAGTTTACTACTCGTGACGCTACATGAAGAGCAATATAGCAGTTGGTGTGTGCAGATGCCCCACTTGGTGACAGGCGATGGCTAGGAGGCAGAGATTGTCGAGATGTATCAGCCATTGAAGATTTTTGGTTAGACTTGGTGTTTGTCGCTGTAATCTTGGGTGTGTTTGTACGCACTTTGATTTGTGGTACCAGTTGTCCGGCCATTGTGGACCATTTGACGAACTCAGTACATTTCCTTGTACTTTCGGGAAAAGATTTCAGTGGCAGGCTGGCATAGCTTTGTTTGATGGAGATTGTCCATCTACGTGGTGTACTTGTGTCCCAGTTTGCTGATCGAGGTAATCATCTACAACTGTGTGTTGGCGAGCTTTGCAGCGAGTATTGGGGACCAGATTACGAGTTAGTACCGGTTCTTACCCTCAGATTGGCGAGTAATCTTCGAGGACTATTCAGGCCTTGGAGGGCATGTTGTGGACCTCGGTATTGCAGTTCCGGAGGATTCGGAACCAGCAGTTTCTCTTATTTGAGATTGCTTGCAGTATCAGTTTATTGACCACTATGATTTTGACGTTGCTTGATGTCGTTTTGAGGACGACGTTGTACTCCATTGTGCTGGAGCGAGTTGATTTGAGTTTGAGTTGATGTTTAATTTGAATTTTGTGGAATGTGCTACCACAGATTGTCAGATTAGCGGAAATGGGTTGATTGTTGCTCGAGTTCGATGTTTGGGCTATGTTGTTATGTGTGTGTTGAGTTATAATTTACAATGTTGTTTTGATCCGTATGTGGTCATAGGCGAGTTTCTGTTATGCCGTATAGTTCGGCATCGCCTATAGTGTTGGCTTTTATGTGTACTGTGTTCCGTGTGGCGGAACTGTGTTTCAGGTTGGTTTCGCATTGTGTACCCTATCTGTTCTTTATACAGGAACACTTGGCGATTGTGTGAGCCAGTTCAGATTTGAGATTTGGGGGTACAGAAATTTCAGCATGGAGCTATCTCCTATTGTGGAGTCAGATGTCAGAGTTGTTCAGTTGAGGTTGTCACCGGAAAGTTGAGCAGTATGCAGAGGCAGTGCTCCTACTTTTAGTCGGCAGACTCGGAAATTTCGAGGTCGAAATTTTTCTAAGGGGGGTGGATTTGTGACGACCCGGACCAGAATCAGCAGTATGATCAGCTATATACGTGAGTTACTGCGTAGTCGCAGAGTTTCGGCAATATTTGAATCGCCGGATTTGTTAACGACTTAATTATTAGCCGAGAATTGGAGCTGGGTCTCTTCTCGAGAGTCGTTGTATGTGTGATTTCGAGTTCGTGGGCTGTTCCGGATCGTTTTTTGGACGACCGAGGAATTAATTATGAATATTTGAAGTTCGGGTTTTAAAGGCAGCCTTCTTCATGACTAAATTACCGGACGAGAATTTAGGTTCGGCTTTTTCAAGGAAGTTGTTCAGAATTTAATTTCGAGTTTGTGGGAACTTCCGGAGCATGATTTTGAGTTACGAAGATTTAGTTGTGGTTATTTCCGATTGTGGATTGTTTAGTCGATTTAAATGTGTGCTAGGTCGAACAGTTGACTTTTTATCCGTTTGGCCGATGTGTTTGACTTCGGGTGATATTGGAAGAACATGTCGAGATGAGTTTGTGGCTACAAGAATTATGGGAATCGGAATTACGACGAGGAAGTTACGGGTGTTCAAAGTTCGTCGAAAAGGATAATTATGAAGTTTCCAAAAATGGAAAGTCTATAAATAGCAGTTGCCACATTGGGCAAGTTAAACATTTCCATTTTGGGTGTTGACCGAGTTGACCGAGTCAACTCGGTGGAGAGAGGATGGTGGCCGACGTGCTCCACGGTGGTGCTCGGATTCCGGTCGTTTCCGGCTTCGGGAAATGGTGCAATCAACTCGCCGTGATGCCCTCTTCACTTTCCCGGCCTCCCTTCACGGCCAAGCTCGCCGGAAGTGGAAGAATTTTCCGGCTATGTTTGGAAAAAATTGGGGTTAATCGGGTTCATCAAATTTGGTCGAATTGAGCTGTGTTTTGGACTGGGTTTTGTAGCTCTCCTCTCAAGGATTCTAACCATGTAAGTATGGAGTTCTAATTCGATTTGTGGATGGAGAATTTTGGATTTGAAATTTGTGTACCAGTTCGGTTTATCATGAAATTGAGCTAGTTAGAGTGAGAATTGGCCTTTGTTGCAGTTGACAAAGTTGCTCAGTGGGTGTTTTTGAGTGGAATAGGGGTTGCTCCGCCGTGAAATTCTCCGGTCAGTGGCGACGCCGCCGTGGGTGGCGGTCAACGGCGGTCAATGTTGACTTTTTGGGATTTTTGACAAGTTACATGTCATTTGACTCGAAATCGCGCCCCGATCGCAGTGGGGAGGTTCGTTTCTCGATTTGAGCATCCGAACTTACAGCGAGGTATTGAGATGTAATTTCTGGATTTCCGACAGTTTGTCGTAATCAGATTACGTGTTTTCTGAGAACGATGGTTTCTCGTGATTTGTTTTGAATTGTCGAATTATGATATTGAGAAATGGTTATTGTGAATATTCAGGGGTTCGTGATCGTTCTTTTGGCGAGGGACTTTCCGCCGGATCACGGGTTAACGCGTATCGCGTTACGCCAGTCTGTGAGTAGACAATTTCTTTTCACAGAATTCTTGTGAGTCTTTTATATGATTTATGAACTTGAGCATGCATATGAGATTTCGGATTACATGAGCATGTTTTTTACGATTATATGATTATACTTATATGGATATACGTATACGAATATGCATATACTTATATGTTGTTTCATGCATTTGCATCGAACTGTTTATGATTTGGTTTACACAGAGTATAGTGTCAGTTACGTTGTTGTATCGATACACTTTGCCTCTCGGTTGATCCCTGATGGTAGGCCGCCTGGAGGGGCGTTTCCCCAACCAGACCAGTGAGGGGCGTCTTGAAAGGACCCAATCCCGATTCAGTTACCTAAACCGGAATCAAACCCTTTCGAAAACACGAACCAACTAAATTTTTTCAAAATTTCGGCAGAGTTTCGTTACTAGCGTGGAATTACCATAACCTGCACCCAGAAATTAACACTTCGTCCTATGCCACAAAAAGCAAACCGTGGGCACCAATCCCATCCGGATTTCTCAACATCAATATAATCAACAACAGTAAATGAACTGTACTATGTATATATGTAAATCCGAGAAAATCAGTATAAACATGTATCAGAATGTACCAGAGCGACCTCTAAAGTAAAATATATACAATATACACATCAGTAGGCGAAACAAGAACCTACTGGAAAACACAGGTAACTCTGATCACTAGCCTCCAAACCGCGACGTGAAAATACCAAACCTGAACTGCAACTGGGCACGGAAACTGAAAAGCTAAGGGGAAAGACAAATAACACGTTAGAGTGAGTGGACGGAAATAAATGTCTTTCACCAGGTAGTTTATATACATATAAAATCATATGCGAGTCAAATGCACGAAAATCAAATAATACGTGAGGAGACTCTGGCTACCACTCACGTACAGAGCATGCAATGTAAAACATATAGCGGAGACTCTCGCGGGCTTCCACGCGATAGCACAGTCTGAATCACGGGATCCCAGACCCACACGTGACTCTAGCCAGAAAGGCCTCGGGTCAGGATATCTGTCCTTCCTGGAGCGTACTCGGGGATCAGCCGAGAAGCCAATGTGTATCGATACCACAACATATACTGAGACTGTACTCTGTGTAAACCAAATCATAAATCTTTTCTATGCACATGCTTAAAACATAATATATATATACATGTATACTCGTATACGTATATTCGTATATGCATAATCGTGAAACACATGCTCGTAAAATCGTAATCAATCTGCATGCTCAAGTTCGTAAATCATAAATAAAAGACTAGCAATCAATCCGTGAAAATAAATGGCCACTCACAGACTCGTGAAATGCGCACTCGCGCTAAACTCGTGGTCCGACGGAAGATCCCTCGCCTGAAGCACGATCACGATCCAGATCTCGATCTCCTGAATATTCACAAAATATAACTGATCAATATCGTAGTTCTTAACACTGTAACTGATCAACTGATGCACGAAATGCAGTACAAAATGAATTACGGAAATCCCGAAATCCCCACTCGAAACCTCAACTGAAAATCGGCTAATCAAATCGACCCAAAAACCTCTGGACGACGATCAGGGCGTGATCACAAGAAAAATGACATTAAAATTATAGAAATCTGAAAAGTTGACTTTTTCCTCGTCGTTGACTGTCGCCGCCGGCGGCGGCGCGCCGTCAACGGTGGAATCACACGGCGGGAAGCTCCAGATTTCACCACCTCGATCTCACGAACCATTTCCTTGACTACCACGAAGACCAAAACAGCTCGGAAACCCTCCAAAACAACCCAAACCCGAACGGGATAAATCTCTCTGGTGACCTATTCGGGTCGCTCCAAAACCATCACCAAACCTCAATTGAACCACACCAATAGAATCCCTAGGCCAAGGGGAAGCAAACCCCCCTAACCACCACCACCGTGGCTCGCCGGAACCACCGTCACCAACACCGGCGATATCCACCCGTTCGGCCTAACTCGGGCACCCCAAAAACCTCATCAAATCTCATCAATTAAAACATCAAACAACTCGAATACATCAAGGGAAACTAACTGTACCTTCCAATCAACCAAAGGTGGCCAGAATACGGTGGTCGGATGGTGGTGCCGAAAACGGAAACTTTCCCTTTCGGTCAATGGTCAGCTTTCCAAAAATAGAAAGTCAACTCCAGGTCAACACAGTCAAAGCTCAATCTGAAATTTTCGACTATTTCTCGACTATTCCGCTATTTATACTCGAGCCTCGGGTCGATCGACGGTCCAAAACGAATATACGAAATGATTCGGATAAACACGAAACAATCGGATAAACTCGTCGAATACCGAAACTTCAAATAATCATAAAATATTCCTCGGTTATCGGAAAAATCTTCCGGAATAGCCCACGAGCTCGAAATCATGTACTCTACAATTTCCGTGAAGACACCCAACTCAAATTCTCGACTGAAAACATAGTCGCGAATCGAATCGACAAACCACACAATATCGTAAAACTGCGACTATAACCAAATCTCGAGAATCGTGCCGAACACACAACTGATTCTGGTTCGGGTCGTCACAAATCTACCCCCCTTAAAGAAATTTCGACCTCGAAATTTACGTACCTGTCATGTGAATAGATGAGGATACTGCTCCCGCATACGCTGCTCGGTCTCCCAGGTGGCTTCCTCAACTGAATGGTTCTGCCACAAGACCTTCACCAGCGGAATCACACGGTGCCTCAACTCCTGCTCACGACGATCGAGAATCTGCACTGGCTCCTCAACATACGATAAGTCCTCCCTGATCAGTAACTGCTGTGGGACTAACACATGTGAAGGATCTGAGATGTACTTCCGCAACATCGAAACATAGAAGACATCATGCACACGAGCCATCTCATCCGGTAACTCAAGTCTATAAGCAACAGCTCCAACCCTCTCCGTAATCTCATATGGACCAATGTACCGCGGTCGAAGCTTGCCACGCTTCCCGAAACGCACAACTCCTCTCCACGGAGATAGTTTCAGGAAGACCCAATCACCAACCTCAAACTCTAAACTCTTTCTTCTCACATCTGCGTAACTCTTCTGCCGATCCTGGGCGATCTTCAATCGATCCCGGATAACCTGTATGTCCTCCATCGTGGTTTTCACCAAATCAGGACCAATAAGCCAACGCTCGCCCACCTCACTCCAACACAATGGAGTGCGACACTGCTTCCCGTACAGAGCCTCGTACGGTGCCATCTCAATACTGGCTTGATAGCTGTTGTTGTAGGCGAACTCAATCAAGTGCAACTGCTGATCCCAGTTTCCGCGAAACTGCAACACACATGATCTCAGCATATCTTCCAGTGTCTGAATGGTCCGCTCGGACTGCCCGTCAGTCTGAGGATGGAAAGCTGTACTAAATCGCAACCTCGTGCCCAACGCTCGCTGTAAAGCCTGCAAAAACTCAGAAGTGAACTGACTATCTCGGTCAGAAACAATGGACACAGGTACACCATGCAAGCGAACAATCTCGGATAAGTACAACTTGGCCAATCTGCCCACTGAAATCTTCCTTGGAAGTGCAAGAAAGTGTGCGGATTTCGTCAATCGATCAACAATAACCCAGATACCAGTGTTGCCTACCGAAGTACGTGGCAACTGATAGACGAAATCCATCGTGATATGCTCCCACTTCCAAACTAGAATCTCAAGTGGCTGTAATTTCCCTACAGGTTTCTGCCTCTCCGCCTTCACCTGCTGACAGATCAAACATCGACTCACGTACGCGGCAATCTCCCGCTTCATATTGCGCCACCAATAGTACGCTCGAAGTGTACGAAACATCTTCGTACCTCCAGGATGCATCGCATACGCTGAACTGTGGGCCTCGTCCAGAATCTCCTTCTTCAAGTCCTCGTCCCTGGGTACACATAATCTGCCCCTGAACAACAACGTACCGTCATCGCTCAATCGGAACTCTGTAGGCACACCATTCCGAATCATGGTCTTCTTGCCCAGCAAGTAAGGATCTGAATCCTGTGCCTCCCGTACCTGATCAACCAACACTGGTCGAACCTGGAAACTGGCCAACAAAGCTCCATCATCATCATACCCAAACACAGGACCCGTAGCTCGAAGCTCGGCTAACATCGACACTCTGGCCACACACATGTGAAACAACGAAGCTCCAGATTTCTGGCTAAGTGCATCCGCTACAACGTTGGCCTTCCCTGGATGGTACTCAAACGTGCAATCGTAGTCGTTGATCAACTCCATCCATCGGCGCTGCCTCATGTTCAGATCCAGCTGTGTCCGCAAGTAGGTGAGACTATTGTGGTCAGTGAAAATCTTACACTGAGCACCATACAGGTAATGTCTCCAACTCTTCAACGCTAATACAATAGCGGCTAACTCCAAATCATGCGTCGGATAGTTGACCTCGTGCGGTTTCAGCTGTCTGGAACCATATGCCACGACTCTACCATGCTGCATCAACACGTAACCAAGGCCCAACTTCGACGCATCACTGTATACCACAAACTCACCACTGTCATCTGGCAACGTCAGAACCGGTGCGGTAGTCAATCTCTCCTTCAGGAGCAAATAACTCTCCTCGCACTCATCAGACCACTCAAACTTGATGCCCTTCTTCGTCAATCTGGTCAGTGGTGTAGCTATCTGTTTCTACCGAATTACGCGCGGGGGCGTAAAGGGGCAGAAGCAACACGAATAAGCTTCTTCCTCTTCCTTCCTCTTGGTGCGTCCGAACGCTGGGGCTGTTCGGATGGGTGGGCGCTCTCTACGTGCGTGCGCTGTTACAAGAATACAACAATGAAACAGGCGGTCAGGGGTCGAGACGGGGTGGCCCGCCTTCAACGCTCCGATGCCTAAGTCAGATGATGTATTGGATATAACAGTCAAGCGAACGTGCGAGTTGGAGTACTGGGATGTGTATTGGTGTGTTGGAATGTGAATGAGTGATCTTACCTGTAATAAATACCTGATATATATAGGTGGTTGAGTTTGGAACCTGGTGGTGTTCTTCGATGTGGGACTTTGGTGTACCTGCTAGTGTGTGATCCGCATGTTCGGGTGCGCGCCCACCGAGCGCGTGCGCGCTCGGATGGGGCCGGTCTGGTGAGTGAAGTTGGAGCCTCCTTGGTGGTCTTGCGTGTGGGTCGGTATGTGTCGTTTAATCTGCTTAAGTGGATAAGTATGTTAATCGTACAATTAATGATGCAATACTAACAAGTCCCCCAATTCCCCAAGTCAAAGAGCACTTTCTTGACTGGGGAGTTGAAAAAGGGTGTGCGATGAACAAGAATACTTATCCGGTTGAGCAGTGGTCATGATCCTGTGACCCCCAAGTCCCCCAACTCTCCGGTCAAGAAGGGGCTTGCATGACGGAGTGGGACCTTGAGTGTCTGAGTGTGTACCTGTACGTTTCGATGGTGTACCTGATCGTGTTTTGGGCCCGGCATCCAAACTGATCTTGCTAGTTAGGATCCGCGCGCCCGTGGAGTGGTATGTTCATGCGTTGGTGTACCTAAGGGCCCGGCTTCCAGAACAAGACTTGTCATTCTGGAACCGCGCGCCCGGATGGGATCGGTCTTGCAAACATACATAAGTACAACAGAAGCAGGTATGTAAGTATGCAGGATATGATGTATGAATGTATGGTATGATGCATGAATGTATGGTATGATGTGTGTGTGTATGCGAATGTTTTTCGTAACACCGGCATTGGGATGGCGCGGTGCACCGCGTACATCAACGGGGATGCCATTCCGTACGGTATAGCGTCAACGGAGGGATCAAAACCGTGACCTATAAGTAACGCACTACGGAGGGGACGGACCGCATGCCCGTGCCGTTCTTCGACTTAGCACCCTCAGAGAGAGGGCGAACCCCATGCCTCCGTTATGACAGTCGGCTTGCTTTCGCGACCGGGGAGGCGCCCGCGCTCATCGAACCTCGGAACGCGCAAGGAGGGGTCGGACCGCACGCTCTTGGCACTCCGAGTCGGGGCCGAATGTTAACGTTGCACTCACACGGAGGGGAAACACCCCACGCCCGTGCCGCCCATCGACTTAGCACGCCCAGAGAGGAGTTGGCCCCATGCCTCTGTCATGACAGCCGGCTTGCTCTTCGATCATGTAACGGTGCGCTCACGGAGGGGGCGGACCCCATGCCCGTGCCGCCCATCGGTCTCAGCGCGCGCTCAGAGAGGGGGCGTGCCCCATGCCTCTGCCGCCTGATCCGGCTTGCTAATGCGTGCGCGTACGTAGAGGAAGAACCCCATCTCGTACGGCGTACCTCTTCACTCGGGGCACGGCCAAAAGGGAATTCAGGCGTTAGCCCTCTTTCGGGGCGCCCGAGTGGTGCTTGTACTAACCTGATGGTGTTTTGCGAGCGTCCGGTCGTGTGGGTGGTACATGCGCCAGTAGAGATGGTTGGTGTCGTGGCGTGTTGTCCTTGCCTTGGGGTTGGTGGTGCTCTGATGAGACGTTTGGAAGTGACATTCATTTTGACTTCTCTTGGGGAACCGGTGTAATAAATGCTAGCCGTCGCAATTAATGCTAGCGTGCCCTTGCATTAAATGCTGATGTTGTGATGATTACTCGGACGGCAGACGTCACGCGCGTGGGAGCGTGGGAGTGGGGCATGGGCGCCACGTGTTGGGCTGTGGGAGACCGTGCTAGGGTTTGAAATCGAGGCGGGAAGTGGAAGAGTTGGCGCGGTTACTGAGGAGGGCAAGTAAACCGCCCTGGCCACGTGTCATGATCCGAGGGTGGACACGCGAAAAACGGACGACTGGCGTTCGTTGTCGTATTCCGTCCGAGTAATATAAATAGGGTCTCCTTGTCGTCGTCTTCTTCATCACTCTCATATCTTACCGAAACTCTGACGGAATCTTTCTGCGACCTGCACTTGCCTGAGATTTTCCCTGTGTTCGTTTGCCGGAATACTTGCTTCGACGTGAAATTTTCAGTCCACAAACCAAAATCTGGTGAGGCTCTTGTCCTTGGCTCTGTTGATTTCGTATCTGTGCTTTTTGTGTTTTTCTGGGTTTTGTTGAACTCGGGGATAGGGCATGTTTTTGGGTGGGGGGGGTGGTTTGATCTGTTTGTGGGTGGTTCTCTGTGGGTTTTGGTGTTTCTGTTGGCCGTGCGCTCGTCTATAAGATGGAGCCGATTGAGATACCGAGCGATCAGTCACGTGAGCGGATCTACATTCCGGGGTTGGGGTGGATTAGTTGTGGGTCGGGCGGGTCGAGTACGTCGAGTATGTCTTCGGACGAGTCTGTTTTGAGTGTCCCGCCCCTGCAATGCATTTTGCCTGACACCTCTCCCGTGCAGCCAATGGAAGCTAGGCAAGCGTTCGCGACCGTGGGTTTGGCGAGCTCGTCTGGATCGTCGGGCGGGCAGTCGGGTGGTTCAAATCACTGGGGTGAGGAGAGGGCGGAAGGAGGAGATTCGCTTCCCCCACCTGCGGCAGGTAGGCCCGTCCATTGGATGTTCCCGGATGGCACGCCCGTCCAGGAGCCTCAGCGTCCGCCGTCCGTCTCGGAGATGGCCAGGTGGGCGAGAGATTACCATATCCCCGACTCGGTGGTATTGCGGGTACCTGGCAGAGGCCATACTTTCACTCGCCCGCCGCCCAGACACGTCTGCCTGAGCGAGTACCATCTTAAGGCAGGGATTAAGTTGCCTTTGCACCAGTTCTTCCAGTATATGCTGGCGCTGCTGAACATCTCGCTTGGTTAGTGCGGGCCCACGCTCACCCACACGCTCGTGGCCATGTTCAACATCTTTCGGATGAGCGGCCTGGGCCAGCCCACGCGGGCGGAGTTCCTTCACTTCTTTGGTCTGCGCTACTCTACTCGTAAGAGGGACTGGGGGACCATTACCGTGGAGCCGCGCGTGAAGTGGTGGCTGTCGGATCAGCTGAGTTCTGCGACCAACTGGCGCACGATTAGTTGCCTGGTGGGTGGTGACTGGGAGTTGGGCTCTTTCTCGGATGAGTACGTGGCCAACGCCCACCTGATTGATCGAGTCCCCCAAGCCTTCCATCCCCTTGATACGAATGTGTATCCAATGACGCCCGCCGAAGAGGCCCGGGTGAACCGTTTGAAGTTTGTTTTTGACCCAGCGCCCGAGGCGAGGTCGTTCTATGCCGCCTGTCACTGGGATATCATCACGGAGACGCGCCTTGCTAAGTTGCCGCGTACGTGTGCTTGTAGTTCGTTTGTCTAGGAGTAGGAGTAGATTTTGACCAACTATTTTGGCTGTCGCTAACCTTCCGTTTGTTGTTTTTTGTAGTTAAGAAGATGACTGGCAAGAATGCTTCTTTTGATGAGGTGGCGACGCGCCGTATGGCCGCCCTTCGAGAGGCCGGTGCGAAGGTCCGAAGGGTGGTGGAGGACGGGCGGGGTGATCTGGTGTTGGGGAATACCGAGCAGCCCAAGCTCCCCCTTCCTCCCGTGAGTGATTATGCTCCTGCCATCCTGGCGGGTGCCGGTCGCCCGCCGCCAGGCCACGCTGGCGGAGCGAAGGCGCAGGCTAAGGCGGACCGTGCTGAACGGCACAAGGAGAAGCGCCAGGATAGCCGCGACCTGCACCGGCAGGACAGTGACGGCACGACCGTGATGTAGCTCGCACGTCCAACGCAGGCGGTCATTCCTCTTCCATGCCCCAATCATCCGAGCGTGTCTCCACGAGGTCCCAATCCTCCGAGCGTCCGTCCAGCCCCCCCAGTGGGCTTTCTTTGAAGCGTCCTCGTACAGATAATCCGCCTATCAAACCGTCTGCTGGTCAGCCCGATGATCCGTTCCCCTGCTACACCCCGTTGGCTCGGTCCATCGAGTTGAGTATGAAGGCCGTTGATGAGATGGCGCCAGAGGTGGCGGAGGGTAACAGGGATGATATGGACAAGGCCTTCAACCTCTGCATGGCGCTGCAGCGCAAAATGTACCTGGCGCGCGAGCGCTTTGCCACCAGGCGCTACGCGGAGAAGGCGCAGGCGGAGATACTGAGGCTCACCAACGCCTGTAAGAAGTCTGAGCAGCTGGCGGGTGAACGGGAGGCGCTGCTCAAGGTCGAGCGTGACTTAGCCCTTGCCGCCCTTGAAGAGGCGAAAGCTGTGGCGGAAAATCGGGTGGCGGAGGTGGAATCCCGCCTGATGGCCGAGGCGCAAGCCCATGTTCGGCAGGCGCGGGTGGAGGCGGTCACTGACTTCAAGAATTCTGTGGAGTTCAAGGAGTTGATGGATGCTGAGGCCGAGGTTCAGGTCGCCCAATTCCAA
This sequence comes from Geum urbanum, assembly GCA_946800695.1. NCBI lineage: Eukaryota > Viridiplantae > Streptophyta > Magnoliopsida > Rosales > Rosaceae > Geum > Geum urbanum. Next base: position 37,533,918 of record OX326997.1, on the reverse strand, counting down.
GATATGGCAGCGCCTTTCCTGAAGATGGATGAGTTGGATGCTTGGCTGGCGGGCGGAGGTGGTGGTGCGGGAGCGGGTGGCGCGAAGTAGAGCAGCTTCTTTTCTTCTCTCTTTTGTAATAGAATAGATCTTCTGTTTTTTTTTTTGTAATTGGGCCCTCGTGCCCTGGATTTCTTGCTGGTGGGTTTTTTGAACTGGCAGATGAATGAAATTTCTCTTTCCGTCCGCTTGTGTGCCTTGTCTCTTTTTGCTGTTTTGAACTTTGTTTGCCATCTTTTGAGTAACTTGTACGGGCGCGCGCTTTCCTATTATGTGTTTCCGAGTAGCCTATCCCCAGTCCCCCAAGTATGTAGGCGGGCGGGGTAAGGACAAACGCAACAGTGATTACACTTGGATGAAAGTACAAGGTAAGACTTAATAAAAGTACTTCCTCAAGTGTTGGATGTTCCATGGGTGGCGTAGTCGTTGACCCTGCATGTCCCTAAGGTAGAAAGTGCTGTCGCTTACCACCTTGTCAACGACGTACGGGCATTCCCACAACGGGCGAAGCGCCTTCACCTTTTGTTGGATCGCCTTCATTACCCAGTCCCCCAGTTGGATTGGGTGAGCCCGTATGCGCTGATTGTATAACCGGGCGATCCTCTGCTTGTTGGCGGCGTTGTGCAGGTGCGCCATATCCCTTCGTTCCTCTAGCAGATCATTATTGAGTCTTAGACCTTCACCGTTCGTGCGCGGGTTGTACCCCTCGATCCGTGGGCTCTGATGGGTGATTTCTAGGGGTAGCACGACCTCCGTTCCGAACGTCAGGCTAAATGGGGTCTCGCCTGTAGCTGCATTGGCCGTCGTTCGGATAGACCATAGGATTTCTGGGATGACCTCGGGCCAGCGCCCGTAACCCGCATCTCCAGGCTCGATGTCCTCGATCTTCCTCTTGATGCCGGACTTGACGATTTTGTTTGCTGCTTCCACTTGTCCGTTCGTCTGGGGGTGTGCGGGCGACGCGAAGATGAGGTCCGTTCCCTGGCGTTTGCAGAAATCTATCAATCTGGGGTTGTTGAATTGTGGCCCGTTATCTGTGATGATGCTGATCGGCGTCCCATAGCGACAGAAGAGGAAGCGCTAGAGGAAACGTTCCACCTTCTCCGTGGTGATCTTCGCCATGGGCTGGGCTTCAATGAACTTCGTGTGGTAGTCGATGATGACGATCAGATACCTATATTGCCCTTTCGACTTCGGGAGCTCCCCGATCAGGTCCAGTCCCCACTGTGCAAATGGAACGGGCGACAGGAGGATGGATAGTGGGACGGCTGGCGCGTGGTGGTGATGCGCGTGGAGTTGGCACTGGTGGCACTTGCTCGTTAGTGCTGTGGCGTCCGCGTGGATGGTGGGCCACCAGAATCCGTGTCGAAGGGTCTTGTGTGCCATCGACCTGGCGCCCGCGTGATGGGCGCACGTGCCCGAGTGGATCTCTTTCAAGATTGAGCCGCCCTTTGTTGGAGTGACGCACTTGAGGCTCGCCCAAGTCCTCCCTCGGCGGTAAAGTGTCCCGTTCCGCACGTTGAAGTTAGCCGCCCGTGCGACGATGGTTCTGGCCGCTTTCTTATCCTCTGGTAGTTCTCCCCTCGTTTTATAGGCGATGAGCACGTCCATGTAACTATGCTCGTGCGGCTCGATTGTCAGGACCTGCTCTGCTCCTGAGATGCTCGGTCGTCGCAGCACTTTGACGATACGCTGCCCTGGCCCCGTGTGCACGGGCGCAGTGGCCAACCGGGCCAATTTGTCTGCCTTCGCGTTGAATCCCCGGCGTATATGGCTGATGTTGACGTACTTGAATCCTTTGATCAGCGCCTGTACGTGCCTTAGGTAGGCAATCATGGATTCCTCCTTTGCCTGGAATTCCCCTCCGACTTGGCTCACCACCAACTGTGAGTCACTGAAGATGTTAAGGTCGGGCGCCTCCGAATTTTTGGCCAGTTGCAGACCCGCAATGAGCGCCTCGTACTCGGCCTCGTTGTTCGTTGCCTTGAATTCGAACTTGAGGGCGTACTCCGCGTTTACCCCTCCCGGCCCGGTTAGGATTATACCGGCGCCACTCACTTTCTTCGTGCAGGATCCGTCGACGTAGAGGTTCCACTCCGACAACGGGTGCTCCTCGATCTCCGGTTTGTCGGACGCTCCTACCGTCGGGTCGTCGGGCGCTTGGGCTGGCGCCCCCTCTACCTCCGTGTACTCGGCGATGAAGTCCGCCACGGCCTGCCCCTTGATTGCCATGCGAGGTTTGTATTGGAGGTCAAATTCACTAAGTTCAATGGCCCACTTCGCCAGGCGGCCACTGTGGTCGGGCGATTGGAGTATCTGGCGCAAGGGTACGTTGGTGAGGATGTGGATGCTGTGCGCCTGGAAGTATGGCCTCAATCGTCGGGCGGCGGTTACGAGTGCGAGTGCCATCTTCTCGATCGTCGGGTATCGCGTCTCAGCGCCCGTCATGCCCTTCCCTGAGAAGAAGACGGGCAGCTCCGTACAGTCCTCCCTGCGGACGAGGGCGGAACTGACGACGGTGAGGGAATCGGCCAAGTAGAGGTACAGAACTTCCCCCCGGACGGGTCTGGAGAGGAGCGGAATGGACGCCAGGTATTCCTTGATCTGAAGGAAAGATTCCTCAGACTCGAGCATCCACACAACCTCGCGCTTGTTCGTGGTTCTTAGGGCTTTGAAGAATGGGGCGCATCTGTCCGAGTAGCTCGAGATGAAACGGTTCAGGGATGCGAGTTTTCCCGTGAGGCTTTGTAGGTCCACTCTCTTGACTGGCGACTTTATGTCGATGATCGCCTTGACCTTGGCTGGTGCGGCCTCGATCCCTCGCTGGCTGACAATGTACCCTAGGAACTTGCTATTGGTGACTCCAAAGGTGCACTTGGCGGGGTTCAGCCTCATGCCATTCTTGATGAGGACGTCGAGCACAGTACCCAAGTTCTGGACGTGGTCGACCGCCTGGACGCTCTTCACCAGTATGTCGTCCACGTATATGTCCACGATGTTGCCGATGAGGCCATGGAACATCGTGTTCATGAGCCTCTGGTATGTGGAGCCGGCGTTCTTCAGCCCGAAAGGCATGACAACGTAGCAATAAAGGCCTTTGTCCGTGACAAACGTTGTTGCTTCCTGGTCCGCGGGATCCATGAAGATCTGGTTGTAGCCCGAGTAAGCATCCATCATTGATAGGAGTTCGTGCCCCGCCGTCGCGTCCACCAGCTGGTCGATCCTTGGTAGCGGGAAGCTGTCCTTTGGGCACGCCTTGTTGAGATCACTGTAGTCGATGCACATCCTCCATTTCTTGTTGCTCTTCTGTACCATCACCGCGTTGGAAATTCACTTGGGATAATCCAACTTTCGGATGAACCCGATGCCCAGTAGTCGGTCCACCTCCTAGTGCATGGCCGCATAGTGCTCTGCCTTGTACGCCCGCCGCTTCTGCTTCACTACTCGGGCGCTGGCGCTGACACTCAGTCGATGGGATATGATGTTCGTGCTGATCCCGGGCATGTCTTTGTATGACCAGGCGAACACTTCCTGCTTCTCTTTTAATAGCGCGATCAGTTGTTCAGCTATTGCGGGAGCCAATGACGCCTCGATTTGGACCGTCCTTTCCGGGTGTTCGGAGGATAGCTGGATGGTCCTCAGTTCTTCGCGTTCGGGGACGGGTGATACGGCCATCAGCCCGTCGCGGGGATCGTCGGTTACTTCTGATCCTGGCGCGGGTTCCAGGGCGAGGACCTCATGCTCGTTACGAGGTTTCGCCGCCTCCTCGTTGCCGTATCCTCGGACATGTCCGACTCCGTGCTCGGTTGGGAATCGTCCCAAGAGCATGTATGTTGCGACGATCATCCTCAGCCTGCAGATCCCTGGCCTCCCGAGTATGGCGTTGTAGGGGGAGAGGGTGTCCATGATGATGAAGTCTGTCCGGATCTCGCTGTGAGGGGAGTCGGGTGCGCCAATCTCGACCCGCAGGCTGTCGCTTCCGATGGGATACGAGGTTTCGCCCGTGAAGCTGGCGATGCACTCATGATCCTGCGTCATTTTTCGTGCGGGTCTGCCGAGCGCCCTGTACGCGTCTATGTAGATTATGTTGACAGACGCCCCGTTGTCAACCAGCACCCTCTTCACAAGGAATTGGTCGATGATTGCGTCGATTACGAACGGTAGGGTGCTGTCCTTCGGGTTCTCCTCCTCGTCCTTTGTTGTGAAGCTGATGGTGGGCGCTCCCTTCCTTCCTTCCTTGGGCGCTCTTCCTGCCCCGATTGCCAATACATCCCTGCCCGCGCGGTCGGGCGACGATGCTCTCTCCTTGCGCTTGCCCCCGGATATCGTGTTGATAGTTCCACGGGTCCTGGTGTTCGCCTGGCGTCGTCGTCCCCCCGCCCTGGGACGACCGTTCCTCTTCATATCCCCGAGGGCTTTCCTCAGCAGAGGACAGTCGTTGGTGTGGTGGGTTGCGGTGTTGTGGTATTCACACCAAATGCTCGGGATCCGGCCGACCGGGGCCATTGCTGCCGTGACACCGCTTGGTGGTGGGAGCCGGCGCCAATGCAGGTGGAGAAGTTGTTCGGGTGATTGCCCGTCGATCGTAAAGACCTCCTGCCCTGCCGGTTGGCGGGCGCCTTGCTGCGTCGATCCCTCCGCCAGGTGGTTGCGAAGAGAGGGCTTCTGACTGCTCTGTCCTGGCGCGTCCTGGTGTCTCTTGTATCCTCTGGCTGGAGTCTCTCCGCTGCCCGAGGGCCGTCGAGGCTGAGCGTTCTCCTCCGGCCTGTTGGTGCTAGACTCGGAGGTGGACCCGTACACCCGTGTTTCCACCAGCGCTTTTTGTACAACCAGGTCTATGATCTCGTCGTAGTCGAGATGCTCCTTCCTTACAAGTTTCTCTACGAATGGGGTGGCGAGCAGGTTGTCCATCAGAGCTACCTTGGCCACTTACTTGTCAAGGTCCCTGCACGTGCTGGCGAGCGTCCTCCATCAGTTGATGTAGCTCGACAGGCTCTCGTCCATCCCCTGGCGGACCTTGAGGAGGATGCCCGTGGTGTTGTACTTCCCCTGGAGCTGATAGCACTTCTGGAAACTCTCCGCCAGCTCGAGGAACGAGTGGATGGATCCTGGCGGCTTCTCGTAGAACCAGCTCCGCGCCTCTTCCGCCAGCGTTTCCTGGAATAGAAAACACAAGGTTGGGTCTGAATATCGGGTCCCGTCCGTGGTGGACTGAAACTCGTCCACGTGCGCGCATGGGTCTCCGCTCCCGTCGAACCGAGCGATCTTCGTTATCTTGGCGTGGGGGTCCCTTCCTCTCTCCAGTATGTGCGCCGCGAAAGGACTGACTCGGGGGGCGAACATCCCGCCCTGACCGGCCAGCTTGTCCTTGCGCAAGCGCGAGACTTCCTCCGCCAGCTTCTCCATCCTCCGCAGGATCAGATCGTTCGTCGGGGGTGTCGACTCCTCCCCAGGCGAGGGCGCTCGAGCCGCCTGGGCGTTGTTTCTGGTGAACGGATGTTGCTCCTCGCTGGTGGTCTCCTGGGTCTCCTCATGCTGCTCCATCTGCTGGCGGATGAGCGCCTCCAGTCGTTCTTCCATCCTCCGGCCGATTTGGCGCTCCTCTACTCTCTCGAGCGCTGCCTCCCGCAACTCCTGGACCATGCCGCTGATGCGCCCGTCGTCGCCGTTCCTGCCGGTTGTCTGCACATTCCGCTCCTGTGAGCCTGGCGGAGTCTCCCCATCGGGCGTGTTACTGCCGTTAGTCACGGGGTTAAGCATGTGGACCTTTGGTTTCGGTGGTGTTTATACGAGGTTTGCGATTTGTAAGTTTCCCACAGACGGCGCCAGATGTTTCTACCGAATTACGCGCGGGGGCGTAAAGGGGCAGAAGCAACACGAATAAGCTTCCTCCTCTTCCTTCCTCTTGGTGCGTCCGAACGCTGGGGCTGTTCGGATGGGTGGGCGCTCTCTACGTGCGTGCGCTGTTAGAAGAATACAACAATGAAACAGGCGGTCAGGGGTCGAGACGGGGTGGCCCGCCTTCAATGCTCTGATGCCTAAGTCAAATGATGTATTGGATATAACAGTCAAGCGAACGTGCGAGTTGGAGTACTGGGATGTGAATTGGTGTGTTGGAATGTGAATGAGTGATCTTACCTGTAATAAATACCTGATATATATAGGTGGTTGAGTTTGGAACCTGGTGGTGTTCTTCGATGTGGGACTTTGGTGTACCTGCTGGTGTGTGATCCGCATGTTCGGGCGCGCGCCCACCGGGCGCGTGCGCGCTCGGATGGGGCCGGTCTGGTGAGTGAAGTTGGAGCCTCTTTGGTGGTCTTCCGTGTGGGCCGGTAGGTGTCGTTTAATCTGCTTAAGTGGATAAGTATGTTAATCGTACAACTAATGATGCAATACTAACACTATCCGGGAGAAATCCTTTACAAACCGTCGATAATAGCCTGCTAACCCCAAGAAACTCCGGATCTCCGGTACAGTAGTGGGTCGACTCCAATTCAGCACGGCCTTGATCTTGTCAGGATCAACACTAACTCCCTCGGCCGAAATCACATGGCCCAGAAACTTCACACTATCCAACCAGAACTCACACTTGCTAAACTTTGCGAACAATTGATGGTCCCGCAAGGTCCGCAACACTGCTCGCAAGTGCTTCTTGTGCTGGCCCACACTCCTCGAGTATATCAAAATATCATCAATAAATACTATCAAGAACTTGTCCAAAAACCGTCTGAACACTCGATTCATCAAGTCCATGAAAGCTGCGGGGGCGTTGGTCAACCCAAACGGCATAACCAAAAACTCATAATGCCCATACCGCGTCCTGAAAGCTGTCCTGGCTACATCTGAATCTCGGATCCTCAACTGGTGATATCCGGATCGAAGGTCAATCTTTGAAAAGACTGCTGCTCCCTTCAGTTGATCGAACAAGTCGTCAATCCGCGGTAACGGATACTTGTTCCTCACTGTAATCTGATTCAGCTTCCGATAGTCGATGCACAAACGCATGGACCCGTCCTTCTTCCGCACGAACAACACCGGAGCACCCCACAGAGAAACACTCAGTCGAATGAATCGCTTCTCTAACAACTCCTGAAGCTGAATCTGCAACTCCTTCAGTTCCGCAGGAGCCATCCGGTACGGTGTCTGGGAAATCGGTCCAGTACCCGGCAACAACTCAATGGTAAAGTCAATCTCCCGCACAGGGGGTATACCAGGTAACTCCGCCAGAAACACATCCGGAAACTCAGACACAACCTCAATACTACCGAGATCCGGCACTGCAGCTGTAGTATCCACAACATGGGCTAAGTAAGCAACACAACCCTTCTTCATCAACCGATCCGCCCTCATTGCGGAAATCAAACACGGTAAGGAAGTGTTCTTCTTGCCACGAAACAGTATCTCGGGCAACCCTGGTCGATGAAATGCGACCTCCTTCCTGTGGCAATCAAACATGGCCCAATGCGACTCTAGGAAGTCCATACCCAAAATCAGATCAAAATCCACAATATCAAGCAGTAACAAATCAGCGGCTAAACCATGGCCATCAATAAACACCTCACAATCTCGGTAAACCCAACCGATGCTCACAACCTCACCTGATGGATACAACACTCTCCACAACCCCGAAAGTGGAGATGCAGGTACCGTAGCAAATGATGACAGTCTAAATGATATGAATGAATGTGTGGCACCTGGATCTAACAATGCAACTACTGGAATACCAAAAACATGTAACGTACCGATAACGACCTCCGGTGATGCTCTGCCCTCACGTAGAGTCATAGCATGAACCCTCACCTGTCCGGCTGGTCGTCCTCGCTGAGGCTGTCCCTGCTGCCTACCCTGGCCTACAAACTGTGCCGGTCGTGCTCCTATAGTGGCACCTCGCTCAACTCCAGAACTCTGAGCTGCCTGACCAACACCACCATACAACTGAGGACACGCCCTCGCATAGTGACCCACCTGGCCACAATGATAACAGTTGAGGGTGCCTCGCTGACACGAACCAACATGATACCTATTGCACAAATTGCACAACGGAGCCTCCCTTGGTGTAGCAGGTGCGCGAAAAAGTTGTCGAGGATGACTGGATCCACTGGAATCCCCACTAGCATGTGGTCGCTGTGGACGATCTCTCCTCCATAACGATCTCTGCCTCGGTGCACTAGCTGGTGGCCGATATGATCCACCACCTGAGGACGAAGCTGAACCGGAAGTATCGGAACTCTGCCTCTTTGAAGGCCCCTGACTCGGTCCACCTTCCTCGAATCGCCTCGGCTGGTACCTCTGCTGTCTCTCCTGCTCAATATCCTCGCCTCGGAGTGCAGCACTAACAAACTCATCAAAGTTGTTCCTCGACATCGTAGTCAAGGTCGGTTTGATGTTCAAATTCAATCCCAGCTCAAACCTACGACACTTGGCTTCCTCTGTAGCCACCATATCCCGCGCAAAACGAGACAAACGGGTAAACCGATCCCGATACTCAAGCACAGACAAACTGCCCTCCCTCAAGTTCGTAAACTCCTCGTACTTGCGCTGCTGGGTAGCCTGATTAAAATACCTCCGCATAAACAGATCACGAAACAATGTCCACGGTGTATCAGCCGGAAGTCTGTCGGTGCTAACCCACCAAAAGTATGCATCACCCTCAAGTAAACAAACTGCGGCTACTGACATCTGCTCAGGTGTAAACTGCAGACGCTAACAAACACGCTCAATCTGAACCAACCATGCCTCGCATATCTCTAGATCAACTGAACCCGAAAACACAGTAGCACCCGCAGTGCGAGCCTTCACCACAGGGTCAAAACGCTCTTCCAAACGCAGCACTCACATAAGCAAGTCGCGCGCTCAGCGATCCTCATCAGGATCATCATCCCGGTCAACACGGGGACCACGTCGAGGAGGCATCCTACTGATACAAGACAAGCATTAGGTACAAGCAGAAAGAACGTAATCATGAAACCACAGATATTTGAGGACATACAACACCCGAAGTATTGATGAGTACCGCTGGCCAGTCGGGTCATCACTCCAGTCATGCTGTATCAACTCAAATACCCTAAGTGTCACAACTACAAGAGTCTACAGAATCTGACAACCTAATGCTCTGATACCAAGCTGAAAGGACCCAATCCCGATTCAGTTACCTAAACCGGAATCAAACCCTTTCGAAAACACGAACCAACAAAAAATTTTCAAAATTTCGGCAGAGTTTCGTTACTAGCGTGGAATTACCATAACCTGCACCCAGAAATTAACACTTCGTCCTATGCCACAAAAAGCAAACTGTGGGCACCAATCCCATCCGGATTTCTCAACATCAATATAATCAACAACAGTAAATGAACTGTACTATGTATATATGTATATCCGAGAAAATCCATATAAACATGTATCAGAATGTACCAGAGCGACCTCTAAAGTAAAATATATACAATATACACATCAGTAGACGAAACAAGAACCTACTGGAAAACACAGGTAACTATGATCACTAGCCTCCAAACCGCGACGTGAAAACACCAAACCTGAACTGCAACTGGGCACGGAAACCGAAAAGCCCAGGGGAAAGACAAATAACACGTTAGAGTGAGTGGACGGAAATAAATGTCTTTCACCAGGTAATTTATATACATATAAAATCATATGCGAGTCAAAAGCACGAAAATCAAATAATACGTGAGGAGACTCTGGCTACCACTCACGTACAGAGCATGCAATGTAAAACATATTGCGGAGACTCTCGCGGGCTTCCACGCGATAGCACAGTCTGAATCACGGGATCCCAGACCCACACGTGACTCTAGCCAGAAAGGCCTCGGGTCAGGATATCTGTCCTTCCCGGATCGTACTCGGGGATCAGCCGAGAAGCCAATGTGTATCGATACCACAACATATACTGAGACTGTACTCTGTGTAAACCAAATCATAAATCTTTTCTATGCACATGCTTAAAACATAATATATATATATACATGTATACTCGTATACGTATATTCGTATATGCATAATCGTGAAACACATGCTCGTAAAATCGTAATCAATCTGCATGCTCAAGTTCGTAAATCATAAATAAAAGACTCGCAATCAATCCGTGAAAATAAATGTCCACTCACAGACTCGTGAAATGCGCACTCGCGCTAAACTCGTGGTCCGGCGGAAGATCCCTCGCCTGAAGCACGATCACGATCCAGATCTCGATCTCCTGAATATTCACAAAATATAACTGATCAATATCGTAGTTCTTAACACTGTAACTGATCAACTGATGCACGAAATGCAGTACAAAATGAATTACGGAAATCCCGAAATCCCCACTCGAAACCTCGACTGAAAATCGGCTAATCAAATCGACCCAAAAACCTCTGGATGACGATCAGGGCGTGATCACGAGAAAAATGACATTAAAATTATCGAAATCTGAAAAGTTGACTTTTTCCTCGCCGTTGACCGCCGCCGCCGGCGGCGGCGTGCCGTAAACGGTGGAATCACACGGCGGGAAGCTCCAGATTTCACCACCTCGATCTCACGAACCATTTCCTTGACTTCCACGAAGACCAAAACAGCTCGGAAACCCTCCAAAACAACCCAAACCCGAACGGGATAAATCTCTCCGGTGACCTATTCGGGTCGCTCCAAAACCATCACCAAACCTCAATTGAACCACACCAATAGAATCCCTAGGCCAAGGGGAAGCAAACCCCCCTAACCACCACCACCGTGGCTCGCCGGAACCACCGTCACCAACACCGGCGATATCAACCCGTTCGGCCTAACTCGGGCACCCCAAAAACCTCATCAAATCTCATCAATTAAAACATCAAACAACTCGAATACATCAAAGGAAACTAACTGTAACTTCCAATCAACCAAAGGTGGCCGGAATACGGTGGTCGGAAGGTGGTGCCGAAAACGGAAACTTTCCCTTTCGGTCAATGGTCAGCTTTCCAAAAATAGAAAGTCAACTCCAGGTCAACACAGTCAAAGCTCAATCAGAAATTTTCGACTATTTCTCGACTATTCCGCTATTTATACTCGAGCCTCGGGTCGATCGACGGTCCAAAACGAATATACGAAATGATTCGGATAAACACGAAACAATCGGATAAACTCGTCGAATACCGAAACTTCAAAAAATCATAAAATATTCCTCGTTTATCGGAAAAATCTTCCGGAACCGCCCACGAGCTCGAAATCATGTACTCTACAATTTCTGTGAAGACACCCAACTCAAATTCTCGACTAAAAATATAGTCGCGAATCGAATCGACAAACAACACAATATCGTAAAACTGCGACTATAACCAAATCTCGAGAATCGTGCCGAACACACAACTGATTCTGGTTCGGGTCGTCACACGTTTCCCCGGAACCGAGGCCATTTCTGGCTTAGAATCACGTGTGGGTCTGGGATCCCTTGATTCGGACTGTACTAGCACGGATGTGTCCACGAGTGACCCCGTGAGATTTTTATGCATGCTCTGTACGCGTGAGGAGTTAGAGTCTCCTTCGTGTACCTTTTCTTTATTTATGCATCTAGACTCGCATATGATTTTTATTATATATATATATTGTTCGGTAAAAGACATTTATTTTCGTCCACTCACTCTAACGATTTTCATGTCTTTCCCCTGGGCTTTTCGGTTTTCGTGCCCAGTTTGCAGTTCAGGCTCTGGTGTCGCACGTCGTGGTCGGAGGCATAGTGCTCGAGCTACCTTGTTTCTTCCAGTAGGTTTATTGTTCTACCTAATGTGGTATACTGATATGTTTATACATTAGAGGTCGCTCTGAGTAATCTGTTGTTTATGCTATACGATTTTACACCGGATTTCAGTAAAATATAGATATATTTATTGATTTACTTTACTGTTGATATATTGAGAAATCCGGATGGGATTGGTGCCCACGGTTTGCTTTTTGTGGCATAGGATGAAGTGTATTTTCCGCGTGTAGGTAATGGTAATTCCACGTTAGTAACGAAACTCTCCCAAAATTTCTACGGTTTTTGTTGGTTCCTGTTTTCGAAGGGGTTCGATTCCGGTTTAGGGAGCTAAATCGGGGTAGGGTCCTTTCAGTATTACCGTGTAAATACAGAATATTATAATCACACTCTTGCACGTTTCACGAATTCAAATCATATCATAGTCTCATACTCATCAAATGAGTATATTATATCATCATACTCATCGCACGAGTAAATATCATTTCATAATCTCGTATTTCAAGTTCAAATCATCACTCCTATGCTTGTCAATTGAGCGAATATTATATTATATTTTCATGTTCATTGCGCGAATAAATACCACGTTGCAATGCTGGCATTGCGAACCCAAATTATATCATATATGGTATTGCTCATCTCGTGAGTTCAATCATATCTCGATACTCACCTTGCGAATTCATTTATATCACATCATCATCCGTCCAACGACGGTAATCAAATTATATATCTCAATAAATTGTTTCACGTTTCACATTATCATTTCACATTTCGAATCATATCATCATATATCATATACTCTCGAGTTAATCACTACCAGAAAAATGCACTTTGTCGCTTAAGTGGCATTTTTCGTCGCTTGAGTACTTAGGCGACAAAACTTTCGTCACCTAGGTTTCGTCGACTAAGAATCGTAGTCTAAGTTCTTAAACGATGGACCTTTTATGTTTCGTCATCTAAGGTCCTACTTAGATGAAGAAATATATTTCATCGCCTTTGGACTTAGACGTCGAAATATTTTTTTTATCTAAATGACGAAATTATTTGTCGTCTTAGATGCACCTTAGACGACGAATATTGATCTTCATCGCCTAAGTGGTAATCACTTAGACGACGAAAGATATTCGTCATCTAGGTTCAATCACTAAGACGATGCACAACAGTTTGTCGTTTAAGTGATACCACTTAGAAAACGAATATCTTTCGTCATCTAAGTGTTAATCACTTAGATGGCAAACATTGATCTTTTTCGTCTAACGTATAACACCTAGACAATGAGTGATTTTTCATCTTAGTGATTGAACCTATACGACAAATTATTCTTGTTTCGTCGTCTAAGTTCAATTTTGTTTAAATAATTGTTTCATAATTAAAAATTTAATATTAATTAAATTAATTAAATATTCATTGAATCTAAAAGGTGTACAGTACATAAAAAGTGTACATACGTACATCGATCGAAATATACATAAACTAAACTACGAAACTAAACCGGGAGTACACATCCCGTTTATTCTTCCGTCGTCGCTTGCATCGTCGTCATCATCGTGCCCAGGAGGGGGGCTGACATACTAGCGGAGATTGCATGCCCATCGACGCGACGAACTTGAGGACTGAGCTCATCTGAGTGTTGGTCGTTCGAAGCAGATCTTGGGTCGACCTCGCCTCATCCCAAGTCAATCTACCCTCCTCCCGGGCGGATCAAGCCTCGTCTTGGGCGGCTTGGACCTTCTCGACATCCTCTGCACTATGCTTACTCGTCCATGCAGAGGACTGGGTCAAATATCTCTGGACTACTCGTCCAAACCCACGAACCTCCCTGCCAGCTTGGTGGCTAAAAACAGCATCGACAATACTGATCTGAGTTTCCTTTGATAGAGGAGGGAGCTAATCCGATGTCATCTTCGGGTTTTACAATTGTGTGTTCCCCATTTCCTCTTAGGCCATTTGTATCAACCTCTCCTAAAATTAATCATGTGAACAATACATAAATATTTATTTCTAAAAAAATTTGGGATAGTTTCCCCTAAAATTCGAGGAAACAAAAAATCCGCAGGAAAGAAAACACTTCGAATAACCAATTCCAACATAACAAATTCCAAGAGCACAACCTAATTAAATATCCTAATCATAATTCAATTTCTTCAAATTAATTACTATGTCATTAAATTCAATAAATTTTAGAAGTACGATTAAATTTAATTAATGCAAGGAAAAATAGTTATTTACGCCACGTTCACTCGCGGCACTGACTTGCCCGATCTTGAAAAAAGCATCCACACTGGCATTAAGAAAATAATGTTTGAAATCCGCATCTCTGTGCTCCTTTTCCATGATGAACCCTCGCAAGCCCGAAACATGGTGGTTGATTTTCTTCTCATGATTTTCCTTGTTGGTCTACGACCTTATCTATTTTACAACAAACAATATTAAATAATAAATGAATGATTAAAAGTAAGAAATTATTTATTTTCATTACATTAAAGAAAATGAAGACGAACCTTAAACTTATCAGACTCAAAGTGCCCAACCAAGCATTGCCACTCGTCTTCCCTTTCTGTCTGTAGCTTTTCTGGGTAGACGATGCACCGTGTTGCTTATAATACTTGTGGAGGTCGTACTTCCAATCCTTAAAAATACGGGTAGTCGTGTCCTCAATGTATTCCCACATCTCCGATATGTCTTCTTAGTCAAAATGTACATGAAAAAATAAATAAAAAATTAAAATCCTAAACCTTATGTCTTTATGCTTTGTAACTAATTATGAAATTAAATAAAATTAAATAGACCCTATTGCTGAGACTTCGTGGTACACTCTGAATATTTTAGATTGGGGCAGCTCATTCCAAGAAGGGGTGTATGATTGAGTCGATGCTGTGCGAGTACAAACTACGAAGCTCCTTGGTCGTATGGTCTCGACTGAACTAGTCAAACGACACCTCGATCTTCTTCCTATTGACTTTACTATGCAGTCGCCATTAGCACCCATCCCAAGTCCCCAAGTGTGTTTGGGGACTTGGTCTGAGGGCTCCCTCCTGGTCTTGCGTCGGGCGTTATAGTGAATAGAATCGTCAACGGATCCTTGGGGATCTTGTGATGCCGCCACCAAAGAAAAAATATTTGGCTCATTGTTGGAAGATTTACACCCCCACACTTAATAAGTTATTGGGTAACTAATAAGTGCAAGAACGATCTTCCCCCGCAAGTATACGGGGACAAGTAATAGTATAGAAAAGAAATCGAGTGTTGAACCCACAAGGATTAAACACTTATACTCCTTAACTCGGAATTGAAAGCACAAAGACTACATATACTCTAAACATTAGCTTGACACAAGAACTAAAGAAAAGATGAAAGTGTATCTCACACTAACAAATCCTTTGGAGATTTGGCATTGCAAGGGATGATACAATTACGGTGAGTGATTAACGAGTTGGTTGGTGGTTGATTGATTACACTAAATGTGAACTACATGACACAAATTCAATATAAGGGAAAATAGGTCAACTAGGGAAATCCTCAAAAACCATATGATGCACCAAACAATATCCCAGTTTAGAGTAAGTCCATTCATGAGAATGAATGTCCAAGTGATGATCTTGTGAGTCACAGTTGGTTTTAAATCTAAGCTCCTAGGCCATTACGGGCTTTGGGCTACTCAAACTCAACATTGAAGAATATCGTGAAGTGGAACCAAGACTCAAGCTATTTAGACTTGAATCCCAATAGTATGTTACGTTATGAAGTCAATAAGTAAATTGTGTGATGGATATGTAAAGGTTCCCTTCTCGAATATCGATTGGAAGATCCGAGGGGTTTTCTAGTGAATCCCTCAACTCGTAATTAGTAAGTTACGAGCTAAGAAGTTCTATAATGTGCCTCAATAACCTTTTTGATAAATATGTGCTTGATTAGAGTTCCTCAAGTCTATAACGACTCAAAGAAGCTGTAGTCCATGCTAGGTGCTAGAGAACCAATTCTCAAGGTAAATCTCATAGAATAATACCCTAATTATGTTTATAAGCTCATCTTTCTTAGGTGAGTGACTAATTCACTAAAGTCCATTATTAGCTTCCTTAAACATATCTCAACTTAGTCTTAGCTTAGACATGTATAAAAAAACTAGACATGAGGCTCAAGCACATAAACATCTACAAACACACAATAGCTTATTCACAACACAATTCAAGAGTCATACATAACCAACACATAGTTTGTTCATCACATGGCTAGGGTGCTAACCCTAGCCTCCCAAAAGAGACTACTCACTAAAAAGAATTAAATACAAGATTTGATACATGTTTAAGAGGTAAAAGAGAGTAGAAATAACCAAGGGTCCCTAGCAAAGCTCCAAGTGACTCTAAGCTCTTCTAGCTCCACTTCTTCTTCTTCAACAAACAACAAGTCTTCAAGAGGAGGAGAGGCAACCTCTAGGACTCAAAGAAGCCAATGGGAAGAGGAAATTACTTCCCAATTCTTCCAGCTCTAGAGAATCACACACTCCTTGGAGACAAAGATGAGAGGAGGAAGTGAGGGATGCTGATGAAGGAGAGTGGAAGAGGTTCGGCCAAGGAATTCAAGGTTATGTCTCTATGATTTGTAGAGGGTTGGAGGAAAGGATTAAGGGTAGAGAAATCTAGCTTCTCTTTAGAGAACTCTCCAAGAACCCTAGAGAGAAGCTAGAGAGAAAACTAGAGAGAAAATGGCTCTAAATTTGTAAAAATGAGTGAAATAAAGTGTGGTATGTGTGGGTGCAAGGGGGAGCTCGAATTTGGACTGGTTAAGGAGGCAAATATGGACCCTTAGATGATAAGAAATTGTGAGATGGAAGATCTAAAGGTCAACTTTGAATGAGGGTGACCATGATCCACTATTTTAGGCTATGGAAGGCTAAGCTCCAAAGTGGTGACATCATGCTGTCCAACTTCTTCTCTTTCTCTCCAAATCAGATTGGTAAGCATAGATGGACTCAATGGGCCTCCATTGGGTTGGACTCCATGTGATTTGGCCGGCCAAAGTGGGGCGACCAAAGTGGCAAATTCTGGCGGATTCCAGGCAACTTCCAGCGGCCTCCGGTGAAGATATTTCGTCATTTTCTCAAAGTTGCTCCGAATTCTCCCTTGACCTCGAAAATATATACGTTTTCTCCAATAAGTATCTAATTCTTCATATTTAATACATTTCCGAGCCAACTCCACATTTTCTAGCAAGAACAGGAAACGTCATAAGAACAATGCTTTATTCATAGAAAATAAGCTATAAGCATAAAATTAGGAGCGTAATAGGCACATAATTATGGTCCTAACAACTACCTCATACTTAAGTTTTGCTTGTCCTCAAGCAAACTAAGAAGAAAAGAATTCAGCTAAGTTAGACTCGAAGCATTAAAACACACAAGTATGTAAGTGTCCCAAATGGTAGATTATTTTCCCTCAAAGAATCATGGCTAGATGGATTGAACTATTTTTGAACAACACTTTTAAAACATGAAATCAATGCATATGTAATAAGACGAAATGAGATATGCTAGGCCAAATGCAACACAATAAGATGTATTCAAATTGATATGTTCCCTAACCATCAAACTCACTAGATAGCACTCAATGCACACAAGTGTTTGAGAGTTAGTGTTTGCACTCATAAATCACATCAATCACATGTTTTCCATAGGCTCGATTTTCAACCAATGCTCCAACAATCCAAAAACATAAGCATTTCAAATCAAGAGGACTTTTATTTGGGTTAAAACGAGGTTTAAGGAATGAGTTTAATGAAAGAAAGGTATAGGAATTCAAGAACCAAGCAACCTAGCAAGAACCTCACATGTCGAAGTTTCAAACATACTCTAGGTGCTACTAGCTTTCCATTTTTCATACAAACCATTTCCCAAAACACTTATTCTTTATATACACAACATATTTTTGTGAAACTTTTTTCTCTTTTCTATTTTTCTCTTTTTCTTTTCTTTGAAACTCTTTTTTTTTCTTTTTTTTTTAGTAAACACAACATAAGTGAATCATCACAACATCCTCCTCCACCTCACACTTATCTCTTTTGCCAAACTTCCCAATAAGCACAACTCTAAGAACATTCTAATAGGACTTCATTATCGCTAGCTCGATTGCCCAGTTAAGGGTAGTAGTAAATGTTTAGGCTTGGTAAGGATTTGTGGTGTTCACGAATTAAAAGGCCAAATAACATAAGACTCAAATTGGCTCACTAAAGGATATATGTATCATAAGGTTCAAAAGCAATTTGGCCATGGTGATAATCCTAATACCTTTATCATTTTTGAAAATAACTCATGATTTAAAAAACGTTTTACACGGTTTAAAGCACGTTCTGGATTACACAATAATTGATCGACATCACACATGAAAGAATAGGTGCACAATGAAGCTATGCATGCACAATAAGGCTAAAAAATCTCACATGGGCATGGATAGCTTCGAAAACATATCAATCATTCTTTTTCTCATTGTAAACTCATTTTGAATGCCATATGCACTTTTCTAACCGATTAAACATGCATTGTTTTCTCTTTTTAAACATGCTCAAAATCATGCAATTAACTAGCCTTAGTTCAAATCTCATAATTGGTAGTGGTTATTCGGAACACAAACACACTAAAACACATATATTTTTGTACAACATTTTCTCAAAAAATTTCAATTTTTATGGTTTTTCGAATAAGGAGTGAAAATGACTTAGCCGTCTACCTCACACTTTAGAATCAAATTGTCCTCAATTTGTATAAAACCACATAGTAAGCAAAAGTGTAGACAAGATAACAAGGCATCATTGTTTCACAAAATTAGTCTCCTAATACATGTTCTCCTAAGCATAACGACTAGCATGCATTCACACTTAAAAGGTCATATAGTCTTTAAGAAATAATGAAGCTATTAGAGTCCTATCAACACGATGGGGGCATGCATACTAACCACATTTCAAAGGAAAACAACATTGTAATCTAGCATAAAATATGAGGGGACCTCACACTTACACAAGACTACCACATTCTATGTGACTCCAAACAATACACTAATGATAAATAGATCGCTCCCTCATCGAAAAAGATTGAGCCATCAAGACATTGCAAGGCTAACAACCCTTAGACAATATCTACTCACTACCAGAAATGGAGACATTACCGGCGACCCGCCGTCGCCGGCCTTGTCTTTTTTTTTCGCCGGAATTGACATTACCGGCGACTTGTCGCCGGCAATGACGTCCCCGGAGATTCCCCGCCGGTGTTGACATTGCCGGCGACGGGAAACGCCGTCGCCGGCAATGGCAGCGCCGCCATGGCCAGAATGTGAGACATTGCCGGCGACTCGAGTCCATGTCGCCGGCAATGTGGGGAAAAATTTTGAAAAAAAAACGCGGTTCTGGATTGGGCCCAATTCCATAACCTGCATTGAAATACATAAACCGTACAATCATACAAGTTCAACAGTAGACATAGCAAAGACAGTCATACAAGTTCAACATAAATGTCCAACGTACAGTACAAATAGCAACGACGATACAAAAATTAACTACAACTACAGGTCAGGTCCAGGAACTTGCTGGTCATCAGGGTTGAAGTAATCCATGTACTCATTTGAATTCCGGTGGCTACCTTGGTCTTGCTCTGGCGTTGACTGGTGCGGTGGTGGTGGTGGATAGCTAGGGATATGAGGGACCGGGGGAGGTGTGCGGAACGGTTGTCCGGTAGTCTGAGCCTCGTACATCGTCCGCATCCATGTGTACATCTGAGCCTGCACCTGTGTCTGCTGCATTTGGTACTCGGCCATCTGCCTCTTTTGCTCCTCCAACTCCCTCTACGTCCTATGAAGCTCCGCTGCGAGGTTACAACTAGAAGTTGAACTTCTTGACCCGGTAGAGTATTCTGAAGTGTTCTTCAATAGTCCTTCGCCCGCCGTGCCCATTCCCCTACAGTAGTAGGTATTCTTTCCAGTCCCGCACGCTTTTGCCATGATCTGAGCCGCTATCGGGGGATCAAGCGGATCGATCTGAGAGGCATACTGGGTGACTTCTTCCTCGGAGCAGTCAGGATGGTTAGTCCGAGCTATACTCATGGTCACTTCTGCGGTCGCCTCCTCCACTCTCGTCTAACTGAAAAGCGAAAATGAACAACGTATTAGCTAACAAAATCTATTAATATCGAAAAATAGTTTTATTAACACATGGAGAGGCGAAAGACTTACCACTTCTTAATGTCATTGGTAATGTCATTATTTGTCGACTATTATCCGATCGACCAATTTCCGACTACATAATTTCCGACAACATTTAGTCGACCATATATAACTACAATTTCCGACTACGTACAATTTCCGAGTACATTTTCCGACTACAATTTCCGACTAGGATTTCCGACTACAATTTCCGACTACGATTTCCAACACGATTTCCGACTACATACAATTTCCGAGTACATTTTCTGACTACAATTTCTGACTACATTTTACTACGTACATTTTCCGAGTACATTTTCCGAGTACAATTTCCGACTACAATTTTCCGACTACAATTTCCGACTACAATTTCCGACTACGATTTCCAACACGATTTCCGACTACATACAATTTCCGAGTACATTTTCCGACTACAATTTCCGACTACATTTTACTACGTACATTTTCCGAGTACATTTTCCGAGTACATTTTCCGACTACAATTTCCGACTACGATTTCCAACACGATTTCCGACTACATACAATTTCCGAGTACATTTTCCGACTACAATTTTCGACTACATTTTACTACGTACATTTTCTGAGTACATTTTCCGAGTACATTTTCCGACTACAATTTCCAACGTACTAAGGATGATAATCGTAATCATCTTCATCACTTGAGTCTGACTCGGTTTCATAGGTAACCTCTTGCAATATGTGTCGCTCCTCGTCATCTGAATCAGCGTCAACTTCATATGGATTAACATCGAGAAGTTCTGCTCTAGTAATTCGAACCACACTCCCAGATCTCACATTATTAAGGCGAATCGTAGATGATTCCGGAATGTCAAAAGCGTTCGGCTCTTGGTATGCAGTAACTTCCTCATCATCTGCGGTATCACCAAGTGTGGCAGCACTTTATATGTTTCTATGAGCAACATGGTTAACCACCTTCCACGGGACTTTGTTAAGAAGATCGTCCAGGTAAAACACTTGTTTTACTGATGAGGCAACAACGAAAGAGTCATCTTCATACCAGGTAGTAGCAGTATTCACCGAAAATGTTCCGTACTGATCGGTCCTTGTGTTCTCCGGGCTAGTATCAAACCATCTACACTTGAACAAGTGCACTTTCATGCGGTTCCCATAAATTAGTTCAACAACTGAATGAAGGACACTGTAATAGTCAACGCCATCCTGCCCACCATGGACCATCACCCCACAATTCTGTGTTTTCAGTCGGTCGTCTCGATTTTCACATATAAATTTCACGCCATTGACCTGACACATCGAGTAAACTTTTGAAGCAATCGGTTTCATCGCCAGGACCCTCAATTCGTTTGACCACTCTGGGCAACCATCATCTGCTACATGGTTCATCTGAAAACGTCCATATATTAATACGTACAGAAGAAATTATGTCATCTTGAAACCACAAAACCACGTACATACATACATGCTATATAAGGATATATATAAAAATAGACATATACACATATACTTACCCATTGACCAAAGTAGTTTGCAAACGTCTTGTTGTGGTAATCAACATTTCTGGCAATAGCAGGGCAGTGAAGATGATAGTTTTTCCAATATTGTACTTCTTGACAGTTAATCAGTACCGACCAGTGGGCAATGGCTACCTCATTTCCATCCAACTTGTACGACTTTGGCAAGCTTCCCTGTACTACCACGTCACTGGAGATGATAGAAAGGTTGAACTGGGGTTTATCTATCGGCATCTGTTGTTGGGGGTCCTCTACATTTTTGAGGTACACTTTGGTGTACGTTACACACTAGTGCGCAAGATATGCTTCAGCGATACACCCTTCAGGTGCATATTTATTCTTCACATAGTCCTTGTAGGCTCCCAATTGTCTACAAGTTAACAAGTGCATGTTAACTTACTTAAAAAATAAGAATTTACATATAAAAACATAGGCAAACCAAATTTATGAATCATTTGTACCTTTCCATGGGATACATCCAAGTGTAGTGTACGGGACCGGTAAGCAACAATTGTTCAGGAAGATGGATCGTCAGGTGAGGCATTATGTCGAAAAAATTTGGGGGAAATATCCTTTCAAGCTTGCACATGATAAAAATGATGTCATCTTGCATCTCCCTGAAGTCTGCTTTTTTAACTTCCCTGGTGCATAACTTCTGAAAGAATCTTGACAAGGCCACTAACGGCTCCACCACCTCTTTGGGCATGTACCCTCGAATGAAAATAGGGAAAAGGTGTTGAAGCAGTACATGGCAGTCATGACTCTTTAATCCGTACATCTTATTGTCCCGGAAGTTAACACACCTGCTTATATTTCCTGCATAGCCATAAGGATACCTGCATATATATAGATAAAGCCATATATATGCAACAATTATATTTCTCGTATATAACCATATATACTCCGCTAAAAATTTAAGGCCAAATTCCTACATAGCCATAAGAATATATACCTGACATTACTCAGCCACCGAAAAATTTCATGCTTATGCTTCGGCTTTACGGTGTACAGATGTTTCCGCAGACCCATTGCTTTCAGATCAATGCGTGCCTTAGGGATGTCTTTTGTTTTCCCCTCCAAGTTAAGAACTGTGCCCACCACACTTTCACACACATTCTTCTCTATGTGCATGACATCTAGGTAATGTCTGATAGGCAACCTGGGCCAGTAGGGGAGTTCCCAAAATATGCTCTTGTGTGTCCAAAACTTATACCTTTCGGGCTTGTCTGGAATTGACGCCACTATGTCAGGATGATTGCTCAGCTGGCCAAAATCATATTCATTCAACACTTCCAAAATTTCTTCCCCTGTCCATCACCTGGGTGCCACACCTGTTTCTACAGTCCCATCAAACGCGTCTAGATCCGACCTAAATGGGTGATCATATGGAAGCCAACAACGGTGACGCATCTGAACAATTTTACTGCAATGAGGACTGCAACAATCAACCGTCATGCACTCTGAACAAGCCCTGTAACCCCTGGTAACGTTGCCCGACAACATACCGCGGGCAGGAAAATCACTGATGGTGCCAACAAGCATGACATGCATCTGGAACATCTCCTTTTTGAACCTATCGTAAGTGGGGTGGCCACACTCACTCAGGTACTTAAGCTCCTCAATCAAAGGCCTCAAATACACATCGAGACACTTTCCTGGATAACCCGGGCCCGAAATTAACAGAGTGAGCATATTGTATTCCTTCTTCATGCACATCCATGGTGGAAGGTTGTACGGTACCAAAATAACTGGCCATATACTGTATTGAAGACTCATGTTGCCAAAAGGGTTGAATCCGTCAGATGAGAGCCCTAGCCAAACATTTCGGACCTCTGCTGCAAAATGATCAAACTCCCTGACCATGTGCTTCCAAGCCTCTCCGTCGGAAGGGTGTATAAGGGTGTCATCGTCAGGCAAGTTCCTCTCAGCCCACCATCTCATTGCCTCGGCCGTGAAAGCACACATGAACAACCGCTCCAGCCTATCAATAAGCGGGAAATATCGAAGTATCTTCACAGCTTTCTTGTTGCCTGCAGGAGTCAACTTATACCTTTCTGTAAAACATACCGGGCAGGCTTCAAGGTCTTCGAGATCTTTTCCCCAGAAGAGAATACAATCATATCTGCATGCATGGATTTTGATGTAGGAAAGCCCAAGATCTTTCAGGATATGTCGCACCTTATGATGAGTGGTAGGAAGACGATGACTAGGTGGCAGTAGCGAACCAGTCCACTTCAGCCAAGAATCAACAGCTTTGACAGACATTTTGTTCTCCATTTTGAGCTGCATCACTCCCATCACACTTTCAAGAACAGTCTTACTACAACCGTCGTACAACGGAGTCTGTTGCAATGCAATCAGGTTGTTGTACTTGTCCATACCGCTTGTGTTGACATGAACTCCAGGTAATGGCTCGACTGGCTCGATATGGGGGAAACCCTCAACGACGGGAGGGACATTTGGTGCTTCATCAGCAAATACACCGCTCTCATGAGGAAACATATCATTGATTAACATCGATGTTGGATCATAGGATAAACTGCCCCTCTCAGCAAAATCTCCATGATCATAGCGTGGACTGGCCCTCTCACCAAATTGTCCATGATCATGCGGACCCGCTAACGATGTTTCACCGTGATAAATCCAACAAGTGTACTTATCCCAAAACCCGTATTTACTCAGGTGCCTCTGGACTTTATCAATGGGAAAACGAAATCGATCGCTGAAATACTTACATTCTTTACAAGGGCAATAATGAAGTGTAGTGTCTCCACAATTAGCCTTCACAAAATCCACAAAACTCCTAATTCCCTGGTGATATCTGACATCCCATCTTTCGAGGCTCATCCAACTCTTGTCCATCCTGAAAATTCTAACAATTTTACGTATTAATTATATATATATACACACATTCACTACTAATAATCGACGCGATATCTCAATTCAATTCACACATTCTCTGAATTCAATTCAGTACGTACTCGATGATGGTATTCTTCTTTTTTCAATTCAAAACGTATTTGACTAGGTAGGAGGCTCTGTTAAGCCTGGCAACGATAACACTACGATAATATATACCAGTCATTGATTCAGACACAAGATAAGATTAACTACAAGCAGTTTTCTCGTTTCGGTGATCACATCAACAAAATTTCATATATATATATATATATCTGCTCACGAATTGGATTTGATCAACACACACACATATATATATATACATACACGTACATATACGTATATATACATGTACCTATATATATAGCTTCCCGAGTGATCGAGTTTTTGACGCGCGCCTTAATTTTTACAATATACCGAATGATCGATTTCAGAGCGTACGTTTTCCTTCTTTCGATTTCTCTGGATTTTTTTCGATCAAAATGAAAGAATGATCGGGCTGATGCAATCTTCGTCTAATATAAGAGACATTTCCGGCGACGGAGTAAGTCGCCGGAAATGAAGACATTACCGGCGACTTTTCGCCGGAAAATCGCCGGTAATGTTCCAAAACATTACCGGCGACTCTAACCGTCGCCGGCAATGTCTAGTTTCACATTACCGGCGAAATTCCGGCCGAAAAATCGCCGGAAATGTGAAACTAGACATTGCCGGCGACGGTTGGAGTCGCCGGTAATGTTTTGGAACATTACCGGCGATTTTCCGGCAATGTTTTGGAACATTACCGGCGATTTTCCGGCAATGTTTTGGAACATTACCGGCGATTTTCCGGCGACGGTGTATGTCGCCGGTAATGTTGAACATTACCGGCGACTTTTCCGGTCGCCGGCCTTGTCTCCGGTGATCTCGCCGGTAATGTTAACAAATGTGGTAGTGACTCTTGGGATGAGAGTTAAACCTAAGCATCCTAACATAGCATCATTCTCAACATATTCTCATAAGTGCTATAAAGTAGAGAAAAAGTCAAGGAGAAAGAAGGTGTAAACACTTTGTAGACTGCCACTGAGCTCCAAATTTACATTTATGTTAACCCACGAAGACCAAGTTAGGTCTCGTCATCCAAAGGTGATATGAGTGAAGGGAGGACCTGCAATCGGTGCCTGCACATGGATATTGATAGCATGGATAAGCTCAAGGGAGTGAAAGATCAAAGGCATAGCACTTGGACTCCGAAAGGGCAAAAATTAGACTTTGAGGAAATAGGCTTCGATGGGTCGAAGGGAATCCTTCGATCCATCGAAGCGTGTCCCCAGATCCTCGTGCAGTAACAGCTTTCGATGGATTGAGAAAATGCTACGATCCATCGAAGCTAGTCCCCAGGTTTTTGTATGCAGGCAGCTTTCGATGGATCAAGAAAATCTTCGATCCATCGAAGCCAATCCCCAGGATTGCCTTGAAAAAAAAATTGAGTAATTTCATGCCAAAATCCAATTAAGTTCAATCCATTCCCTACACTCAAAATGTACCTATGCATACACACAAATGCATTTATAAATAACCAAATTTAAAGTGAGGCAAGAAATTAGGAAAGCTCAATCTTGAAGACCGAAGATAATTCATTCAAAGTCACCAACAAACACCGACATGCAAGACCAAGATTGGTCTTGCCTTCCTTGCTAGCATCCATGACTTTGCATCAAGATTAGTCTTCTCCAGGTCACATATCGAATCTGTGACCTCACACTTTATTTCCAAGACATTTTCTTATGGGTTCCGGCCATTACAGGTTGTGGTTTAAGGACATAAACATGGTCCATAGCTCCACGCGCTTGTTAGGGTGGATACTTCTTGAGGAGTACCACTCTACTACTTGGAGCTAAAAGGCTTCTTGACTTGTCGTAGAGGCAAACATTAAAGTGATCCTCTTATTAGCCAATGTTAGATCGAAATGGACACCTTCCTAATGTCTTCCTCTTCTTTTTGATCACTCTTCCAAGTAGCATCCCAACATTTTCCTTCAATGTTGACGTAGACTTGCAGTGTGGGAAGGAAAAACGTGATTGTGGCATCTCAAAATAAGGTAGAGAGTCGGCAACATGGCTTCCTTTCCAATCCTTCACTTCTTCATAGAAACATTGGTTGCTAAAGGAAGGATAAAGAGGCAAAAATGCCTTAGTAAGTCATGACCGGTTGTGTAGATAAGTCTGGAAATACGTTTTCCTCAACACTCCAAGCTTCATCATACATGGTTGAGACTTCATCATTGGATGAGGACTCATCATCTACAGAAATTGGACATGCTCGCACCCACCGTGGCATTGGCTTTTCTTCGTCGGATGAGGAATCATCGTACTCGGCACCTTGAGAAGTAGAAGCTTCATGATTGATGGAAGACTCATGAGGTGCCGGTTCTTCTTGAATAAACTCTTTCTCTTTCTCGGCTAATCTACCCACTTGAGCTTCCATTCTTTGTATGTCCTTTGGAAATTCCTCTTGCGTACATTGAAATTCACTCATCCAACATTGCCTTGCGGCTTCTTGTTGACCAAGCAAATTGGCAAGCATCTCTTCCACGCTCGGACGAGGGCTTTCTTCTTGAGATGGAGGAGGGATAAACAATTGCCTAAATTGTGCACGAGTCTCCTCTTGCCGAGCTTGGTAGGTGTGAACGAGTGCTTCCACATTTAAATTAGGAGCTTCTTCTTGAAGAGTCACCGGATGCGTGTGATTCATCCTCGTGTTGTACTCGTACTCTTGTACATATTCGGGGTACTCGAATCTCAAGTTGCACTCAAGAGATGAATGCAATTGAGAACCACATAAAGCACAAGCTTTAACGTAAGGGAACATCGGCTCCTTGGCTTGATAATTCCAATCCCATCCGCATTTCTCAAAAACATATAATAATGTAAAGCAATAAACAAAACTATAACTTTATAGAAATTCGGGAAAAATCATGTTAAAGCATAAACATCAGACTATTCAGAGCGCCATCTAGTATATACATATATACACAACAGTAGGCCAACTAGAAACCTACTAAGAAGGAAAAGTAGCTCAAATACTAAGCCTCTAACCTTAACGTGCGACCCCAGAATCCAAACTGCAAACTGGGCATTGAAAACAAAGAGCCCAAGGAAATACATATAAACCATTAGAGTGAGTGGACGAAAATAAATGTCTTTCACCAAATAATATATATGTTATAAAACATATGCGAGTCTAAATGCATGGAAATCATATGCAACACGAGGGAGACTAGCTCCTCATGCGTACAGAGCATGGATCGAAAATCCCGCGGGGTCACTCATGGACACATCCGTGCTAGTACAGTCTGAATCACGGGATCCCAAACCGTCACGTGATTCCAGCCAGAAAGGTCTCAGATCAGGGTATCTGTTCCTCTCCCCTCCCACGGTAAAGACCACGGGTCAGGGTAACAGTCCCCCCCGGTAAACATCCTCGGGGATTAGCCGGGATGCTAAGTGTATCGATATAACCATATATACTGAAACTGTACTCTATGTAAACCAAATCATAAATAGTTTCTATGCAAATGTATAAAGCATAATGTAAATACATATTCGTAATACAAAATTAAAATAGCATATTCGTAGAGGCTTATTCATAAATGCATAACATAAAACACATGCTCGTATAAATCATAATCGCATATGCATGCTTATACTCGTAAAACGTATAATAAAGACTCGTAACCAATCAGTGAAAAGAAATGTGTCCACTCACAGACAAGCACAACGCACAAACGCGCTAATCCCGAGATCCGGGGGAAGATCCCTCACCAAGCGTACGATCCCGATCTCCTGAATAATCATAAATATCACTGATCAAAATCACAATTCAAAACTTTAAACCACACCTCGGAACCCAACCATTTCCGGAAACATATAACTCAGATATCAAAGAAATCGTCGAAAATCACATAAATACTCTACATAACCTTCGACTCA
Source organism: Geum urbanum (assembly GCA_946800695.1). Taxonomy (NCBI): domain Eukaryota; kingdom Viridiplantae; phylum Streptophyta; class Magnoliopsida; order Rosales; family Rosaceae; genus Geum; species Geum urbanum. The sequence continues at coordinate 37,505,591 of OX326997.1, read as the reverse complement.
AAATCCATTTCCCAAATCAACTCAATAACCTTAAGACTACGATCGGAGTGCGATTAAGAGTAAAACGGTATAAAACTTCACAAAATTCCAAAAAGTCAACTTTTCCCTAGCGGCGCGGCGTCAATTGTGAGATTTTCCGGCAACCAAGACCCCCAAAGTTTCCTCTCCTCAAGCCCAGTCCAACTGTCTTCTACACCAAAACCCAAAATAGCCGGCAACCACCTCAAAACTGCCCCGAAAGTCCACGGCCCAAAATCGCCAGAAAATTTCTCCGACCGATTTCGGCGCCGTCGCTCCACCAATAGCCCTAAAACCATAGGGGTTCTTCTCCTTAGCTCAAACCCAGTCCATTCCAACCCAAAACTCCACCGGAAAGCTTCTGGAACACCCCCCTCCGATTACCCCGATTTCGTTCACCTACTCCTCCAGAATTCTCCAACCAACCATCATCAATCGAAAGCCCAAAGGAAGAGCTTCAAATCCATACCTCAAACTACGGAAACCGTGCCGTTTTCCGGCAGTAACCTCGACGGTAAGTCACAGACTCACTGGGTCAACACAGGTTGATTTGGTCAACTCGGTCCAGAACTGGTCAACTCGGTCAAACAGCCCAATTTCAACTTTCGCGACAACTTTACGACTATTCCGCTATTTATACGTCGCGAACTAACTCTATCCGCGATTCGGATAACTCAAACTCAAACGGATAAACACGACTAACTCGACGGTAATTTCAAATATTCACTTTATATTCCTCGATTATCCGAAAAATCCTCGGAAACCTCCTACGAACTCGAAATCAAATCCTCTACATTTTCCGCGAAGAAACCCAAACCAAATTCGTGTCCGGTAATTAAGTCGTGAATAAGGCCGCATAACCAATTAATTACGACTAATTGCAACTACTCGTGAAATGTGCAAACCAAGCCGATTAATATACTAATTCTGGTTCGGGTCGTCATAAATCTACCCCCCTTACAAAAATTTTGACCTCGAAATTTACATACCTGCTAACTGAAAAGATGAGGATACTGCTCCCGCATGTGTTGCTCGGTCTGCCAAGTGACTTCCTCTACTGAATGATTCTGCCATAAGACCTTCACAAGCGGAATAACTCTGTGCCTCAACTCCTGTACACGTTGATCGAGAATCTATACTGGCTCCTTCATATAAGTCAAATCTTCCCGAATAGGAAGCTGACATGGTGATAAAACATGCGATGGATCCGAAATGTACTTCCGCACCATAGATACATGGAAGACATCATGCACTCTAGCCATCTCTGAGGGTAACTCCAACCTGTATGCCACAGCACCAACTCTCTCCGTGATCTCATAAGGACTAATATACCATGGCCGAAGTTTGTCACTCTTCCTGAAACGAACTACTCCTCTCCAAGGAGATAATTTCAGGAAGACTCAATTGCCAACCTCGAACTCAAGACTCTTCCTCCTCACATCTGGATAGCTCTTCTGTCGATCTTGAGCAATCTTCAATTTGTCTCTGATGATCTGAATATCCTCAGTGGTGCTCTTCACCAATTAGGACCAATGAGCCAACGCTCACCCACCTCACTCCAACACAATGGAGTACAGCGCTGCTTCCCGTACAAAGCCTCATAAGGTGCCATATCGATGTTGGCCTGATAACTGTTATTATTGGCAAACTCGATCAAATGAAGTTGTTGGTCCCAATTCCCTCTAAACTGTAATACACAGGACCGCAACATGTCCTCGAGGGTCTGAACGGTCCTCTCAGACTGCCCATCAGTCTAAGGATGGAAAGCTGTACTGAAATGTAGTCTGGTCCCCAAAGCTCGCTGCAATGCCTGCCAAAACTCTGAAGTGAACTAACTATCTCGGTCAGAAACGATGGACACAAGCACACCCTGCAAACGAACAATCTCAGCCAAATACAGCTTCGCTAATCTGCCCACTGAAATCTTCCCTGGAAGTGCAAGAAAATGAGCTGATTTCATCAATTGGTCTACAATGACCCAAATACCAGTGTTACCAACAGAAGTACGCGGTAACTGATATACGAAATCCATAGTGATATGCTCTCACTTCCAAACTGGAATCTCTAAAGGCTGTAGCATTCCAGCAAGTTTCTGTCTCTCTGCCTTCACTTGCTGACAAATGAGACATCTGCTCACATACGCTGCAATCTCTGGTATAGTGGTAGGTCTATTCCAATTCAATACGACTTCGATCTTGTCAGGATCTACGCTGACTCCCTCAGCAGATATCACGGGACCCAAAAACTTCAGGCTGCTCAACCAGAACTCACACTTGCTGAATTTTACAAACAACTGATTATCTTGCAAAGTCCGCAAAACAACCCGTAAATATTTCTTGTGCTGGCCCACATTCCTGGAGTAAATCAGGATATCGTCGATGAACACGATCACAAACTTGTCCAGGAATCACCTGAACACCCTGTTCATCAAATCCATGAAAGCTGCAGGGGCATTGGTTAACCCAAAAAGCATAACCAATAACTCATAATGCCCGTACCGTGATCTGAAAGCTGTCCTAGCCACATCTAACTCTCTGATCCTCAACTGATGGTTTTCAGACCAGAGATCAATCTTCGAAAAGACTGAATCTCCCTTGAGCTGATCAAACAAATCATCAATCCGCGACAATGGGTACTTGTTCTTCACGGTGACCTGATTCAGCTTCTGGTAGTCAATACATAACCACATGGAACCATCCTTCTTCCTTACAAACAATACAGGAACACCCCACAGTGAAACACTAGGTCGTATAAAATCTTTCTCCAGCAACTCTTGAAGTTGAATCTGTAACCCCTTCAACTCCGCTGGTGCCATACGATAAGGTGTCTGAGATATAGGTCCAGTGCCTGGTAAAAGCTCAATGGTGAAATCGATTTCTCTGACTAGAGGAACGCCTTGTAACTCCTCCGGAAATACATCTAGAAACTCGGAAACAACCTCAATATCACTAATGTCCGGTACAACAGTCTTTGTATCCACAACATGAGCTAAGTATGCAACACAACCCTTCTTCATCATCCGCTCAGCCTTCATCGCTGAAATCACACACGGCAGAGAAGTATTCTTCTCACCGCGAAACAATATCTCCAGAAAACTTGGACGTCAAAACACCACCTCCTTCTTGTGACAGTCGAACATAGCCCAATGTGTCTCCAAGAAGTCCATACCCAAAATCACATCAAAATCGACAATATCCAGCAACAACAAACCAGCGGCTAAACCCTAACCTCCCACAAAGATCTCACAATCTCTATGTACCCAACCAATACTCACAACCTCACCGGATGGATACAACACTCTCCACAACCCCGGAAGTGGAGATGCAAGCATAGTAGCAAAAGATGACAATCTAAATGATATGAATGAATGCGTAGCACCTGGATCTAGCAAAGTAAGTACTGGATAGCCAAAAACATGCAACGTACCAATAACAACCTCTGGTGAAGCTCTGCCCTCACGCAGTGACATAGCATGAACCCTGTCCTGTCCAGCTGGTCGTCCACGCTGATAGTGACCCTGCTGTCCGCCCTGTCCAGAAGACTGTACTGGTCGGACTCCAAAAGTAGTACCTCGATCTCCTCCTGAACTCTGAGCTGTCTGCCCTCCGACACCAGTAGACTGGAGACACTCCCTCGCAAAGTGACTCTCCTGGCCACAACGATAACAAAATGGTAGTGCCTCGTTGACAAAGACCAAAGTGATGCCTATTGCAGAAATTGCACAATGGATACTCCCTCGGTACAGCAAAAGTGCCACATGTACGTCGAGGATAGCTAGATCCGCTAGAACTCCCACTGGACTAGGGTCTTTGTGGCTAATTCCTCCTTAATTTCTGTCTTTGTCTCCGTACTAGCAGGATGTCTATATGGTCCACTGCAAGATGATGATGCCGATCCGGAAGTGCCTGAACTCATCCTCTTGGAAGGTCCCTGACTCGGTCCACCCTCCTCAAATCGTCGAGACTGGAATCTCATCTGCCTCTCTTTCTCTATGTCCTCGCCTCGGAGTGCAACACTCACAAACTCATCAAAGTTGTTTCGAGGCATTGTAGTCAATGTTCCCTTAATATTCAGGTTCAAGCCCAACTCAAATCTCCTACATTTGGCTTCCTCTAAGGCCACCATATCACGAGCAAATTGAGACAATCGAGTAAATCTATCCTGATACTCAAGTACAGACATGCTACCCTGTCTCAGGTTGGTGAACTCCTCATACTTCCTCTACTGCGTAGCCTGGTTGAAATACCTCTGCATAAACAAATCTCTAAACAATGTCCATGGAGTATCAACCGGAACTCTGTCAGTGCTAACCCACCAAAAGTATGCATCAGACTCAAGCAAACCAACTGTTGCGACTGTCATCTGCTTAGAAGTGAAACGCAGATGCTCACATATCTCTGGATCAGCTGAACCCGAGAAAACAGTCGCTCCAGCTGTTCGAGCTTTGACCACGGGGTCAAAACGCTCCTCCAAACGCAATACTCGCATAAGCAAGTCATGCATCTGGCGATCCTCATCAAGATCCACATCCCTATTGACACGGGAACCACGTCTAGGAGGCATCCTAATGATAAAAGAAAAGCATTAGTCACAAGGCATAAGGAACGTAATCATGAAACTTCAGACATTTGAAAACATACAACACCCGAACCATTGATGAGTAACCGCTGGCCAGTCGGGTCATCGCTCCAGACATGCTGTATATTCGCAAATACCCTTAGCATCACAACTACAGAAGTCTACAGAACCTAAAACCTAATGCTCTGATACCAAGCTGAAAAGACCCGACCCCGATTTAGTTTCCTAAACCGGAATCAAACCCCATCCGAAAATATGAACTTTCAAAAATCTTAGAAATTTCGGCAAAGTTCCACTATATCGCGAAGTTACCACTAACCTGCACCCGAAAATACACTTCATCCTATGCCATAAAATCCAAACCGTGGCACCAATCCCATCCAGATTTCTCAAAAACATATCATAATGTAAAGCAATAAACAAAACTGTAACTTTACAGAAATCCGGAAAAAATCATGTGAAAAACATAAACATCAGAGTATTCAGAGCAACCTCTAGTATATACATATATACACAACATTAGGCCAACTAGAAACCTACTGAGAAAAAAAGTAGCTTGAATACTAAGCCTCTAACCTTGACGTGCAACACCAGAATCCAAACTGCAAATTGGGCATTGAAAACAAAGAGCCCAGGGAAAGACATATAAACTGTTAGAGTGAGTGGACGAAAATAAATGTATTTCGCCGAATAATATATATGTTATAAAACATATGCGAGTTTAAATGTATGGAAATCAAATGGTACACGAGGGAGACTCTAACTCTTTACGCGTACAGAGCATGCATCGAAAATCCCACGGGGTCACTCATGAACACAACCGCGCTAGTACAGTCTGAATCACGGAATCTCATACCTTCACGTGATTCCAGCCAGAAAGGCCTCAAGTCAGGGTATCTGCTCCCCCCCTGTAAACATCCTCGGGGATCAGCCGGGATGCTAAGTGTATCGATACAACCATATATACTGAGACTGTACTCTGTGTAAACCAAATCATAAATAGTTTCTATGCAAATGTATAAAGCATAATGTAAATTCATATTCGTAATACATAATTATAATATCATATTCGTAGAGGCCTATTCGTAAATGCATAACATAAAACACATGCTCGTATAAATCATAATCGCATATGCATGCTCATACTCGTAAAACGTATAATAAAGACTCGCAACCAATCAGTGAAAAGAAATGTGTCCACTCACAGACAACTACAACGTGCAAACGTGCTAATCCTGAGATCCAGCGGAAGATCCCTCGCCAAGCGTACGATCCCGATCTCGTGAATAATCAAAAATATCACTGATTAAAATCACAATTCAAAACTCTGAACCACACCTCGGAACCCAACCATTTCCGAAAACATATAACTCGGATATCAACGAAATCGTCGAAAATCCCATAAATACTCTACATAACCCTCGACACAACCATAGGGGTTCTCCTCCTTAGCTCAAACCTAGTCCATTCCAACCCAAAACTCCACCGGAAAGCTGCCGGAACCCCCCCCTCCGATTACCCCGATTTCGTTCACCTACTCCTCCAAAATTCTCCAACCAAACCATCACAATCAATTAAGTCATGAACAAGGATGCATAATCAATGAATTACGACTAATTGTGACTACTTGTGAAATGTGCAAACCAAGCCGATTAATATACTAATTCCGGTTCGGGTCGTCATGATATACGCATTTTATGCTCGATTCTTAACGCATTTCCCTTTACGTTTAGCTATGTTATAATCTTAGTTTTTATGTTTTTTTATTTAATTTGTTATTTTTAGGTTATTTACAGTGGAGATGAATAACGGCGCGATTCGGAGGAATTTCGGCGATTTTGCAATTTTTGCGATTTCGGACCACCGGGAATGGGCCGGCCCATAAAGCATTTTGTGGGCCCATTTGTCAAAATTTGTTTCGGCCCAAAATCAAGCCCAGGCCCATTAAATTCTGTAAGCAAGCCACTTGGTGAAGAGGAAAAGTCAAGTTTGGCAAGCTTTGTGACTAGGCTTGGTGACTAAGCTTGTGATAATCACAAAGGGTGACTAGGCTTGGTGACTAAGCTTGTGATCATCACAAAGGGTGACTAAGGGTGTCACTAGCCTAGGTGACTCTTGCTTGTGATGATCACAAATGGTGACAAAGGGTGTGACTTGCCATGGTGACTAAGGCATTTAATGAAGAGGTAAGGTGGAAGAGAAAGGTAGGCAATGCCTTTGCCTATATATAAGAGGGAGGCCAGCCATAATACAGATCATCTCCCATTTTTACAAGCCAAAGCCCTACATAAATACCTCTCCTCCATAAACACTTCAAAGGTCCTTTACAAGCCGAAGCAATCCATCCTCTGAAGCCATCGATCATTCACAATACGCTAAGTCCCTTGTGAATGAGAACCACCTTCAAGAAGTCATTCTTTGCATTCAAGACAAAAAGTGTAACCATGATCTTCAACTTCATGTCTTTTGCTTTGTATTTGTTCACTTTGATGTATTCAATGAAGAACAAGTTTGGATTTGAGTTATATGTTCTTAAGCCTTTTCGTAAATTGCATGTGTTTATGATTTCAAGCCTTTTATGCATGTTTGATACAATCTTAAAGCTTCGAAAGCATGTGTTAGATAATACGCTAAGTCCCTCTCCTTCGCATGTTTCGATGATCGTACTTTGTTTAGGGTGTTTAGACGCTAAGTTGCATTCCTACTCAAATATCAAGCATGTATATTTAGTTGGAAGTTATAAATTTCGTAGCTTACTTAGAGTATTGAGGCATGAAAAAGAGTAAGGTTAATAAGATGAGATGATCACTTGTAATTAGTAGTGTAGCTTCTTATTTTTAGTAAGCATAATTAGACTTCAAGGTTTCTTGATTGTTAAACTTGTCTATGAGTAAAACATGTTAGAAGTCTAGGAGTTCTTGTTGTGTTTGCATGTTTTTGTACTTTAATTTCGTAGATTAATTAACCAATTTCCAATCCCCCCAAACCTTTAGATTTCCGCTCATTAACGAAACCATGCATACGCCCTTTAATTCCCCGGATAGAACGATCCCTACTCGCCAATATTATAATGACAAAATAAGGGTTTTAAATTGCTTTACGTGTGAACTGTGTTTTTAGGGTCTACTTTGTGTTAACGTTAAACGCATGTTTTATGCGTATCAATTTTTGGCGCCGTTGCCGGGGAATTATAAAGTTTTTGTATGATTTCGTTGTACATATGTAATTAAAAGCATGTCTATAATTTTCGAAATACATACTTGGTTATACTTATAGAAATTTATATACATGTTTACAATCCATACTTATTACTTATACGAATTTATTTACACTTCGTATTTACACTTGCATAATTTATTTTCATGTTAAAAGATAGTCTTTGATTTAATTTGAGTACTAGCACTTAGTTATTAAATAAATCACTTTGGAATAGGGAGGTGCCTCTTTTGTTTGTCTATCTCCTTAACCCTTCATGAAGTGTGGATTTCATCACCACACCCCATAACCTAAGTGAAGTTATGGGCATGAGGTTGTGGGCGGAGTTTACAAACATTTGAGATTGTATACTATCTTGTGATTTCGAGTAATAATTGGTCATGATGTCTAGAAGGGTTATGAATGGTGACTGGTTTTGGACTAAGAAAACAGAACACCATTGGAGTACATACTCTTACGAGTAAGCCTCGGGGTGTTTCTAAGAACAACAATGGAGTATATACTCTAACGAGTTAGCCTCAGGTTGTTCCCAGAAATTAGTTCTTACCTCTTGCGTTACATCTATCCCAACTGGTCATTTTCAACAATTACGAGAATTAACGATAGTTAGTATACATTTTCGCGCGGGCCGCACGACGAAGAGATTTACTCAATAACTAAATCGTGTATTCCTTTTAAATCTTACGCGCACTCAATTCGTAGACGCACTTAAATTGATTTACATTGAGTACGAGTATTGGTTATTAAGTTTCGTTCTTTGGAATAGGGAGGTGCCTCTTTTTCTGGTTTATCTTCTTAACCGTTCATGAAGTGTGGATTTCATCACCACACGCCATAACCTAAGTGAAGTTATGGGCATGAGGTTGTGGGCGGAGTTTACTAAGGACTTGAGATTGTATACTATCTCAAAAATTTGGCTGATTGTTGGATATGGTGAGCGGGTTTATGATTGGTGCCGGGTTTCGGATCTAAGCAATAGAACACCATTAGAGTATATACCATAACTGGTTAGCCTCGAGGTGTCTCTAAGAACAACAATGGAGTGTATACTCTTACGAGTTAGCCTCAGGTTGTTCTAAATATTAGTCCTTACCTCTCGCGTTATCTCTATCCCTACTTGCCATTTCTAAACGTAACTAAGCTGAATTAGCGAAAGTCAGTATACATTTTCGCGCAGGCCGCACGTCGAAGAAATTTATCGAAAGAACATTTCGAGTACTCTCTGTAAATCATAAGTGCATATAAATACGGACAATACATGAGCTTAATAAATACGACATAATCCTTTAAAAGATGGTATATAGGATTATGCATGCTTACACCTCTTGGAATCAGACTTCATCTTTTGATGAACGAGACCCATTGCATAGTGGAGAGCCTCTGCACCACGTACCATCGGGGCCAAAGGAAAATAAATAATACTTAGTCAAATTTGTGTGTTTTTCTTTTTGCATTAAAATCTGTAAAGGACTAACAAAACGTTACATTTAGCTTGCATAACCTCTCTAAAGCTTTATGATGCTCGGATTTCACTACCGAGTACCCCAACCTAAGTGAAGTTAGGGGTATAAGACCGAAGAAGAGGTCATTCTTTGCATTCATATTTTAAGCAAGTAACTCGTGTGTTTTATGCAGGTTCTAACAATTTCTCTTATGTATTCACTCCATTTTTCACGTAGGATTGTTGTTTGATGCATTTTATTTAATGAGAATGTGTTGTGCATAAATTCAATGTGAATTATTGTTTGCTTACATTTGAACCATGTTTATATATGTTTTAACTAAATTCGTAGCTTTTACATTATATAGTGTTAATTTGCAGAAAACGTGTGTTTTAGTTCATTACATTCATTTGCATAACCCTTAAAATTGATTAGATCATTTGCATTACTTAGTAAATTACATTTAGTGTCTTAAACTTCAGAAATTTTGTGTGTTTTAGTAGTTTTAAAGTCTTTGTGAGTTTTTATAGTTTGTTTTGGTAGTTTTACTATTTTATTTGTTATTTGTTTCGCTTTGTTTTCTTTATATGTTTTACGTTTTTTGGTTAGTATCTCTATATTCATTACATATTCTTTTTGATACTAACACTTGGTCTTTGGTGGATGCTCAGGCTAATGAATGTCCGATCAGAATCTTGGACCATCTAAAACAAAGTTTGAGGAAATCGCAGAGAGGATAGCGAGACTTAGAGCTCAATCAGAACCGTTGGATTATCCCATTATTGAGGAAGGTTCCGATTCTTCACATTCATCAACTGATTACAATTCAGAGTCGGAAGCACAAGAAGTCAAAATGGCCAACGTAGGACAATCCCTTCGTCATCGTACCTGCTCAACCGAATGGAGCAGCGGGCCTTCAAGCATTGCTTTTCCACCACCGGGGGAAAACATAAAGGACATCGAGCTAAAGAATGGTTTCCTCCACCGACTGCCCATTTTTCACGGACTTTCAAATGAAGATCCGAATAAGCATCTCAAACAATTCCAATTTGTTTGTAACAGCATGAAGCCATCCAATGCTGATACGGAGCTCTTCAAGCTTAAAGCATTCCCATTCACCCTAACCGATAGGGCCGAGTCTTGCTCATGGAACTACCGCCGAACCATATTACCACATGGAAGTAACTTGCGGACATGTTCCTGGCAAAGTACTTCCCGGCCTCAAAGATCACCTTCTTGAGGAAGCAAATCACTGGCATTACACAGAAACCGGACGAGACTTTCGGCCAATATTATGACCGATTCAAGGTTTTGTGTGCCACCTGCCCATCTCATGGATTTTCTGAGACTAATCTCATGAATTACTTTTATGATGGTCTCAAGGCGATCGATAGGGAATTGCTCGATGCAGCAGCTACCGGTGCATTCATGGACTTAAACGAAACTGAAGCTAGAACTCTTCTAGAGAATCGGGCGAACAACGATGCACAGTATGGAATGTCCAATAGAAGAGCAGTCGGCGAAGTGAGTTCTAAAACCGACGCGGATGAAAAATACGACAAACTAGCTCATATGCTAGAGAAGGTTTTAGAGCTCGAAAAGACAAGAGCCAAAGATACTCAAGGGCCTGTTTGTGGCATATGTCAAACACAAGGTCACCATAATGACCAATGCCCTCAAGCGCCAGAGCAAGCTAGCGAAATAGAGCACGCTAACGCCATCGGTGGATATCAAGGAGGCCAACGGTACAACAACTACAACAATTTCGGCAACCGAGATCATCCAGGCTTTAGATGGAGCAGCAATAAGGGAGCTTTGAACCCTCCGGTACCTCAACAAAGCTACCAACGCCCTCCATTTCAGCCTAGGCCACCGATGCAGCATGGTTCTTCATCTCAATCCTTCACAAATCCGGATTATGACAAGATGTTGTCACAACTTTCGGCCTCCACACAAGTTCTCCTTGATGGACAATTGAAGACCAAGGAGACATTGGATTCTCATGGCCGAGACATCACCGAAGTGAAGAAGCAACTTGGCCAACTTGTTGATTTCATGGGACAAATCAAAGAAACTGGTCGGCTTCCACCTCAAACCACTCCTAATCAACGAAATGTGAATGCCATTGTCACAAGGAGTGGGAAGATACTAGAAGAACCAAAGACCAAGAGATCTCATCTCGATAACGTAACTATCGAAGACATCACTCAAGAGGAGGAAGATGAGATCGATCCGGCAGCTCAAGAAGCCGAGAAGAAGAAGGTGACGCCTATTGTCACCAAGGCACAATCCCCTCCACAACCCACCCCAATCAAAGGTAAAAGCCCTATTCCTTCAAATACGGTTATTACTAATTCCTCCAATTGCTGTTGCACCTTTCCAGAGCAGATTATTAAAATCAAAGAAGAAAGATGATCAATATGAAGATATCTTGGACATCTTTCGAAAGGTGCAAGTGAATTTGCCCTTGATCGAGTGCATAAAACAAGTGCCAATATACGCGAAGTTTCTAAAAGAATTATGCACACAGAGGAGGCAAACACGAGAAAATAAGGTTGTGAAGGTGAATGCAACCGTTTCGGCGGTTTTGCAGCGTCGGCTACCCCCAAAACTGAAGGATCCAGGGAGTTTTGCAGTTCCCTGCGTAATTGGTGACAAACACTTCGAAGACGTAATGCTTGATCTTGGAGCCTCCATCAACGTCATGCCTTACTACCTCTACAAGTCGATGGAGCTTGGGGATCTCAAGCAAGACGGTGTTGTCATCCAACTAGCCGATCGTACACACAAGTATCCAAGGGGATACGTAGAAGACGTTCTTGTGCAAGTCAACAACCTGATTTTTCCAGGGATTTTTACATCGTCGACATGGAGGAGAGTCCTTTGAACACCACGCCATTGCTTCTTGGATGACCCTTTATGAGGACTGCAAGAACGAAGATAGATGTTTTTTAGGGAACTTTCTCCATGGAGATTGATGGAGAAAGAATCGAGTTCAACATATTAGACGGGATGAAATTTCCGATGTCAAGTGTGGCTTCCGTCTCAACATATGATCTCGTAGATACCTTAGCACAAGGCCACCTTGACACCATCAATGATGATGAACTCGACATGGCCATCCAACTCGGGGATGACGCCCTTTTCGAGATGCTCAGGTTCAAACTCATCTCGAACCTCGTGCATAGCTCCCTCTAAAGTCACATAACACGTGCAAATGGAAACAAACACATGAACAATGCATCTCTGCCTCAGGTGGGTAAACACTCCACATTCAAATGCTGGGTAGCTTTATAAAAACACTACCGTATAAACAACACCCTGGATGTAGACCATGGAGTCGCAACAGGAACTCACACAATATCAGCCCACAAAATACAACAATCTGACTCAGGCAAACATCAACTGCCACAATTCTCTGCTCTGAGGCAATATGTAGACGCTCATACACACACAACCAGGCAAACCGTGCCACACAGTTCACTGAACTCAGAATACTCATCCAAATCCACAGTTCTATGGCAAATCGCGCGTCGATTGATCCTCAACAGGATCCACAACCGAAACGACACGGAAAGCACGTCAGGAGGCATCCTAATGAATAAAACATTGTTCACAACAAGTGGAACGTAATCATGGAACTCCAAATATTTGAAAGTATACAACACCCGGAATATTGATGAGTATCCCCCGGCCGGTCGGGTCACCATTCCAGACATGCTGTACATTCTCAAATATCCTTAGTGAACACGACTACAGAAGTCTACAAAACCTATAACCTAATGCTCTGATACCAAGCTAAAAGGACCCAACCCCGATTTAGCTCCCTAAACCGGAATCAAATCCTTTCGAAATCACGAACCAACAAAAACAGTAGAAATTTTGGCAGAGTTTCGTTACTAACGTGGAATTACCATTACCTGCACGCGGAAAATACACTTCATCCTATGCCACAAAAAACAAACCGTGGGCACCAATCCCATCCGGATTTCTCAATATATCAACAGTAAAGTAAAACAATAATTATATCACTACTTTACTGAAATCCGGTGAAAAATCGTATAAACATATACATCAGAATTCTCAGAGCGACCTCTAATGTATAATCATATAAATATACCACAGTAGGTAGAACAATAAACCTACTAGAAGAAACAAGGTAGCTCGAGCACTATGCCTCCGACCACGACGTGAGACACCAGAGTCCGAACTGCAAACTGGGCACGGAAACCGAAAAGCCCAGGGGAAAGGCAAATAAAAACGTTAGAGTGAGTGAACGAAAATAAACATATGCCTTTCACATGTTAATATACATACTCAATGTAAAACAATGCGAGTTCGGAACACATATATATATGGAGGTTGTCGGGCGACCTCTCAAGCCCGACGTCAGGTGAATCGCTCAACCCGAAGGTGATAGGCCAGGGGACCTCTCAACCCTGGCGGCACTCAGGGGACCTCTCAACCCTGCTTCAGATGAATCTCTCAACTCTGGTAGCATCGATGCAATAAATGCCATCACCGACAAATATATAATAACACCTCCGAAAATAACATATATCTCAATCATCGTATAAAATAAATACGGAAATCATAAAATCCACGAACTCGCAAATCAACAGTGAAAAATAGAAACTTGTCCACTCACAGACTAGCGTAACGCGGTTCGCGTTAACCCGTGATCCGGCGGAAAGTCCCTCGCCAAACAAACTATCACGAACCCCTGAACAATCACAATAACCATCTCTCAAAATCATAATTCAACAATTCAAATCAAATCACGAGAAACCACCGTTCTCGGAAACACGAAATCCGATTACGACAAACTGTCGGAAATCCGGAAATCACACATCAATACCTCGCTATACTTTCGGACGCTCAACTCGAAAAACGAACCTCCCCACTGCGATCGGGACTCGATTTCGAGTGAAATGACATGCAATTTGTCGAAAACACAAAAAGTCAAACTGTTGACCGCCGTTGACCACCGACCACGGCGGCGCCGCCACCAATCGTGAGATTTTCCGGCGGAGCAACTTCTATGCCACTCAAAATCATCCACTGAGCAACTTTGTCAACTGCAACAAAGGCCAATTCAATCTCTAACTAGCTCAATTTCATGGTAAACCGAATTGGTACCAAATTTTCCAATCCAAAATTCTCCATCCACAAATCAAATTAGGACTCCATACTTACATGGTAGCTTGTAGGTGAGGAGAGCTACAAAACCCAGTCCATTTTGTAGTTCAATTCCACCGGAATCATGAAACCTGAATAGCCTCAATTTCTTCAAACTTTTGGCCGGTTTTTCTTCTCTTTCCGGGGAGCCACGCCGTGCATGGTGGTCGGGGATAGCTTCGGGACATCAAGACGAGTTGAATGGGACAAACGCCAAGCCGTGAGGTGGCCGGATAAGGCTCGCCGCCGGCGAAGCCGTGGCCACTGCCGTGAACTCTCCTCCACCACGGTCAAACCAAGTTGACCGGTCAATGCCATAAATGAAGAATGTTGACTTTCCCTTTTTGGCAACCACTATTTATACCTGCTATTTTAGGAAACTTCCAAAATTAGATTTACGACAAACTTAAAACATCCGTAACTCTCGCGTCGTAACTCCGATTCCGATAATTCTCGCGGCAACAAACTCGACTCAACGTACTCTTCAATTATCACCCGAAGTCAAACCTATCGACCAAACGGATAAAAAGTCAACCATTCAACCCAAACACATGCATAATCCGACTAAATATTCAACAATTGGAAATAATCATAACTTAATCTTCGTAACTCAGAATAATGCTCTGGAAGTTCCCACGAGTCCGAAATTAAATTCTGAACAACTTTCGTGAAGAGGCCGAAACCAAATTCTCGACCGGTAATTAAGTGGTTAAGAATGCCACCATTTAAATTCGAACTTCAAATATTCATAATTAATTCCTCGGTCGTCCAAATAATGATCCGGAACCGTCCACGAACTCGAAATCACACGTACAACGACTCTCGAGAAGAGACTCAGCTCCAATTCTCGGCCAATAATTAAGTCGTTAACAAACCTGACAACTCAATCATCAGTCGGAAATCCGCGATTATGCAGTAACTCACGAATCAAGCTGATTATACTGCTGATTCTGGTCTGGGTCGTCACATCAGAGTCTTTAGGATGCCCTTAACTAGTCGATGATGAAATTGGACCGATACGAACACATATGGCGTATGAATCACATGCATCGAATTCTTGTGCTAATTGAGATATTCTATATGTTTTTAACATGTAGATATGAATTGCAAAACATGGTACAGAAATCCCATGCTTGAATAAGTTTTTAATCATATGAACCCTATGTGAGATTTTGAGCTATTTGTTCTTTATTCGATTGAATATACATCCATTTCGTAGCTACTAGCTTATATATGCCTCATTTGATTGCTTGCCATAGATTTTAATGAACTAGAGAATGCTAGAACTTACTCATGTCAATTTGCAAAGCTTTTAAGTTGATACATACTTTGATTTTGGAAATGATTAAAGGCATTTAGGATTTTCCACCACTTCGCCAAATATCCATGTATCCCATTTGTACGCATGAGTTGCGACACCCCTAGATAAACCAATTGAGCCCACGTTAAGCTTTTCTTTCATCACCATATTTACCTAAACACTTACCCTAGTGTAGAATATCCTTACCTTTGTTCCGGAAACTTGGTGAGATTTTTTCGAAACTAGCACATAATATGATGGTTTGGTAAGAAAGATTGAAAGAGTTAATGTGAGCAAGGGGAAAGACTTGTCCAAATAACTTAAAAAGTATGAGATTGCCAAAAAGAAAAAATATATATATATATTTGAGAGAATGAAAAGAAAACAATTATATATATCTCTCATGGCAATGTGTTGTGTTCTAAGCATAAACCCTTTGGATTAATGTCCCCCTTATTTGCGGATTTGGAGATTATGACAAATTGAAGGCCCAAAAATAGAACAAATATGGCCTTTGTCCTGTCCGAAAAGCTCAAAAGGGTAGTTTAGATTGAAGTATACATGGTAACATTCGAGTGGAGATGGAGGACGAATTTGGTGCTAGACTAAGTCGTTGGAACGTTTTTATCACCATATATCTAAATTTCGAATGCCTTAACCTTAACCCCATTACAACCTCACTAAAAGTCCTTTATGATCCTTAAAATGAGTAGCTTTCAATTAGTAGAGTAAGTTGCATGAGTAAGCTTATGGTTTTGGTTCATTTGTGCAAGTAATTAACTCCATTCATGAGGTTTTCGTTTAAATTCATATACACTTTAAGTGAACCCTTTTCATGAGTGAAAAATATGATGAGTGCATCCTTGTGAGTTGATTAAACTTTTATTCAAAGCATGCACAGTTATAACATAACCATTGTTTTCTCTATGTCTTACTTGTTCATTACATAATTATATCGCAATTATCTCTTGAATTCGTGGAGCATACAAAGTTGAAAATCATGTGAGCCATCGCCATATACTTATGAAAATTCTGAGACAAATTTTAGTTAAGGGTTTAGTTGTGTTCTTTCTTTTGTTTTAAATTCGTAGAGAGTCTTAGTTTAACTTAGTGTTTGCTAAAGGACTAGCACAGTCTAAGTGTGGGGGAATTTGATATACGCATTTTATGCTCGATTCTTAACGCATTTCCCTTTACGTTTAGCTATGTTATAATCTTAGTTTTTATGTTTTTTTATTTAATTTGTTATTTTTAGGTTATTTACGGTGGAGATGAATAACGGCGCGATTCGAAGGAATTTCGCCGATTTTGCGATTTTTGCGATTTCGGACCACCGGGAATGAGCCGGCCCATAAAGCATTTTTTGGGCCCATTTGTCAAAGTTTGTTTCGGCCCAAAATCAAGCCCAAGCCCATTAAATTCTGTAAGCAAGCCACTTAGTGAAGAGGAAAAGTCAAGTTTGGCAAGTTTTGTGACTAGGCTTGGTGACTAAGCTTGTGATCATCACAAAGGGTGACTAGGCTTGGTGACTAAGCTTGTGATCATCACAAAGGGTGACTAAGGGTGTCACTAGCCTAGGTGACTCTTGCTTGTGATGATCACAAATGGTGACTAAGGGTGTGACTTGCCATGGTGACTAAGGGTGCATTTAATGAAGATGCAAGGTGGAAGAGAGAGGTAGGCAATTCCTTTGCCTATATATAAGAGGGAGGCCAGCCATAATACAGATCATCTCCCATTTTTACAAGCCAAAGCTCTACATAAATACCTCTCCTCCATAAACACTTCAAAGGTCCTTTACAAGCCGAAGCAATCCATCCTCCGAAGCCATCGATCATTCACAATACGCTAAGTCCCTTGTGAATGAGAACCACCTTCAAGAAGTCATTCTTTGCATTCAAGACAAAAAGTGTAACCATGATCTTCAACTTCATGTCTTTTGCTTTGTATTTGTTCACTTTGATGTATTTAATGAAGAACAAGTTTGGATTTGAGTTATATGTTCTTAAGCCTTTTCGTAAATTGCATGTGTTTATGATTTCAAGCCTTTTATGCATGTTTGATACAATCTTAAAGCTTCGAAAGCATGTGTTAGATAATACGCTAAGTCCCTCTCCTTCGCATGTTTCGATGATCGTACTTTGTTTAGGGTGTTTAGACGCTAAGTTGCATTCCTACTCAAATATCAAGCATGTATATTTAGTTGGAAGTTATAAATTTCGTAGCTTACTTAGAGTATTGAGGCATGAAAAAGAGTAAGGTTAATAAGATGAGATGATCACTTGTAATTAGTAGTGTAGCTTCTTATTTTTAGTAAGCATAATTAGACTTCAAGGTTTCTTGATTGTTAAACTTGTCTATGAGTAAAACATGTTAGAAGTCTAGGAGTTCTTGTTGTGTTTGCATGTTTTTGTACTTTAATTTCGTAGATTAATTAACCAATTTCCAATCCCCCCAAACCTTTAGATTTCCGCTCATTAACAAAACCATGCATACGCCCTTTAATTCCCCGGATAGAACGATCCCTACTCGCCAATATTATAATGACAAAATAAGGGTTTTAAATTGCTTTACGTGTGAACTGTGTTTTTAGGGTCTACTTTGTGTTAACGTTAAACGCATGTTTTATGCGTATCACGTCACAATACCATCCATCTGTGGTTCAAGGTAATTAAACTATCAAACAAAAATAAAGCTAAAACCTTAAATGCTCAAAGTTTTTAGTGCCTCACAATAATGAGTCACCAACAATCCTTGAAGAAAGACTCTAAAAAACTCTACAAAACACTACTTTAAACTCTCAAAGTACTTAAAGCCTTGAGGGCATTCCACGGTGCTTCTTTGACACCCTCCTCAAGGAAACATCAATGAGCACTCTAAGAGTTTAAATGGAATTCTGGTACATGGCGTAGTGGCATTCACTGTGCTATTGACACCGAGGTGAACCAAGGTAAAGGTCTGCGTGACCCAATGTACCAGAATTGCCGAATAAAGTCATAAAATCTAGGGTGTAGCAGAAATTAGGTTCGCTAAATCTAGACACACACTAGTTACAATACGTAAAAATAAGACTTAATTGAAATGTGCTTCAAAGGGATATAAGTAAGTAAGGAAATCGATGAAAGATCGAGCGAAACAACCTCAAGAAGCAGCCCAGATTCGATGGGTCGAAGATATATCTTTGATGGATCGAAGCAATCTCCCAGGTTAACTAACTAAATTTCGATGGGTTGGAAATATCTTCGATGGATCAGAGAAGCTCCTCAGGTTAACTGAAAGAAGGATTTCGATGGATCGGAGCAGTCTCTTAGGTTAACTGACTGAAGGAATTTCGATGGGTTAGAAATATGTCCCGCAACCAAGGTTAGAGCACAATTCCTAACACCCTTTCACCCCAACAAACCTACCGAAGTATCCTTATGAAGCAAAGAGAAGCGAAATAAGATTATAAGTGATAAATTGAAAGAAATCAAAAGCAAAACAAACAAGCATCAAGCAAAAATGTCCGGATGATCCGTAATCAAAGGCTAACTGGCGAAGTAATTAAGATAAACTCAATCCCTGGCAACCGTGCCAAAAACTTGTTAGAATATTTACACCCCCACACTTAGTAAGCTATTGGCTAACTCAAAAATGCAAGAATGATCTTCGCCCGCAAGTATACGAGGACAAGTAATAGTATAGAAAGGAAATCGAGTGTCGAACCCACGAGGATTAAGCACTTAGACTCCTTAACTCGGAATTGAAAGCACAAAGACTACGGATACTCTAAACACTAGCTTGACACAAGAACTAAAGAAAAGATGAAAGTGTATCTCACACTACCAAATCCTTTGGATATTTGGCATTACAAAGGATGATGCAATTACGGTGAGTGATTAACGAGTTGGTTGATGGTTGATTGATTACACTAAATGCGAAGTAAATGACACAAATTCAATATAAGGGAAAATAGGTCAACTAGGGAAATCCCCACTAACCATATGATGCACCAAACAATGTCCCGGTAAATTAGGTCTGTTCACGAGAATGAATGTCCAAGTCGTGACCTTGTGAGTCACAGTTTGTTTTAAATCTAAGCTCCTAGGCCATTACAGACTCTAGGCTACTCAAACCCAACATTGAAGAATATCGTGAAGTAGAACCAAGACCCAAGCTATTTAGACTTGAATCCCAATAGTATGTCACGTTGTGAAGTCAACAAGTAAATTGTGTGATAGATGTGTAAAGGTTCCCCTCTCGAATATCGATTGGAAGATCCGACGGGTTGTCTAGTGAATCCCTCAACTCGTAATTAGTAAGTTACGAGTTAAGAAGTTCTACAATGTGCCTCAATAACCTTTTTGATTAATGTGTACTTGACTAGAGTTCCTCCAGTCTATAACGACTCAAAGAAGCTCTAGTCCATGCTAGGTGCCAGGGAACCAATTCTCAAGGTAAATCTCATAGAATAATACCCTAATTATGTTTATATGCTCATCTTTCTTAAGTGAGTGACTAATTCACTTAAGTCCATTATTAGCTTCCTTAAACATATCTCAACTTAGTCTTAGCTAAAACATGCATAACAAAACTAGACATGAGGCTTAAACACATAAAGATCCACAAACACACAATAGCTTATTCACAACACAATTCAAGAGTCATATATATCCAACATATAGTTTGTTCATCACATGGCTAGGGTTCTAACCCTAGCCTCCCAAAAGAGATTACTCACTAAACAAAATTAAATACAAGATTTGATACATGTTTAAGAGGTAAAAGAGAGTAGAAATAACCAAGGGTCCCTAGCAAAGCTCCAAGTGACTCTAAGCTCTTCTAGCTCCACTTCTTCTTCTTCAACAAGCACCAAGTCTTCAAGAGTAGGAGAGGCAACCTCTAGGAATCAAAGAAGCCAAAGGGAAGAGGGATTACTTCCCTCTTCTTCAAGATCTAGAGAATCACACACTCCTTGGAGGCAAAGATGAGAGGAGAAAGTGAGGGATGGTGATGAGGGAGAGTGGAAGAGGTTCGGCCAAGGAATTCAAGGCTAGGTCTCTTGGATTTGTAGAGGGTTGGAGGAAAGGATTCAGGGTAGAGAAATCTAGCTTCTCTCTAGAGAACTCTCCAAGAACCCTAGAGAGAAGTTAGAGAGAAAACTGGAGAGAAAATGGCTCTAAACTTGTAAAAATGAGTGAAATGAAGTGTGGTATGTGTGGGTGCAAGGGAGAGCTCGAATTTAGGCTGGTTAAGGAGGAAAATATGGACCCTTAGATGATAAGAAATGGTGAGATGGAAGATCTAAAGGTCAACTTTGAATGAGAGAGACTATGATCCACTATTTTAGGTTATGGAAGTTTAAGCTCCAAAGTTGTGACATCATGCAGTCCAACTCCTTCTCTTTCTCTCCAAAACAGATTGGTAAGCATAGATGGGCTCAATGAGCCTGCATTGGGTTGGACTTCATGTGATTGGGCTTGCCAAAGTGGACCGGCTGGCAGTGGCAAATTCTGGCGGATTCCGGGCAACTTTCGGTGACCTCATGTAAAGCTATTTCGTCATTTTCTCAAAGTTTCTCCAAATTCTCCCTTGACCTTGGAAATGTATACGTCTTCTCCAATAAGTATCTAATTCTTCATATTTAATACATTTCCGAGCCAACTCCACATTTCCTAGCAAGAACATGATATGTCATAAGAATAATGCTTTATTCATAGAAAACAAGCTATAAGCATAAAGTTAGGAGCATAATAGGCACATAATTATGGTCCTAACACTCATCTGTATAGGCTGTAACTGCTTCATTTTGAGCATTTGGTATCAGATGTCCATTCACCGGAGCCGAATGAGCCGGAGGAACCGTAACGGTCTCCTCTGAGGTTTGACCGTAACCGTAACCCATTTTTCATCTAATAGATTGAAATTTAGCAGCCTTCTCTGCTGTCGTGTGCCTCTTCCTACCATCAGGAATCTTGATTAAGATGTACAAAATTAGATATTAATAATATAATATATATAGCCATTATATATTCATCAACATCATAATTAACAAATTCATCTAAAATTCATCCAATATATATATTCATTTCACATATTAACAAAATCACAAATCTAATTTCTTCATCGACCACACTGCCACTGGTGGCAAACCCCGTCACCACTGCCCACCCACTAGGTCGACAAAACCTAATGTGACGACCCGGAACAGAATCAGTAGGGTAATCGGCTCAATCCACGAGCTTGCGCGTAGTCGCAGTTTTCCGTAAATTGATTGAATTGCCGGCTTTGATCACGACTAAATTATTGACCGAGAATTTGAGTTGAGTCTCTTCTCGAGAGTTGTTGTACGTGTGATTTCGAGTTCGTGGGCGGTTCCGAATTATTATTTCGACAACCGAGGAATATAATATAAATATTTGAAATTTTGGAATATCGTCGAGTTTATCCGTTCGTATTCGAGTTTATCCAAATCGTGATTGTGATCCGTTTTGGACCGTCGATCGACCTGAACCGAAGATGGAATGGTTATCGACTTGATTTGTGAGTTTCGCAATTGGTCGCGATTTCGACGTAATCGGTTAATATGGCGGATTCGTTAGCGACTAAATTATCGGGCAAGAATTTGATTTGGGATTCTTCGCGAAAGTTGTAGAGAATTTAATTTCGAGTTCGTGGGAACTTCCGGAGGATTTTTCCAAGTTACGAGGAATAAGTTGTGAATATTTTCAGGCGTCGGATATTGTCGTATTTATCCGTTTCAGATTCGATACGCGTACGGTATAAATACGAGAAAATACTTGCCAAAATGGGAAACTTTCCATAAGGAGAAACTGGGCCTTAACCCGCGTTGACCACGGGTCAATGGGCTACCTGTTTGGTGCGTTTTTCCTGTGGATTTCACGCCGCCATGGAGGCCGATTCCGGCCACGGTTGGCCGGAGTTCATTCATGAGTTGTGTTGGGATCGAGCTCCTCTTCAACTTGGTAAGTGTATCGACCCTTGGGGTGGCCGGAGGAGGAAGAAAAGGCCCGGCGAAGTTCGGTGATTCCGGCGAGTTTTTGACCGAATCGGGTGACGACGTGGAGGCCGAGTTGGTGGTGGCTCTTTGAGGGGTTATGTTAGCCATGAGAAGAGGAAGCTATTGGAAGTGGTTTGGGAGTTTTCCGTGGCTGGAGGAAGGAGAACGGTCGGTTTGAAATTCCGGTAAGGGTTTGAGACTTTGAGGTGAGTTTTGGAGGTATTCCAATCAAAATTGGCCTTAACTTTGAACTAGAAAGTTGTTGGAAACGTTGAGATCTTCAAATCCATGTGTAGGTTGCAATTTTCTGGGCCGGTTTGAATTTCCGGCGGCCGGCAGAGGCGTCGCCGTCCGCGGCGGTGATTTTTCCGGCGACGTGTTTTTCAACGAGTTATATGTCGTTTCGCTCGAAATCGCGCACCGATCGCAGTAGTGAGGTTTGTTTTTCGAATTGAGCATCAGAAATTATAGTGAGATTTTGTGGTATGATTATCGAATTTTGACGATTTCGTCGATATTGAATTATATGTTTCCAGGAACGGTTGTTTCTCGTGATGTGATTCGGGGTTTCGAGTTATGTTTTTGAGCAGTGGATTTTATGATTATCCAGGGGGTCGTAATCGTTCATTTGGCAAGGGATTTTCCGCCGGATCACGGGATTAACGCGTATCACGTTACGCTCACCTGTGAGTGGACACTTTTATATTTTCACAGTCGTTGCGAGTTCGTGATTTTCCATATTTATTTATATACGATGTTGAGATTATTTATTATTTTCGGAGGTATTATTTTATGTTTTATGGTGATGGCATACTTGCATCGATGCTTCGGCTACTCGGCTGATCACCGGTAGTCTGACCAGAGTTGAGAGATTCCTCTGGGCAGGGTTGAGAGATTCCCCTGTTATGCCGCCGGGGTTGAGAGATTCCCCTGTCCTATCACCGTCGGGCTTGAGAGATTCGCTTGATCGTCGGGCGCGAGAGATTCGCCTGACCGTTGGGCACGAGAGATTCGCCTGGCACCTCCATATATACTTTCCGAACTCGCTATACTTTAAATTGTTTATTGTATATGAAATTGGTGAAAGGCATATGTTTATTTTCGTCCACTCACTCTAACGTTTTTATTTGCCTTTCCCCTAGGCTTTTCAGTTTCCATGCCCAGTTTGCAATTCGGATTCTGGTGTCGCACGTCGCGGTCGGAGGCTTAGTATTCGAGCGATGTTTCTTTTATGGTAGGTTCTTAGTTTGGCCTACTATTTGTATATATATACTAGAAGTCGCTCTGAGTAATCTTATGTTATATTTTTATACGATTTTTCCCCGGATTTCTGTAAAGTATAGTTTTATTGATTACTTTACATTACTGTTGTGATATTGAGAAATCCGGATGGGATTGGTGCCCACGGTCTGATTTTTGTGGCATAGGATGAAGTGTATTTTTCGGGTGCAGGTTAATGGCAATTCCGCGTTAGTAACGTTACTCTGCCGAAATTTTTGTGGTTTTTTGTTGGTTCGTATTTTCAGAAGGGGTTTGATTCCGGTTTAGGAAACTAAATCGGGGTTGGGTCCTTTCACCTAAATGGCACAATAATTTCACAATTTTGTTCGTATCGTCGATATGAACCTAATGACATATCACACGATCAATTCCCATAAATTAATTTCAGGCCACATGTAGCCAAAGGCGGCGACCGCCACCGATGGCGACGGAAAATGACAAATGGATAGAAAGCTCTCAACGAGCGCAATAAACTATCTCAAAGAACCATAAGCAGACTCAAGGTCATTCAGCCGGAGTCGAGCCCGAAACTATTTGGGCCAGAAATCTCTCCGGCGATACAACTTAGCCGTTGAGCCACCAACGAGATCGAGGCTGGACTCAAATGATCTAGGGGAAGGATGGGAACCAAAACCTCTACCCTCGCCGCCCATTTTCCACTGGAAACCGCCCTGTCCAGCGAAGCCCGAAACGACGTTTGACGGAAATCAATTCGATTCCGTCAAACGATACCTGCAACCAAAATATTCCAACAATAACCACAATACAATAAGTGAAAAATAAGCTCATCATTGATCCCTGAATCGTGGCCGAAGACGTTGCCGACGATGGCGACGAATACCCCAAAACTTAACCTCTTCGATTCTCACTTGATAGATCTCCAATCTCTAAATTAATCATTGGAAAATAAAGGGGAGAGGAAGAGCTACCATTCCTGAACAATTTGGTGACCGTAGGTGATTGGACGGCGTCGCACCGCTGGCAACTGTCGCTCCATGTAACCTGACTCAAAGAGAGAGAGTTGACCAAAGTCAACCCCTCCAGACTCTCTACCAACTTTACAAAAAGGGAAACCCCCTTTATACATTTCCATTTATGGTAACTCGGTAATTACTTTATGAAAAACTTCCAATAATCGTAATTTTTAAGTTGTAACTCTAATTTCGACAATTCTTTTGCCTACGAACTCGTCTCGACAAATTCGACGATTTCTTCCCAAAGTCAACCAACTTTGACAATTCGATAAAAAAATCAACTCTAAAGCTCTTAACATCTACCAACAGTAAAAATCATTTACCGCAGCCACTAAATTGAACCTGAATTATCCATAAATATTAACAATTACATAAAAAGATCGAGATATTACACCCCTTTAATCATTTGAACAAATAAATATATTAATTTAATAAAAAAATTATTGAAATTATTACTCATCCTTTTCACATTTCCAGGTTAGAGGTTATGGTACACCAGGTGACGCAACCAAAGATGAGCTACCTAGACCGGACGTTGCCAGTAGTCTGTGTCAAGCCATTCTCGATCGAAATCATGCTCCGAGGTCGACACCCATTGGCCAAGGTGAAGGTCGAGTGTTACAGGGGGAAGCCCGACCCATCCCTACACATCGATATTTTCGTCTCAGCTACGACCTGCAGAGGATATGACGATGCAACAAATTGTTATCCGTTTATGGAAAGCCTCACCGGTGATGCCTTGAGCTGGTTCTTCAGCCTACCGCCAAGATCCATCAATTCCTTCAATAACTTATTAGGGCATTTTTGAAATGGTACATCATGTCGGCTAACTGTTCCCTTACTTATATTCAATTGCAGGCTGTCCGACAGGAACCATCTGAAGGATTGTCTCGTCTCACGGTGGAACACAGTCATCGCCAATTGCGAGACATCACTAGTGATTCAGCCTTCTGCACATGCTGGAATGCACTACAGTCGGGACTACAAACATGAAAGCTTAATGAGAACCTGGCACTCACCTACGATGAGCTGCTGGACCGTGTGACATCACACTCCCAACTGAAGCTACAAACTTTCAGTTCTAACCCTACGCCAACACAACATGTAAACACATTTTCTAACACCACAGTTCCTAGTATGCAGAGCGCACTCCCAGCACTAGAACCAACGCGAGCAGCATCGCCAAAGTATCGAGGCTCGCGCAACCATAATGAAAGGACCCAACCCCGATTTAGCACCCTAAATCGGAATCGAACCCCTTCGAAAACACGAACCAACAAAAACTTTTCGAAATTTGGGCAGAGTTTCGTTACTAGAGTGGAATTACCATTACCTGCACGCGTAAAATACACTCCATCCTATGCCACAAAAAGCAAACCGTGGGCACCAACCCCATCCGGATTTCTCAATATATCAACAATAACGTAAAGTAGTAAATATATATACACTTTACTGAAATCCAGTGTAAAATCGTATAACATATTCAATAGGAAGCTCAGAGCGACATCTAATACATAATCGTATACTCATACAACAGTAGGTAGAACAATAAACCTACTGGATGAAACAAAGTAGCTCGAGCACTATGCCTCCGACCACGACGTGCAACACCAGAGCCTGAACTGCAAACTGGGCACGGAAACCGAAAAGCCCAGGTGAAAGACAATAAACACGTTAGAGTGAGTGGACGAAAATAAATGTCTTTCACCAGTTAATATATATGTTATAAAAACATATGCGAGTCGAAATATAAACAAATCAAATCAAACAGTTTACGAGGAGACGCTGACTCCAACTCGTAAACAGAGCATGCATAGAAAGTATCACGGGGTCACTCATGGACACGTCCGTGCTAGTACAGTCAGAATCACGGAGTCCTTGACTACCACGTGATTCATAGCCAGAAAGGCCTCGGTTCCGGGGTACTGCCCCTCGCCGGTCAGGTAAGGGTACTGCCCCTCCTGGTGGCCTACCATCGGGGATCAGCTGAGAGGCAAGTGTATCGATACAACAACGTAACCACGACTGTACTCTGTGTAAACCAAATGATAAACATTTCAATGCAAATGCATGAAACAGCATAAAAGTGTATGCATGTTCATATACATATATTCGTATAAACATATTCGTATAATTATAAACACATGCTTATATAATCATAATCTCGTATAAAATCTCATGCTCGTAAAACCATAATCATGCTGCATGCTCAAGTTCATAAAACGTATATAAACGACTCGCAATCAATCCGTGAAAACAAAATGTCCACTCACAGACTGGCGTAACGCGTATCGCGTTAACCCGTGATCCGGCGGAAAGTCCCTCGCCAAACAAACGATCACGAACCCCTGAATAATCACAACGTCCAATATTCAAAGTCATAATCCGACAATTCGAATCAAACCACGAGAAACCACAGTTTTCGGAAATACACAATTCGAATACGACGAATCGTCGAAAATCCATATATACCACCTCAATACCTCGTTTTACGTTCGGATGCTCAACTCGAAAAACGAACCTCCCCACTGCGATCGGAGCGCGATTTCGAGTCAAACGACATGCAACTTGCCGAAAGTCAAAAAGTCAACTCGTTGACCGTTGACGGCAAGTCCACGGCGGCGCCGCCGCCGGCCGAAGAATTTTCCGGCGGAGCCACCCTTGTTCCACTCCAAATCGCCCACTGAGCAACTTTGTCAACTGCACCAAGGGCCAATTCTCACTCTAACTCATCCAATTTCATGATGAACCGAATTGTACACAAATTTTCCAATCCAAAATTCTCCAAATTCAAGCAAAATTAGAGCTTCAAATTCACACAGTAGCTTCAAGAGGATGAGAGCAACAAAGCCCACCCAAAATTTCAGTTCAAATCTTCCAAAAACATAGAACCCGAAATACCTCAATTTCTTCCCGTTTTGGCCGGAATATTCCTCTCTCTCCGGCGAGCTAGGCCGTGCGTGGTGGCCGGGGTTCGAACGAGGACAGCTAGGCGAGTTGATAGCCTCCTATCCCGAAGCCGGAAATGGCCGGAATCCAAGCACCACCGTGGAAGCCGTCGCCACCCACGTGAAAACCTCCTCCACCGAGTTGACTCGGTCAACTCGGTCAAACCCCAAAATAGAAAGTCTCTCCCTTGCCCAGAATAGCAGGTTGCTATATATAGCCTTTCCCAAAACGGAAACTTCATGTTTATCCATTTCGACGAACTTTAAACTCCCGAAATTTTCTCGTCGTAACTCCGATTCCGATAATTCTCGCGGCCACGAATTCGACTCGACATAATCTTCATAATCACCCGAATTCAAACATATCGGCCAATCGGATAAAAAGTCAACCCTTCAAAGCAACACACATTAAATCGACTAAATAATCAACAAACGGCAAAATTCGCAACCAATTCCTCGTAACTCCAAATCACGCTCCGGAAGTTCCCACAAACTCGAAATTAAATTCCGAACAACTTCCGTGAAGAAGCCGAGACCAAATTCTCGTCCGGTAATTTAGTCGCGAACAAACCCGCCATTTAAATCTGAACTTCAAATATTCATAACTAATTCCTCGGTCGTCCAAATAACGATCCGGAACCGCCCACAAACTCGTAATCACACGTACAACGACTCTCGAGAAGAGACCCAGCTCCAATTCTCGGCCAATAATTAAGTCGTTTACGAGTCTGGCGATACAAGTAACTGCCGACAAACTGCGACTACGCAGTAACTCATCAATCAAGCTGATCATACTGCTGATTCTGGTCCGGGTCGTCACACATAACCACAGGGATTGGAAAAAAAACAACTGCGGATCATGAAACTATCAAAAGCACTATAGCGATAGAGGTAGCTACAACAGCAACAACAAGCGATACCGGGAGGACATGAATGATCGACCCCGGAATTCCACTGAGATGCAGCCCAAGATAGAACAACAGGTCTTCAGTGTGCTTAACACCAAATACGCTGATATCTTAGCAGCATACTCGGACTTGTTCCCACTACCAAAAAAGACTTTCAGGGTAACCGCGTACAGAGAAACCAGGAGATGGTGCAAGTTCCACCAGAACGAGTCACACGATACCGAAAGGTGTCACAACATGAAGGAGCTGGTAGAGGCACAGTTCAAAAAGGGCAATCTGGCAAAGTTCAAGTCGGGGAACGAGACGCCACCAGCACAGGGGGTGGCACACATCAGGAGAATCAACGCGATTACCGGCGGCAAGTCTAAGGCAGAACAAAGAAAAGAGAGAGTAGTATGTAGCATGCAACAGTGCCCGGCAAAGGTAGCTAGAGCAGGCTGGGGGTCTATCACGTTCTACGAATCCCAGGAGCGCGATCAGCCTCCGGTATCGAAGGATTATCCATTTCTAGTCAACACGGTCATCGACTTGTGCAGCGTCAGGAGGTGCCTAGTGGACACCGGATCCTCCATCAACTTAATGTTCCGGCATGTATACGAAAAACTCCCCCCCAAGCTAAAGCAAGATCATTTCCCACTGCTAAGCTACTCAGGCGACCAAATCCAGCCGTTGGGAAGTGACTACCTACGGGTTTCTCTAGGGTAGGAGGGCTGCAGCGCGGAGACCCATATTGAATTTCTAATTGTGGATGCCCTGTAATATTACAACGCCATTGAAAGGACCCAACCCCGATTTAGTTGCCTAAAACCGGAATCGAACCCCTTCGAAAACACGAACCAACAAAAACCGTAAAAATTTTGGCAGAGTTTCGTTACTAACGTGGAATTACCATTACCTGCACGCGGAAAATACACTTCATCCTATGCCACAAAAATCAAACCGTGGGCACCAATCCCATCCGGATTTCTCAATATATCAACAGTAAAGTAAAACAATAAATATATCTATACTTTACTGAAATCCGGAGTAAAATCATATAGTATACACAACAGAATACTCAGAGCGACCTCTAATGTATAATCATATAAGTATACCACAGTAGGTAGAACAATAAACCTACTGGAAGAAACAAGGTAGCTCGAGCACTATGCCTCCGACCACGACGTGCGACACCAGAGTTCGAACTGCAAACTGGGCATGCAAACTGAAAAGCCCAGGGGAAAGACATGAAAATCGTTAGAGTGAGTGGACGAAAATAAATGTCTTTCACCAGTTGATATATATGTTTAAAATAACATATGCGACTCCAGGTAAATAGAAATAACAAAGTACACGAGGTAAACTCATACTCCTCCAACGTACTGAGCATGCAAGTAAAAATCCCACGGGGTCACTCATGGACACATCCGTGCTAGTACAGTCCGAATCACGGGGTCCTTAGTCCACACGTGATTCTAAGCCAGAAAGACCTCGGTTCCGGGGAAACGCCCATTGCCGGTCAGGTCGAGGTAACGACGCCCCTCCTGGAAGGCCTACCATCGGGGTGTATCGATACAACAACGTAACTAAGACTGTACTCTGTGAAAATCAAATCATAAACAGTTCAATGCAAATACATGAAACAACATATAAGTGTATGTATACTCGTATACGCATATCCGTATATGTATAATCATAAAACACATGCTCATGTAATCCGAAATCTCATACGCATGCTCAAGTTAATAAAACGTGTATAAAGACTCGCAAACAATCCGTGAAAAGAAATTGTCCACTCACAGACTAGCGTAACGCAGTTCGCGTTAACCCGTGATCCGGCGGAAAGTCCCTCGCCAAACAGACGATCACGAACCCCTGGATAATCACAAAATCCATTCCTCAAAATCATAACTCGACAATTCAAATCAAATCACGAGAAACCACCGTTCTCGGAAACACAAAATCCAATTATGACAAACTGTCGAAAATCCGAATCACACCTCAATACCTCACTGTAAGTTCGGACGCTCAACTCGAAAAACGAACCTCCCCACTGCGATCGGGGAGCGACTTCGAGTGAAATGACATGCAACTTGTCGAAAACCCCAAAAAGTCAAACTTTGACCGTTGACCGCCGGCGGCGGCGCCACGACCAACTTGAAATTTTCCCGGCGGAGCAACCAGCATTCCATGCAAAATCACCCACTGAGCAACTTTCACAACTGCATCGAAGGCCAATTCTCACTCTAACCATGTCAATTTCATGAAAAACCGAATATTCACATAAATTTCACATCCAAAATTCTCCAAGCACAAATGAAATTAGATCACCAAACTTACATGGTAGCTTCCTAGTGATGAGGGCTACAAAACCCAGTCCTTGTTGCAGCTCAATTCGGCCGGAATCGTGGAACCCGAATAACCTCAAAAATCCCAAACTTTTGGCCGGAATTTCTCTCTCCACCGTCCACCTCGCCGTGAACGGTGGCCGGCATGGGGTCGAGGGCTTTAAGGCGCACCGAACGGGACCGGAAGCAAGCCGTGGAGTGGCCGGAATCCACCACGCCACCGTGGAGCTCAATTCTTCCCGTCGGCCTCCTCTACCACCGAGTTGACTCGGTCAACTCGGTCAACTCCCATAAATACCAAATGTTGACTTGCCCGAAATAGCAACCTTCTATTTATAGGCCTTCCCAAAATGGAAACTTCGTAATTATCTTTTCGACAAACTTCAAGCACACGTAACTTCTTCGTCGTAATTCCGATTCCGATAATTCTCGCGGCAACAAACTCGACTCGATGTACTCTTCAATTATTATCCGAAGTCAAACACATCGACCAATCGGATAAAAAGTCAACTGTTCAACCCAAACACATACATTAACCAACTAAATAATCAACGATCGGAAATATTCACAACATAATCTTCATAACTCGGAATAATGCTCCGGAAGTTCCCACGAGCTCGAAATTAAATTCTCAACAACTTTCATGAAGAAGCCGAAACCAAATTCTCGTCCGGTAATTTAGTCGTTAAGAAGGCCACAATTATAAATCGATTATGCCGAAACTTCAAATATTCATAACTTATTCCTCGGTCGTCAAAATAACGATCTGGAACCGCCCACGAACTCGAAATCACACGTACAACAACTCCCGAGAAGAGACCCAGCTCCAATTCTCGGCCAATAATTTAGTCGTTAACAAGTCCGGCGATTAAAACAACTGTCGTAACTCTGCGACTACTCACAAGCTCGTAGATCAAGCTGATTCCACTGTTGATTCTGTTCTGGGTCGTCACAAATCCACCCCCCTTAAAAAATTTCGACCTCGAAATTTCCGAGTCTGCCAACTAACAGTAGGAGCACTGCCTCTGCATACTGCTCAACTCACAAGTGGCAACCTTAACTGAACGACTCTTCAGTGACTACGTCAACTGAACAACTCTAACAACTGACTCCACAATAGGAAATATCACCATGCTAAAATCCCTGTACCCACAATCTAGAATCTGAATTGGCTCTATCCAATCGCCAAGTGTTCCTGCATAAGGAACAGATAGGGTACACAACACGTAACAAACCTGAAACGTAGTTCCACAACACGGAACAGAACACACAAAAGCCAACGACGTTATAGGCGATGCCGAACCATACGGCATAACACAAACTCGCATATGACCACATACGGATCAAAACAGCATGGCAAATCACAACTCAGTTTACACACATCTACACAACTCAAACACCGATCTCAAGCAATTATCAACCCATTTCCGCTAATATGAAAGTCTGTGGTAACACATGCACTAACTCAGGATCCAATATCGGCTCACACCGATCTCGCTCCAACACAATGGAGTATAACATCATTCCTCAAATCGACATCATGCAACGTCAAAAATCATAGTAATCAACAAACTGGTACTGCATGCAATCTCGACCAAGTGAAACTGCTGGTCCCAAATCCTCCGGAACTGCAATACCGAGGTCCACAATATGCCCTCCAAGGTCTGAATAGTCTTCAAAGATCGCCCGCCAATCTGAGGATAAGAATCGGTACTAACTTGTAATCTAGTCCCCAATGCTCGCTGCAAAGCTCGCCAACACTCAGTTGTAGCTGATTACCTCGATCAGCGAACTGGGACACAGGTACACCACGTAGATGGACAATCTCCGTCAAACACAGCTCTGCCAGCCTACCACTGAAATCTTTCCCGAAAAGTACAAGGAAACGTACTAAGTTCATCAAACGATCCACAATGGCCAAACAACTGGTACCACAAACCAAAGTGCATACAAACACACACAATCACAGCAACAATCGCCACGTCTAACCGGAAATATCAAATGGCTGACACTTCTCGGCAAGTCTCTGCCTCCTAGCCATCGCCAATCGACAAATGTGACACATGCACACACAAGCTGCTACATTGCTCTTCATGTTGCGTCACGAGTAGTAAACTCGAAGTATCTGATACATCTCCGTATCACTAGCGCCAAATGAGCGCGAAACAATGAGCTTCAACATCATCACACTCGAACTCAGCTCCCGTAGCGCATAACTCGGCTAACACGGAAACTCGAGCTACACACACATATGAAACACTGAAGCTCCCGACTTCCAACTGAATGCATCAGCAACAACATCCCAGATGGATGGTCAAAGTACGATCTCTAGCCTTTCCCGAACAAGCTCAAAGGTGCAGCCATAGCCGTTAATCGACCCCATCCATCTACACTGCCTCAAGCCCAAATCTGGCCAAAAATGCAAGTGGATGAAACTCAAGTGATCAGTGCACGACCTACACTGCGCTGCACGCCATAGCTGTAGTGTCTCGAACTCTTCGATGCTAACATA
Organism: Geum urbanum; assembly: GCA_946800695.1. Lineage (NCBI taxonomy): Eukaryota > Viridiplantae > Streptophyta > Magnoliopsida > Rosales > Rosaceae > Geum > Geum urbanum. The sequence continues at coordinate 37,471,909 of OX326997.1, read as the reverse complement.
AGGACAGCTACACCCAAATCGTACATAGGATACGTAGCCTCATAAAGTTCCACTGCCTGAAATCATGAGCCACCGCTCTGCTACACAACATCAAAAAATAACCAAATCCAAATCTCGATGCATCGCCATAACTCACGACCATGAACTCACCACGATCGTCAGGTAAGGTCAAAATCAAAGCAACGGCCAACCATCCTGCAGGAGTAAGAAAATCTCCTTGCGTGCATCGAACCACTCGAACTTGACGCCTTCTAAGGTCAATCCGGAAAGTAGAGTGGCAATCCGGAAAAATCCTGCACAAGCCGTCGATCATAGCTTGCCAAACCCAAGAGACTCCCGATCTTTGGTACAATGATAGGTCACCCCAAATCAACACAGCTTCTAACTGGTCAAGATCCACGCCAACTCCCTCGGATAACATCACACAGCCCAAAATCTTCACGCTAATCAACCATAACTCACACTTGCTGAGCTTTACCAACAACTGATCATCTCGTAAGGACTGCAAAACCGCTCACAATTGCTTCAGGTGCTGGTCCACACTCCTGGAGTACATCAGGATGTTGCTGACGAACATGACCGCAACTTGTCCAGAATCGTCTGAACACCTGGTCCATCAAGTCCACACGATCTACATGGGCATTGGTCAACCAAACAGCGTGACCAATAACTCATGATGCCCACACCGAGATCCGAGAGCTGTCCAAACCACATCTGACTCATCGAACCTCAACTGATGGTATTCGGACCCGAAATCAATCTTCAAAAAGAGTGAAGCTCTCTTGAGCTAAATAAACCACTCGTCAATCCGAAGCGGAAGATACTCACTTTCTTCTGAAAAGAATCAGGCTTCGGTAGTCAATGCACCACCACGTCGAACCATCCAACATTCGTACAAACAATGCAAAAGTACACCACGCAAATACGTGGAATCGCATGAAATCTCCTGAAACCTCCTCCAGCAACTCCTAGAGTCGAAACTGTAGCTCCATTAGCTCCGCTGGCTCCGAACGATAAGATGCCGGTAAAATGAGTCCAGCGCTCGACATAAGCTCAATGGTGTAGTCAATCTCCCGAACTGGAGGAACACCTGGTAACTCCTCCGGAACACACCTGGAAACTCGGGAACCACCTCAATGTCGCCAATGTCGGGCACAACAACCATAGTATCCACAATATGAGCTAAGCAAACAACACAATCCGTCTTCATCATCCGCTCGACCAACACCGCGAAACAGTATCTTGGGAAAACCTGGCCGTCGAAACACAACCTCTTTCTCGAGGCACTCGAACACAGCCAAATGCATCGTCGGTAAGTCCATACTCACAATCACACCAAAACCACGATATCAAGCTATAACAGATCCGCAGCTAACACATAACCTCCAACAAGGACCTCGCGACCTCCGGATGGATGCAACACTCTCCAAAAACCTCGGAAGTGGAGATACAGGTACAATCGCCATGGATATCAAGCAACAGTAACCTCGGAGGAGAGTCTGTCCTCAAACAAGGTCATGGCGCGAACTCCAACATGCTCAACTAGCCACCCACGTCAAATGCGACTTGCTGAATAACTCATTAAAAGAGTACAATGGTCAAACTTCAGGAACAACATGAGGATCTCCTCGTGAACTCTGAGCTGTCAAACCGCTAAAACAACTGGCTGAAGGCGCTTCCTCGCAATGTGACCCTCCTGGCCACCGAAACAGCAACTGAGAGTGCTCCACGAACACTAGTCATATCGACACCTGCTGCGTGAAAGGATCACCAACGATCACCCCAAACTCATACCACAGGAACAAGTCCGCTACGCTGTGATCTCCATCACCACCAAACGGATCCTCTGCTTGATCTGATGACCTTCAACACAATCGAAAAGGTCACAGGCCGATGAAGTCACTGATCCCGAAGTGTCGGAACTCAACCTCATCAAAATCTCGACTAAGTCCACTTTCCTCAAACCATCACATCAAAAACCGCGTACACCTTTCCTTCTCAATAGCCTCGCCACTGAGTGCAGTACACTAAGCTCCTCACGGCTGTCTCGAGGCACAACAATCGGACTCTCTCTGATGCTCAGGTTCAAGCTCATCTCGAACCTCGTGCACTGCTTCCACTGAAGCCACATAACACGTGCAAATAGGGACAAACATGTGGACAATGCATCTCTGCCTTAGGTGGGTAAACACTCCTCATTCGGATGCTGGGTAGCCTGATTAAACCATTACCATAAAAACAACACCCTGAATGTAGGCCATGGAGTCGCAACAGAAACTCACACAATACCAGCCCACCAGATACAACAATCTGACTCAGGCAAACATCAACTGCCACAATTCTCAACTCTGAGGCAACATGTAGACGCTCATACACACACAACCAGGCAAACCGTGCCACACAAATCTTTGAACTCAGAATACTCATCCAAATACACAGTTCACTGGCAAATAGCGCGTCGATTGATCCTCAATAGGATCCACAACCGTACCAACATGGAAATCACGTCAAGGAGGCATCCTAATGAATAAAACATCGTTCACAACAAGTAGAACGTAATCATGGAACTTCAAATATTTGAAAGTATCCAACACCTGGAATATTGATGAGTATCCACCGACCGGTCGGGTCACCATTCCAGACATGCTGTACATTCTCAAATATCCTTAGTAACCACGACTACAGAAGTCTACAGAACCTATAACCTAATGCTCTGATACCAAGCTGAAAGGACCCAACCCCGATTTAGTTGCCTAAACCGGAATCGAACCCCTTCGAAAACACGAACCAACAAAAACCGTAAAAATTTTGGCAGAGTTTCGTTACTAACGTGGAATTACCATTACCTACACGCGGAAAATACACTTCATCCTATGCCACAAAAATCAAACCGTGGGCACCAATCCCATCCGGATTTCTCAATATATCAACAGTAAAGTAAAACAATAAATATATCTATACTTTACTGAAATCCGGAGTAAAATCATATAGTATACACAACAGAATACTCAGAGCGACCTCTAATGTATAATCATATAAGTATACCACAGTAGGTAGAACAATAAACCTACTGGAAGAAACAAGGTAGCTCGAGCACTATGCCTCCGACCACGACGTGCGACACCAGAGTTCGAACTGCAAACTGGGCACGGAAACCGAAAAGTCCAGGGGAAAGAAATGAAAATCGTTAGAGTGAGTGGACGAAAATAAATGTCTTTCACCAGTTGATATATATATTTAAAATAACATATGCTAGTCCAGGTAAATAGAAATAACAAAGTACACGAGGTAAACTCATACTCCTCCAACGTACTGAGCATGCAAGTAAAAATCCCACGAGGTCACTCATGGACACATCCGTGCTAGTACAGTCCGAATCACGGGGTCCTTAGTCTACACGTGATTCTAAGCCAGAAAGGCCTCGGTTCCGGGGAAACGCCCATTGCCGTTCAGGTCGGGGTAACGACGCCCCTCCTGGAAGGCCTACCATCGGAGATCAGCCGAGAGGCAAGTGTATCGATACAACAACGTAACTGAGACTGTACTCTGTGAAAATCAAATCATAAACAGTTCGATGCAAATGCATGAAACAACATATAAGTGTATGTATACTCGTATACGCATATCCGTATATGTATAATCATAAAACACATGCTCATGTAATCCGAAATCTCATATGCATGCTCAAGTTCATAAAACGTGTATAAAGACTCGCAAACAATCCGTGAAAAGAAATTGTCCACTCATAGATTAGCGTAACGCAGTTCGCGTTAACCCGTGATCCGGCGGAAAGTCCCTCGCCAAACAGACGATCACGAACCCCTGGATAATCACAAAATCCATTCCTTAAAATCATAACTCGACAAATCAAATCAAATCACGAGAAACCACCGTTCTCGGAAACACAAAATCCGATTACGACAAACTGTCGAAAATCCGAAAATCACACCTCAATACCTCACTGTAAGTTCGGACGCTCAACTCGAAAAACGAACCTCCCCACTGTGATTGGGGCGCCACCACCAGCTTGAAATTTTCCCGGCGGAGCAACCACCATTCCATGCAAAATCACCCACTGAGCAACTTTCACAACTGCATCGAAGGCCAATTCTCACTCTAACCATGTCAATTTCATGAAAAACCGAATGTTCACATAAATTTCACATCCAAAATTCTCCAAGCACCAATGAAATTAGATCACCAAACTTACATGGTAGCTTCCTAGTGATGAGGGCTACAAAACCCAGTCCTTGTTGCAGCTCAATTCGGCCGGAATCGTGGAACCCGAATAACCTCAAAAATCCCACACTTTTGGCCGGAATTTCTCTCTCCCCCGTCCACCTCGCCGTGAACGGTGGCCGGCATGGGGTCGAGGGCTTCAAGGCGCACCGAACGGTACCGGAAGCAAGCCGTGGGGTGGCCGGAATCCACCACGCCGCCGTGGAGCTCAACTCTTCCCGTCGGCCTCCTCCACCACCGAGTTGACTCGGTCAACTCGGTCAACTCCCATAAATACCAAATGTTGACTTGCCCGAAATAGCAACCTTCTATTTATAGGCCTTCCCAAAATGGAAACTTCGTAATTATCTTTTCGACAAACTTCAAACACACGTAACTTCTTCGTCGTAATTCCGATTCCGATATTTCTCGCGGCAACAAACTCGACTCGATGTACTCTTCAATTATTACCCAAAGTCAAACACATCGACCAATCGGATAAAAAGTCAACTGTTCAACCCAAACACATACATTAACCAACTAAATAATAAAAAATCGGAAATATTCACAACATAATCTTCGTAACTCGGAATAATTCTCCTAAAGTTCCCACAAGCTCGAAATTGAATTCTCAACAACTTTCATGAAGAAGCCGAAACCAAATTCTCGTCCGGTAATTTAGTCGTTAAGAAGGCCACAATTATAAACCGATTATGCCGAAACTTCAAATATTCATAACGTATTCCTCGGTCGTCAAAATAACGATCCGGAACCGCCCACAAACTTGAAATCACACGTACAACGACTCTGGAGAAGAGACCCAGCTCCAATTCTCGGCCAATAATTTAGTCGTTAACAAGTCCGGCGATTAAAACAACTGTCGTAACTCTGCGACTACGCACAAGCTCGTAGATCAAGCTGATTCCATTGCTGATTCTGTTCTGGGTCGTCACAGCCATCATCGGGTGTAACACGTTAAGCAAAATCAATGCCATCATATCATAACAGATGCTGCTCATGAAGTTCCCTACACCTACTGGTATATGCACGCTTTAGGGAATAATGCCCATGTAGCCAGAATCTCTCAACGACGCCAACTACCTGGCAAGGGAGGTGTGTCTACTCGCAAACGACACATCGACTGAAACACTAGACGACCCAAGAGAGGGACCCCTAACAGCAAGTCCCGTCAGTGAGGAGTCCACTAAACTTATCTCAATATCCGACGAGCACCCCAAGCGAACAGTTAGAATCGGGGTAAATCTGGACCCAACAATCAAAATTGCCCTCATCAACATACTTAGGGATTGCAACAATGTCTTTACATGGTCCTATGCGGACATGTCGGGCATTTCCATATATATCATATCACATAGGTTGGGCATCTCGCCGGAAGTGGTACCAAAGAAACAGAAGCGTAGAGCCTATAACGAGGAACAGTATGCCGCTATCCAGGAAGAAGTAACCAAACTCCTCAAGATAGGCTTCATTAAAAAGGTCTAATATCCGGTATGGGTCTCAAACGCAGTCATAGTCAGAAAGAGCAACAACAAGTGGAGGATGTGCGTCGACTACACCAACTTTAACAAGGCTTGCCCAAAGGATTCCTTCCCGTTACCAAGGATAGACCAACTGGTGGATGCAACTAACCGCCACGAAATCCTATCCACAATGGATTTCTACTAGGGGTACAATCAAATAAAAATGGATCTGGGCGATGCAGAAGCGACATGCTTCATAACAGATAGGGGACTCTATTGCTATAACGTCATGCCATTTGGAATGAAGAATGCGGGGGCAACCTACCAGCGGTTCATAACAGAGTTGTTAACCCCGTTGGAAGGCGACACAGTAGCAGTCTACATCGACGATGTCATAGTAAAGAGCAAGGGCATGTAGAACCACTTAAAAGACTTAAAGGCGGTACTATACCTCCTAATCCACAGCGAAATGAGACTCAATCCGGCGAAATGCATCATTGGAGTCTCAGCGGCTAATTTTTTGGCATACATAGTAAACTAGAGGGGCATCGAGGCCAACCCAAAAAAGGTGCAGGCTATCCTTAACATGACACGACCAATAACAGAACAAGACCTCCAAACCTTAACGAGGTAGCTCACATCAGTGTCACCGTCCATCTTCCGCTATACCGATAAATGTAACCAGTTCTTTAAAGCGATAAGGATAACAAAAAGGAAAGCAATAGAGTGGACCGACGAGTGCAAGGCGGCCATAATCGAGATCAAGCAGTATCTCGCCCATATTCCATTCTTATCAGCCCCGATACCGGGTGAGATCTTACACATTTATTTGGTTGTCTCTCTAACCGTCGTTAGCTTCGCCCTTGTTAAGCGAGAGGTGGATACAGAATTACTAGTATTTTTTTGCAGGAAAGGGTCTAGATAAACTAGAGACGAGATATCTGACACTTGAGCAACTAGCCTAGGCACTGATTGTGTCAGAAAGGCGGCTAAGACCATACTTCCAATCACACACCATCCACATCCTCACGGATCAACCGTGCCGGCAGGTACTCGAGAGCCCGGACCACTCTGGAAGCCTAGCAAAATGGGCAATAGAGGTGAGCAAGTTCGATACTAAGTACCAACTAAGGGCGGCATCCAAGGGCCAAGCGATGGCTGACTTCATAGCTGAACTCACACTAACATCGGACGACCCAACAGAATTACTAGCACCGATATCATCCACAATGGCATCATCAATACCGTCAATACGGTCGTCCGATTGGAACCTATACATTGACGGCTCGTGCACATCTGATGCGACAGGGGCGGGAGCAATCTTGACTGGGCCAGGCAAAATCTACACCGAGTACGCACTTTGATTCCTCTTTCAAGCCTCAAACAACGAGGCTGAGTACGAAGCGTTAATTGCCAGTTTGTAACTCGCCCACCGATTCAGAAGTAGTGAGTGTGCACATTTTCAGCAATTCCCAGCTCATAATAAACCAAGTCACTAGGGATTTTGAAGCCAAAGGAATGCAAATGTCGGCATACCTAGGGTACGTAAGGGCAGTTTTAAGTAAATTTTCTTCTTATAACATTACTCACATCCTCAAGGAGCAAAACGCAAGGGCAAATGCTCTAGCAAGACTAGCAACGACACCGTTACACACCACAAGAGGGCATACCATGGTGGAAACGTTAGAAAAGCCTAGTATCTCCAAGAATTTCCTTGAATTATTCACACGCACACTAGCCACCCCACCACCGAAAGAGGACTAGAGAACGGACTTAGTGAACTACTTAGTCAACGAGACGCTATCGGTAGATTGAATGGAAGCAAGGAAGCTAATTCAGCGAGTGGCGTTCTATATCATGCATAACTGCTAGCTCTACAAAAGCAAGAGGGGATTCTCCATACTCAAATGCGTCACGAGAAAAAGGGTCGGGGACTACTAAAGGATGTCCACAGATGAAAATATGGGAACCACAGCAGACCAAACACCATCATCCACAAGCTCCTCCACTACAGGTTCTACTACAAAAAAATGAGGGAAGACGCAAGAGAAATTGTAGACAAGTGTGAATTATGTGCCTAGTATGCAACTAGAATATACACCCCGGCAGCCCCAATGTAAATAATCATCAGCCCCATTTCGTTCACACAATGGGGACTCAACCTTATCGGGCCATTAAAAGCATCATTATGCCAATTTAAATACATCATCGTCTGCATCGACTATCATACAAAATATATTGAGGCAAGGCCTCTAGTGCTCATCACCACGCGGAAAGTAATCAACTTCTTATGGAGGGCACTACAAGAAAACTGCACCTAGACCACGGACCATTTCCGTCGTCTAGGTGCAGTTTTCTGTCGTCTAAGTACTTGGACGACGGAATCTCCGTCGTCCAAGGTCCGTGCTCCAAGTGCTATCGTCCAAGAACCTGGACGACGGAGATTTAGTGCTCCGTCGTCTAAGTTCACTTGGACCGCGGACATTATCCGTGGCCCATGTAGACACCTGGACGACGGAAACTCTAAGTCTCCGTCGTCCAGGTGTCTACATGGGCCACGGACATTGCTCGTTTCTCTGTGGCCCAGGTGTTCACCTGGACGACGGAGAATTAGTTATCCGTCGTCCAGGTGAACACCTGGGCCACGGATAAGGCTAGCTTCTCCGTGGCCCAGGTGTTCACCTAGACGACGGATAACTAATTCTCCGTCGTCCAGGTTGACACCTGGGCCACGGAGAACGGCAGGGTTTAGGGTTTAGGGGTTAGGGGTTAGGGGTTTAGGGTTAGGTTGAGGGTTTTTCACCTAGACGACGGAGAACATAATCTCCGTCGTCCAAGTGAATATTTAATTTTAAAAAAAATTGAAATTAAATATTATTAATTTAATTTATTATTAATTTAATTTAAATAATGAAAAATGCTAAAATTAATTAAATAAACTAAATTTTGAATATTACTTAATTATTAAATAATTAAAATTAATTTGTACATACGTACATGAATAATCGAAAAAACCCATAAATTAAAAATTAAAATATTGTTCAGAATGCGGAAAGAAACGAGATAATAAACTACTAGCTAGCTAATACACTGGAGGAGCAGATGCGCCGCCGAGTCCTCCGCCTCCAGCCGGGTCGTTGTCGTCGGGGTGTGGGTTCGGAGGAGGTTGACATACTTCTCAATTTTTTTGCATGAGGGCGATGAGTTGGGCTATTTGTGCTTGTTGTTCGTCAAGTCTTTGCCGCATTGACTCATTCTCCTCTCGTGCAAGTCGAGCCTCTTGAATGGCTGCTTCGACGGCCGCAGCCTGACTCCTTCTCCGCTGCCCCGAACCTCCAGTAGATGATGAGCCGGAGGTCGTCGACAAATCTCGTACCACCCTAGGCCCAAAGTGCCTAACCTCCTTGCCAGCTCTACGACCATAGACCTCATCCGCGATTGCAATTTGGCTCTCTAAGGATAGAGGAGGCAGGTCTTCCGGCGGCACATCTGGGAACGCAAGCTGAGTGTTAGCCAAATCTTCATGCGCACGCTCTATCGCCCTTGCCTACAAAAGAATAATTAATTTATTATAATGAAATCATATTTAAATAATAATTACTATAATTAAAAGCACATATATATATATCACTTACGCCGCATTGACTCGCTTCATTATCGAGCCCTGGCGTCACGTACGCGCTTACGCTTGCATCAAGATAAGGGTGTTTGGAGCCCTTATCCTTGTGCTCCTTGGCTATTTGAATGAACTGCTTGGCGCCGATAGTATGGTGTTTCTCCTTCTTCCCCCGGTTGGCTTTGTTGACACCGGAGAATTTCTGTTACACAACATAATTAAATCATTAAAAAATGAATAACTACAATTTAAATAATTCAATTATCTTAATTGAAATAAAAAAAATAAATTAATACCTTAAATTGTTCATCGGCAAAGTGGTTACACAACCACTCCCACTCATCTTCTCTCTCCCCTTGCAGCTCTACCGGGGGAGGCATGGGACCGACATCTTGGAAGTACTTATGGAGCTTGTACTTCCAATCTTTGTAGATGGAGTTGGCGGTTTGGTTGATATGCCTGAACATAGCCGATGTCGGATCCACGTCAAATTGTTCCTATCAAAAATAAATAGAAAATTATAATCGTATATATTATGAAATTTTAGGCCGAGATTAACAATATTATATAATAACTAAATTGGACGTATTACGTACCGAAAGATCTTTGAAGACTTTCGCCTTCTCATGATCCGGCGCCTCCTTCCAAGTAGGGGCAGTGATACGAACCCGGTTACGGATGATTGACCCTATCCCATGCGCCGATAGACTTGCTAGCTGAGCTGTGGGAGGGCCACCGGTGAATTCGTCGTACGGCAAGTCGATCTTTTTACCGGTCGCCTTGCAAATACGCTCCGCTTTGCCCCCTTTAACGAGACCCCGAGTCCTTTTCGGTTCCGGGTCAGTGGGGGCCCTCCTTTGCCTATGGCGGGCGCTGTACATGATTGATTCGGCGGTCGAGGACGCCTGAGTACTTCCCGTTGAACCGGTACCGGGCGTCGGAGATTGGAAGGGGTCGACGTCATCACCGCTCGAGATGAATGGGGGAGCGGGAATTTCCCCAGAGGGCTCTACGGACGGACCAGATGATCCGTCCGGATTGAGAGCGTCGTTGCCCTCCTGTTGAACCCAACCGACTTGGGCCGCCAGCATTCGGAGCATGGCATCTTCTGCCTCCTGTTGGGATTTCTTCTTGCCGGATGTCGTCTTTGGCGGAGCCATTTAAACCTAAGAGTACGGTGTTAAAATACCTACTTACCATAATAATTACAACTTAAAAATTTACGCTAATTAATTAAGTACGTTTAAGATTTAAATAGAGTACACTAGCTTGGCATTTTCGGTCGTTCAATGGACGTGCGACCCGCGCGATAAAGTGTAAATTTTTAATTAATCAGCCTTGGTTAAATCGAAAAACATGGCCAGTTAGGGATAGAGATAACGCGAGAGGCAGGACTAATTTCGACAAAAGTCTTTCTTAGTCCAAATCCTGTCACCAGTCATAACCCGTTTCTAGACACTATGTCCGACATTCGGCCAATTTTTCGAAAATTTACACTCCCTCAAGTCCTTTGCAAACTCCGCCCTCAACCTCGTGTCCATAACTTCACTTAGGTTATGGTGTGCGGTGATGAAATCCACACATCACGAAGGGTTAAGGAGATAAGCAAGGAAAAGAGGCGCCATCTATTCCAAAGAGTGCGACTTAATAAACCAAGCCTATGTACTAAATTTAAATCGAACACGTACTACTAATTAATTTACTAGAAAATAAACATAAATATTGTCTACTAATTTTTAATTATATGCAATAATTTATATTTATTTATCATGCATTTAATAAAAAATTGATTCATTTAATAAATTATGAATAATAATTTATTCATTTAATAAATTTAATAATAAATTCATTTAATCATGCAACTAATAATAAATAATTACAATAATTACAATAATTATGATTTAATAAATTAATAACAATAATTAATAATTTATTAAATATTTAAACTAATTAATAAATTAATTTCTACTTCTAAATTATATTTAGAATTTAATTAATTAATTAAATGAAAATTATTTTAATAAGGGAAAAATAGAAATGTACCGAAGCGGAGTTTTCGGGAATTTCACCTGAGTTGAGTCGTCGGAGAGGAGGAACCACGCCGGAAAAAATGTCGTCGGAGCGTCGCCGGAGGAGAATCGCCGGAGGAGAGGAGAGGAGAGGAGAGGGAGATGAGGAGATGGAATGATGAGAAAATGAGGGGGGGTGCAACTCTATTTATAGAGTTGCACTTAGACGACGGAGCACTATTCTCCGTCGTCTAAGTTCACCTGGACGACGGAAACAGTGTTTTCCGTCGTCTAGGTGACGGTTTCAAAAAAATTCAAGCGGCGCCAATTAACCGGCAGGACGTTTTGAACCGCCATGATTTTGGACTTAGATGACGGAGAATGAATTCTCCGTCGTCTAAGTGAAATTTCAAGCGGTCCCAAAAACGGAAGCGGTAAATTGAACCGCCATAATTTTGGACTTGGACGACGGAGAATGACCATCTCCGTCGTCCAAGTGAAAATTACATGAAAAAAATATACAAAAAATAATTTGAACCGCCATGATTTTTGAACCTGGACGACGGAGATGGTCATTTTCCGTCGTCCAGGTTAACAATTATGGCGGTTCAATTGTCTCTGTATTCCATATTCCTCGGTGAGAGATATGGTTCACTATTTTCCACCCTTCACCGGCTTTCGGATCGTCGAGATAGAACACCTGCCGAACTAAGGTGGCGAGAGCGAAAGGCTCATCCTCATACCAGTGCGAGTTTGTATCGACTGATAATAGTCCCAAGTCTTCCTTTGTACGCTTGAACCATCTGCACTTGAATAGGAAAACGTTGACATCATTCCCGTAACATAGCTGAACCACGTATACAATAGCCCCGTAATATAGATCATTGTCTTTCCCAACCGCTTCCCCACTGTTTTGTGTTCTTCTTCCTTCATCTCGGGCCAATGAATGGAACTTTACACCGTTCACAAAACATCCGGGATAAATATAGTGTTTAACCGGCTTCCCTGCTAGCAAGTGCTTTGGCCATGACAACCACCCTCCGTGGTTATCAGATTTTTGCAGATCAATCATCTGCGAAAAAGGGCAAATTAATATAAGGGTTTACTTTCTACAAACATGAGCGATATGTATTTAAATAATTAATACCGAGTCGTACGTACGTACCCATTGGAAGAAATAATCAGGAAACTTCTTCTTAACCATTTTCTCAATCCACGCCGAACTCTTGTTTTGATTTAACGCCTGAAGCCTCTCCCTGTATGACAACATGTACGGCTCAACTTCGTCACAGTCTCGCAACACTACCCAATGTGCCTCAATAAGTTCTTCCCGTGTTAACGATTCCTTTAATACTCCTCTAAACGGTAGGACGACATTGGTGACGACAGAAAGATTGATGCGGGCACTGCGATCGGAGGCAGTGGGAGGGGGTGGATCTTTGAGGTACCTGTTGCAGTAAGTAACACACTCATGCATTAGGTATGTCTCTGCTATGGAGCCATCCGGGGCCGACCTGTTTTTGACGAATGACTTATACTGTCCAAGCTGTCTACAAAATCAAACGTACACATTACATAAGTACATATAGCTAGCTAGTATATATATAATCTCCAGTGGAACAAATTAATTAATTAGTTGTACGTACCTTTCTTGAGGATACATCCAAGTGTACTGGACCGGACCAGAAATGAGCACCTGCTCGGGCAGGTGGATCATTAGGTGAATCATGATGTCAAAGAAAGCAGGGGGGAAATCCTCTCTAGTTTGCAAATGATGTGCACAATTTGTTGTTGCAATTCCACCACATCTGACTTCTTTAATTCTCTGGCGCATAACGTCTGCCACCACCTGCACAATGTTACTATTGGTTCTACGACGTCCTGAGGCAAGTATGGTCGAATTACCACTGGAATCAGACGTTGCAGCATAACGTGATAGTCATGTGTCTTTAGACCAACAAACTTGTGTTGCACCTCGTCCACTGCTCCAGTTATAGTAGCTGCATACGTAGCCGGATAACGAACACCCTTAAACCAGTGAAATACAGAACGTCTAAGCGTCGGCTTCACTGTGTAAGGTGCATCTGGCATCTTGTTGTACACTCCTTTCCTATCCCTCCTCAACCACAAGGGACGACGTAGATTCATTGATTCCAAATCTTTGCGCGCTTTGGGAGTATCTTTAGTCTTGAACTTAATACCGAGAATTGTTCCCACCACGCTGTCGCACACATTCCTTTCTATGTGCATCGCATCCAAGTTGTTCCTCAGCTTCAACTTCGACCAGTAAGGGAGTTCAAAGAATATACTCTTGTGATCCCAATAGCTCAGATCATGTGGAGGAATTGGATTGCATTTCTTTACATCTGCGTCATTGCTCAACACACCAAAGTCGAAATAGCTCAACCTCTCTAAAATCTCTTCGCCCGACCAACTACGGGGTTTAGGATTGTTCTCTACCGTACCGTCGAAATGAGCTTCATCCTGTCGCCACGGGTGGTCGTGAGGAAGCCATCTACGGTGACCCAAGTAACACACCTTCCCCACGTGCCAACTAGAGTTCACGTCGTCCAAACATATAGGACATCCATTATATCTTTTTGTCCTGCAGGCTGTCAACATCCCATAAGCTGGAAAATCGCTGATCGTCTACATTACGGCAACCCTCATCGTGAACATCGTGTCAGTGAATTTGTCATAAGTTAGGACTCCATTTTCCCACAACAGTTTCAGCTCGTCGATCAAAGGTCTGAGGTAGACATCTAAGCACTTCGATGGAGATTTAGGACTTGGAATTAGTACGGTAAGGAAATTAAATTCCTTGTTCATGCACATCCACGGAGGCAAGTTGTACGGCATCAGAATAACTGGCCAAGTGCTGACGGCGGAGCTATTACTTCCCCAAGGATTGAATCCGTCTGTAGATAGGCCAAGTCTAACATTTCTAACCTCTGAAGCAAAGTCTCCAAATTCTCTGTCGAAATGTTTGAAACCCTCCCCATCCGCGGCATGTCGCAGGACATCGTCATCTATTCGCTTTTCTGCGTACCATCGCATCGCCTCTGCTGTGTGTAGAGACATGTACAGGCGCTGCAATCTGGAAATCAAGGGAAAATATCGAACAACTTTCACAGGAATTCTCTTTTTCGAACTCTTCCTATTCAACTGGAATCTGCACTGGCCACATACGGGACAATAGTCCAACTCTTTGTACTCTTTGTAAAATAGCACACAATCATTCGGACATGCGTCAATTATCCTGTACTTTAGGCCGAGGCTGCTCAGGATATTTCTAACCTTATAATGAGATTTAGGAAGATTGTGATCATCAGGGAGCAACTTACATATTTGCTCCTGAATTTCGTCAAAAGCACTCACTGACATTTTGTGCTTCACTTTTATCTTCATTTGCTTCATCATATATTGCAACACATTCTCTCGACATCCAGGGAACACCGGGGTCTGCGCTTCAAGTAGTATCCGGTTGTACTTTTCCATCTCACTGGTGTCAGTGGCCAAGCTAGCTACGGGGAATGTGTCATCATGCTCATTAGTGGTACTGTAACCTCCGTCTTGGTGTTGGTGTCCACTATGACTACATCCCGGAAACGCATCATGGACCAAATCTACAGTTGGGTTGCAAGCTGGGGGTCCGGCACCACTGCCGCTGGATGAGGTACCATGGTAACTGTACCCTGAGCTGAAGTCTGCTGCGCTGAACTCTACTGCTTCACCATGCTCGCTCCATGTAGTGTAACTCCACATCATACCATTTTCGTACAGGTGTTGCACCATAACATTAACCTCCGCATACTGACAATTAAGACATTTCTGACACGGACACCTGAAACGTTTCTTTCCCTGACCATGTTCTATCGCAAAATTCACAAATTCGCTAATTCCATCCATATACCGGACATCACATCTATTCTTCAACTTCATCCAACTCTTGTCCATACTGCTACAAAATATTCTAATTAATTAATTATTACATATATATATATATTTGTCCATTAATTTACGCTTAATTATACGTACTCGATCTACATCGATCCATCAATTACGTACGTACGTACGTAATTTAATCGATCTGTACATATATATATAGCTAACATCCTTGCATGTATGTACGTACGTTTTCACTAAATATATATTAATTAAGCAAATTTTAACTGCGTACGTACGTACCTGCTGGCCTTCTCGATATTTGTACGTTAATTAAGCTACCTAGCTAGCTAGTCAGCGGAGATCCATTATCGATCCTGATTCTTCTCGGCCTTCTAGCTAGCTAGCTCCTTTCTCCTTCTCCCTTCTCCTTCAATTCTTCTTCAAATGGAATGAAGAGATCGAGGATTGAATTCAGGTTGGGATCGGACTTATATAATGCTTCACTTATATAATTCAGATTGATGGACTTATATAATTCCCCCACACTTAGACTTTGCTAGTCCCTAGCAAAAACTAAATAAAAGAAAGACTAAAAATATAAAACCAACGTTAGAGCTAGCCTCCACGTTGAACAAATTCCATGGACTCAAATAAATAAAAACAACTTCTAAGCCCTTAGCACAATTTTTCTCAGAAATTTCTTAATGTATATGGCAATGGAATTACATAACTTCAAATGATAACCAAGATATGATTCATGCAATGAACAAGTAAGACATGGTGTAAACAATGGTGATGTTAAAGCTGTGCATGTTTCGAATAAAATTCAAATCAACTCACATGGATGCACTCATCATATTTTCACTCAAAAATGGATAGAAATAATTGAAAACCTCATGAATGAAATACTTGCACAAATGAACCAAACCATATGCTTACTCATGCAACTTACTCAACAGATTAACTGCTACTCATCTTAAGGATCAAAAAGGACTTTCGAAGGGTTGTAATGGGGCAAGGCTAAGGCATTCGAAAATTTAGATAAGTGGTGGTTAAAAACGTTCCAAAGACTTAGTCGAAATATCACAAACTTTGTAAAACCAGACTCCTTCATCTTTTCCACGCCTCCATGGTCAATCTTCTATAAACAAGGGCCAAATTTCATTTTGTTGGACCCTAACTTCATTCTAAACTCCCATTGAGCTTTTTGAACAGGACAAAGGCCATATTTCTTTATTTTTTTGGGCCTTCAATTCGTAGCATACTCCAAATTCACAAGTATGGGGGACATTAATCCAAACATTTACAAAACAGAACACATTGCCAATCAAGGAGCAATAACACACTTTTTAAGCTATTTGGACAAGTCTATCCCCATACACACATTATACCAATCAAGGAGCATCACCAAAAATCTCCATCTTCGGCTCTTGTCGACATTACTTCACACTAAGTCTGCAGAACATAGGGTAAAGAAGTCCTACACTAGGCAAAGTGTTTAGGTATTACGGGTGACGAAAGAAAGCTTAATGTGGGCTCAAATGGTTTATCTAAGGGTGTCGCAACTCGTGCGCACATAAGGGACTCATGGCAATTTGGCTAGTGGTGGTAAACCTAAGTGCCTCTTATCATATCCAAAATCAGAGTATATGTCAACTATAAGCTTTGCAAATTCGACATGAGTAAGTTCTAGTAATCTCTAGTTCATTAAAATCTATGGCAAGTAACCAAATGATGCACATGCATAGTTTTGAGACTAATATGCATAAAATTCACTCAAAAGAAATGTATAGGCTCAAAACTCACGTTTAGGGTTCATATGACTTAAACTTATTCTCACATGCGAAATCTGTACCATGTTTAACTAACTATATCTACTACATGTCATGACACTCAAAATAACTCAATTAACACAAGAAATCATGAATGCAGTGCCATATGTATGTTCAAATTCAGTCCATTTTCATCATAGACTAACTAAGGGCATCCTAAGACTCTTTAAAAACACTAAGTTAAACAAAAAGACTCAAAATACACTAAGTTCAACAAAAAGACTCAAAAATACACTAATTATGACTCAAAACAAAAAAATTTTAGGGCATCATCCGTCGGAAAGTTCCATTGTCCGCCCGATTTTTTTTATTTTATGACTCAACAAAGTTGTAAACCCCTCCCCCACACTTAAACTCTACATTGTCCTCAATGTACTAAAGTAAAACATAGAATCAAGCATGAAGATAATGATTTACGAAAAATCTAACTAGGAAAAATAAAAGCTATGAAAAAAAAATAAAAAATAAAATAAATAAAATTAAAAAAATAAGGGAAGAGAAAGCAAATCTTGTTTGTAGACTCCTCCATTGGGTTGCCTCCCAACAAGCGCTTGTTTTTTAACGTCTTACAGCCTAGACGTGTTGCTTTTCTCCTTCTTCACTTTTGACTTCCAACATTCTTGAAGTTTTCTTTGCATGTGCACTTGCGTGTATATGTTGGTGTCGATCATCTCCTCTAACTCCTTTAGCTCGGCCTTCTTCTTCTCTTTACGAGCTTGTTAGAATTCATGATCCACGAAAAGATACATTAGTTAGTGATCAATTAACTAATTAATCATAAACGTAGCTCATGGAGCATTTACAACAAGTAGGTTTATCTTTTGTTACAAATTCATTACAACATGGTAGACAAACACAATACCAAACAATGTCCAAATTGATTTTTCGCCAAAGATATATGATTATCACATGCATCTAGAATTTAAATTAAGGCTTAGATGATTAAATTGTGTAATGGCTCGAAATCCGTTCTACACCTTTGGGCAAGTTCGGAAATGGCCAGTTGGGATAGATGTAACGCGAGAGGTAGGACTAATTTCGAGAATATTCTCTTTCTTAGATCCAAGTCCCGTCACGAGTCATAACCCTTCTAGTCACCATAACCGAAAATTTCTTACTAAGAGCAAAATTTCAATACGATATTACATCAACTCTTTCAATCAAAATCCAACTTAAAAACTAAATAACAAGTGATAAAAACATAGCTAAGACTATTTATTTAACATTTTACAAAATCGGAGAAACTGAATACAGCTATTTGCAGAATTTATGTAGAATTAATCACACGTTGAAATTTCACGAAATTTTATGAGAGGATACTAGACACATATATACATAACTTTGTAAAATTTCATAATTTTCCAAGACATGCAACCATATCAGATAAATCTCACAAAATAGCACATATCACAGTTCCGAATTAAAATTAATACTAAAACTTAAACAATTATAATCACATTATACAATAACAATAATGAATATTTTTACAGCAAAAATGACTCTTTGACCTCATACATATTGACTCTTTGACCTGCAAAAACAAAAAACAAAAACAAGGTTACAACATGCTTGGAACTCAAGAACACAAGAAAATTTGCAGATTCGCACAAAATTGAACATAGCAGATTGTCAGATTTTTCCAGAATTGTTGGCTTGTCCGAATTCAATGAAAATTTACAGGCATAAACACCACACAAAACTCAACACGTCTGAAAATTTTCAGATTTTTCCAATACCTGCAGCTATGTCAAAAAAATTGCACAAAACAGGTCAGTGAACAGTTCCGAAAAAAAAACATAAATTATGCACAAGTATATTAGTAACACGATATGAACATATTTACACAAACGAAATCACACAATAGATTTTTCAATCCCCGGCAACGGCGCCAAAATTGATTCGCATCTTTTCAAGCATTTAATTAAAACACTCAAACAAACACGAAAACAATTAAAACCCTTCTTTGTAGATGTAGCATTGATAAGTAGGGATCGTTCATAACCGGGGATTGAGGGTACTAATGCATGACAATGTTTGTAAACATAAAATAAAAGGTATGGGGGGTTTGAAAGTTTGTTTATCTAATCTACGAAATTAAAAGACAAAAGATGGCAAGTAAACACACATAGAAATCCTAAGTTCTAACATGTTTCACTCATAGACAAGTAGAAACAATTAAAGAACATAAAATCCTAAACATGCTTACTAGACCGAAAATAAAAGGTTTATATACGTATATACAATGATCAACTCATTCCATACACCACGTCTTTAGAACCTACCAAATTACATGCAACCTATTAGTTCTAAGTCTTTAGCGACTAATTTCATGCATATCTCTCGAAAGTAAAGTGTAGGGATTGCCCTGACACTTCCATTGATTTAAGGTAGGATTGCCATGCAATAAATCAAAGCGTTAAGCACAAAATATAGCATGAAAACCAAAGACTAAAACGTGGGAGGTTCACGTGAACTTGATAAAATTACAAACCAAAAACACTTCCACAAATTTGTCCATACAAACCAAGAAATAATACAAGAAGTAAAGAGTAGAAGTCATGGTTACACTTTTTGATGTCGGGATTGCCCTAGTCTACTTTATGTAAGCCACGCCTTCAATGAATGGAGGAGACAGTTAGGATTGCCATGAAAGTCTCGATGGAGGAAGGTAGATGATGGATTTTGGTGTGAACGGCTTCTTGGTATTTCTTGGAGAGATTTTGGACGTGTGGAGGTGTTTAGAGGCAGAGCTTTGGCGTCTAGAATGAGTGATGAGAATGAAAGAGTCGAGCTCCCCTTTATATAGGAGAAGAGTAGGGTTTTTCCTACCAAAACAAGACTTTCCTTATGTACTCGGGCAAATCTAACAGTATAACTTCAAACGCGTTTTCCCGGAGCTGTAGAGATCAGAAAATTACGATTCTTGATTCGTTGGAAAGAAGACTTCAAGGGCTATAAAATATCATATCTGATCATTAAATTCGGAGTTGATTTGAATATTCGGTGATCCTTTGAAGTTGGGTGACCTGGCAGCCCAGATTTTCTTCTTCTACAAGGAGTAGGAAATCTTGATATCTTCAAATTTTGCATTCCTTTTCCTCTAAGCTTCCTTGGCCGAATATACCATATATTTTAACATATTTTGGCCCTCAAATCAGGTATTTATCTTCATGGAATATCCTCCAAAATTCGTCCATTATATGCTCCATATATTCCGCCATATTTGCTCTTTCCTGGGTCGCGCAGGAGAAATGTCTTCATCTTTTTGTCCACCATTTTGGTATCCATTTCTTTTGGCATTTGGTCTTCAATTCTTGACACCATGTGAGAAAGCATTTTAGTAACCATTTGAAGACCATTCCTCGGACCATTTCTTCTCCGGAATTGAGAACTTTTCTCCTTAGCCCGCTTTTAGCTCCAAAACGTCTCCTTTATTATTTTCTCCTTTATTTCTACCTAAAAGCATAAAGTAAGTAAGAAATGATAGTACTAAGGTCAAAACAAAGCTAAATGTAAAGAGAAAGACGTTAAGAATCAAGCATAAAATGCGTAGATCAACGTACGTTTTCACTAAGTATATATTAATTAAGCAAATTTTAACTGCGTACGTACGTACCTGCTGGCCTTCTCGATATCTGTACGTTAATTAAGCTACCTAGCTAGCTAGTCAGCGGAGATCCCTTATCAATCCTGATTCTTCTCGGCCTTCTAGCTAGCTAGCTCCCTTCTCCTTCTCCCTTCTCCTTCAATTCTTCTTCAAATGGAATGAAGAGATCGAGGATTGAATTCAGTTTGGCATCGGACTTATATAATGCTTCACTTAGACGACGGAGGTGTCGGTACGTCGTCTAAGTGGAAGTACGTTACGTACTCGGCCGACGGCGTGTCGGTCCGTCCTCCAGGTGATCACCTGGATGACGGAGAATACCATCTTCGTCGTCCAGGTGATCACCTGGAGGACGGAGAAGACTCCGAGGTCCAGGTGATCACCTGGACGATGGATAATGCCGTATCCGTCGTCCAGGTGATAACCTGGACGACGGAAAAGAATCCGTGGTCCAGGTGGTACTTGGACCACGGAGTCTTTTCCGTCGTCCAGGTGTCACTTGGACCACGGAACAATTACGTTTCCGTGGTCTAAGTGCTGTTTTCTTGTAGTGGGGATATATATATAGCCGATACGGCGCACCACTCACTATTGTCACTGATAACATGAAGCAGTTCAACAATGACGAAATGAAGAAATTCACAGGCGACCTGGGGACTCGGTTAGTGTTCGCATCGGTATTTACCCCCAGACTAACAGACATGTGGAAGCGGATAAGAAAAAAATCAAGGTAGGACTCAAGAGAAGAATGGAAGACTACAACCATAAATGGGAAAAATGTCTCTATGAGGTGCTATGGTCAATCAGAACTACGCCAACTAGGGCACCAAGAGCTTCGCTGTTTTCATTAGTCAATAGAGCGGAAGTGGCCATGCCACTAGAGGTCACGCACCAAAGCCCCTGCTTTGAAGGATACGATGAAGGCATAAACAAGGAAGGGCTCAACATGGAAAATATATTACGAGAAGAACAGGAGGATGAAACCAACGTCGAACTCATGGCAAATAAGCAGCGAGTCACCCGCCACTATAGCCGCTAAGTCAAGGCATGGAAGCTCCTGGTAGGTGACCTGGTGTGGAGGGAGGTCATCCCAAAACTATAACGATTGTCACCGATTTGGGAGGGACCATTCAAGATCATCGAGAGCCTGACTCCAACCACGCTTATTCTAGAAGACAAAAGCTGTGCCAAAGTACCAAGAACGTGGAACGCGGAACATCTCCGATATTGTCACCATTAAAACAGGTTCTACTATTTCGGTATTTCTGGTGTTAGAAAATTTTCTCTATATACCGGGGACTAAACCCACTTTCTTATCATTATGATATCGCCCTCAATAAAACAAAAATTCTTCAGCCCTTTGCTTCTAAGAAAAAAAAACCCCCTCATCGTCTAACATTCGATGTGGTCGTTTGTCCACGCTATCGCTTCAATAGAACAGGCAAATGGTACAAGCAAACAAATTTCGTTCAGCCCTTTCATTAATCAGCAATATGTAATCTTACTTGGAGAAATTTTCGCAAAATATTCATTAATAGCATATCGGTCAAATTCATGACCAACGATCACGGCTGACCGAAAAGCAAAAGGCCTTAGCAGCACGAAGAGTTGATATTACATAGCCAAAATATAGTTAAGATTGTTCAGAAAAAATATAAATATACTAATACTATTACAAAAGTGGCACCAAGCTTCACGCTGAGCTATGATCTTCAAACGTCGTGCAAGTCCTACTCTTTCTCGTCTTCGCGCTGACGCTCACGATAGCCTACAGTGAGCTCCTGACTGGTCGCCAAGTCCAGACTCTCTATATTACAAAGATGATGGGTTAGCGCGGTGGTCGGTGATGGATTAGGAGTCAAAGGGTGAGCACCATGAGGAGTCATATCTGCCGCCACGTTCTACAGCTTCTGCTCCCTCTCCTTAGCCTCTGCCTCTTTCTCCTTGATCATCTCCAAAGCATCACGTTCCGTGGCACGCTTCATGTGCCCTTCTTCGATAATCCGAGCGGTGTCAACTTTGTACTTGTCATTTACCCACTCTTTCCAAATGAACTACTCTCGAGTCTCCTGAAGGCCTTTCTTGAGGGCCGACTGAAGTGCTTCACGGAACTCGGCACCAAGCTTGAAGTCCTCAATGGCGTCAGTCAGCTCCTACGTCTGGCTCTCCTCCGGCTCCGTGACCTGGCCCCAAAGAGCGCTAACTTGGCCTTCAGCAGTGATGTGCACAATATCGGCAGTCTTCAAGCACTCCCACACCTCCTGGAGCTCCCACTCTAAGTCTTTGGCATGCCTCACGAAGTCCTCCAAGCATCCATCGGCCTTCTACAGCCTCCTCTCCAAGAGCTCACACTTGTGCTCCAGTTCTTTCCATTTCTTGCTAGCCTGCACCAGTTGCTCTTCCTTCCTACCAAGCTCCATGCCCATCTGGGCGAGCTCTTCCGAGGAAGCCACCATAGTCTACCGTTAGTGGCAGATCAACTGAAGGGCGGTAGCAAAATACTACAGGCACGCATCAGCATCAACAACAATATTGGCCATAGTGATCACCTCGTTCGGGAGGTAAGAGATTATCTCAGCATAGTAGGGTTTCGGAGCTGTTCAGTGGCCAGAATCAGGGATCGCGACACCGGTGCCCCCATCCTTGTCAGCTCACGGCTCAGAACCAGAACCACCAAGATCATGATCCGGCAAAGCATCGATATCGACAATGGCCCGAGTGGAAGGAACGGCCTCCACTCCGATGGACCAGAGGTTGTCGGTACCAAGCTGACCGACAACCGTGACAACACCGTCACCAGCCCACTACAAGAAAATGAAACATTACCGGCGAGATTCCGGCCAACAAGGCCGGCGACCGGAAAAGTCGCCGGTAATGTCTATCATTACCGGCGACTTACTCCGTTGCCGGTAATGTTGCCGGAATCTCGCCGGTAATGTTCCAAAACATTACCGGCGACTCCAACCGTCGCCGGCAATGTCTAGGCACACATTTCCGGCGATTTTCCGGCCGGAATTTCACCGGAAATGTGTGCCTAGACATTGCCGGTGACGGTTGGAGTCGCCGGTAATGTTTTGGAACATTACCGGCGAGATTCCGGCGTAAAGTCGCCGGTAATGTCTTCATTTCCGGCGACTTACTCCGTCGCCGGCAATGTGTCTTATATTAGATGCCGGATTGGGCAGCTCGATCATTCAATCATTTTGATCGAAAAAAATCCAGAGAAATCGAAAGAAGGAAAACGTACGCTCTGAAATCGATCATTCGGTATATATATTGTCAAAATTAAGGCGCGCGTCGAAAACTCGATCACTCGGGAAGCTATATATATAGGTACGTAGGTGTATATATACGTATATGTGGTATATATATGTGTGTGTGTGTTGATCAAATCCAATTCGTGAGATATATATATATATATATATGAAATGTTGTTGATGTACGGTCACCGAAACGAGAAAACAGCTTGTAGTTAATCTTGTGTCTGAATCAATGACTGGTATTATCGTATTGTTATCGGAGCCAGGCTTAACAGAGCCTCCTACCCAGTCAAATACGTTTTGAATTGAAAAACACCAGAATCGAATTCAGAGATTAGATCGATATATATACATATGCATGCATGTGTTGATTTAATTAGAGTTGAATTGAGATATCACGTCGATTATTAGTAGTGAATGTGTGTGTATATATATAATTAATACGTAAAATTGTTAGAATTTTCAGGATGGACAAGAGTTGGATGAGCCTCGAAAGATGGGATGTCAGATATCACGAGGGAATTAGGAGTTTTGTGGATTTTGTGAAGGCTAATTGTGGAGACACTACACTTCATTATTTCCCATGTAAAGAATGTAAGTGTTTCAGCGATCGATTTCGATTTCCCATTGATAAAGTCCAGAGGCACCTGAGTAAATACGGGTTTTGGGATAAGTACACTTGTTGGATTTATCACGGTGAAACATCGTTAGCGGGTCCGCATGATCATAGACAATTTGGTGAGAGGGCCAGTCCACGCTATGATCATGGAGATTTTGCTGAGACGGGCAGTTCATCTTATGATCAACCATCGATGTTAATCAATGATATGTTTCCTCATGAGAGCGGTGTATTTGCTGATGAAGCACCAAATGTCCCTCCCGTCGTTGAGGGTTTCCCCCATATCGAGCCAGTCGAACCATTACCTGGAGCTCATGTCAACACAAGCGGTATGGACAAGTACAACAACCTGATTGCATTGCAACAGACTCCGTTGTACGACGGTTGTAGTAAGACTGTTCTTGAAAGTGTGATGGGAGTGATGCAGCTCAAAATGGAGAACAAAATGTCTGTCAACGCTGTTGATTCTTGGTTGAAGTGGACTGCTTCGCTACTGCCACCCGGTCATCGTCTTCCTACCACTCATCATAAGGTGCGACATATCCTAAAAGATCTTGGGCTTTCCTACATCAAAATCCATGCATGTAGATATGATTGTATTCTCTTCTGGGGAAAAGATCTCGAAGACCTTGAAGCCTTCCCGGTATGTTTTACAGAAAGGTATAAGTTGACTCCTGCAGGCAACAAGAAAGCTGTGAAGATACTTCGATATTTCCCGCTTATTGATAGGCTGGAGCGATTGTTCATGTGTGATTTCACGGTCGAGGCAATGAGATGGTGGGCTGAGAGGAACTTGCCTGACGATGACACCCTTATACACCCTTCCGATGGAGAGGCTTGGAAGCACATGGTCAGGGAGTTTGATCATTTTGCAGCAGAGGTCCGAAATGTTTGGCTAGGGCTCTCATCTGACGGATTCAACCCTTTTGGCAACATGAGTCTTCAATACAGTATATGGCCAGTTATTTTGGTACCGTACAACCTTCCACCATGGATGTGCATGAAGAAGGAATATAATATGCTCACTCTGTTAATTCCGGGCCCGGGTTATCCAGAAAAGTGTCTCGATGTGTATTTGAGGCCTTTGATTGAGGAGCTTAAGTACCTGAGTGAGTGTGGCCACCCCACTTACGATAGGTTCAAAAACGAGATGTTCCAGATGCATGCCATGCTTGTTGGCACCATCAGTGATTTTCCTGCCCGCGGTATGTTGTCGGGGAATGTTACCAGGGGTTACAGGGCTTGTTCAGAGTGCATGACGGTTGATTGTTGCAGTCCTCATTGCAGTAAAATTGTTCAGATGCGTCACCGTTGTTGGCTTCCATATGATCACCCATTTAGGCAGGATCCAGACGCGTTTGATAGGACTGTGGAAACAGGTGTGGCACCCAGGCGATGGACAGGGGAAGAAATTTTGGAAGTGTTGAATGAATATGATTTTGGCCAGCTGAGCAATCATCCTTACATAGTGGCCTCAATTCCAGAAAAGCCCGAAAGGTATAAGTTTTGGACACACAAGAGCATATTCTGGGAACTCCCCTACTGGCCCAGGTTGCCTATCAGACATTACCTAGATGTCATGCACATAGAGAAGAATGTGTGTGAAAGTGTGGTGGGCACAGTTCTTAACTTGGAGGGGAAAACAAAAGACATCCCTAAGGCACGCATTGATCTGAAAGCAATGGGTCTGCGGAAACATTTGTGGTTAAGAAATGGTAAGAGAAAAATGCCGCAAGCTCCGTACACCGTAAAGCCGAAGCATAAGCATGAAATTTTTCGGTGGCTGAGTAATGTCAGGTATATATTCTTATGGCTATGTAGGAATTTGGCATTAAATTTTTACCGGAGTATATATGGTTATATGCGAGAAATATAACCGTTGCATATATATGGCTTTATCTATATATATGCAGGTATCCTTATGGCTATGCAGGAAATATAAGCAGATGTGTTAACTTCCGGGACAATAAGATGTACGGATTAAAGAGTCATGACTGCCATGTACTGCTTCAACGCCTTTTCCCTATTTTCATTCGAGGGTACCTGCCCAAAGAGGTGGTGGAGCCGTTGGTGGCCTTGTCAAGATTCTTTCAGAAGTTATGCACCAGGGAAGTTAAAAAAGCAGACCTCAGGGAGATGCAAGATGACATCATTTTTATCATGTGCAAGCTTGAGAGGATATTTCCCCCAAATTTTTTCGACATAATGCCTCACCTGATGATCCATCTTCCCGAACAATTGTTGCTTACCGGTCCCGTACACTACACTTGGATGTATCCCATGGAAAGGTACAAATGATTCATACATTTGGTTTGCCTATGTTTTTATATGTAAATTCTTATTTTTTAAGTAAGTTAACATGCACTTGTTAACTTGTAGACAATTGGGAGCCTACAAGGACTATGTGAAGAATAAATATGCACCTAAAGGGTGTATCGCTGAAGCATATCTTGCGCACGAGTGTGTAACGTACACCAAAGTGTACTTGGAAAATGTAGAGGACCCCCAACAACAGATGCCGATAGATGAACCCCAGTTCAACCTTTCTATCATCTCCAGTGACGTGGTAGTACAGGGAAGCTTGCCAAAGTCGTACAAGTTGGATGGAAATGAGGTAGCCATTGCCCACTGGTCGGTACTGATTAACTGTCAAGAAGTACAATATTGGAAAAACTATCATCTTCACTGCCCTGCTATTGCCGGAAATGTTGATTACCACAACAAGACGTTTGCAAACTACTTTGGTCAATGGGTAAGTATATGTGTATATGTCTATTTTTATATATATCCTTACATAGCATGTATGTATGTACGTGGTTTTGTGGTTTCAAGATGACATAATGTCTTCTGTACGTATTAATATATGGACGTTTTCAGATGAACCATGTAGCAGATGATGGTTGCCCAGAGTGGTCAAACGAATTGAGGGTCCTGGCGATGAAACCGATAGCTTCAAAAGTTTACTCGATGTGTCAGGTCAATGGCGTGAAATTTATATGTGAAAATCGAGACGACCGACTGAAAACACAGAATTGTGGGGTGATGGTCCATGGTGGGCAGGATGGCGTTGACTATTACGGTGTCCTTCATTCAGTTGTTGAACTAATTTATGGGAACCGCATGAAAGTGCACTTGTTCAAGTGTAGATGGTTTGATACTAGCCCTGAGAACACAAGGACCGATCAGTACGGAACATTTTCGGTGAATACTGCTACTACCTGGTATGAAGATGACCCTTTCGTTCTTGCCTCATCAGTAAAACAAGTGTTTTACCTGGACAATCTTCTTAACAAAGTGTTTTCCCGTGGAAGGTGGTTAACCATGTTGCTCATAGAAACATATACAGTGGTGCCACACTTGGTGATACCGCATATGATGAGGAAGTTACTGCATACCAAGAGCCGAACGCTTTTGACATTCCGGAATCATCTACGATTCGCCTTAATAATGTGAGATCTGGGAGTGTGGTTAGAATTACTGGAGCAGAACTTCTCGATGTTAATCCATATGAAGTTGACACTGATTCAGATGACGAGGAGCGGCACATATTGCCAGAGGTTACCTATGAAACCGAGTCAGACTCAAGTGATGAAGATGATTACGATTATCATCCTTAGTACGTTGGAAATTGTATTCGGAAAATGTACGTAGTAAAATGTACGTAGTAAAATGTACTCGGAAATTGTAGTCGGAAATTGTACGTAGTCGGAAATTGTAGTTGGAAAATGTACTCAGAAATTGTATGTAGTCGGAAATCGTGTTGGAAATCGTAGTCAGAAATTGTAGTCGGAAATCGTAGTCGGAAAATGTACTCGGAAATTGTACGTAGTCGGAAATTGGTCGGAAATTGGTCGATCGGATAATAGTCGACAAATAATGACATTACCAACGAGTTAGCAACTCGTGGGTAATGTCATTACCAACGAGTTGCTTATCAACTCGTTGGTAATGTCATTACCAACGACGTTGACCTACCTCGCCGGCAATGGTGGCGGTATAGGCAGCTCGAGCTCGATCTCCTCCTCCCCATTTCTCTTCGGCCTAATTCTCTTCTCTCTTCCCTCTTCCCTCTCTTAGGACGAAATCTCACCTCTCCCCTCTCCTCAATCCTCTCTTCTCTCTTCCCTCTCCCCTCTCTTCCTCTCCTCCCCTCTCTCCTCCTCCCCTCCTCCTCTTCCTCCTCCTCCTCTCCGTACACCATCGCCGGCACAGTTGGGTCGAGCTCCACCATGCCAGGTTTGAGCTCACTCTCTCTCCCTCTCTCTCTCTCTCATTCCACAATTTTTTTTTTTGTATTTTGATTAATTAATTTTTGATAATTGTGGGATGTATATATGTATGCATGTGGACAATATTTGTAAAATGTCATATCGGTATATATGTTTGAAAATTGTGGGAAAAAAATGTGGATAATTGTGGGGTGAAGGAGCAATATATATGATGTATATATGTGAAAAATTAATTAGCACGGGTGAATTGGATTAATATGTGATGTATATATATATGTGTGAATTAAGGTGAAATTAAGGTGAATGATCGATGTATACAAACTGTATATTTGATGTATATATATGTGAAAAGTTTAAAGCCGGAAATGATGTATGTATATATGTTAATTTAGGTGATATAGTTGTTAATTTAACGTATAAATTAAGGTGAAAAATCGGAATCGGAACAGTTTGGAACCACAATGGTTTGGAACCGGAACGGTTTGAAACCGGAACTGTTTGTAACCGGAACCGTTTGTAAAATAACGGTTCCAGTTACAAACAGTTCCGAAGCCAAACCGTTCCGGTTCCAAACCATTGTGTTCTATAACAAATCGGAACCGGAACGGTTTGGAACCGGAACTATTTGTAACTGGAACCGTTATGTAACAAACGGTTCCGGTTACAAACAGTTCTGGTTTCAAACGGTTCCGATTCCACACCGTTCCGGTTCCAAACTGTTATAGAACCCCAGTCGGTTCTGAACCGGAACTGTTTGTAACCGGAACCGTTTGTAATATAATGGTTCCAGGTTCCAAACGGTTCCCGTTCCAAACGGTTCCGGTTCCGATTTGTTATAGAACCGAATCCATGACTATTACGGTGTCCATGCCAGGAGGTTTTGCGGCTAATTGGCTTCGGAGAGATTCCCGAAATAGTGGAGGGAACAGTAGTCAAGCTTCCTCCTCGCCCGCAGTTAGCAACACACCCAGTGGGCCAATGATGAGTGCTCGCACTCGAGCCTTGCTAGAGGCGCAAGCTGAGGAGGAAGCTGCACGATCAAGAGCCGTGGAACCGGAAGTCGAGGCTCGAGCCTCAGTCTCCAGACGCTCAATCAGCAGACATCCCTCCGGTGGCAGAGCCTCAGACGACCGACAGTCAACGGGGGCATCAGAAACTCCCTCAGTCCGAATGCCCCATATTCGCCCGGTACCTACTCCCGTTTCACGGGAATTTACTGAGGCACATGGTGGTGCTGGCGCCTCATCGTCCAGGCCTCGTCTATCTCCGTCGTCCGGTCTCTTCCTACCCGACGAGATTCCTGTCATCCCTGAATTCGATGATAAGGGGATGCCTGTTTATGTTGAAGGACGGCCGGAGTTCCTGAGCGTGGAGGAAGCGTATAACTTCCTCCCGTTCGACCCCGTGTATCTTTGGAGTGTGAGGTGCACCAACCAACAAACGGACGATGCAGGTAAATTTTATTTAACATCAGATTGATTACTTAATTATTACTTAAGACTTGCGATAGGTTCAATTAATGATATCCATTTCTTGACATTGTATTATTAGGCAATTTCGTTAATGGGACTGGAAAACGGAAAGGGGCTAGAGGCACCTGCACCGGGAAGAGACTTGAGCAGGCCACCGGCGGAAGGAAAACGCCCATAAGGGCCAATGAGGATGGCGAGGTGATCGAGGCATTCGACACCACGCGCAAATATGTCAGCATGGTCGGTGCGATCGTGCGGGACAAGGTCCCAATGCTTTGGCCAGATTGGGAATCTGTGCCTATCTACGTGAAGATGCAAGTGCATAATGCACTCAGTGTGAGTAAAATCGTATTTTCATTACGTAAATTTTACATTTATTAATTAAGTCCGAATAAAAGCACACATTTTACCTTTTATATATTCATATTGCAGGTGTGGTTTGACGTAGATGAAGTTCTTATTCACACGTGGGTAGAGCGTCAACTACATATGAGGTGATGTGCTTCGACTTATTTAAATATATATCGAGTTAGATTTTTGTTTATCAAGTGTTTTAATATCTCTAACTTTTTTTCCTTGTTTTAATATAGGTATAAAGAGTGGAAGAACGAGCTTTCTTCCCATTACACTGTATACAAGGAGCTAGGCCGAGGTTCCACCCCTAGCGAATTCCGGTTTAGGGAGTATGAGTGGCTGTGGCTGATAGCCCACTTCGAGCACCCCAAAGCTCGGGTATGCATCCTTAATATATCTTTCAAGCCTAATGTATCATATCAGATTGAAATAGTTAGTTACTAATTTTTTTTCTTATGTTTATCAAACAAGGCGATTTCGAAGACGAACCGGGCGAATAGATTGAAAAACACCAGGGCCCATCATGCAGGTTCACTAAACTACATGGGTTGGTCGACTAAGGCGCAGCAACAACAAGAGGTGAACCCGTTGGTGTATATTCATCAGAAGTTCTACCCGCAGTGCCCTGAAGAAGCGGTAAGTCTTTCGCCTCTCCATGTGTTAATAAAACTATTTTTCGATATTAATAGATTTTGTTAGCTAATACGTTGTTCATTTTCCCTTTTCAATTAGTCGAGAGTGGAGGAGGCGACCGCAGAAGTGACCATGAGTATAGCTCGGACTAACCATCCTGACTGCTCCGAGGAAGAAGTCACCCAGTATGCCTCTCAGATCGATCCGCTTGATCCCCCGATAGCGGCTCGGATCATGGCAAAAGCGTGCGGGACTGGAAAGAATACCTACTACTGTAGGGGAATGGGCACGGCGGGCGAAGGACTATTGAAGAGCACTTCAGAATACTCTACCGGGTCAAGAAGTTCAACTTCTAGTCGTAACCTCGCGGCGGAGCTTCATAGGACGCAGAGGGAGTTGGAGGAGCAAAAGAGGCAGATGGTCGAGTACCAAATGCAGCAGACACAGGTGCAGGCTCAGATGTACACATGGATGCGGACGATGTACGAGGCTCAGACTACCGGACAACCCTTCCCCACACCTCCCCCGGTCCCTCATATCCCTAGCTATCCACCACCACCACCGCACCAGTCAACGCCAGAGCAAGACCAAGGTAGCCACCGGAATTCAAATGAGTACATGGATTACTTCAACCCTGATGACCCGCAAGTTCCTGGACCTGACCTGTAGTTGTAGTTAATTTTTGTATCGTCGTTGCTATTTGTACTGTACGTTGGACATTTATGTTGAACTTGTATGACTGTCTTTGCTATGTGTACTGTTGAACTTGTATGATTGTACGGTTTATGATAGCTTCAATGCAGGTTATGGAATTGGGCCCAATCCAGAACCACGTTTTTTTTTCAAAATTTTTTCCCACATTGCCGGCGACATGGACTCGAGTCGCCGGCAATGTCTCACATTCCGGCCACGGCGGCGCTGCCATTGCCGTCGTCGCCGGCAATGTCAACACCGGCGGGGAATCTCCGGCGACGTCATTGCCGGCGACAAGTCGCCGGTAATGTCAATTCCGGCGAAAAAAAAAGACAAGGCCGGCGACGGCAGGTCGCCGGTAATGTCTCCATTTCTGGTAGTGGCCAGTAATCTCCTTGGACGGTCTCTGTGACCTGCCGGCAGTAGCACCCTTTCTCTTTTCACCACGGCCGGCACCCCTAGCCGTGGAAATAGCAAGCTTGGTCTTGGGAGGACCATCACTCCCTACCCGATTGGTCTCTTCTTCGAGAGGAGAACTGATAGCGGTTGGGGCAGAAAGCGTGACGGTTTGGCCCATCTGAACT
Organism: Geum urbanum; assembly: GCA_946800695.1. Classification (NCBI taxonomy): domain Eukaryota; kingdom Viridiplantae; phylum Streptophyta; class Magnoliopsida; order Rosales; family Rosaceae; genus Geum; species Geum urbanum. The sequence continues at coordinate 37,439,414 of OX326997.1, read as the reverse complement.
TCGAGGTCAAGTAGCTTGGCCTGGTTTCCCTCCTCCTCGAGGTCGGCGATCAAATCGTCAATATTTCCAAAGGTCTCCATTTTCTTATCCCGCCTCGCGTTACTATAACCGACTACAGATTTACTAGGAAAGGGCATACAAGACTAATAGGTTAGTATAAGATAGCGGAAGACAAGAATAAAGCACACAAGGAAAAATCATGACAAGGGTAACGGCATCAGCAAAACACAAGCTGCAGACGATATACCAGCCGTTTTGGCAAGGCCGGTAAACTCCAAAATTCGGTAGTCATTTAAAAGGTACACGCTCCGAAACTTATTACTATAACCTCGCTCCACTCTGTGGCAACACCATTTTTCAGTAGCGCAGAGGTAATACTAACGAGTAACTATAACAAGGGAAATGAAATATAAGAAAAGGAAATAAAATAAGTCACGCGCCAGTTAAAAGATAAGTACCAAACTGCCATAATCACCTCAAGAGCGGAACCTAGTAGGCACACGGACCCGACTAGCAGCTTTTGCCGATCTCGACCAAGCACCTCCACTCCAGGTTAGATGTCTTGAAGTCATGCAGGGCAAGGGGACCACCTTATCGTTGGACTAAACATAGCATCCCACGATACGCCTTCTTCATCGAGTATAATACATCAAAGTAGTACAGCACTTCGTTCCGAGTAGGGTAATCCAGCTAGGACAGCTTCCACAACATGAACATGGCGTTCAATGATTCGAGCATCAACGGCTAAACTTGTCCAACGGCGCACCGAAGCTTCGCAAATATATACTCATGAAAGGGGTGAAGCGGCAGCCGTAAATCAAAGCGCAACTGAGCCCGATCCATGGCGACATGACTAGCAGGCAGTCTGGTAAAGAACTCACCCTTACCCAAGAGCCTAATAGTAACGGCACTGGGGATCTAGAACTCCGATTTCAACTCCTTAATGGCTAACAAAGACATTGACTTAATGGGCTCGTCTACTTCCTGCGAATCGCTCAGCGCCCAGACCCTTGACCCACCTAGTCCAAGAATCCGCGGGTTGGGAAGAATAAAGGGTGTCGAGCCCAATGTTGACGTCGTTGGCTCCATTTCACACTACTCAGGTTGAGAGGATGATGCCATGCTACCTGCGAAATATTTACGGATAAGGTTAGCCCAAGGTTTACCCATCTTAGCCTCCCAATTCATAAACAACTTCCGAAGGAACATGCCCGGTCCCCCCCCCTAACACTGAAGCAGGTTCTCTAGCGGTTACGGACCTAACGCTAAACGACGCACGCGACACCAACATCTCAAAAAAAACTAATTGGGCCTAGGGACTGGATCCAGGCCCAGACACACATAGCAGATACAACCTAGGGAAAGGAAGACCAGAAAAACTCAACAGCGGCGAAGATACCTCGGGCCACAGTAAACGACGAGGACACAGTACCAGACTATCTACATTAAATCAAGGCAGAAAAACTGCAATCGAAAATACAAGAAAATAAGAAGCATGCAAAACCAACCCAGAAATTCAAAGCTCACTTGGAGAAAACAAGCACGAAATGAACGGAAGCGAAACTTACTTGATCTTCGAGGGAGATTATTAGAAGTTGAAAACAGCGGTAGAAGCAAGGCTTCACGGTACGGCAATGATACAGTGGCGATAGTTGGATTTACTCTCTCTCTCTCTCTCTCTCTCTCTAAAAAGCCTCGTTCCAGATGAATATGCTCATAATGCAAAGTGTAGGAAGGAAGGAGAGAAAGAGGAGTATAAATATGCCACCTTTGGGCGTGATCACCATTGTTCAAAGAAACACGTCGGTTCGCAAGATGTGAACACGCGTCCACTAACGTCATCAGACACGGAAGAGTCTAAAACACGAAACGATACGCATGCATTGTTCCCCTAATCACAATTTCTAAGGAAAACAGAATGATCACACTTCAACCTACAACAGGACGGTTGGGAAGCCCAAGATGCCCTAGAACAGCACGTGGCAGTTACAGATTTGGCAGCATTTAATGAGGACAGAATGGCTGCACCTACCAACTCGGGGGACAAACATAGCGGCGAAGGATGTCACAGGACCCCGCAATAGACGCTAACCACCTCCACCTTCTGTAACGCCAATGTTAGCAATAGCCGTTATCGCCAAAAGTATTCTCCTACCGGCCACAATGTCTCTGCCTTATCGCAAAAAGTATTCTCCTACCATCCGCAATATCTCCTACACCATATCGCCATCCTTCAACCGGCCAAAGAGCCGTAAAGGCGCGCGGGGGATACGAATTCGGGGACTTAAGGGTTACCAATTCAAACGAGTTTCACCTACCATTGCGCCCCCATTGGTGTAGCTACCAGCAGCCAGCAACAAAAGTTACCGGATTGGGAGGGACCGAGTGTTTACGCGCCAAATAGTGTATCCCTCAGTCGGTGTAATGTAGCCGCTCATTGCTTCCCATGGCATTGAATAGTTACGAAAGAGTATATCCGTTACCAGGAAGGACTTCATTAAGAATGGGCCTACTAGGTTAAACCGTTACTTGAAGGAACTCTGATATGATGTCATGACCCAATCGAGAGGCAAACAAGCCTAAAGACGTTAACATCAATACATTTTTTGCTTACCCCCGAGAGACGGTAAACTAGCTACTTACCGGCCTCACCGATACTAACTACAGGTGCCTATTTTATTTTCTTAGATACAGGTACCGACTTCATCAAGAGGAACAACCTTGGTCAGCGAGCTTGGGGACTATATGGCACGTATCCGGCTCTAACAAGTAACAACGCCCATTAAGTACGTACGGATAGTATCGTTGGTATCCAGTTTTACAACTCACCAACCAAGATTGATCCCCTTGGTTGAGCGAGTTGGGGGACTTGTATATATACCTGGCTAATTACCCTATCTCGTACGTACTTAACGTTCTTTATTAGTTTATAATTATATCTCACAGCCAATATAACAACATTCACTGGCAAGAAACCTACAACTTCGCTGGCCAACTTGAGTCCTATCTCAGTGTGGTTAGCACTCACGCACCCATCAAGGAACCCATTAGAAAGCACTTCAATAAAAGAGTAAGAACACTGATCCCACATCGAAGAATTGGTAAGAGCTCTGGTCTCAACCACCTTTATAAGCCTGACGGTTCAGCATTAATAGTACACATTCATTACCCTTTTATACCACTACCCTGTTTAAATCATATCTCATTTATGACTTAAGCATCGAAGGGTTGAAGACCGGCACACCCAGTCTCTCCTTAACGGTTGTCATTCTTAGCAGCGAGAGCGATTGGACAAGAGCGACCGTAAAGCATTAGTGAAAGCAAGAGCAAGTAAACAACTAATGAGGGCGAGAGTGATAAGACAAAGCGATATTGATACAGCGACAACGGTATAGACCAAAGTCATGCGACAGCGGTATAGATCACAATCAAGCGATAGTGACATACGAAATCCGGAATAGACTTGTATTAATCTCATCCGTTCAATATCAATTATCCCTTTGTGGTTTTGGATATTAATAGTGTACATGGCCATAATGCGATGTAGCTGTAGTGGATATCCTGGATCAGTAGCAAAGTTCTCCTCCCTGAAAAAGTGCTTGAACTGTATGTATTTGAAGAGTATTCAAAGATGCAAAATGTCTAACACTATAGATTTGATTCTCCATGGAATCTTTCACTACTGGAGGACGAAATCGGGGCGACGTAGAAAGGTGGTCGCCTCGTATCAATTTTACGTCGCCTCGATTTATTGTGACCAAAACGACGTCGCCTCGTCTTGTCGCTTCAGATTCATCACGCCACTATTGGGGCGACGTAGATACAATCTACGTCGCTTCGTTTCATTTCACGTGACGTAAATAATGTTACGTCGCTTCAATTGAAGCGACGTAGATTGATCACGTCGCTTGCACTGACGCGACGTAGATTGATCAATCTACGTCGCTTCATTTTATTTATTTTTAATTTATTTTTCTTTTTTAAATCCATTTAGGCGACGTACATTGATCAATGTACGTCGCCTCCATTTATTTAATATTTATTTTATTTTATTTTTTAATAAATAGGGCGACGTACATTGATCAATGTACGTCGCTTCAATTGATTTAATATTTATTTTATTTTATTTTTTAATAAATGAGGCGACGTACATTGATCAATGTACGTCGCCTCAATTTATTTAATATTTATTTTATTTTATTTTTTAATAAATTGAGGCGACGTACATTGATCAATCTACGTCGCCTCAATTTATTTAATATTTTTATTTTTTTATTTTTTAATAATTGAGGCGACGTACATTGATCAATGTACGTCGCCTCAATTTATTTAATAATTTTTTTTTATTTTTTAATAAATGAGGCGACGTACATTGATCAATGTACGTCGCCTCAGTTATTAAAAAATAAAAAAATAAAAATTAAATATTATTGTACCAAGTCACGACCTATCGCAATTTACAAACACAAAAACGCATTCAAAATTGCAGATACGCATTCAACCACAAAAACGCATTCAATCACAAATCAAAACGCCTCATTTATACAAATCAAGTTTACACAAATCAAGTTTATACAAATCCTATATACAGTTTACGAGCCGGGAGGTGGTGGAGGAGCTTGAGGTTGTTGACTCGCAGCGAGATATGATCGCATCAAGGCCTCCATTTCTTGCATCCTTTGGGCGAGCGCACTCGCTTCCGATATGGCCTTCTGCGCCACCTCGCTCGATCTGCGCGCCGCCTCTTTGGCTTCATCGATCTCCTTTTGCATTTGAATTTGGCGTTCCTGGTTTACCCGGGCCCCTCCTCTCGGTTTGGGGTCACGTGTGAGAGCGCGCCCCACCCCTGTAACGTCGAACAAGAACAAATATTAGTAAACTATATCGTAAACCAAAATAAAGCAAAACGTAAATCGAGATATGCATCGACGGAATCGTTTTGGAGATTTATTACCTCTTATAGAGGTCCCGTGCCTTGAACCCACCTCTTCCTCTATGATATTTATTTGTGTATCAAGAGGAAGAGGCTGGGGTTGGGAAACCTCTTCGCCGTCAACTGGGTCCGCAGCACTATCTTGTTGCGACAAGACTTCATCGAGTCGACGCTTCACTGCCGCCTGCTCAATTAAAATAGATAAAATAAATAATATTACAATTTAGTAGACAAAAATAATTGAAATAACGTAACGTGAACCTATTTGAGCTTACCACTTTCTCAGCCGCATTCCTCTCCGGCTGGTATACGTTAATCCACGTCTGGACGGCAGGCGCTCTATGACCCTCCTTCTCCAACACCTCGCTTCGGTACGAGAGGGCGAGGGATCCCGAATGGTGGTTGAGCTGCTGCTCCTTGTTCTTGTTTCGATTCCCTCGGTTCCGTTCGCACAATCGCTGTCACACACACACAAAAATCATTTTAAAATAAGAACAGATAAACATGCATATTGTTCGAATGTTGGCTACCAAAACTGTAGGTTCGTTTATGAAACTCACCAAGTAAGCAGGGTCTTCGAAGTGGGCTTTTAACCACACCCATTGGTCTGCCCTCCCGAGAAACTCGGCCGGAGTCTACTGGCTGACGTGGAGATAATGTTGATGGCAATCGTACTTCCAATCCTTATAGATTATTTGCGCCGTCCTATCAATGAAGTTCCACATCTCCACATCAGTCGCCGGGATGTCGTAGTTCGTCTAGCACAACACATTTAAATTCCGTTATGTAAAAATTATATTTACATTTACTACAAGTATGTAAGTAAGCTCGGAGTCCAGCAAGTATACCTCAAGACTCCGGCCGACGATATCGCGATGCAAATCGCTAAGTCCCAAGAAGCTAGATGCAAGCATTGGAACTTTTCCGCGGATGATGCTACCGATGTCTCGGCACATCAGACTCCGCATTTCCCTCGTCGCCGGCCCCGCATGCCTCGTAGAGTAAGCGACTTGTAGTCGCCTATTGTTGTTCATCCGGACGAGGTACTCCGTCTTCGTCCCGACAACGACTCCGCGCTGTTCCGTCGTCGGGTCTCCGGTTGCCATGTCGACCATGTCGGGGAGTTTGGTCTTCTTGCACCGGATGGTGAGGACGGGAGACTGCTGTGACGCCGTAGTGGCGTCGCTGCTGTCATCCTGTCCTTGCGGAATCGCATCCTCAAGCTCAGGGGCGGGCGTTAACTGCGGAGCTTCTGGATTCGACCCGTTCACCGATTGTCCCGTGGGGCAACCAGACCCGGAAGCCCCATCTCGGCTGAATGCTCGCCACCCCGCCTCCGCCGCCTCCGCAGCTGCCGCCGCGGCCGCCGCTTCCGCTTCACGACGCTGCATCAACGCTTTCCTCCTCTTGTATGCAGTCTCTCCGGGAGCCATTCTTTTATTACTAAACTGTTATTTTTAATTAGATGTTAAAACTAAACTATTCTGTTTGGGATTCAATAGAGTAAACCAGAAAATGATCTTCATATATAGAACTAATTTATTTAACTAAACTAAAATCTACAAATGACTATTTATTTAACTAACATTCTTTTATACATGCAGGCAATATTGAACTGTCAAGTACTAGTAACACATGCTCTTTCATCAATCCTAATATCCCAGAAATAGCAGCTAACAAACAAAAGTAAGAATTAGTATAAAACACAAACCCTTAATCATTACGCATATGTTTTCATTTAACCAAACCCTTAATCATTATCACAAAACACATTAGACTTCATCATCATCACAAAACACATTACTTACATGAAAACATATTGAAAACACATTCGGAATCATTATCACAATACACATTCGGCCATGTATAAAACACAAAGCTCCGTACCTTCTCGAGTTGCCTCAAATCGTTTGCTTTAGCTACACGGAGTTGGCTCGGATTCGGTTGCTTTAGCTACTGGAGGAGGAAAACAGATTTACAACATATTAGCTACTTCAAATAACACATGCTAGCTTAATGTCACATATTCATTAAACTTCAAGAACAAAAGCCCCGAGTCTCTTTTACCAAATTTGACCAACACATGAACAATCTATAAATCCAACATGCAACCAACAGTGTAATCCAACATGAACAACATGCAACCAACAATCTATATAATGCTACTAAACTGCCTAACATCTCATAAAAAAGCAGCCATAAAAAAAGGAGACTGACTAACATCTCATAACTCCACCATTATAGTATTAGTGCTACTAAACTGCCTCATGGCACTGTAAGTACTAAACACACTGACTAAGCAATAGTTAAGGTAACATTACTAACATTTATATGATACCTATTTCTTAAAGACATTTACAATGAAGCATGTTAGGAGACAAATCCATCGGTGAGGATAACCCATACTCGCAAAATGACCAAATTAAGGCATGATTAGAAGACATGGCTTCATCATCTGTTCAATCAAATCAAAAACATTCTACAATTGCCCCTTCCTATGTACTGATATCACATCACTACAAACAAAGTACAGAATAATTGTGTCGCATTTCTTTTCTTCTTCATTGACCACCAAATAACCAAACTGAGAACAAATAACACTAAGGAATATAAACAAGAAAACTCGATGATCAGAATATGTTCTGATGAAATTTGTTTCCCAAATTTCAGCACTATAACATCAGAATGTATGTAGCATAACATAACTAGTAATCCGAAATCCGATTTAACGAACTAGCACAAAATATCTCTCAGAGATTCACATTTTAACACAATCAACATCCAACAAAAGAAAACTAACATACCGAGCCGGATGAACTCAGCGACTCACTCCTCGTTCTTCAACCTCGGGCAGATTGTTATTGAATGGATTGGATACCCTCGAATTTGGGATTAGGGTTTCTGGAATCGACGGTGAGGGAGGGGGAGGAAGAACTCCGTCTTCGGGTTTGGTGGAGGAAGAGGTTGGTTTCGGGTTTGGTGGAGGAAGAGGTTGGTTTCGGGTTTGGTGGAGGAAGACGACGTTGAAGCTTTTGGGTTTCGGGAGGACGATTTGGTCTCAATCGATTTCACTTTAGGGTTTGGGGCGAGGTCGAACAGAGGCTGCGTTAGTGAGAGAGAAGTGAAATGAGAAGAAGAAGAAAGCCACTGTGTTCCTGGAATTATAAACGCAACGAGGCGACGTAGATTGATTTCTACGTCGCTTCAATATGATTTAATAACTGAAGCGACGTAGATTGATCAATCTACCTCGCCTCATTTATTCCAAAAAAAAAAAAATTAAATATAAGGAAGCGACGTAGATTGATCAATCTACGTCGCCTTATTTATTCCAAAAAAAATAAATTAAACCGAAGGAAGCGACGTAGATTGATCAATATACGTCGCCTCATTTACCCCAAAAAAAAATAAAAAATTAAATATAAGGAAGCGACGTAGATTGATCCATCTACGTCGCCTCATTTATTCCAAAAAAAAAAATTAAACAGAAGGAAGCGACGTAGATTGATCAATCTACGTCGCCTCATTTATTCCAATAATGAAAATAAAAAATTAAATAGAAGGAAGCGACGTAGATTGATCAATCTACGTCGCCTTAACATATTTATTTTTTATGTTATTTTAGGGTTTACACACATCCATACAAAATTTATACACAATCATTTTTCCCCTTACTGTTTCTTACTGTTTCTGAGTCTGCAAACTGTTTCCTACTACTTTTTTATAGGGAATCACGGGGTATGAGGAATTTTTTCCCTTACTGTTTCTTACTGTTTCTGAGCCATGCAAACTCATCTTGGTTATATGATTCATCATGATTCACCATGATTTAAATGAATTCACCATGATTCACCATGATTCACCATGATTCATCATGATTCACCATGATTCACCATGATTCATCATGATTCACCATGATTCACCATGATTCATCATGATTCACCATGATTCACCACGATTCACCATAAATTATACTTTAAAGAAAATACGAATTTAGGTTTCAAATTCATAATAAAATTAGTTTAGTCCTCGTCTTCGTCCTCCTCCTCCTCCTCCTCCTCCTCGGCTTCGTCCTCGTCCTCCTCCTCTTCGTCTTCGTCTTCGTTCTCGTCCTCTTCCTCGTCCTCGTCATCGTCTCCTTCTTCGTCCAAAAGTAGTTGAAAATCTGGGTAAAATTGTATCACCGTGGGAGTGTCCTCTTGGTAAGGCTCGAATATATGATCTCCTGTACGGGCTATGTTTTCATCTATGGCCAGAACTTCGGCGCTGTAGACATTGCGGTGCGACATCTCTTGTACTACCTTCCAAGTACCACCAGCCTTTGGATCGTCTATGTAGAATACCTGTTTTGCTTTGGTTGCAATTCTGAAGGGTGAATCCTCATAGTAACTTTTGTTTGTATTCACTGATATCAGTCCATGATCTTTTATAAGGGTGTCAAGATCTTCAGGGTCCTCGGAGTTGTGCCATGTGCACTTAAACAACACCACTGGCATACGGCCTGCATATAATACTTCGACCACGTAGTTAACATGGCCGTAGAACTTGGATGAACCCATGTCTATCATGACACCGCTGTTTTGAGTCACGGTTCTTTGATCTCTATCAAACGATGTGAACTTGACACCGTTCACATAACACGACTTATAAACCCGACATTACTGAGGTCCTTGAGCTAATGACTTTATTCCTGCAACCAAGCTCGGGTCCGAGTTTTTTTCTTTAAGGGACACCTGAGAGATAAGTGTTAAGAGGAGTTAAAGATAAGTGTTATAAACCCTCAAAGAACCTTACAAGAATTAATAGGCATATGTACCCATGTTAAGAACCATCGAAGAAAACTCCTCCTCCGCTGCCGCTCGTCGAAATCTTCACCATTTTTAGCCTCGAACCTTCTGAGATGTTCTTCTAGGTAAGGTTTGACTTCGTCTGTTTCCACCAAGACTTGCTAGTGAGCCTCAGTAGTCTCTGACTCAATCAACCTGAACTGGCGACGAGTCTCGATAATATCTGGTCTTACTAAGAGTGAAACACAGCTGACATTCCACCCAGATATGGAAGTGTCGATATCTTCGTTGTCCATCCGTCTGAGATAAGCCTTACAATACGTCACCGACTCATGTACGAGGTACTGTTCAGCAATACTACCTTCCGGGTAACGTGTATTCCTCATTGACTTTTTATATTTTCCTAATTGCCTGCAAAAACACCACTCAAGATTAGTACAATATTTTCCTAATTGCCGACATATTACACAAGATTAGTAGGAATCAATATTAGTACAAACATAATTTCCTAATATTAGCAATAACAAAAAATTTTACCTTTCAATCGGATACATCCATGTATAGTGTACTGGACCTGTAAGGAATACTTGTTCGGGCAGATGAACCATGAGATGAACCATAGATGTAAAAAAATGTGGAGGAAATATGAGCTCCAAATTGCAGAGAATCATCACTATCTCAGTTTCCATGTCACGCACAACCTCCTTCTTAAGCTCCCTACTGCATAGTTGACGAAACCAATTTGACAGTGCTATCAATGGCTTGACAACGTTTTCTGGCAGGAACCCTCTTATAACCACAGGCAGAAGACGTTGAAGCAAGACATGGCAATCATGCGTCTTCAATCCATAAAACTGTGACTGGGAACTTATTTTCACCTTACTTCTCAAACTACCTGCATAACCAAGAGGATACTTAACATCCCTGAACCACTGGAACACATCTTCTAGATCATCCTTTTTAACTAAAAAAGGTGCATGAGGAACTTTCCCCGTAGCCAAGTCACCCGCTCTTTGCCACTGGTTTTTTCGCACATTCCTCTTCTTCAAAGCAGCGCGAGCTTTTGGACCATCCTTAGACTTCGATTCAATCGAAAAAATGGTTCCAAGGATGTTGTCACACACATTTTTTTCAATGTGCATGACATCTAGGCAATGTCTGATCTTCAATGATGACCAATACGGCAACTTCCAAAATATGCTTTCGTGAGTCCAACACTGTCTGTTATTCGGATTGTACGGCACCTTCAAGTCTTCATGTTGGCTAAGAATAGGGTAAACGTTTGACCTAACGTCCTCCAAAATTTCATCTCCACTCTTACGATAGGGTCTTCCGCCAAACTCCTCCTTCCCGTTAAATGCCTTGCTCAATCTCCAAGGGTGATCCTGGTGGAGCCATTTTCGATGACCTTCATAAACTATCCTCCCACATATATGCTCTGAAGTTAGCTCATCTAGACAGATTGGACATGCCTTGTACCCTTTCACAGTTGACCCCGCAAGCATCCCTAAACCTGGAAAGTCGCTAATAGTCCACATTACCGCTGCCTTCATCAAGAATACCTCATTGTCTACTCGATCAAAAGTATGGACTCCAACGACCCATAAATGTATTAGCTCCTCGATCATCGGCTCAATAAGTACACTAAGGCACTTTCCGGGAGATTTATGGCCTGGAATCAACACTGATAACATGTTATATTCCTTCTTCATGCACATTGATGGTGGTAGATTGTACGGCATCACAACAACGGGCCATGTACTATGCAAAGTTCCCATTGTTCCGAATGGATTGAAACCGTCTGTTGCTACTCCAAGGCGCACATTCCTGCAGTCCCTTGCAAAACCTGGAAAAGTTCTGTCAAAATGTTGAAACGCTTCTCCGTCAGCTGGGTGGCTGAGGCTACCAGCCACGCATATCCGCTCCCCCAGCCATCGCATATGCTTGGCAGTGTGTGGGGACATAAACAAGCGCTTCAACCTTGGTGTTAGAGGGAAGTTACGAATTATTTTTTTGGGAATATCATTCGTATTTGGCTTATATCTTTCTGAATAACACACTGGACAAATCCTCTCGTTTACAAGCGCCCCCCTGAACAACACACAGTTAAACTCACACGCATCAATTCTTTCGTAACCCAGTGAAAGATCACTCAAGATTTTTTTTATTCTCGAGTATGAACAGGGGAATGTGTGCCCTTTAGGAAGAAGTTTATTAATGTAAATACATAAAGAGTCAACACTTGTGTCCGACCATCCATTTTCATTTTTCATTTCCATTGCATCTAATATGGCACTCAAAACAGTGTCCTCACTGCCTTCATATAATGGGGTCTGTGACTCCTTCAATAATCTATCGTACTTTTCATAATCATCGTCTACCATGTCATTGAAGTTCATGCCCGAATTATCTTCCACAAATTGTTGGGGTGCATCTGCATGGTATCCAGGATAATAGGGATATGCATCATGTAGAATCTCCAACTGCGGGTTCACTGAAGGACCGGCACCACTAGAAGGACCGACTCTGTCTTGAAGCCACTGTCTTCGTTGACTGAGCATTGCCGGTTCACCAGAAACTTCCCCGTGAAGGTGCCAGACTGTATAAGTAGGACTCATACCACTGTGTGATAAGTGATGATACATGACATCCATAGTAACCTTGAACGGACCGTTCTTACAACGTTTGCACGGGCAGAAGTAATAATCGGCTCCGTTACTATGTAGCCGGGCAAAATTCATGAACTCGAATATGCCGTTGATGTACCTTGGATCAGCACGATGATATGTCATCCAAGTTTTGTCTGGGAGTCCGTCCATGTTTCCTGTCAACATAAACAATCAATATGAACAAAGTTACCACGCCACAGTTGCGATTCAACCATCTTCGCCTTATGCCTCCGGGTTGGGTCCTATCCCCTTCAGGGGAACACGACATTTGTCAACGCTTTTGCACCCATGCGTTTCAGCTCCAGTTTAGGAAAATTTTGGCAGCATCTCCCTACAGTTCCCCGAGTGCACACATATCTAAACAACCTAATTTGCACTCGGGGAACATTTAAAGGAGACACTGTCGAAACCATATCCCAAAACTGAAACTGAAATCACACGAATAGCAAAAGGATCAACAAAGTCATGTTCACCTAAAGTGTCCAAAAATGGGACAATTCGAGAATCAACAACTCAACTCGATCAACTAGATGAGTTGTTAATTCTCAAACGGGAGTTCTAAGTTGATAAACACCACAATTATATATAGTCATAATACTAATAACACTACTAATTAAGGCTCGAATACACATAATCTACACTAATCATCAATTAATTTCACTAAATTTAACCAAATTTCAAACATTAATCATGAACCCATAACATGATTTATCACAATTCAATGCTTAACACACTAAAACTACAACATAACACCAAATTCAATTCAACTTCAAACATTTCACCAAAACTTCAATTTCACTTCTAATTTAACATATTATGGTCATAAAGAGGGTTAAAGAGATACAAATCAAACTAACCTTACTCAAGAATCAAATCAATGGCAAGAACAACCTTCTTTCTCAATTTCCTCTAATTTCTCCCCAAAATCGCCCAAAACAGCTGCAGAACGAAATGAAACTGTTTTTCTAAACTTTTCACTTTATAAACGGGTTGACTTTAAGAAGAAGAGTAGATCCAGATTTTAAAAAAACGAGGCGACGTAGATTGATCAATCTACGTCGCCTCGTTTTCTTTCCAAGTGACCAAACTAATCTACGTCGCTTCGATTCAAAACTAGGCGACGTAGATTGATCAATCTACGTCGCCTCGTTTTGAATCGAAGCGACGTAGATTAGTTTGGTCACTTGGAAAGAAAAACTAGTCGCCTCAGTTTTTTGAAGCGACGTACTTCAATCTACGTCGCCTCAATTTTTTTAAGCGACGTAATTTTTGTCAAAGGTATTTTACGTCGCCTCGTTGAAAATCGGAGCGACGTAGAAATGTAACTACGTCGCCCCGATTCCTTCCTCCAGTAGTGTTTCTGTGATCTGAAAGATAAGAAATAAGTATTCGCGAATCTCCTTCCCCCAAAACTTTCTAGAAGCCATGAAGATAGGTTGAATGCAATCCCACACGAAGAGCTAGGGCCTCTGATGTAAGAACTCAAATATTAGGCAGTCTCTTTTTAGAAGCTAACAAATGGTAGCCCTATATAGGCTCGTATTATAAATCTTGCAGCACCATTCTGATTATTAATAACGAAACAATCAAAACTAAGTTTAACAAAGGGTCTAACAGGGGTTCCATTTTCTTATTTCAACATTTCTACTTTTTTTGTGTCAGAATGAGATTTATAAGCTTCAGAGTATAATTTTCTTTATTTGCTGCAGAAAAAAAAAAAAAAACAACTTCGGGTATGGTATAGATTTAGTGGTTTTCTGAAAATGGTATTGTTCCTTTCATGCCAGACTTGATAGGAACTATATAGAATTGAAGAAAGCACAAAGCCAGTGTAGTCATTTGCAATTGCAGATTGGGGAAAGTCGAAATCCATATTTGTTTAGTGAATAGAATATTGCCAGAAAATATGATCTATTGTTGCAAAATTATATCTATCTCTGACAAGATCTTTGTATTTGTTATATTAATAAAATTCTCGTCTTGGGACGATGGGTTAGTTCTGGTCAAGAAAAAAAATTCTATTTTTCAGAAAGATAGTCAGCAAAAGTCTCATTTAAGTTTATTTATATCAATGGAATCAGGAATCAAATTTTTCAAAGGAAAATGATAAACCCAGTGAAAAAGCCAGAAATTAATCGATTTACCATCCCATATGATTCAGTGAACATCTTTACGTAGAAGAGGAATATTGTCCAGAATATTCTTCCTAGCCATGGAGCTACTAGGTCTTCTTCACCTGAAAAAGAAAAATTATGATCGAAGATATGTAGCCTTGATAATTCGAACCCACAAATTGTCAGGTTCAGTGAGAATCTTTCAGCCGAGTATTGCTAAAACAGATTTACTGAAAATGTCAGGTGACCGAATGCCAAGTCATGCTTTCTCATAAGGCTTACAGACTTGATCCCAAGCTATAGAGCGTTGTCTAGAGGAAGAACCCTAGAAGAGGTCTTGTACAATTATTAAGTTTGTTAACAACTCTATTGGGACATTTAAAACAAGACCAAATATGATTAAGTAGACCAGCAAGTTTACCGCCTCTAGAAAGAGTATTTGCCTTTCAGCCAGCCATCTTTTTCTTCATGTTGAGCAACAGATCCTTATAATTTAGGGGACCTTTCTAGAAAATAATATTATTAATTATAAGATATCTGCCGATTGTGGAGCATTGTTGAATCTGCAACTTACTAGAAAGACTAGATCTGACATGGAAAGAGAGATTGAAAAAAAAAAATTAGAAGTTGCAGCAAAGTTGGTGAGAATTTAGAGCAGAAGCAGTTGTTGCTTTGGAGAAAATGAGACGATCGTCATCAAAAAGTAAAGGGCTAATTCTACAACCCTTGGGAGAAGTGAGCAAGCCAAAGTCATGTTTTGTTATCCGAGCGCAGCTATTAAGTGTTCTTAACAGCAGCTCCATACAAAAAATATAATTTACCTAATTTCGAAAATTAATTTACCAATGTAATTCACTTAGTATAATTTAACAAGTATTATTTCTTATGTACAATATGTATGTACCTACTTCCATTCAAATTACCTATGCCTCAATTTAACTAGTATTTCTTATTTACAATTTATCTGCATAATACACCTAAATGTTTCTTGATATAATATTCCTGATGTATATATAATTTACCTAATTTATAAAATAATTTACCTATCTTCTTTTTCGATAGCATAATTTACCTATCTTATGGATGGTTGTTCCACATAGTTTACCTATCCATAATTTATTATTATATTTTGATTTAGTATTTGAGATTTATTCTTATTAATTGTTGAGTGATAGAATATATTTTTTTTAATGGAAAACGTAATTATAGGAATTTGAAATGAATACTAGTTTTTATATTACAAATTATTTAATTGTGGCATTGTATGTAAATAGTTTGAAATTAATGGTACAAAGATATCTTGTTTTGTTACTGTCATTAATATTTATCCTAAAATTTTAAAGAAATTGTTGGTGGACTATATTCTCTAAAAAGATGTGACAGGGAATTTTATCTGAATCTCCCTAAAAGGATAATGGGACAATGAGTCACGTACACTATCGAAGCCCTCTTGTGAGAGAAAAAGTAGTATTTTAGCATTCAAGAACAAGGAATAACTAATTGAAGTGATACAGTGGATGATGAGATCAATCCAATAGAGTCGGGTCCTAATCTAGGATTATATATCAGGAGGGGCAAATTTTATCCTTTTTTTTGTTTTGTTTTAAGGTTCATAATGCTTCCACAATTCGCACACGAAATTTTTCTGGAAAAGTTTATTATAGAAGCTATCAAAATAATCTTTAAGCTTAAATTTGTACGATTAAGAAAGAAGAACTTTAAACTGTAGAGCAGAAGATGATGATGATGATGATGATATATGAAAATGGTTGGAAGTTAAAAAGAAGTTAAAATGAAATGATATATAAGGATGAAAAAGAGAAGAAAAAAAATGGAAAAACACTACAAAAAAAGGTCATTCATAAGACTCAAACCATGAACAAGGACGATGGAAACGTACTAACATACCCTAAAGTTACAATTTATGGGAAAGTCTATTAACCAAAATATTATAAATTACTTTGTAGGAGACATTACAAAGACTAATAGCCCGATAATGGTCAATTAAGTCAGGATTTTCAACTTTGGGCAGCAGTAGTATATTAGTGACATTGATCAAGTTTAAAGAAATATTATGATTAAAAAAGTTAGTGACAAGTTTACAAACTTGAGAACCAGCCATGCTTTTTTACAGTATTTGACATGGAAGCTATTAGAACCAGGGGATTTTTAGGGTCCCAAATTGCTTAATTGCAGTTTCAACCTCACTAGAAGAAACTAGTTTCAGTGTAAAAGCATTATCTTGGCTAGTAATAATTGGAGAAATATAATCAGTACGTAAAGAAGCAGATGAGATATGGCCGGCCTGAGATTATCATTCATGAGATAGACTTTAAAAGATGTGTCTCTTCAAATTTAATATTTACATGACAAAAAAAAAATTAAAGACAACAATTTGCATACAGTCATAGTATTATCAACATAAAATTCAATATTTGGTTTGCTGTTTAGTTTTTCAATATTCATTTCAAATCATAATTAAATAAACATACTAACTTTGGTTTTTGATTAAATAAATATAGATAGCATTACTGTAACGATCCAAACCCAAATTAGTGAGTTAATCACAGGTATTCGCGCTAATTATCAAGCTAAGTAACATGCGTCACATTTATTGGACTTATTTTTTTCCACGAATGTTGTAGAGGGAATTATAGCGAATTCGTCAATACTTTTATCACATTTTTTGAAGTTTCGAGCTAATTTTTATGAATTTCGGAAGATTACTAGATTTTTAGTAATTAAAGAAATTTACTACTTGTTGATTTCTCTCAGCCGTTTGATGTGTTTGAGAACTCACTTGAACTGTTGATTTGGTAAGTCGTTTACTCAAAAAATTTCACCAAGGCTGGTAAGCTGAAACTTCTCTTGGCTCGCCTTCTCTCTCCTCGCACGCGACCGTGCGTAACGCTGATGACGTCGCCACCGTCCGGCGACTTTTTTTCACCTCTCCTTCTCCTAACTCAAAGCTCCTCATTTCCTCATTCAATTACAAGGTTCGCTTCGGCCATGCATGAAGCTTGGGATGCGATTCACCTAGAAACATCTCGGCGACGTACTGTCACTGCTAACGACAGTGCTCCGACCTTTGTTGGTCAACGGAATTATGGGGCTTTTGAAGCCCACCTTCACTGGCTTTTGAAGCTCACCTTTACTGAATTCAATCACATTCATCGCTGATACGCGCAAAACATGCCTTAAATGTTAACACAAAGTAGACACTAAAAACATTGTCCACACATATTCAATTTAAAACCCTTCTTTTGTGGATGTAGCATTGGTGAGTAGGGATCGTTCTATCCGGGGAATTAAAGGGCGCATGCATAGTTTCGTTTTTAAACAGAAATCTAAAGGTTTGGGGGGATTGGAAATTAGTTGACTAATGTCCTACGAAATTAAGGTACAAAACATGCAAACACAACAAGAACTCCTAGACTTCTAACATGTTTTACTCATAGACAAGTTTAACAATCAAGAAACCTTAAATTCTAATTATGCTTACGAAAAATAAGAAGCTAAATTACTAATTACAAGTGATCATCACATCTTATTGACCTTACCCTTTTTCATGCCTCAAAAATCTAAGTAAGCTACGAAATTTATGACTTCCAACTAAGTATAAATGCTTGATCATTGAGTAGGAATGCAACTTAGCGTCTAAACACCTTAAACAAAGTACGATCATCAAAACATGCAAAAGAGAGGGACTTAACGTATCATCTAACACATGGTTTCGAAGCTTTAAGATTGTATCAAACATATATAAAAGGCTTAAAATCATAAACACATGCAATTCACGAAAAGGCTTAAGAACATACAACTTAAATCCAAACTTGTTCTTCATTAAATACATCAAAATGATCCAATACAAAGCAAAAGACATAAAATTGAAGATCATGGTTACACTTTTTGTCTTGAGTGCTTGATGACTCCTTGGAGGATGGTTTTCATTCACAAGGGACTTAGCGTATTGTGAATGATCCGATGGCTTCGGAGGCTGGAATGCTTCGGCTTGGAGAGGATCCTTGAAGTGTTTATGGAGGTGAGGTATTTGTGTAGAGCTTTGGCAAGTAAAATGAGAGATCATGTTGGTAAGGCTGGCCTCCCTCTTATATATAGGCAAAGGAATTGCCTACCTCTCTCTTCCACCTTGCCTCTTCATTAAATGCACCCTTAGTCACCATGGCAAGTCACACCCTTAGTCACCATTTGTGATCATCACAAGCAAGAGTCACCTAGGCTAGTCACACCCTTACTCACCCTTTGTGATCATCACAAGCTTAGTCACCAAGCCTAGTCACCCTTTGTGATGATCACAAGCTTAGTCACCAAGCCTAGTCACAAAGCTTGCCAAACTTGACTTTTCCTCTTCACCAAGAGGCAAGCTTGTCGAAATTAATGGGCTTGGGCTTGGTTTTGGGCCGAAACAAACTTTGACAAATGGGCCCGAAAAAATGCTTTATGGGCCGGCCCATTTCCGATGCTCTGAAATCGCAAAAATCGCAAAAATTCCTCCAAAGTGCGCCGATATTCATCTCCACCGTAAATAACCTAAAAATAACAAACTAAATAAAAAAAAACATAAAAACAAAGATATAGCATAGCTAAAAGTAAAGGAAAATGTGTTAAAAATCGAGCATAAAATGCGTATATCAAATTCCCCCACACTTAGACTTTACTAGTCCCTTAGCAAACACTAAGTTAAACTAAGACTCTCTAAGAATTAAAACAAAAGAAAGAACACAACTAAGCCCTTAGCTAAAATTTGTCTCAGAATTTTCATAAGAGTATGGCGATGGCTCAGATGATTTTCAACTTGTATACTCAACGAATTCAAGAGATAATTGAGATATGATTATGTAATGAACAAGTAAGACATGGAGAAAACAATGGTTATGTTATAGCTGTGCATGCTTTGAATAAGGGTTTAATCAGCTCATAGGGATGCACTCATCATATTTTTCACTCATGAAAAGGGTTCACTTAAAGTGTATATGAATTTAAACGAAAACCTCATGAATGGAGTTAATTACTTGCACAAATGAACCAAAACCATAAGCTTACTCATGCAACTTACTCTACCAATTGAAAGCTACTCATTTTAAGGATCATAAAGGACTTTTAGTGAGGTTGTAATGGGGCTAAGGCTAAGGCATTCGAAATTTAGATATGTGGTGATAAAAACGTTTCAACGACTTAGTTTAGCACCAAATTCTTCCTCCATCTCCACTAAAATGATACCATGTAAACATCAATCTAAACTACCCTTTGAGCTTTTCGGACAGGACAAAGGCCATATTTGTTCTATTTTTGGGCCTTCAATTCGTTGTAACCTCCAAATCCGCAGATAAGGGGGACATTAATCCAAATGGTTATACTTAGAACACAACATATTGTCATGAGAGATATGTATAATTTTGTTTTCTTTTCTCTTCATTCTCTCAAGTTTTTCTTTCCTTTTTCTTTTCTTTTTGGCAATCTCATACTTTTTAAGCTATTTGGATAAGTCTTTCCCCTTACTCACATTAACTTTTTCAATCTTTCTTACCAAAACATCATCTTATGTGCTAGTTTCGAAAAATTCTCACCAAGTTTCCGGAACAAAGGTAAGGATATTCTACACTAGGGTAAGTGTTTTGGTATATATGGTGATGAAAGAAAAGCTTAACGTGGGCTCAATTGGTTTATCTAGGGGTGTCGCAACTCATGCGTACAAATGGGATACATGGATATTTGGCGATGTGGTGGAAAATCCTAAATGCCTTTAATCATATCCAAAATCAAAGTATGTATCAACTTAAAAGCTTTGCAAATTGACATGAGTAAGTTCTAGCATTCTTTAGTTCATTAAAATCTATGGCAAGCAATCAAATGAGGCATATATAAGCTAGTAGCTACGAAATGGATGTATATTCACTCAAGGAATAAAGAACAGATAGCTCAAAAGCTCACATAGGGTTCATATGATTAAAAACTTATTCAGGCATGCGATTTCTGTACCATGTTTTGCAAATCATATCTACTACATGTAAAAAACACATAGAATATCTCAATTAGCACAAGAATTCGATGTATGTGATTCATACGCCATATGTGTTCGTATCGGTCCAATTTCATCATCGACTAGTTAAGGACATCCTAAAGACTCTAAAAAATACTAATTTAGACACAATTAAATTGTAAACCTTCCCCCACACTTAAACTCTACATTACCTTCAATGTACTCAAGTAAAAGTATAAAATTAAGCATGAAGCAAAGGATCTACGAAAATTCTAATTTAAATATGCAAAAGCAACTAAATTAAGGAAAAAAAAAGGGGAGAAGAAGACAAATCTGTTGTCGTCTTCTCCATTGGGTTGCCTCCCAATGAGCGCGCATTTTATGTCCTAGCTTAGACATGATGCATCATATTGCTTTCGAGATGGCCGGTTTTTGGAGTTGCATCTCCTCCACGTTATGCTCCGCAAATGCCTCAAAATAGGGCTTCAAGCGATGGCCATTTACTATGAACTCACTGCCTTTGTCTAATGACCGAATGAGAACTGCTCCATGAGGCATAATTTGAACAACTATGAAGGGCCCCATCCACCGAGAGCGAAGCTTGCCCGGAAAGAGCTTAAGTCTTGAATTAAAAAGTAATACTTTCTGCCCAACTTCAAAACTCTTCCCGCGAATCATCTTATCATGGATCTTTTTCGTCTTCTCTTTGTAAATCCATGCATTGTCGAAAGCATCATTTCTAATCTCTTCAAGTTCACAAAGTTGTAGCTTCCGATGCAAACCTGCTGCATCTCGATCAATGTTGAATTTCTTCACGGCCCACCATGCCTTGTGCTCCAATTCGACCGAAAGATGGCACGTTGTCCCATAAATTAATCGGAAAGGTGACATACCAATGGGTGTTTTGTAGGCTGTTCTATATGCCCATAATGCATCATCTAAGCTTTGACTCCAATCTTTCCGGTTTGGGCGGACGGTTCGCTCCAAAATCTTCTTGATTTCAGGGTTGGAAATTTCAGCCATTCCATTTGTTTGAGGGTGGTATGGTGTGGAAACCTTGTGTCTTACGCCATACTTCCTCATCAATGCTTCCACCGTCCGGTTGCAAAAGTGAGTTCCTTCATCGCTAATTAGAACGTGTGGTATTCCAAATCTACTAAAAATGTTAGTTCGTAGGAAATCTGCAACAACTCACGAATCATTAGTACGGGTGGCCTTTGCCTCCACCCATTTTGACACATAATCTACTGCGAGTAAAATATACATATAACCATTGGAGGGAGGAAATGGTCCCATAAATCAATACCCCACACATCAAAAATCTCGACATTAAATATGTAGTGTTGTGGCATCTGATCTCTAGGTCCTAAATTACCGAATCTCTGGCACCTATCACATGCAGCACAAAATGCATGAGCATCGCGAAATAAACTAGGCCAAAAGAAACCGCAATCTAAAATTTTAAGGGCTGTTCTCCTTGAACCAAAATGTCCCCCGCATACCTCATTGTGACAAAACTCAAGAATTGATTTAAATTCACTATCCGGAACACACCTACGAATCACTAAATCTGAACATTGTTTCCATAAGTAGGGTTCATCCCAAATAAAAGTTCTACCATTGTGTTTAAGTCTGTCACGCTGAGATTTATGCATGGTAGACGGAAACTCACCGGTAACTAAGTAATTAACGAGATCTGCATACCATGGGGTTTCCGAAACACTTACCTCAATTCCGAAGAGCTGTTCATCAGGAAAATTCTTCTCGATGACCACGGCTTCTTGTTCTTTCACCAACTGTGAAAGGTGGTCAGCCACTACGTTGTCCACTCCCTTCTTGTCTTTTATTTCGATGTCGAATTCTTGGAGTAAGAGGATCCAACGAATTAGCCTTGGTTTTGCATCCTTCTTCGTTATTAAGTACTTCAAAGCTGCATGGTCAGTATAAATGATAACTTTGGTTTGAAGTAAATAAGAATGGAATTTATCAAGGGCAAAAACTACTGTGAGAAATTCCTTTTCGGTGGTGGTGTAATTGGATTGGGCGGTATCCAGAGATTGCGAGGCGTAGTAAATTGCATATAGCTTCTTGTCCTTCTGTTGTCCTAAAACAGCTCCAACCACATAGTCGGAAGCATCACACATTAATTCGAACGGTAAGGACCAATCCGGAAGGCATAGGATAGGAGCACATGTCAAGAGTTCCTTCAATTTTTCGAAGGCTGCTTTGCAATCACTATCAAACTCGAAAGGGATATCTTTTGTAGTAATTTGCACAAAGGGCGGGCGATGTGGGAAAAGTCCTTGATAAATCGTCGATAAAAACCTGCGTGTCCAAGAAAGGAACGAATCTCTCTAACCGAAGTTGGAGAGGGTAAGTAACGCACAAGATCTATTTTCAATTTATCAACTTGTAAACCCTTTTTTGAAATGATATGTTCCAAAACTATCCCTTGTGTAACCATGAAATGGCATTTTTCCCAATTAAGAACTAAGTTCGTTTCAACACATCTTTTCAAAATGAGTTCTAAATTTCCTAGACATGCATCAAAATTATTTCCAAAAACGCTAAAGTCCTCCATAAAGACTTCTATGATATTTTCGACGTAGTCAGAAAAAATAGATAACATGCAACGTTGAAAGGTACCTGGTGCATTGCAAAGACCAAATGGCATGCGGCGATAGGCAAATGTTCCAAATGGGCAAGTGAACGTGGTTTTTTCTTGATCCTCTTCCGCGATGCTTATTTGGTTGTAACCGGAGTATCCGTCGAGGAAGCAATAGAATGCATGGCCAGCCAATCTCTCTAGCATTTGATCGATGAATGGTAGAGGAAAATGGTCCTTTCGAGTGGCGGCATTGAGCTTCCTATAGTCGATGCAAACACGATGTCCCGTGATTGTTCGTTGAGGTACGAGCTCGTTTTCCGCATTCTTCACAACGGTGATCCCGGACTTCTTAGGAACAACTTGAACGGGCGAGACCCATCGGCTGTCCGGAATCGGATAGATAACTCCACAATCAAGGAGTTTGATTAATTCCTTCTTAAAGACTTCCATCATCGGAGGATGGAGTCTCCTTTGGGCTTCACGAGTAGGTTTGGCGCCATCTTCTAAAAAATTCCGATAAACACATGTTGCCGGATTGATTCCTTTAATGTCCGCTAGCGTCCAACCTAGGGCAGGTTTGTATCTTTGAAGCATTCGAATAAGCTTCTCCTCTTGGTCCACTTCCAATATGGCTGAGATGATTACCGGAAGTGTCTCATTGTCTCCCAAGTAGACGTATTTCAAATGATCCGGTAGCACCTTAAGTTCTAATTCGGGTGCATTAACAATGGAAGGAACCAATTCATTAGTACCAAAAATAATTGGAATAGGAGGAGGAAAACTTACATAACGTGGAGCTTTATTTAATGCCATAGCCATTTCTTGAATTCGAGGCTTGAAAAGCTCTATTAAGGCATCGAAAAGGGCTTCATCCCCGAGTTGGATGGCCATGTCGAGTTCATCTTCATTGATGGTGTCAAGGTGGCCTTGTGCTAAGGTATCCACGAGATCACATGTTGAAATGGCAGCCACACTTGACATCGGAAATTTTATCCCGTCGAAGATGTTGAATTCGGTTCTTTCTCCATCAATCTCCATGGAGAAAGTTCCCTCAAAAATATCTATCTTCGTTCTTGCAGTCCTCATGAAAGGTCGTCCAAGAAGCAATGGCGTGGTGTTCAAAGGATTCTCCTCCATGTCAACGATGTAAAAATCCGCTAGAAAAATCAGGTTGTTGACTTGCACAAGAACATCTTCTACGTATCCCTTTGGATACTTATGTGTACGATCGGCTAGTTGGATGATGACACCGTCTTGCTTGAGATCCTCAAGCTTTATCGAATTGCAAAGGTAATAAGGCATTACATTGATGGAGGCTCCAAGATCAAGCATTACGTCTTTAAAGTGTTTGTCACCAATCACGCAGGGAACTGAAAAACTCCATGGATCCTTCAATTTTGGGGGTAGCCGACGTTGCAAAACCGCTGAAACGGTTGCATTCACCTTCACAACCTCCTTCTCTCGCGTTTGCCTCCTCTGGGTGCATAACTCTTTTAGAAACTTTGCGTATATCGGCACTTGCTTTATGCACTCGATCAAGGGCAAATTCACTTGCACCTTTCGAAATATGTCTAAGATATCTTCGTATTGATCATCTTTCTTCTTTGATTTTGCTAATCTGCTTGGGAAAGGTGCAATAGCAAACGGATAATTAGTAACAACCGTATTTGAAGGAATAGGGCTTTTACCTTTGATTGGGGTGGGTTGTGGAGGGGATGGTGCCTTGGTAACAATAGGTGTCACCATCTTCTTCTCGGCCTTATGAGTTGCCGGATCAATCTCATCATCTTCTTCGTTGGTTATGTCCTCAATGGTGACTTCATCGAGCTGAGATTTCGTGGTCTTTGGTGCTTCCAGTATCTTCCCACTCCTAGTGATAATGGCATTGACATTTCGTTGATTAGGAGTGGTTTGAGGTGGTAGTTGGCCGGTTTGCCGAATTTGGCCCATGAAGTCCACCAATTGGCCCATCTGCTTCTTCATTTCACCGATATCACGGCCACGAGTATCTAATGTCTCATTCGTCTTGGCTTATCCATCCAGAAGAACTTGCGTTGAAGTAGACATTTGAGAAAGCATTTTGTCGTAGTCCGGATTGGTGAAATGCTAGACCGGGGGTGCTTGATGCGTTGGGTGCATGGGAGCATGAGGCATAGGTGGCCTCGGTTGGAAGGGAGTACGTTGATACGTTTATTGAGGTACCGGAGGGTTTAGACATCCCTCATTGCTGCTCCACTTGAAACCTGGATGATCACGGTTGACATAGTTGTTATAATTGTTATACCGTTGTCCTCCTTGATATCCACCAAGTGCATTGGCTTGCTCCAACTCCATATCTCCGGGTTGACCTCCGCTATGGTCTCCCAACGTTGGACATTGCTCAGTGTGGTGTCCCTGCACATGACAAATTCCACATACGAGCCTTTGAGCTCTCTTGGCTCTTGTTGTTTCGAGCTCTAACACCTTCTCTAGCATATGAGCTAGCTTGTCGTATTTTTCATCCGCTTCAGGTTTAGAACTCATTTCGCCGACTGCTCTCCGGTTAGACATTCCGTATTGTGCATCATTGTTTGCCCGATTTTCTAGAAGAGTTCTAGCTTCGGTCTCGTTCAAGTCCATGAATGCTCCGGTGGCTGCTGCGTCGAGCAATTCCCTATCGATCGCCTTGAGAACATCATAAAAATAATTCATAAGATTAGTCTCAGAAAATCCATGAGATGGACAGGTGGCACACAAAACCTTGAATCGGTCATAATATTGGCAGAAAGTCTCGTCTAGTTTTTGTGTGATGCCAGTAATTTGTTTCCGTAAGACGATGATTTTTGAGGCTGTGAAGTACTTCGCCAGGAACATGTCCGCAAGTTGCTTCCATGTGGTAATATGGTTTGGCGGTAGTTCCATGAGCCAAGACTCGGCTCTGTCTGTTAAGGTGAATGGGAATGCTTTAAGCTTAAAAAGCTCTGTATCTGCATCGGATGGCTTCATGCTGTTGCAAACAAACTGGAATTACTTGAGATGTTTATTCGGATCTTCATTTGAAAGTCCGTGAAAGATGGGAAATCGGTGGAGGAAACCACTTTTCAGCTCGATATCCTTCATGTTTTCCCCCGGTGGTGGAAAAGCAATGCTTGAAGGCCCGCTGCTCCATTCGGTTGAGCAGGTGCGCTGACGAAGGGATTGTCCTGCATTGGCCATTATAACTTCTTGTTCTTCTGGCTCAGAATTATGCTCAGTTGATGAATATGAAGAATCGGAACCTTCCTCGATAATGGGATAATCCAGCGGTTCTGATTGAGCTTTTAGTCTTGCTATTCTCTCTACGATTTCCTCAAACTTTGTTTTAGATGGTCCAGGATTCAGATCGGACATTCATTAGCATGAGCATCCACCAAAGACCAAGTGTTAGTATCGAAAAGAATACGTAATGAATATGGGGATACTAACCAAAAACGATCGCGAAATAAACTAGGCCAAAAGAAACCGCAATCTAAAATCTTAAGGGTTGTCCTCCTTGAACCAAAATGTCCCCTGCATGCTTCATTGTGACAAAAGTCTAGAATAGGCTTAAATTCACTATCTGGGATACATCTCCTAATCACTAAATCAGAGCATTGTTTCCATAAATAAGGCTCATCCCAGATAAAAGTTCTAGCATTATGTTTAAGTTTGTCACGCTGAAATTTATGCATGGTAGATGGAAACTCACCGGTAACTAAGTAATTAACGATATCTGCATACCATGGAGTTTCCGAAACAGTTACCTCAATTCCGAAGAGTTTTTCATCCGGAAAAGTTTCCTCAATTTCAACAGTCTCATTCTCACCTATCAAGCGTGATAGGTGGTCAGCGACAACATTTTCTACTCCCTTCTTATCCTTGATTTCGATGTTGAATTCTTGGAGTAGAAGTATCCATCTAATAAGCCTTGGTTTTGCGTCCTTTTTTAGCATTAGGTACTTCAAAGCTGCATGATCAGTATACACAGTTACTTTAGCTTGAAGTAAATAAGACCGAAATTTATCTAAAGCAAAAACTACTGCAAGAAACTCCTTCTCGGTGGTGGTATAATTTATTTGAGCTTCATCAAGCGTCCGAGAGGCGTAATAAATTACATAAGGCTTCTTGTCCTTCCGCTGACCCAAAACAGCTCCTACGGCATAATCCGAGGCGTCGCACATGAGTTCAAATGGTAGAGACCAATCAGGGCTGCTCAAAACAGGAGCGCTCGTGTTGAAGGCAGCGTTGCATTCCTCGTCAAATACGAACGGAGTCTCCTTTTGCAGCAATTTACACAACGGGCGAGAGATGTGGGAAAAATCTTTGATAAACCTTCGATAAAATCCTGCGTGTCCAAGAAAAGAACGTATCTCTCTAACCGAAGTTGGAGAGGGTAAGTGACGCACAAGATCTACTTTGGATTTATCAACTTCTAATCTTTTTTCAGAAATAATATGACCTAACACGATCCCTTGTGTAACCATGAAATGGCACTTCTCCCAATTAAGCACCAAGTTGGTTTCAACGCATCTTTGTAAAATAGTTTCTAAATTGTTTAAACATGCATCGAAATCATTCCCAAATACACTAAAATCGTCCATGAATACTTCAATAATTTTTTCAATGTAATCGGAAAAAATTGAGAGCATGCAGCGTTGAAATGTACCTGGTGCATTACATAATCCAAATGGCATTCGGCGGTATGCAAACGTTCCGAAAGGGCATGTGAACGTTGTCTTTTCTTGATCTTCCTCCGCAATGCTAATTTGGTTGTAGCTGGAGTATCCGTCGAGAAAACAGTAAAATGCATGGCCGGCTAACCTTTCCAGCATTTGATCTATGAACGGTAATGGAAAATGATCCTTGCGAGTTGCGGCGTTGAGCCTCCTGTAATCAATGCACACACGGTGTCCAGTGATTGTCCTTTGTGGCACGAGTTCATTCTCCAAATTTTCGACGACGGTGATTCCAGATTTCTTAGGTACAACCTGCACAGGGGAAACCCAACGGCTATCAGAAATAGGGTAAATAACTCCACAGTCCATGAGTTTAATTACCTCCTTTTTTACCACCTCCATCATGGGAGGGTAGAGCTGACGGTGTGCTTCCCTTGTAGGCTTGGTGCCTTCTTCTAGGAAAATCCGATGCACACAGGTTGCTGGATTAATTCCCTTTATATCCGCAAGCGTCCAACCTATTGCGGTTTTGTACCTCTTGAGTACGTACACTCACGAGTTTCTCCTCCTGCTCCTCCTCTAACGCAGACGAAATAATTACCGGCAAGGTTTCATGCTCGCCCAAGTACGCATACTTTAGATGATCCGGTAATAGCTTGAGTTCTAAAACTGGAGCTTCTACGATGGAGGGAACAATTTTGTTAATATCAAAAGTAATTGGTAAGGGGGGAAAAACTTACTTTTCGTGGTGCGTTAGTTAGAACCATGGCCATTTCTTGAATTCGAGGCTTAAGCTCTATTAAGGCCTCGAAAAGGGCGTCATCCCCGAGTTGGATGACCATGTCGAGTTCATCATCATTGATGGTGTCAAGGTGGCTTTGTGCTAAGGTATCTACGAGATCATATGTTGAGACGGAAGCCACACTTGACATCAGAAAATTCATCCCATCTAATATGTTGAACTCGATTCTTTCTCCATCAATCTCCATGGAGAAAGTTCCCTGATAAACATCTATCTTCGTTCTTGCAGTCCGCATAAAGGGTCGTCCAAGAAGCAATGGCGTGGTGTTCAAAAGACTCTCCTCCATGTCAACGATATAAAAATCCGCTGGAAAAATCAGGTTGTTGACTTGCACAAGAACGTCTTCTACGTATCCCCTTGGATACTTGTGTGTACGATCAGCTAGTTGGATGACAACACCGTCTTGCTTGAGATCCCCAAGCTCCATCGACTTGTAGAGGTAGTAAGGCATGACGTTGATGGAGGCTCCAAGATCAAGCATCACGTCATCGATGTGTTTGTCACCAATTACGCAGGGAACTGCAAAACTCCCTGGATCCTTCAGTTTTGGGGGTAGCCGTCGTTGCAAAACCGCCGAAACGGTTGCATTCACCTTCACAACCTCCTTCTCTCGTGTTTTCCTCCTCTGTGTGCATAATTCTTTTAGAAACTTCGCGTAAATTGGCACTTGTTTTATGCACTCGATCAAGGGCAAATTCACTTGCACCGTTCGAAAGATGTCCAAGATATCTTCATATTGATCATCTTTCTTCTTTGATTTTAATAATCTGCTTGGGAAAGGTGCAACAGCAAACGGAGAATTAGTAATAACCGTATTTGAAGGAATAGGGCTTTTACCTTTGATTGGGGTGGGTTGTGGAGGGGATTGTGCCTTGGTGACAGTAGGCGTCACCTTCTTCTTCTCAGCTTCTTGAGCTGCCGGATCGATCTCATCTTCCTCCTCTTGAGTGATGTCTTCGATAGTTACGTTATCGAGATGAGATCTCTTGGTCTTTGGTTCTTCTAGTATCTTCCCACTCCTTGTGACAATGGCATTCACATTTCGTTGATTAGGAGTGGTTTGAGGTGGAAGCCGACCAGTTTCTTTGATTTGTCCCATGAAATCAACAAGTTGGCCAAGTTGCTTCTTCACTTCGGTGATGTCTCGGCCATGAGAATCCAATGTCTCCTTGGTCTTCGATTGTCCATCAAGGAGAACTTGTGTGGAGGCCGAAAGTTGTGACAACATCTTGTAATAATCCGGATTTGTGAAGGATTGAGATGAAGAACCATGCTGCATCGGTGGCCTAGGCTGAAATTGAGGGCGTTGGTAGCTTTGTTGAGGTACCGGAGGGTTCAAAGTTCCCTCATTGCTGCTCCATCTAAAGCCTGGATGATCTCGGTTGCCAAAATTGTTGTAGTTGTTGTACCGTTGGCCTCCTTGATATCCACCGATGGCGTTAGCGTGCTCCATTTCTCTAGCTTGCTCTGGCGCTTGAGGGCATTGGTCATTATGGTGACCTTGTGCTTGACATATGCCACAAATAGGCCCTTGAGTTGCTTTGGCTCTTGTCGTTTCGAGTTCTAAAACCTTCTCTAGCATATGAGCTAGTTTGTCGTATTTTTCATCCGCGTCGGTTTTAGAACTCACTTCGCCGACTGCTCTTCTGTTGGACATTCCATACTGTGCATCGTTGTTCGCCCGATTCTCTAGAAGAGTTCTGGCTTCGGTTTCGTTTAACTCCATGAATGCACCGGTAGCTGCTGCATCGAGCAATTCCCTATTGATCGCCTTGAGACCATCATAAAAGTAATTCATGAGATTAGTCTTAGAAAATCCATGAGATGGGCAGGTGGCACACAAAAGGGATTGTCCTATGTTGACGAAGGGATTGTCCTATGTTGGCCATTTTGACTTCTTGTGCTTCCAGCTCTGAATTATGATCAGTTGATGAATGTGATGAATCGGAACCTTCCTCAATAGTGGGATAATCCAGCGGTTCTGATTGAGCTCTAAGTCTAGCTATCCTCTCTGCGATTTCCTCAAACTTTGTTTTAGATGGTCCAGGATTCTGATCGGATATTCATTAGCCTGAGCATTCACCAAAGACCAAGTGTTAGTATCAAAAAGAATATGTAATGAATATAGAGATACTAACCAAAAAAAACGTAAAACATATAAAGAAAACAAAGCGAAACATATAACAAATAAAATAGTAAAACTACCAAATCAAACTATAAAAACTCACAAAGACTTAAAAACTACTAAAACACACAAAATTTATGAAGTTTAAGACACTAAATGTAATTTACTAAGTAATGCAAATGATCTAATCAATTTTAAGGGTTATGCAAATGAATGTAATGAACTAAGACACACGTTTTCTGCAAATTAACACTATATAATGTAAAAGCTACGAATTTAGTTAGAACATATATAAACATGGTTCAAATGCAAGCAAACAATAATTCACATTGAATTTATGCACAACACATTCTCATTAAATAAAATGCATCAAACAACAATCCTACGTGAAAAATGGAGTGAATGCATAAGAGAAATTGTTAGAACCTGCAGAAAACACACGAGTTACGTGCTTAAAAATATGAATGCAAAGAATGACCTCTTCTTCGGTCTTATGCCCCTAACTTCACTTAGGTTAGGGTACTCGGTAGTGAAATCCGAGCATCATAAAGCTTTAGAGAGGTTATGCAAGCTAAATGTAACGTTTTGTTAGTCCTTTACAGATTTTAATGCAAAAA